>JAODJU010000033.1:7607672-7685537 GCA_026776725.1 Gnathonemus echidnorhynchus
CCCCCCCCCCCCCCCCCCCAAAAAAAAAAAAAAGATCCTGACCAGAATATCTGGTTATATTCTCCCTGAGAATTGGGGTGAGAAAAATTGGGTTAGAAGACAGACGGATGGATGTTTCACCAAATCAGCCTCGACTGAGCCTTCCCTTAGAGGGCAATATTAGTTCACCATTTTAGATTTTTTTCCAAGATTTACAATCATTCTAATGCTCAAAGAATGATATCAGCTCTCCTTATTTTTTCTTGAAAATTCTTTAAATTCATAGCATTTAGTAAACTACTCACTTATGGTAGTGCTCGGTTTATCTCAGATAATTACTGTGTTAGGGATATAAAGAAAAATCATGTGGAGTCAGTGGATCATTTATTTTTATCTGCAAAATATCAGGACAGGATTTTGTTTTGTGTATATTAAATGGTTACAAACAAACTCAAGGAGATTTATAAAACGCTCTTTTCTTACTCCAACATCTGACATCATGCAGACAAGAGAACACCCCAAGGCAGACCATCCCGCCTGTGGCCACATGTTTCCCAGTACAGCACAGGAAACAGGCGACCACCAGCACTGCCAGGGCGATTCTGCCTGGATGGGGGGTACTGTGGAGCGAGGTTTGCGGGGGGGGGCTCAGGTGCAGAGGTCTGCTGGACTCAGGGGAAGAGAACCAGGATACAGGAACCTTGAACAAAAGTAACACAAAACCAGACATCCAGGACACAAACACAGAATCACAAAGCCAACTCCAACAAACAAGAAATCATAAACCTGTAAAGGAGACTCTGGCAGACCATGGATCTGGAGGTAGAAGTACAACAAACTCAAATGGCCAGAGACAAGCCTCATGTAACCAAGAAAACATGCAGGAAGCTTGCAGCTCAGTTTGTATTTAAAAATGGCATTTGCACTTCCTGAAATAATGACAAAATGCACTACCCTGTCATCACCGGAGTAAACAAGAGGGCAGCATGGATACAACAAAAGCATTAATCACTTTTTAATGACACATATATTTAAAACTTTTCAAACTTAAATTGTAATTAATTGCATCGTGATAGTACAGTATATTCAACAACAACAAAGCAGGTAAATAAGTGACCAGGCACAGTTCCTAATGAGCCAGCTTAGGGTGACAGTGGCACGGAAAAACTCTCGTAAACAGTGACAGGAAGACAGCCTAGGGTAACCTAGACTGTAATGCCAATACAATGAAAAAAAAATACATAAACATAACACATAAGAACGAAAAACACCCTTAAAAAATAACGTGTGAAATAAATGCATCTACAGGATCTGTAATTCATGTATTTCTCTGCAGGATTAGATACGTGGATACACAGTGTTTATCTGCCATGGCATCTTCAGCACGTTTAAAGATTGAACAGTAAACATCTTCTCCGAAACGGCTTTGAGTGGCTAAAACCAGATCTCTAATGAAAAGGGTCTGAACTAACAAAGCCCTGTCCAATCAATGGTGTTTATATGCATTTTAATTGCGTGATTGATGCGAGCACTAATGCATGAAGCATGTGTCGGACATGCATAGGACGTGAGGGATGGGCAATGCTTTTTGACCACGAAGGGATATCCATTCATCAAGTCGGATTTCTGTCCACCTCGGGTAAACATTCCAGTTTCACAGAAAGATCTCTGATAACAAGGCAGCCTGTCCCATGCATTTTGGCTTGCATAACAAAGGTTAAAAAGGGATAGAAAAACATTTCTGATTGTTTAATAGTATGATCTGGCATTCTAAAGGGTGCATGTTAAGAATAGTTTCTAATCAGGTAGAATTACTGTCTCTCAATCCCAGGGTGGGTGCTTAAATCCCGCCCTATAGTGTCTTATCATCGCTATATAATTACTACTTGGTACTAAGCTCAACAATACTTGCTTCTTTTATCGGCCAACACCACCCACCCGTACTGACTTTGTGTCTTCCCTGTGTTTTGCAGGATTCCTCCAGGTGCATTGATTTCCTTGAATAGTACACAGTTATGCCCTTACTTGAACTGGCATCTGCAGATTTCCTATAAATGTGTGTGTGTGTGTGTATGTGCCCTGCAATGGACTGGGATGCTCATCCATGTATCCTGGGACACACTCCAGGCCTAAGTAACCTCACAATTTATTTTATTTATTGTTGGGTTCTCTCTTTGTACACAACAAACGTTTAATTAAACGGTGCAATAATATATCGGTTCTATTCTGCCATAATTGCAAAAGCCCTGACAAGTAGCAGCTTTAAACATTTATAATATATTATTGTTATTATAAATAGATCCTTCAGAATCCATTGTGAGTCCTGGAGCTACATAATTACGAAATTATTCCACAATTTAGCACTTGATTGCTTGTACTGTATTAATATTGCTTTTATAACTTCAACTTCCCAAAATCATCTGCTATTTGCCACCAGTGATTACCCTTCATTCCCTCTAAACACAGCTGTCAACAGGATTTAATACATTTAAAATTGATGAAATACCATTTTAAGTATATTCAATTACAAATTTCAAATACACATTTACAATTATTGTGTTTTTTTTCATTTACAAATGCTTATAAAAGTAAATAACATAGTGGTTTATGGGAAAAGTACTCCTGGAGTTAAGAAATATAATAAATATCTCCCAGTACCACCTGTAAACATTACCATGCTCTACATCAATAGTGCAGTTTGAGTATGAAGCTGACAATAAGAGAGTAATAAAATTTAATTCACAAATTAAACAGTATGTGGATGTTCCAGCATCTTATTGAGTCCACCATGCAACAAGACCACGTTAGAAAGAACATATAAATTACCTTGGCAGTGACCCATAGACAAGATTATTTATGGTCCAGTGATTAAAGGGGGGGTGGTGGAATTCAGATCCATACAATTGGTGAGTTAGCCCTAAATCCCTCATTTTGAGACACTCTGATCTTCCTGACCTGTCTTGTATTTAAGAGTGCCATAAATCCTTTATACTACATTTCTCCTTTTTCCTTCATCAGTCCACCTCTGAGATCTGTTATGTGTTACCGCATCACATTAATCAACCCGCGACCCGCTAACCGCACTAACTGCTGATTGCGTGGTAGCCAAAGGTGGTCTCATCTGTCCAAACGCTTATGCCTTCTAGCGTATTGGAAAGAGGGGGTCACATTTCCCTCGAACAATGACCTAAAATACCCTGTAATAAAGAAACGCTGACTATCTACAGAGATTTTGCCAAGCTCTTAAACACTCTAGAGATCATAACTGCTTAACTGCTTTCATTCACTTCAAGCTTGTGGGCTCCATTGTGGAAATTGCACAAAATGCAGCCATATTGTGTTGGTTTTAAATAGCACCATACCCATAACCAAAGTGCTGTGTAGTGGACTGCTTTCCTGGGATTAATCTACCATCAAAGAGATATAAAGCTTCAGGATTTCTTATCTTTCAGAGGTTGTGCTGGAATGGTCGAACAGCATGACAAATTTAAAACAGTGCTATTGTACCCAAGGAAAAATTCGCCACACAAAAAGTGTTAATGTGCAATATAAAAGGACGACTGGATCTGGTTATATGATTTACGGTAAGAAAGATCACAGATGAGAGGGGTGTGTGGTCTACACCCTTCCATTTGCCCCCAGCCTCTGCAGAATTACCATGCGAATTTCTGCTCATTGTTAACTCACATCACCCAGAACACAGGAACCACAGTGCATATTGAAACACATATGTCCAATATGCAGCTTCAAATTAATGTCTTCACTTAGAAGGATAGGAAAAACGAACACAGATAGATAGATAGATAGATAGATAGATAGATAGATAGATAGATAGATAACAATAGTTCATCTTTCTGTTTTATCTGACTGATTTCCAGTTTTCTTACTGTGTTCAAAGACAGAAGGTGAAACAGGAAGTTTTGAGGCTGTGACTTCGACAGCTTGCCATTGTTATGAATATTCAGGCTGATCTCACATAAACAGTTTACTCTTCAGGAAATTACATGGTTTACTGGAACACAATCCCATAAAATGCTCCCCGTTTAAACACTGGACTTGTTTCGCTTTTTGGAAATGGCAAAATGTAGTCGTCAACGTTCTAATAAAGCCCTAATCTCTTGGATCCACTCATCCCCCACCCCCCAAGAGCAAATAGGTCTCTGAAAAGATTATAGCTAAAGTTTGGCAAAGTCACTTCTAAAACGCAGCTTGCCAGGGAAGGATGAGAATGGAAAGAGAGTCGAGGGCATTGCTTATTCACTGACTTGTAAATGAATGAAATTTCACAGAGGAATTAAGGAAGAGCTGGCAACACTGCTGAATGATTTTCTTTTTTTTTTCTGGATCGTAATTAAGCAATTGTTAGTCCCAAAATTCTTAACTCAACCCCCAGCACAAGGCCCCCCGTCACTGCCTTCACACACAGGCCTGCTTGATAACCCTGCTGGCTCTGTCTTCCCTGTATTTAAAACTTGTTAGCAGGTAGCACTTGAGTGATCCCCAAAGACACGCTTTGGGAGCTTGTGCAGTGAGCGGAGCGTCACAGGCAGCGCATACGGACAGCCAATTCGCCGAAACCTTCCGGGCGACAAAAGCTCGCCCAACATAGACTTAGAATTCATTGTCATATAGGGGAATGTAACTGTGTGCCAGAGCAAACAAGGCCGATAGTTTCTTGACGTTTCAATGGCATTTTACTGACAAAAACGTATACACACGAAGATACGTGAAATAATGGTGATGTAACTCAAAACATGAATATACAAGCATTCATGCTGTGGGTGGGGGAATGTGTCAAGTTTAAAAATAATAATGAAAAAGACCTCTCAGCGTTATAATCCATTTAGCAAATCCTTCCTACTGTAAAATGTCTAGTACTACATAAGTTTAAGGTGGAACAAAAGCAATAAAATTAGGGGAGCTAGCTATAGAGGTTCTGAACACTGGTTCAGAAAAAGAGTGGATCTTAATACATAAATATAGACATACACTTCAGTGCCAGAAGCATTTTAGCTTAGGATAATCATGCAATAGAGTAACTGCAATGGCTGTTATTGCTGTGCGAGCTCAAAGCGGTTATCTATACTTTCCTGTAACACTGCTATATATATATATATATCGTTACAGTAGCACATTCCTCAGTTTGGAATGTGTCGTGTGTGAGGAATGTGAAACTGGATGTGTAGCTCCAAGACCGAGTCCAGAACAGATTTTTCCTCATTCAGCACTCCTGTAAAACTATTGCTTTCTGTTTCATTTCCACTATCCATGCAATAGCATTTAGCATTGATAAGCTGCCAGCTGTAATTGACCGATAATTCTATCAAACAAACAAGTAAACGAGCAAACAGTCAAATAATGCATTTGTAAAACACTCAATGGTGATTTTAACGCAAACTTGGTAGCTGGAGGTGTTATTGATGCCATGAAAATGACCAAGTTTGATGTAGTATCAGCTAATGCATTAGAACTATGCATAGAATCATAGCGGTACTGTCCACATCAAAGTGTTGTGTTAGACACTGCACTTTAGGTTTATGGAACTTTTCAATGACCAAAAAACCAAGAAAAAACTTTTTAACAGATTGCTAAAATAAAAATACAAGGATGTAATTACTCTTTTATTCATTTGGAGCCAGGCTCTGGAGTTCGCTTTGGTTTTTAGAATCCTATGCCAGGTATGTTGGGTTCTCTGCCAAAATAGTTTGAACACAACAAAATGTCATTAATTGACTCCCTCTTCCTGTTCCTACCCCAGTTACCCTTATGGGATTCTCAAGCTAAAGCAGGTGTTCCTCTGCTGGAAAATAATAATTATCACTGTAATTTCGTTGCTTGCCCGGGGCTTTTATACCAAGCAATTTTGCCCATTTATACAGATGAATGTTTCATTAGAATGTTACAGCTTCTTCATTCATGGGTGCCAAAAAAAGACCCACTGCAGTACCAGTAACCTTCAGCAGCTAATTAGCATGTTGAGGTGTGTAAACATGACCCCAAACATATAATGCTGCCCATTCCTTCTCTTTCCAACCTCTTAAAAGGAGGGAAAGAACCAGTTGTGTATCCTGAACAACCAGGGGCAATAAAGTCACAATTTATTTGATGTTTTACTTGCACAGAGATCTGTCTTGGTCTCTCTACATTCATTTGGGGAAATTGCAGAAATGCAGAAAATTACACTGAATATTATTTAATTTATCCCCATTAATTAAGAATAGATGAATTATCTGTACTGCATGCAACTGTGGCATGGAAGGGATATACGCTTGTTCGGTGCAAAGTTTCTCCAGTTTGTACCTGATTTACACATTAAATCTGCTTTTTCGGGTGAATGTGTGTGAGTGATCAGAAAATCCCTGGATGAGTCAATTATGAGTAAATGATGGCCTTTATGCTGCTTTGCTTATACAAACAACACCTTATATAGTTAAAAAATAATTTCTCACAATTAAACAACAACAGCATATATGTTAAAAGTTTCTTTTTAACCATTTTTTTTTTACAAACATTTTGATTTTGGCATTTAATATTTAACATATTGGCGATTAAATTTGAGCAAACCGTTTATTTATGTAAACCAGTGTTTACGTAAACCATGTTTGACTGATGTAGCTTTAGCCAATTTCATCATTCTACACATTTTTAGGGTATTAGTTTACTTATAATATCATCAGATATTGTGTCTTTTTGTGCTTTATCTAATTAATATAACTCTTGATTTTAACCTTGAGAATTTTAGCTTCGCTGATTCCCACAGACCATATGTACCCCTTTTAGGAACATCTCGATAGTAATTTTAAAAAATTACATTATTAAAATGTAATTTATTAAAGACTTATTATTAAGTCTTTAAATTATTAAAGTCTCTTTTACAAAACTACTTTCTTTTTTTTATTTTAGTAACTGTGATTTTGACTGACTGCCAATAGTTAATACATTTGCCTACAAGAATCACATTGTTTTTTATAGCTAAATTACTTTAAATATAAATGTCTCAATTGGTTCTATAAGGGGAAGGATATTATTTAATTTTTTAATGCATGATTGTGTGATACACAGATGATAAACAAAAAAATGCAAAACATTAGAAGTGACGGTGAATCATGACTAATTAGTCGATGAATAGGTTCCTCAAATAGAAGTTATGTAGTAGAATTATGGTGTCCATTAAACTCTTTCACAGCCTCCAAACAGAGTAAGTGAGAGAAAGACAAATTCCAGGCATTTAAAGGTATGAAATATCTTCTAGTGAACGTAAACTCAGTGGCCAGTTTATTAGGTACACCCAACCAGTCCTGGGTAGGACTCACTTTTGCCTCAAGAACTCCTTCAAGAGTAGACGAGCTGTGCATTCAGAAAAACCATCCTCCACACCACCATCTTTCCGCACTGTTTTTCTCGCAGTTGCGGCCTTCTTGTTACTTTAATGAGTTTGGCTGTTCTCCCCCGACCTCCCTCTTTAACAAGGTGCTTTCAGCCGCAAATGCCAGTGACTGAATGTTTGTCACAGCATTCTTAGTTTTTCTACCATGTTTCCACATTCCCTCTTTTATTTATTTATCTATTGATTTATTTAGCTTTGCATTTTGACCTAATGCAGCCCCTGTAGCATGTTGTCGTCAAGGCCACTTGCATATCGGGTTGCTAATTAAGCTTGTTAGTTTGGCTATATCTAAATGAAGAGGCATCCATGTATTGTGCTTTTTTATTGGAATTAACTTTGCAAGCTGGTTATGTCTGTGTTTACTGTGCGTTTTTCCTTGAAGGTCTTAAGTGACAGATCCAAACACTTCATGTGCAACGGAGCTTCTGAGTATTTCCAAGAAGGCCGAGACAGATCTGATGAGTTGGATGCAGGATGTTTCGTCATTTTAGCTGCTTTGCCATTATTTATGCTTTGTGCTTCTTTTTTTTGTCAAACAGTAAATGAACCATGTCACCCCATCTGTCTGCTGTTTATGTTCAGTCGCAGTCACAAGACTGGATGTTCGCTAGCACGGGTTGATTGCATTAGCATGCAAACGTGCCTAATTATCTGGCCGCTGCATATATATCTGTCGTAACGCATTTGATGCCTAGTGTAAGGAGGCGAGAACAGGTCAAAAGTATTTATGTGAATCTAGCCTATTAAGTATTTAAGCAATACCATTAACTCAGTACTACAGAACAGGCGGACAGAAGCAGAAAGAAGAACATTAAGAAATGTTCAATAACTTGTCTGAAATAAGGTAGTTCACAATATACTTTAAGAAATACTTGTCTTAGATCAACCTGGGTGCAGTAAACTTTTGTTTAATATAGTTAATTGAGATGCTAATAGCACATTAGTATTAATTTGATGGCAGAGTCAGTAATAAGTACTCAAGTAAGTGTACAAAAGGCCTTTTTCTTGGTTTCTTTTAGATACAAACTGGAGTACTAATGTCCAATTATATTAAATGACCAAGCATTGAATGATAGAGTTATACTTCATTACAAAGACACATAAAAAGTAATGCGACAAAGAATATTATAAAATATTATAATTACTGATTTGGAAAACCAAACAGAAAAGAACAGATCACAAATTCAAATATATATTATAATTATATATTAGTGCAGGGAACAAGTGCATGTCATTTGTAACTATAAATACATTTTCACATTATATCATATTTTATGAGTGAACTCCATCCTGTTACCAAATACTAAATAGTAGGTTATACCAGAATTAAAATTCCGAGATTTATGGGACTCCGTAGACATGAAGTGATGTAGGAATATGTTTTTTATGAGTGCCTGTGTTGTTTTACTTTCCAAATTTGACACCATATGGCTCACCGTGCGGACCTTCCTGTTTAACCGAAAGACCCTGTAAAAGGATCGTAAGGCCATTAAATAATGCGGCAGTCCATGTGAGATGGCAAACAGTCAAACACAACAAGTTTGTGTATTCAGCATGGTAGCTGGGTGCAGCATAGCAGGCTGTAAAGCATAGCTGTGTAACTCATAGCTGAGACACAACAGTGACTCCCAGTCGGGTGACTCCGTTAAAATGAATTTGACCACTTTTACCCAGGAATTCTGATTTTGTCTAAAAAGACAGTGCCTCACATTTTCATTATATAGGAAACATACAATAGATTGTTCTTGTATAGACATTTTTTACTTAAAATATTCCTACGTCTTTTTATATTAATGAATATGCATTGTTTAATGTACAGAAGAGGATTTTCTAGATTAAAACTCATGTGACAACAAATCCTGGTGGAAATATATATATATATATATATATATATATATATATATATATATACTTTTTGCTGAATGGCCAGAGATCTATGGCCACATCCCTCCACAGGCAGAGCTAATAACGCAGCCTTGCACAAAATCAGCACAGCTTGCTTTCATCTCGATATTATGGCCAACAATGATAGAATGCAGCTGCTGTGATTGCGTAGCAGAGGAGTACAAGCGGACATGAAAAGTCTTTACACTTTCATGTGCTTTTTTCATTTGTTCAGTGTATAATTCTTGAACTTCAGACTTGCTTATTTACTGCTTTGTATTTTGTTTTGGTTTTGTTTGCAACTTATGTATCTTACAGATTCAAATTATGCAGAATATCAGTAAAATTCTGCATTATACAAATTAGTCCAAGTCTATTTGAGAACAGTGCTTTTTGGGTAAAGGTTACATTTATTACTCATTAAGAATCAATTACATGGATTTTTTTTTTTCTTTTCAGATTTAGAGAAACAGGTGTGCAATTTAGTTTTTAAGAATAAGTGTTTTGATAAACTTGATCCATTAGTAATGCATCCATGAAATGATTCCTCCAGATGCCTTATAAAACAAAGATTTTGAAGTGACTTTCATATCATTTTTTTAATTTATTGTGCTTGAGTCTGAGTTTCAGGTAAAGAAAAACTTATATTCCTTACCATATATTAAGTTAATGATCCTGTTGAAATAGCCATAATATTGGGTGTCTCTACAAAATCACACCGCATTTCCAATTATGACAATTATTGTTATATTCTTTTGTGTTTATATACTCTTTATATAAATCAATTACCTCTTGTATTTTTCTATATTAATAATGCATTAAATGAACACATTTGTAAATCTATTATTATTTTAACACTATACACATTTACTGATTGAGAACCCAAAGCATTTTGGTTACTTAAAAACACATTTAATATATAAGCTAAACAGATAAGTGGTTCTCTGGTGTATGTACTGTGGTCTTGGCTAAAATATAGTGACAAATAAAATTCAGTAATTATTTATTAATATCACATGGTGTTATTTGTCTTTGTGTGCTGATTTAATAGTTACCTTTTTATACATTTCACAGAGTATTGCCTTTTATTGCTTATGATTTTATCAATATTTATCAAAAATTACTTTTGATGATTGCTGTGTTACCATTAATGTGACATTCTTATGAAAATTATCATAATTAGTTTAAAATATTTAATAAAGGAAGCAGAGACAAGCAGCAACAAAATTTTCCATTGCCTTTGAAGCCTTGAAACATTTGCTAATGCTGATTTTGTGGATTCATATTTTATTGTACAACACCTCAATCAAAATGCCTACTCTTTTTTTAATGCCCCATTAAAATTAGCATGATTATATAAAGATAAAGATGGACGAAAATGACCCTGAACAGATTTAACTGCAAATCGACTGGATTGCTAAATAGTCTTGGAACAGCCTCCATGTAATTAAACTTGCACACCACTTTAACTAATCTGCTGAAGTTAATGTCACCTGTTCTGGACCTTAAACAAATCTATGACTGTCACTGATATGAACTGAGCTATACAGCCAAATGCCATTTAAAACAATTCCCTATGTTATTTTAAGGCACAGAAATTCAAAATGCTTCACATTTCAGCATTAGTGTTTCCACAAATGAGAGGGAAGTGAATAAATGAGGCAATTAATTAATCCATGACATAGAAACAAATGCCCTGCAATGACAGCCTGTCTCAAAAGAACCCACACTTGTGAATAGTTTATAACAATTACCACTACCTCTCCAAAAGACCAAATGTAATGATTTTTCAAAGAAAATTATGTTTAAAGCCCAGCTGACGTGCTGTATATTACAGCATAATTAGAAATTAAAACAGTTCCCTTGAATCTAAATAGAGGTTTCTCAAAAGTAGAGCCAAGTGGTTCTCATTATAGGAAGGAAATTGATTTTTAGGGGAGTGGTAGGCATTAAAGGGAGAATATGAGTCGGGGGGACAGAGGGGGAACAAAAATATAAAGAATGGCAACTTTTGATAGTCAACTGTACAGCAAGTTAATGCGACACCAACTGTACCTGCTTATTAACAAGCTATTGACAGGAATTTCATCTGCCGGTGACGTTTCCTTTAAAGTCTTTACAGTGAAAATAAACGTTGCGTCCAAAATGGGTGTATAACCAAAACAGTCTTGAACTTATTTCTCTTAGGACTGTTTTATAAACATACATGAGGGTTCCAACGTATATAATCAGTTTCATGTAGTGTTTTCTTGGAAAACACAGTACACAGTCAAAGCAAAGACATGAATTGTAAAAACTAGGTTAAAGTCAGGTGTCAGCGTATAATATGGAACGACTCCCCATGCCAATACGGAGGTATTCTTGGGAATACAGTTCACATTAAAATTAAGGACAATATATAGGGTACAAGATGTGCTCAATAGCCTGGATTGACCTGATATGAAAGAACAGGCTATGCGATTGGCACTTTGGGGAGTTCCCCAGGGAATTAACATAATTATGGAATAAAGGGCCTGGGGGGCAGATTAAATCCACTTTGAAACACCCACTAATCACAAATTACAAACCAAGCACTTATGCTGCTTCCCACTGAAACTGAACCAAAAAAAAATATGAGAAAGGTTAGAAATCATGTCAAAGATTCTTTGTCATCTCTTCACAAAAGATCAAGGTCACATGGAAAGCTGAAATAGTGACACCTTCACGTTTGGGCATGAAGTATG
This sequence comes from Gnathonemus echidnorhynchus, assembly GCA_026776725.1. Lineage (NCBI taxonomy): Eukaryota > Metazoa > Chordata > Actinopteri > Osteoglossiformes > Mormyridae > Gnathonemus > Gnathonemus echidnorhynchus. Next base: position 7,619,646 of record JAODJU010000033.1, read on the forward strand.
TATGTTATCCTGTCCAGTGTGTACCCCATCGCTATGCCCTGTACTGCCTGGGAAGGACCACAGGTCCCCTGCCATGGTGACCAGGATGTACATTTGGAAGTTGGATGGATGGATGGATGGATATGTATATTTGGCCATGTTGCATATTAGTGTTTAACTTAGAGAGGCAAATATTCTGATCATTTCAAAAACTGACTGTATTCTGTAAAGATGCAGACACATTTCATCCCTAAACTGAAAAATCAGGGATACAAAATTCACATTCTAATCTGCAGCTGTATATAGCTATACCTATATGTTCAGTCACAGGTAAGGATTTTGCACTAAGACATATTTCACTGAAAGAATGACTAAGACATAAAAAAGACACATTCTGAAAAGTGGCAAGATGACATTTTGGAAAATATATATGACCTTAACCAAAGAACAATTTATAGTCCATAAGCTCGATTTATCATTTCTGAAACTTTTTCATACATTTCTTGTGACCTCACAAATTTTGAAATGCAAAACAAATATCCCTGATCCAGACTCATCTACAGCTTTTGTAAAACACTAAACATATTTCTATAAGGAGTCCTTATAATGATCTAAATGACAATTCAGTTCATCTTTAGAATTATAGTGGTAACATATTAATTCACGCTCATTAAGAAGAAGCATCAATTTAATTAATTTGGAAACAAGAGGAGGTACTCTCTTAATTTGATTAAGCCCAAATTAACTTTTAACACTGACAACTGAGAAATAAGAAAGGCGGAAATACTGTAAGTGGGGGAGGGATGAAAATGTGTACATAGTAGCATAAACCAGTCAACTGCTGCATGGGATTTTAGCTTCATTTTAGGATCATCTCTTCTCTTTCTTCCAAACCCAACTATCAGATTCCTTCTCCTTCTTAATGCACTCCTTCCATTCAAACCGCAAGGGTCCTCAAGGTCCCCCAAGCCCACGTCAGAGGGGCTTTGCATGTGTTTCCAATCCATTGCAATTAGCCTATCGGGCATGGGACTGTTGCTGTCTTGTACGTAAAGCTTATTCTCCCTCTTTTCCTGTCCCTTTATCTTTTGGATTATCTAATCCCTGTGAGACTCTATTTTCAACGGTGCGATGGAAAAATTATTACTCTCTAATACAACCTTTCCTTCAGCTGGTTGTAGCATCCTCAATCATTTAAGTACAGTAAATATTTTACTTGATGACAAATGTGTATTAGTAATTTGTATTGATATGTGTAATATACATTAAATAATAAATTATGTATGAGTAAATGAGATTATCTTCTTTTTTTCTTAACAATGACCAGTAGTGTCAAATTCAATTATTATTATATTTTGCATTATCTAGGTACTCAGAGAATACCGTTCAATTGCTTGTGAACGTAGCCGAAAGCAGAATATTATTTTTAGTTTTCTTGAAAGCCAGAACACGTCTCATGCTGGGACCCCTATTAATGTCCAGGATGGTCCATTCTCACTTGGCAAGACTTTATGGTGACTGTTGTGGGATCAAAAAAAGAAAAACTATACTCAGCATTTGCCGATATCACAAACTGAACATGACACAATGCATTATTTTACATGGCAAAGATAAACATAGATAAATAGCTTGATATAAAGTTAAAACTGATATGTGTGTATGCATAAACTGTGAAATATCTTAAATATCTGTAACTGAAAATAATTTAACTAACGAGGAGCTTAATGTCCACATAATGTCTATACACATGCATCCTAACTGCACTTGTTTGGTTTTGAGGAAATACGAGGAATGAGTACACTTTCAGCTTTAAATGTAATCCAATGCTCCACCTGCTCATTAAGTGAAGTGGTCTAAAAGAGGCCATTTCTGTATTTGGATAACATCAGTTGCACTCAGGGTAGGGATTTTTTTATACAATCACATCTTATTTAGAATTAATTAGCGATCCACATAAAAACTGGGTTTCTTGCCAAAGAAAACAATGAAATGGGTGCCCATGGAACAGCTGTAACTTCACAATTTGCAAACACGATTTCAAGGAAAAATTCATTATTTATCTAGAGCCTCCGGGCAAAGGATATGCCCACAGCAGGGCTCGTTACGTATCAGAGTAAAATAAGGTCATTGCTGGGGTTCAGCTGCATAGTAAAATTATATATTCTGCTGAGTACCTAACTCCAGCCTCTTAAATGAGTAAAACACAGATATTAATAGAAAAGTCTTTCCATAATATTTGAAAATATACTTTTTTAGTGGAAAACCAGAGACAAATATTCACACTTTACAGAAATGTTCACATCTATATGAAATGAATGCACACCACATCACTGTATACAAATTAGGGAGTTCTCAGTCTGCTACTGGTCTGAAGTTCATTCAAACCTTCCTTTCTTCCCTCCAGCTTATTTTCCACGTGAGATTCAAGACACAAAATCTGTTGTTGAGCAATTTACATTGTTTATATGGTTTAGCGATTGTGGTATTTTTGTCAGAAAAGCACATGTTATGGTAACGATTAAAAATCAGTTTCTTAGGAACAAGTTTATCCAAAATACTGTGTAGCTTATACTGTGTAACTTAACCTGGTCTCTGACCAGGATAAGCAGTTAGAAAATGGATGGATGGATTAAAGTGGAGAAGAAAGTGACAGATAAGGAAAGAGTCAATAATAAATATTACAGAACTGCATGTTCTACAAAGATTTTTGACTCAGTGGGGATTATGGATATGCAAGGCATTTCGCTTTGCATTTTGTGCAATTTTCTCCTTCCTGGTGGAAATTGATTGCTCCCTTTTTAAGAACTTCTGCTGTCTGAAATCCACAGAAAAGAATGTACATAGCGATGACGTCTGTCAGATGGATTTGTCAGACGGAAATATTACAGACAGAAGTCATTTGGATTTATCGGAATACTCATGCAGGGAATGGTTTATACATCATTATTATCAGGGCTGTTAAAGGGGAACCTGCAGTCACACCCAGATTTTTATGCACTAAATGGCTTTACCGTTGATTCAGGGGGTCAGCATGAAGCGTTGTCATTTTGGGCACCAGGTTTGAGGGTCTGGCTCTCTGCCCTGTGTGTGTGGGTGTTCTCCCCATGATTGTATGGGATCCAATGTGATTACATGAGATTTGTACCTTCCGAACCCAAAGACAGCAGTAGAGTTAACCCGTGTCTCTGCTCATATTGTGTGTGTGCGTGTGTGTGTGTGTGTGTGCTTGAATCTCCAGCCCATTAAGTTTGTGTCAGTCACTCCCTAATATCCATTCACTAATTCAAGAAAGTTAAGGTGGTATTGGCTTCAAGACCAATATTGGCTTCATAGCCCATCATGCATGTGATGCCATACTGTGATCCCAGGTGACAAGGACTATATTATTGATACCAACTCAAAGCAAACTCTGACTGTTGCTTTCACAATTCAGTTTTAAATTTAAACCAGGAAAATATATATCTTAATCGTGTGTAGACAGGATTGCATTATGCAATATTATGAAGATAGTTGAAAGTCAGGAACAGATGACAAAACATATTATAACTTTGCAAGTACAACATTGCATAACACTGAGTACTGTCTTCCTTTCTAAAAGTTTTGGAAGTAGTTCCTATTTAAACTTATTTATCACTCTTTGTGGTAGTGTAGAAAGACATCATGCACACATTGCAGGAAGGGAAATAAACTGACCAACTCGAGCTAATGAAATTAGAAAGTTTGCTCCCAATATTTTGTTAGTATTTCCCGTAATCCCCAGCCCTTTCACTTGCACCATAAAGCTGAACCACAGTTGCAAACCAAAAAAGCAGCCGTCACAACTCAAAAGCAAAACAGTCATTATTGAGACCCACCATGGTTTGAGGGCATAATCGTCCAGTGACGTCGTGCACTCACTGTCATTTCAAGTTACTATTCTGTTGGTACTCCTAAAATATTTTGTCATATTGACACATTAAGCATTTGTGAGCAAAGAAGGAAAATGTTTGCAGCGTTAAATCTGAGAAGTAGTGCAAGATATCCAATTCAGCCAGAGTAAGGAGATGTATAGAACACTTACATTTTCGATTAACTATTAACTGACGAAAGAACAGCTACAGCATTTTGAAACAACTGGACATACTCCACAACCCCCGACCAAGATAAGCGGTTAGAAGATGGATGGATGGATGAATGCATGATTAAAAAAGCATTGATCTCAAAATATCTAATTCATGACATAGACAGTAATTCTGCATTATGAAGAGTGATTTTCAGGCTATATCCACATTCTTCATGTATTACTGAACATCATATATCTTAAGAGTATTCACCATAAGAAATTATGTTAACCAAGATGCAATGATAGATTCTTAATAACATCCCTAAGGATCAGAATATATAGACTGAAGGGCAGCAGACTGAATACTAGTATCAATGACAACTGAACACTGAGTAACAGTTGGGCACCTATGTTATAACGCACAGCCCTGAGCCGGCAGAATACTTGTCAATTTATTACTCTGTCATTAATAATATGAGGATCTATATTATCATGATGCATAGCCCAACACCTCCAGAGTACCTGTTCACTTAGAACAGAGAGGTTACCTACTTGAAACATATATCTGTGGTTTAACACAGAAAAAATCCTTTATCTTCAATGAATGTAAAGTTCAGAATGACAGTTATGCAGTCTTTCATTCTTGCAGGTCACATACAAATATGTGCAGATGAGTTTCCCAGTAAAACATGCTTTTTATTGCTGTGTCAACTCAGTGTAAAGTTAAAGGAATGATGTTTGTATGTTGTAGTTTTACAGACTATAATAAAATATTTTTGCTCGTGTGTCTGTGAATGAACGTGCGCATGTGTGTCTTTGATGATTTTCAGCACGATGGATTTTATTCTACTTGTAACACAGTTACTTGACTCATCTGTCAAAGCTGAACAAATTCAGTTTTTTGAAAAATTTTACTTGAAAAACAGGAAGCTTGACAAAATGACAAACTGGGGATGTTTGAGTCTGCTAACACACTGTGTTTTTGACATCATGTCTTCTGGGACACCAATGCTGAGCTATACTGATATCTGTTTATAAGAGGAAAGAGTTTATCTCTAACATATCTGCATATTGAAGGTTTTTCTTCGTGAAAGCATTTCCTTAAACTCCCATCACATCTGTACCATTTTATAAATAAACTTTTGATTTATTTTAGACGAACAGCAAGACAAATGATGGTGAAACTACTTCTACCATATCTGTCCAGCCAAATATTTACAAAATTTGTGAAGATGGATGGAAAGAAGAACATCTAGTCAGTTTATTAGACATGAAGGTGCAACCACAATGGGCAAATACATGTTTGATATCTTTAGTATTTAATATTGTAATAATGCAATAAAAATAATATATAAATAGTAAATTAGAAGAATAGATCTGCAGTTCAAACACAAGTGTTTATTACCTACACAAAATGGGTCTTATGGTAATAAACAATACTTCAGCTTGTATTGAATTCCTCCACAAGACACACAAGTTCAAAGCCCTTTTCAGTATATTCCAATAACTTTAGTGAGGTATATTTCCAATGCTAGACAGGTCTATATTTTACAGGGGACGTCACACTTTTTTTTTTTCGTAAATAAAATAAAACAGTCTGTTTCCTGAGCGACATTGACTACTCTCTCTGTAAACATTATCCCTACCCTACAGGAGGCTCATAACCTTGAGACTGTGCAGAGTGCTGTTTTACTGCTGTCTGAGGCATTTCACACTGACTTTAGCTATTAATGACGTACTGCCTGCAGTCCATCAACAGCTGTGTCGAATGTGACCTGCATGTTTCAATTGTTTACACGGAATTTTGCCAGATTTTTCAGACAACTAAAAATGTAGGAAGGTCTAGTATTATTTTCAGTTACATTTTATTATCAGCCCCCATGTCCCAGTAAGTAGATCGGTCTAATGAAAAATTATTATATTTAGAAATGGTTTTAACATTAGGTTTTGTTCTTCAGTATAATAGACAAGTCTTTTTTCTCCTTTTGTATTTCACCAAAATGTCTAACACGAATCATATAACAATTGGCTTTAATGAGACACTAATACTGAAAAGATTGAGTTTGATATCTCATTTATCCCATCCCTTTGACATCTTTTACTAAAGGCCTTTGCCTCTTTTTTTAAAGTAGAATATATGAGTCTTCTGCGTTTGATATCTGTCGTGCATGAATGCTTTTGTTTTCCTCCTTTTACTCCTGCCTCCCACCAAGTTACCTCAGCAGAAGGCTGTTAACACCCTGAAGGCATAGAGCCATTATTTCTCAAAAGACAACCTAAAGTGCAGATAAAAATCCATACTATCAAAAATAACAGCAATGAGTCAGACGGTACGAGTGAGACCATTACATCTTCATTAAAAGTGAAGTTAGTTTTAATACTGATAATTAAGATTCTTAACTCTTTTGAAATGTTTGTTCAAATAGATTTAATTGGTAAATTTATATAAAGAAAAATAATCCGATTGGACAGACGGACAGACAGATAGATAGATAGATACTTTATTAATCCCATCAGTAGGATGGTAATGTTGCTTTGTCTTAGAGACCACCAGCAATAATGTACACAGGAGTCATAGGCCAATGAGGGTGAATTAAAAGGAAACAAAGACCCTTATGTTCTATCTTGCTGACCAAAAATGATATGAAAACTTTTTTTTTGATTACGCACAATTTACATTTACGCTTACATTTAGCTAAGTAATATTGTTTCCTTTTTAGACAGACTATGGCTTTGTAAAAACCTGATATTCTAACGGATTCCACATAAAGTCGTCTGATCTTACATATAACATACATTATATAAGTTTTTATAGCCAGCACCAAGCTGTTATTCCAGTCCAGATTTAGAAAGAAAGGATATAAAAGCATAGAGACTGTATCCACATGTCGATAGAGCTGAATTAGATGGATTCATTGCTAAATAATAGTAAATAATAACTAGCTTGAGGTCGATGGTCGACACTATGGTCACTCCTCTAGATCCCAGGCTCCCTCTTGCTAGGTAATCATCCCCATCTGTAGTTTGTGGGGCATGTGCCATTGGACATCACAGACGGGGGCCACTTGAAAGAATATCAGTGTTTATCAGCAATCAGGGACATAACTTCACCATAGGGGAATAATCTGTTCCAGCTTTTGCACATGACAAGTACGGGAGGTCAGGATGTTATTAGTGTAGGTCATGGGCTATCAGATGTTAAATATACTCCCTCTACGAGTCCATCCGAGAACAGAGAAAGCTACTTTTTAAACAATAGTTTTGAACCCCTCACCAACAATGAATCCAAATAGACCGGAACATTCAATGACAAAAATAATTTAATTACCTACATTTATTTTTTTAGCAGGTGGTATGGAATATTATTTAGCACTATATAACGTAGAATATAAGTATTACGATGTTATTAAAAAGTATGCCAAATATCCATGATGTAATCATTACAATGTAAACATTATAATGTAATCAAGACAATGTAATCAATTGAGTATGTATTTGCACCTTGTATTAGCCTAAGAGTTTTTGTTAGGTACTTTATGTTAGTCCTGAATCTATGAAAATCCACTTTTATTAGTATATACTTTATCACTATGTTAAAGGACAAATATATTATCAACCCTCTAGTTAGATAATGTGCAACAATCAGAAGCTGCTAAGGTTTACTGCCGAAGGAAGGGATTCACCTGAGTTCACCAGAAGTTCACAGCTGAACATTTTTCAAAAATCAAGTCGAGATGGTCACGACACCATTATGTTCGGGCGAGGGACCAAATATTAAAAGAAATGATGGACAAACTTATCACCTAGGGGTGTGGATTAAAGGAAAAAACAATGATTGTGAATGGTTGAAGGAATGATGATGCTCAAGTGAGGAGATATTGTTGAATGATAAGAACTTGTATAAAAATAAGTGTAAACAGTACTGGACACACTACTGTGTGTCCAGCCTTGGCTGTAACCTCACTGTTGCAATAAAGACTGAATCTGAAGATCTACACAAGCGGCTCCTGACTCCTGATTAGGGGGGAAGAAAAAACCACAACAATGGTTTTCTTCAAAGCAACATACACATGAGGCAGAACATAGAGCACAAGCATTCAAGTATCCTACTGAGGTACAACTACTGTTGGGGGAGAAACAAAGTCCAAGTGCAAAGGAGCAGCTAAGTGCAGAATAGAACAGGACCATCAATAAGCGCCAAGTGACACAATTTCAATGGAACAGTTTAGAACGGAGACTGGGAGCTGAGAAGGATCAGCGGTGTGATGAAATTAGCGCAGGTGAGATATGGGTCTCGAATGTGCAGACCAGATGCCGAGTAGCTCATTCTGACATTTGCCAAAAATCGCCAACGTCTTCCCAAATCGATTTGCTTAGTAAACAGGATATAATTAAATCAGAATTCCCAACCATGACGCCGTTTTGAATAAATAAAAGAAGAATAAGGACAAGTGTGACTGGCATAACAAGAGTATTCCATGTAAAAGTAAGAATGAATCGAAATCTTTTGAAGGGGGACACAGGGCAATGACTGACATGGTTGCCTACAGTCCATGCACACGTAAAACACTGTAGATCAGAATTTGTAAAATGGGGATGATTGAAAGTTAGTGATGATAATTAGTGTTGAATAGCTTATTCCATTTCAGAAAGCTGCTGTAACTATTTCTGTTTTGAAAAACATACAGCCAACAAAGGGCAAACGTCTTCATATTTGAATGTGGTATTTTGATAGATGATAAATGCTGCTAATTGCAAAGCATATTAAGAATGATGCCCTTGTGACAGAGCTCAAGGTGACTGAGACACCATTTGTATTTACTTGTAGTAACAGAAGCACAGCAAAAAAACTGATTGTTAGAGATGATTGAAATTATCTGGGTAACTTTTGGTTATTATTTCCTCCTGTGATTTCCTGCCCCATATGAATTTTCCCCTGAAATCAGTCACCAGACAATACATCTCTAACACTGTTTCAGTTTTTTTATGATTTGGCATCTGCTATCCAGAAAAAGATGGACATTTAGCCTCGAAAGATGCCAAGGTTTAGAATAAAGATGATGAATGAAAGCATTATTTTATTTTTTGTCAGTCAGTATCATATTACCAGAGGCGGACATTTCAGGTCCAGAAAGTAAAAATCCAAACCAGGATTTTGTTTCAACCAAGCAGTTGAGCATAAAGAGTCAGAGCCACAGAGTATTCAGTTGGTTGAAATGTCCACCTCCACTTGTTATGAAACATACTAAGAGGAAGAACAGTGGTAACATCAGGTTACATTATGGATGAAAACTACTGGGATACTCTCTGATGCTTCAAAGCAGTGGTTCTTAAACTTTTCCCCAAGGACACCCCCCCCCCCCATCCACAAATTTGTTATGTTCCACTGCAGATGCACTTGTTTTAAGTAATTAACCACTCATCAAGCCTGTTATTAGTCAGGTGGTCTGCTGGTGGAACATAAATATACGGAATGGATGGAGGTCCCTGGGGAGAATTTTAAAAAACTACTGTTTTGAAAAAAATAAGGAAGCTCATGAAATTTGACTCACCTCCCATCAGATCATCTGGAGATGCTTCACTTTCCAATCAATACTGCTTTGTGAAGACCGGTTAGTAGACAACTATGATTACACTTAATATTAGCAATCATACCGCAGTAGCTCAACACTTGAATCTTGTAATATAGAATCAGATTTTACATTCTAAAAGAAATATTCCTAATTATACCCAAAGTAATTCAAGCACTCATTTGCAGCTCTTAATTAACAGAATTACAGCGGAAATTTATGTAGTAAAGCAACATTATTAAAGGGCATGTTTATGTAGAGAAATATACATTTAAACAATCTGCAAATTACCTAAAGAATATAATATGAGGGGTATAGATGTAGGAATCAACAATACATCTGTGTGTTAATAAGGTGCTTTAACTGAAATATAAATTATTTTATCCTTACTTTACCCTAATATACCCTTGACCCTAACCACGATAAGCAGTACAAAGACTTAAATTGGATTTAAATTGCTTATCCATAACATCCGTAATTGTATATCATCGGCAAACAAATTCAGGATAATACAAAGCACAACCTCAGTACTGTAAACACAACAGACAATTTTGAATAACCATTCGGTTTCAGTCATGGGTTAAACCCTGGCTGCTCTGGTGGGACCTTAAACGGGCAGTTAATTGTTGAAAACCCTCCAATGTTGCCGAATTAAAACAATTATGTAGAGACAAATGGGCCAAAATGTTTCCACAGACCTATCTAAGACTGCTCATCTAAGCGTTTGATTGCAGTTGTTGATTAAGTTTATGGGGACAATTACTTTGTCACAGGGGTAATATGTGTGTTGGTGATTTTTTGTCCTCTTTTGTCCTTCAATGTATCAAATGGTTGTTCAAAATCTGTATGTTATGTTTGTTCAGGTTGTCCTTTGCCGATGAGATACAATTAAGTTTTATGAATGCAGAAACATAGAGGAAATCAGGACACAGACTAAACATATTGTCATGGCACTAAAAGGTGATTTTTTTTTGGCAGTTTCTTTGTAGCATATTCTCTTGAGCAGCTCAAAAATAGCAAACCTCAATTTGCTATTGAGACTACGGAAAATTATTCAGAGAACCATTAAGAAATATTCAAGTACTGGTCCTAGATAAACAATGTCTATAAATGTACAAATCATAGGTCACAAACCATTCTAAAAGTACAGATGAGAGTAGTCAGATCTTGGCTCATTGGGAGGTAGCGATCATGGTTGAGCATTCCAGTCATTGACTGAAGAGTTAATACAGGATACTGGAATCATTGGAAGGGAACCAGCAAACACCTGCACACTTTCTCTGAATCCTGTCGTTAGCCATATATCTGTGTAGTGTCTGTGGTCTGTGGGTCAGCAGTCTCAAGCACAAATTCTCTACTGGCCATGTAGGAGTCACAAAATATGCAGAGCCAAGGTCTCTGCTAAACATTGGATTTCCAGAACTAAACAATGAAACCACCGTAAAGAATATTTGGAACTGAAAGCAACAGATTTTTAATGTCATCAAGACCAAATCTCAGCTTATTGACTCAAGCTTATTGACTCTGAGTCTATAATGATGGGCATAAATATTAAGTATAACCGGATTATTGCAGTGAAGTATACAAATAAAGTTTTTTGTGTTTTACAATGTGGTTTAAAACAAGAAGGAATGACCAAACCACTGTATTTTGTTTGTTTCATTGGCAGTATGTAACCAAGGCCACTGAATAGTACTTATCAGGGACCCTCACACTGCCAATCTGCTGCCTGAAATTGTGCCTTTGCTTGAATAAAAGTTTTCACTGAATTCATCCAGGAAGTAGCTAAGAACACTGGGGTTGGTGTTCAGGATTTCACAACCAAGAATGCACAAAAACAGAGTCCATGGGAAAGTAGTAAAACAGAAACCATTGCATATGAAGAAGAATATGACTACTCAGCTTTGCCAAGAAATATTTGAGATCCTTAGAGAGTTCTGGAACAACAATTTAAAAGTGATTTGTTTTGTATCAAATGGAGTCTGTTGTGTCTGATGAATGATGGAGCATGATGGTTTCCTACATGCAAATCTGGATGGAGAGCTGTAAATTCTGCCCTGGTCCTAAAAGCTCTACGAAAAAAGTCGATAAGCAGGAATCAAGAAGCGATGCTAAATGTAGGCTGGGTGAATCAAGTAAATAATGCTCTATGGCAGAAAAACAAGACTACTACTGAACAATGATCGAAACGGCATTTTAAGTTCACACTGGATTCAGATAATATTCAGTTTTAACTGAAGATCTGAAAACATTTGGAATATACAAACATTAAGAAAATCAAATGGGAAAACTTGTTTGCATGAATATTATAATTAGATTCAAATACAAACCTAAGTGCTAATATCTGGTTTCATTTCACCAATAAAGAGTTTAGTGCTTGTTCCTAGTCTTTGTATAGTATTAATTTGCTAATACCATATAATGAAGTATTCTTAGCGTCATCTAGTAAGGGAGCACAATTACTTAACCTCTATGCATACAGTAGTCGGATGCAGCGAAACCAGCATTTTTATTTACGAGAGACAGTGTACCGGTAACAGGTGAATCAGTGTTGGCCCTGATATGCAATCACCACACAAGAAAACAAAAACTCACAATGCAACATAAGAAATCATAAAACACTGGTTAAACACAAGGAGTGAATCGCCAAAACACAGTTGTTTTCTCAGTTTTTTTGTGTTTTCTCAGTATTTTTGTATTTTCTTAATGTGCCAATTTTTTGCACTTCAGGGCCACCGTACCGGTGTGCCTGTATAGACAGTGTGAAATTGGTGGCCTGTACACTTTTTGCATAAATATATCAGTATCTAACAAGAGAAAAATGCAGATAGTTTCTCTTGGTAGGTTTTTATTTACACAGGCGTCTTGTTTCCACTTTTTATAGCTGAACTTAATCTGCAATAAAACAAAAAATATGTCCTGGCAATGCGTTGGGGGTTAGAATAACACTCTTATACTGCAATTTGGCAGGTGAAGCAGGTGTTTCCCTGTATGACTGTAGAAATCACTTTCCCCGTTGACTATAAATGTGTAGTTAAAGGCAGCATATAAATCCATATTAATTTCCATCAATTAGAAATGTTATGTTTAATATGAGCAGCTTATAAATCTACAGAAAAACTATAGCTTAATTTGTTTATAGATGTCACATCCAGTTTTGTCAATGCCATTTTTTATTGCCAAGCTAGTCTCAGAGAAAAGACTATTTATTGAATTTTCCCGTTCGAGTAGGTGTTACTGCAGTGAACAGAGGCAATTGGGTTTATATCAGGTTTCCTTTAAATAACAATACTGCCTTAAATTATATAAGTCAAAGGCTTTAAGGAAACAGAGTGTTCAAAATAATGACTGGTTAGTCAGCTGGCACACAGCCGTTGGTTTAGTATGCATAATAAAAGCAGAATAGTATAACATGTTAATTTCTCAAATGAGTTATGGAGTCTTTGATTGGTTCTACAGTAGGAAATGTAGGTTCTCATTGTTGCTTAGAAGCAGCCACTATTTAGGGCTGTCTGAAAATTAGACATGTTAGAAAAATAAGGTTCTAGTGAGCTGCAAAATTGCTATACTGTCTTCCCCTTTCAAGCTGTATGTTCTTGAAATACACTTTGATCTTCTTAAGTCCCTGATCTGTCACCCCACTGTGCATTTTCTTGTCGATAAGGTAGCTAAATTTGTACGTTTTGTTGAGAATTGTGAAATAACAAATCACCAAGGCTTCTTTACAGGCTGTTAGGAGTCCTCTACTGATTAAATCAGTAGAAAATCTGTAAATTTTTTCCAAAAAACATGGAAATTTGATTAAGAAATATACGCCATTGGCTGTGCAAGATACAGTCCAGCTCTCGGGGTCCTGCTCTCTGCCTTTCAGATAGACTTTAGAAGTTTAGATGTTAACTTTTTAATGAACAATCACATTGAGAAAAAAATTACATTTTCTTATACTTCTTAGCAAGATACTTAAAAATATATTTTTTTAACAGGTACAGCATGAGCTGTTCATATTGTCTCAAAATTATAGACCCGAGGTCTACCATGAAACAAGAAAGATTAAAAACACCTCAACAAAAATGATTAAGACATTTTTTTAATATCTTGTTTGAGTTTTCCCAGTATTAAACAGGAATATTCTAAATTACTTTTGCTTTTTATCATATTCCCTGTAACAGCTTTATCATGAATGTGTAAAGTAATCCAGGAGAAAAGTCATTAGAATTCCGCATGTCTGCCATCCATAATGTTAACCATACGCCCCTGTGTGAGATGTGGGGCGGCCCCTCCCCCACCCGGGCTCCTCCACTCAAGAGAGAGCATGGGGTGATACCCCTGCCCAGGACTCATGCTGAATATATTAACCAGCATTTGGCCTGTATTGTTCATGGGGACTTTCTGTAAGCTATCACGGCTGGACTGCACTCCTTCAAGGCGCCTATGGCTTTTGTTTACAGGAAACAAACTCTGCTATGGTTTTCACATCTGCATATCACTTTTAGTTTATGAACCTCAGTGTTTTCACTTGTTTCCTTCACTCTCTGCACTTCTTTAAAGGGAACCGCAGACATGACAGGAAGTCAAGCTGGTTCAAATATGTCTGTTTAGTAACCCGTTTTTATTTTATATTTTCTTTTTATGTGGGGAGATATATAGAGAGAGAAAGAGAGAGAGAGAGAGAGAGAGAGAAGTTTGTATTTGTAGAAATAATCAGAAACTCATTGGAGGAGTCTTTTATGTTTGAAGGGAACTTGTACTGAACACCCATTATATCCATAAGATAAATCTGGTTTTATACTTGTTACCTGGAATGTTGCATGTAGCTATCAGTTACACAGGTGCTAAACTTTTTTGTTATATGATTTACATAGAAAAATCATTGACACTGCTAAAATTATAATACAGTGGAGATGTTGAATTGCTCTAGATCACAATTTCTGAAATATTACTACTACTAGTACTACTACTTCTTCTACTACTACTACTAAGAATAATAATAATAATACTCATATGAATATCATATTACAGAACTACTTGTTTTTAAATAATGGAAAATATTTTGTATTGTGTTAGTTTTGCCGTAAAACTGAGAGCATTCTCCCATAGAGAATTGCAGATCAAACCTGCATTCACTTTAACCTGTCAAAGTACATGAGCTCATTTTGAAACAAAATGTGAGATGAATTTAACCTTGGCCTGCGGATGTTTACAATATAATTAAACACTGCATTGCATATGTGCCACACGTTTCAGAAATCACAGGGCAGGACATGGAGAAAAGCAATTATTACCTTTGGATCTTTCACCAACAAATAATCCATTCAATGCATCGAGAAAAGGCCATTCGCGTTGTACTGGAATGCTTAGTTACTCTGGCAAATCTGGTTTGACTTAAGCCCCATCACTTTATAACCATTATGATAAAGGTTTATAGGATTAGTCTCATTCATAGATGGACAAGAGCAGAAACTGTCACATAGGCAAGAACAGGAACTGGAAGCAAATAACAACAGATAAAATTAAGTTATTGCTACTTGAAAACACAGTGATAGGTATGTTTCCTTTGTGACTCCTATTTGCAGATTACCACCTGAACCAAAATATTCTGAGAGGAAATCCTTTTGAAATAGTAATATCTAGATTATAATAAATTTCTAAAGGATCCTATGAGAATGAATAGGTGCATTACACAACACCTTAAATATATTATTAAAAAAGAAACAAATATGCAGAAAAACAGGAAACGATAAACTCAGAGACCCTGTACAGGATGAGTCTTTGGAAGATGGATACATATATGATACAATTTTACTGTAATTTCTACAATCTCTTAGATTGCTTAATTTAGTGTGAATGCATAATGGCATTAAGTATTTTTTATATCTTTCTTTTGCTAGTTGGTACCATAAAAGCTGAAGTAATTATTTGCCTGAACTGGCTTTATTAACATCTCATATACTGTATGCATTTTGACAACAATTTTCAGTATCTATCAATGGTTATCAAGAGATCCCAAGTTTCAGAAAAGGATCTTATTAAAGAGAAATGTAATGATCCTTTTGCGTTCACTTCAGACTCAGAGATATTGATTCATTTTATCCAGCAGAATAAACAGAAAGTACAACATACAGTAATAATGCAATGACACTAATTGGTGCTACCAAAAATATTAAATGGGAGTTACAGATATATTCCACAAGTTGTTATTGTTGTTTGTTTTGTGTAAAAGGGAAAATCATATCCATACATGCTTCTGAATATTTTATAAATCATTTTGTAAGTGGTCATTAAAATCTCAGGAAATTAACAAAATAAACGTAACAGCACTGCTCAAAGCAGATTATTTTTCATACCCACCAATTCATTTGTTCAAAATCAATTTGAAGCATTTCCAGGGTAATTGCGAGTGGAACCGGTGGCTGATTTGTGGTGGTGCTTGAGTTTCATTAAAGACCCCAGAAGCCTGGGAAGGGGTGTGGCCTCCTTCACCGCACTGAGACTCGATGACAGAACCCAATGAGGTCACTGCAAACAAAGACCATTTTGTAACTATCACTGCATCACGGCTTCACTCTAAACGTCAGTGTGTGTTTAATAAAAGCTAATGGCTCATTCTAAATCTAGTGGAGAATGACATTCTTATATGAAAAATAATCCCATGAAGTTAATTTAATCCTTTATGTGTTATTTGCTTTGCACATACTCATTACCCAGACTTCTACATAGCACTGCCATATAATTAGCCCTCGATTTAAAATCCATAAGTAAGTATTCACTTCTCTTTAGCTTCTTAATTATGTGAGTTAATGTTAACCTCCAGTTCTATCTTGATTTTAAAATCTGGTGTGGCGGTGTCGAATGATTAAATAGGTTCACGGTGTACAGATTTTTTTTATATTTATAAGAAGAACACTGAAATAAATTTCTGCATTTCGATTTAATTTAAATCTTCAAACTTCCAGGCCTTTCTGGACATTTTTGGGGTACCTCAAGCAAAGCATTTTCTGAAGCACAGCATAATAAAGTAAAAACATGCATGAAAAATAAACATTGAGTACTGTAACTGGCATTCCTGGTGAATCCCATTTTCACGCCAGCTCTGTGTGATACACGCACAGCACAGAAAACCCCAGTCCAGCTTCATAAGCTTCCACCTAGCAGCATCATTGAGAAAGCACTTCTTTACACAGTGTGTAGTGATGGAATACCTTCCTATTAGCGTAGTACAAGCTAAAACCTTGGGTTACTTTAAATCAAAGCTGGATATAATTTTAACAACTTTAAGCTATTAGTTAAATTCTCAACAAGCTTGATGGGTCCTCTCCTTTGTAAATTTCCCATGTTATTATCTATATAAGTTAATAAACACAAATACAAACATCCGCTCAGTTTCAGCTCAAATATCAGATTGATGTATGTACAATTCCTTACAATTATATATATATATATACACACACACACACACACATACATATGTGTGTATATATATAGAGTGTGTCTCAAGCAAAGGCTTCCTGATGCAAATTTGCTATGATTTTCAGTGAGTCTATTCCTGGATTTACACAAATTTGCAATGTCTCTTTCAGCTAATAGAGCTAATGGTCACAAACAAGTATGTATATAAATGATCCTCATGGTAAAGCTGGACGGACGAGCTGTGGTCATGTGGATCCATCTTCTATAACTGCTCACTACGTGCAGGGTCACAGAGCTTATCCTGGAAACAATGACCACAAGGCCAGGAATAACCAAGGACAGGACACCAACACTGTTCACACACATGGACAATTTGATAACACCAGTTCACCTCAGCATCTTTATGACTGTGGGGAGTGTCCAGAGGAGATCTCACAATGACACGGGGAGAACATGCAAATTCCACACACGGAGAGCCTGGGCAGTGACTCAAACCCTGGTCCGCAGAGTCAGTGCTAGGTTCAGCATCTCTGGTTCACCAATGGTGTGGTATTGCATTATAAATACATTGTGCTTATTTTGAAGTAGACTGACAAATCAAATTTTTGAACACATTTATTATTGTAATTAATACCTTGTCCTTATAGTCCATAACTGCATACAAAAACATAAACGGCACATAGAAGGGTATATAAAACATGTTCCCTAAACAATTTACTTGTTTGAAAGGATTTTTAAATTAGGTTAATAGGCAAACAACACATTTTTGTATCTTGAGGGCGTCAAAGCCATCACTGCTGATTTTATGTACTGGAATCACTTAATAGTTAATCACTTAATAGTTGGGTCAAAAAATTTTGAATAATTGTTCTATAAGGCATGAGGAAAGAATATATAATATGTTAAGTTATATGTTCTATGAGAAATACTTTTAAATGTGGAAAATAAGATCACCTAAATATTTCACAACAATCTCAGATACTAGAGAATTACAACTCCTTCTGGTGTTAACTTGCTTGTCACAAATATTCACGACTGAATTTCCCCCAACAGTGCTAATTTGCACCTGCAGGTCTTGAGGAGACATCTCTGATAGTTGTGGTAATACCTGGCTGGCATGTATTGTAGTTGATGATGCATGGTCCGCAGGCTGTAGAAACCACGTGTATCCATTTCCATCTGTTAAATTGTGGGTCCCAGCACATTATTAAAGCAATTTAGCAAACTGAAGTAAGCAATTCTCTTAAATAAAAAAATGTCAGATAATAGATGGAAATCTGCATACCCAGAAGAAACAATTGAAACCTCAGAATATTACATTTCTCCAGATAGCCATGGGCACATTTAAATTTAGAACAGGGTGACAATACTATTCAAAGAGATTCAAAGTATGTTAGGTGACATGATGGTTTAGTGGGCAGCATTACTGTGTCACACCACCAGAGCTGGGGGCTTAAATCTTGAACCTCTTCTGTTTGCGTAGAGTTCTCCAAGTGGATGGAACAGTTGGAGATCATTTTCTACAGGATTTATTTCATTTTATTATTATTATCATTATTTGTTTGTTTGTTTATTCATTTAATCGTTAATACAGCAGTTACCCCAGAAGTTACAGGGTCAACACTAGAACTTGACCAAAATGAGTTTTTCTGTGCCTGATGTCTATCTATCTATTTGTTGTTTTTTTTTTTTTTTTTTTTTGGGGGGGGGGGGGTGATGTCCTGTATTAGGGTGATTTTTTAAGTAGAAAAATGAGTGACACAACTGCTTAACTTTAAATGTTTATTTACCATTAATAACATACAAAACAATAATAACTCCAAATATTACTCACATCCAGTACTCTCTCTTTGGTGTTTCATGATTCAATTTCTGACAATATTAAGAAAACAGTGTTTCAAAATTGAGGTTGTTTTGGCTTTATTGCGATATTATTCATCAAGTGAAACTGAGGTAAGCGTCAGGAATTTAGAACTCTTCCCTTTTGTTGTCACACAGGTTCACTACTGTAGGTGCTGATAAACCACGTTAGAACACTGTTGAATTGAGTGCTTTGTGTCACTGCGCGTCAATCACATAGTTGAGCGTAGTCATCAATATATCGGCCATGTAGTCTGATTGATCGGCCAATGCTGATTGGCCGATGGTGGGGAAATTTAGAACGACTCAATGCCCCTGAGTTACAGTGACACTAAAAAATCTGGAACATAATTGGATTGGTCTGGTTTGAAGGCCCGATATGATATGATTTTATGGGGCCCGAAATCTCTAGCGGTGCCCCTGGTCAAGATTCATAATCGAAATGATTTTGAGTATAGTGGTCCCAGCATCTCAGAAACAGCTACCTTCCTGGGATTTTCACACACTATGGTGTCAAGAATCACAGAGAATGTTGCAATAAACAAACGAAAAAAAAAATGAATCCAGTCAGCAGCAGTTCTGTGAGTGAAAACAAGCTGTTAATGAGAGAGGTCAGAGGAGAATGGCCAGACGCATTAATGCTGATGAAGCTAAGTGCAAAAATACCAGCTCAACCATATTTCTGTACAGAAAGGATTCTATGAAGACACAATGCATCTACCCATATAGTGATTGTGGTGGCTGGGTCCTACCAGATGCTAGCTAGGTGTATGTAGAAAAGGCCTTACTAAGTATGTATTTAATAATCAATGACCTAATAACTGGCAAATATTTTTGACACATTGTAGAAACTAAGAATTTTGAAAAACCATCTTAGTCTCACTGTAACCCAGTGTCCTGAGACAATGAAAGGCATCATTAAAATGTCAAAAACATTAAGCATATAGACCTCGAAAAATTGTTAAAGCTGGCGAATGGGCGAGCCAAATTTTAGCATTCGGTAAAATCTAAAAATGTACAGGTTCATTAATTAATTTATTTACTTTTTTTCTTACTGAACCATAAAATACAAACACATAACTGCTGCATCAGTTCCTCATTTCACCCACTCCCAATGGACAATCATGCATGCCAAATGGGATAAAACCAATAAAACCAATTCCATAAAAACCAATTATATAAACCATTTCTTGCAATAATCTCTGGTCTTTCTGATAATAATATATATTAATTTGCTTAGCCTAGGCTATATATTATCATAGAGATATGATCCACTGGCAGGTTTTTTTCGAAGAGGCATTTTAATTCAAAAAATCCACTTCAGTGCACACTGCAAAATATACATTCTGAATCACTGCAACTGTAGCATACATAACAAAAAAAATGTAAGTACACGAAAGTGCTCTAACTATATAAAAAAATACGCTAATAAATTAATTTAATTAACAAATGAACGTGTATCACCAGATAACCCTACTTTCAAATAAGTGAACATTCAGAGAAGTGTAACACACTTTGATACAATTTACATACATTTACATTTTCTTAAGTAGGCATTAGAATTAATCCAAAGCATAAAGTAACAGGATTAAATATGAAATGACAAAATTATGTTTCAGTCTATTTTGAATGCTTTACAGCATTATTTACTGTAAAGCTATAAAATGTAGGGAGTCAAAAGCACAAGGTAATTAGTTTTGTCATGGCAACCCTTATTGTTAATCTAGAATGACAATGCTGAAGAAGTATAGAAAAAAAAGGGTTCATTAATTCTGCACATTCCTTAAGAATGTTAAAGTGGATCATCCTATAAAATCATCTTTAGACACCCCATTGTTATATTCTGGACAGAACCTTGGAAATTAATGGTTTGGTAGAAAAAACTTTGTATTAACAATGTAATTTATGGGTTTTAGAAGTAGATGACTCCAAAGTTCTTGGTACTTTAAACGTTAAATGTCATAGATATCCTAATTAGTGCCCACATAACCTTTTCAACTGAATGACTGAGTTTTAATGGTTTTCCTCCTATCTTAAAACAAGTCTTAAAATATCATTGGGAATAATTGCAGAAATGTATCTTTCAGCAGAGTTTAATTGAAGTATGTTAATTAGTAGACAACAATTGTCACAATAAAGTTGAAATTGCAACCAATCTTCAAGTAGAACATAATAAAACATTTCAGATCTTGAGGAAAACAAAGCACACACACACACACATACTCACATAGACAAACACACACCAACCAACACACAGACACACACGCACATAGACAGACACACAAACACGCACATAGACAGACACAAACTCACCAACACACACACACACACACACACCAACACACAGATACACATGCACATAGACACAGACACACACGCACATAGACACAGACACATAATACGAAGTAAAGAATTCTCATTAAAAGGGACAAAGCTACTGTTTTACTAAACTTAATGATTTTTCTTCCACATGGCTGATTTTTAGAAGTTGATGGTAAACTTACAGTTTGCAACTGAATTGTGGTGCAACAAAACTTACTCTATAATTCTTTTCCAGTCTTCTCGTACTGATAATTACTCTAAATTTTAAGCTACGTTTAGCCAGAATAATGTATATATTCAATGCTTCATTGTCATGTGCACAGAGTATAATGTACTTAGTTCAGTCTTGCTTGCATGCTTTTAAAATGCTTCCTTGCTGACTATAAAACCGGAAAGATGACAAGTTCACAACAGCAAAATAAAACTCATTCATTTTCTATATTGCTTGTGCATTTCTGGGTCACAGAGGTCTGGAGCCAACCCCAGATACAATGGGTGCAAGGCAGGGAATAACCCAGAATGGAGAGCTAACCCATCGCAGGACACACACACCTTTCACACCTCTGGACAATTTGGCAACTCCAATTAACTTTTTTTTGTTTTTGAACTGTGGGGGGAAACCAGAGAACCTGGAGGACACCTCACAGTGACATGGGGAGAAGATGACTACATCCATCCATCCATACATCTATCCATCCACCCATCCTTTTTCTGTAACCGCTTGTTCTGTTTAGGGTCATGGGCGGTCCGGACCCCATCTCGGAGGATATGGGCACAAGGCAAGGGACACCCCAGGGTGGGGCTCCAACCCATCACAGGTCACTTTCACACCCACACCCAGACACACACCTTCGGGCTATTTGGTAACTCCAATTAACCTCAGCATGTTTTTGGACTGTGGGGGGAAACCTGAGTACCCAGAGGAAACCCCATGATGATAACATGGGTTACAGTGAAATAATAAATATATTTTAAAAAATATAGTAAATAAGCCCAACAAATGATATATGCCAAACTAGGGGCAGCATGCTGAAACTGAGCAGTGATATAAAAAGTTACAGTGGCTGCAATTAAAGTGATTGTAGCGGGTGGGATTTAGACTAGATTCAGAAGAGTAAAGTGACAGTGCAAAAACAACAAAGATATCAACAGCATAAATCCTGAAATGAACTTCTGAGCAGTCTGAGAACCTTAGGATGAAAACCGGGTAAGAGTGGGACCGAGTACCACTAAGTGTTTGTGGGGGGGAGGGGTGGCCAGATTAAGTTGTATTTCAACCTGTTGGGTGTCCCTGCTATAACGTCAACATAAAATTACTTCCCACTCCCTTGTTACCAGCCCACAACCAGGGAAACCCCCCAATTCTCTAAAATCACCTTTAGATAAAAACTGTCCCTAAAACTACTGTATGTGTGCTGATGGTTCTGAGCCACTCGCCAGAGGGGAGGAGAGAGAATATTGTCTGTACGGGGTGACTGGAGTCCTTCCTGATGCATCCTGTCTTTCTCAGGCAGTGTGTGGCATAGATGACCTGAATGGCTGGGAGCTCTGTGCTAATGTGTGCTGATGATTCTTTGTGCAGTTTCCACCGCTGTAATCGGATCGGAGTCTGAAGAGCTGCCATACCGGGATGTAACACAACCAGTGAGGATGCAGCCCACGGCACACCTGTGGAAGCTGGTGGAGACCAGAGGAGGAATCTGGCCCAT
The DNA here is from genome assembly GCA_026776725.1 of Gnathonemus echidnorhynchus. Classification (NCBI taxonomy): domain Eukaryota; kingdom Metazoa; phylum Chordata; class Actinopteri; order Osteoglossiformes; family Mormyridae; genus Gnathonemus; species Gnathonemus echidnorhynchus. The sequence goes on from JAODJU010000033.1 coordinate 7,642,535, forward strand.
CATACACCTGAGGGACTGAAGGTGCTGGTGGACCTTTCTAATCACAGCAGCTGCATGCTCTGTCCATTTGTGTTCAGCAGTGTTTGATAACCATTGCTGAAAAATGTAAGATAGTCAGTCATCAAGCTATATGTAAAAGTTGTATGTTCCAGGTCTTTTGAACATCTGAACACATGTATCAGAAACATCAATAGCTACTTCATTCATTTGTGAAATAACTATTCCTTTAGTATTGCATTCTTAATAATCTACAATGTCTTAGTTTGTGGTACTTAAAAAAAGAATTCCTGAATACTCATGAATTACGTAAATATTACGTTAAATATTTAGAGTTTGAAGGTTTGTTCTGGTATTCAGGGGAATGTACTCCCTTGGTCTGTCACTGAGGCCTAAGTAAAATAAGGAACATATACCATGATATACTATAGATCATTGGTCACCAGCCCTGGTCCTGGAGATGTTCCACTCTGCAGGGCTTAGGTGCTGCCCTTAGTTTAACACGCATAACACACATGATCATGTCCTTCAGTAGCATCTCAACTTAGCTTCAACAAAGCTGGCTGCAAACATGCCTGTATCAGGTGTGCTATATTAGGGCTGCACCTAAGCTCTGTAGGCTGATAGACCTCCAGAATCAGGGTTGGTGACCACTGCTACAGATTATCATTCCAAACCTCTTGATCTTTGCACTAGTTTATGTTGAAGAAAAATTTCAATGGCCGGTTAAAAAGTCTTGGAGCAGGAGGGGCGTATTCTGGTAGGTCGACTGCAATTTCATAAGTTTAACCGTTTACAATTTTTCCAGCTGTGAACAGAATGAAATTCTGAATGTGAACCGGAAGGGTCATAAAAACATCAAAAATATATTGTTTGTTTATGGAAACTAACTCTCCCACAAAACCCTCATGACCAGGAATTAGGAATCTCTAATCTAGATGGAATGCCAATTCAGGTCTTAATCAATTTACCGTTGGTTTGTTATCTACTGAAGATGACCACATACTAGTCTGTAGTCATGAGCACAGCACACCCACTGACTTACGACGAAGTGCAGAACACTGTTAAGCTCAGTCTGTTAAGGTTGTAAGCAATAGGACGCCCAGTTCCTGATGATCACTAATTAGACTCAAAGCCAGTAAAAATGCATTAGTCTCTCTTTCAGTTAGAGACAATTATCTAACTCTTCCTTTAATCAAGGCTCTTCAGACCTTTTGTCTTTTGATTACGTTGTTCATAATGTCAATGCTGTACATTTCAAAAATTAATGGGAAACAATTAACAAGGCTGGTGTACTGCTTCAGAAGTTAGATTTCAGTTAGAAACTACTTTGAAATTCCAGTTAATTTTAAAGTTAAGGACAGACCTTCTACCTGAGATAATATTAAAGAGTGTGTGTCTTTCTGGGAGGTACCAGGAATTATACATACAAAGCATTAGAGATTAAATCAGAGTGCTACCTTGAGCTTCAAGCAGTTGTGAATCCAAAAGCCATTTAACCTTCATTTCTCTATCCACTTCAGGTACAACATGAATAGCAAGATTTCATTAGATTTCATTCAGCATCACATGGGAATAGCAAATGATAGATGCTTATAAAATCCACTCTGTGGTGGGGATGAAACTCTTTAGAGAATAACATTCAAAGGTCAATTTTATTGATTATGATCCGCATACAAAAAACAGTAGTTTCTTCTAAATGTGAGCTATCGCTCCTGTGCTACCATTGCGGTATTGGCCATTCCCCAGCAATCATAATTACCTTCTTTGCCTGCTCCACACACAGAAACCTAATAGCCTCGATAAGGAATGTGCAAAATTAGACCGGACAGTAAAAAGGAAGATGAATGATAACAGCAGTCAGATTCCCCGTCTATTTCGGTCTGCAAAGAAACGCGGCCACCGAATATAAGCTAACATATGGCACTTGTTCTAGCTCTGCTTATGGGAGGGCCTTGAAGAGGATGTCAGGATAATGATTTTGTTCTCCTCTCTGCCAGCTTTCTTTATTTTTCTGCAGCCATTTAAGTTCTGTCGTGGATCATGATGCAAAGTCCCGGGGGCAAGGCAGCGTAATGGTAATACAGACCATCTGACACCTGTCAAAACAGCCCTGTTAGTCGACTGATGAGGCCTGTCAGTTCCCAGAACAGGCTCACAGCCTCTCGATTTTCCCTCTTCCCCTTTCCTTCCCTTTCGCTCGATCTGTCACTGCTGGCTGTGTGCAGACACATGGCACTACTGAGACCCAGGCTGTTCCTCGCCAAGCTTTCACTTCTCACTGTGGTCCACATACAAAACACACACATGTTCACCTCTTGAAACTGCATCATTTACCATCAAACTGACACATGCGGAGTCGCTCGCATAGGTATTCTGCTAATCGCTCGCTCTGTATTTTTATTTCAATTGCATTTTCCCCGAGGCCACTTTTTGTCACGGTGATGTGTACATCTAAATGCTTCAGTGCAAAATCATCGTAGCAATGATAGGAAATTTTGTATGAACAAGCTGAGATATCAACATGTTTGAAATATGTATATAGGTAGTACGTGTATATTTGCACAGAAAAAAAAAAATCACAATTTAGCATACAGGTCTGGAAAAATTAAAAGACCACGCAAAGTTTACAGTTTCACTCATTTCTCAATTTATGGGTATGTGTCTGTGTAAAATTATTATTTTTTCTTTGCAAACTCCAGCCTGGCTCTTCCCTGCTTCTCATTGATGAAGGGCTTCTTCCTTCAGTCCTGCTTCTAACAGCCTGTTATGAACTGTCCTAGCAGTGCACTTCACACCACTTAATGTTTCCCATTCTTTTTGAAGGTCATTTGAGGTCATCGTCCGATTGATGAGTTGACGGTCATCTCTGGCTTCTGTTCTTTACCTGGCTCATTTTTGTTTATTGCCAGTGTCTCCTGCTTCACCTTTTTCTTCTGTACTGCTGTCTTAGAAGCTTTGAGTCTGGAAGCAGCCCGACTCACAGTGTAACCTTCATAATCAGGATTAAACCAGGATTTAAAAATGCAGATTTTTTTAACAATATAGGGGCCTCTTAATTTTTTCCAGAGCTGCATATGCAACTTAACAGTAACACAATGAAAAATAAATAAAAAATTCTTTTGTTCTCCAAAAAGTTACTGACATCTTGTTGAATAGCTAGATGAATACCACTCTGGTCTCCAAACCTCTCCTCAGGGGCACTGCAGCCATTCTATGTATTCATTAAATTTTGCCACTAGATCAATTAATTAATTTCCTTAAATGGTTAAATAAGTCAATGAGGTATTGATTAGCCTAATAGGCAAAGTCAAAAATATATTGTTGAATTGGTCAGCTACTACAAATACCTGTAAGACATTGGGAGAGGTTTTGAAATGGATAAGCTGACACACTTTGACAGATGTAATATCATAGTTTTACACCAACATAAAAATCACTTAAACTTCAAGTTCTTTCACTGCATAAGACTGACACACAGTACTGTATTTTGTAGCCAAGCATATAAAGCAGCCTAATGTATTAAGGTTTTGTCTAATATAGTTGCCTGTACAAAGTCATCCAAGAAGGGATTCCTGAACATTTCATGCTCAGTGGCAAGGCGGCTAGTGCTATCATATCACAGGCACCAGACATGACAAAAATCTCACCTTGTCTGTGTGCAATTTGCAATTTCTCCCTGTGTGCATGTCAGTCTCCTCTCATGGTCCAACAACATGCAATATATATTGATTCGATGTCAGCATCATACCACAATAATTAGTATCTCTTCGTGACATTACATTTCACTCGCAATAAATCATTCATAAAAGGCAAGCAGTTAGTGATTTTAAAATAATAATAATAATAATAATAATAATAATAATAATAAATGAATAGCATGAATACTTACATATATTATTTAATACACAAATGAAGGTATAATCCTTCTTACTGCTGGCATATTTGATTATAGCTTAATGTAAAAAGTGATTTTTTAAAAAGGTGATTTTTACCTATTTATCCATGATTTATTTAAAACATGTGCATGCTAATCCTCTACATCTTGCTTATTAAAATCCTTGGCTTGCAAGTCACGTGCTTTTAAACCACCATCGGAGAACAGCAATTGTTTCTGCCATGCAACAGTTGGGTTGTAATCAGTCTGTGGCCATATCCCCCTCTAGAGAGAATCTTCATGTTCTGGCTGATTTATCTCATTGAGTTCCTTCCTTAAGCCCCCTGACAGTTCCTTGTCTCTAGAGAACAGGTTTGCAATGGAGCATTAAAGCTTCCTTGAAGTAGAACCAAGGCAATCAAGCCTGCAATAATTTTACTGTTCTATCCAGATGGACAATAACACGTGGCAGAAATGACGTGATGGCCATTAATAACTGAATGGAAAGGAACTTTTTTGGATCTTAGAAACCTATCTAGACTAATAACTAGTAGGAATAATCATAAGCCCTCTTATTAAACAGAAACTGCTTCCAAAATCATGACTTCAGTGCGTAACAAGCAACTATTTCAGTGTTACTGCTCAGGTTGGTCAATGAACAATGTCAGATTTATCATAATGAGTCTCCTCGTGACAGACATAAATGGAAAAATCCCACCATAGCTACTGTAATGATGTTTGAAAAACTATTGGCATTATTATAATTACAATAATTATTAATTTGAATTATTATACACAGTCACATGATGTTTGAATTCATTTCTGGGTACCTTTTATTTTCTTCATGGAAAGTTTATTTCTGAATTGTTCAGTAATATACCATAGATGGTGTGTGTTACTTAATCATTTAATAAACCTATTCTTACATTTATTAATCATTTAAAACTATTTTTTCTCATCTACCTCATCTGCAAAAACAATGGGTAGATATTTTAAGTCTGTGGCACCAATTATAAGTTAATATATTTAGTTGGTGTGGAAATAACGCAGATAGTTCAGTGAATTGCAAATATCGGAGATATATGGTATCGATCAGAGGAATAATACAGGTTATATGGGATTGTGTCACCAGAAAATTTCTAGTTCAGGCCCCAGGAGAAACATAACCTAAATTTCGTCAGGTATAGTATGAGTAAAGAGATGAAACAGTGAAAAAAAATTGCAGATTATATAAATTACTTTAGATAAAAGTGTCTGCCAAGGAATATAATGCTGTAATATATTGGTAAATCAGCAGCTGACACATACAGAGCAGCTGTTTAGACAGCCTGGCGGATTGATTTTGGCTGAAATCTAAGGTGGCTACAGGGAATATCTCTGTTTTCCTCTCGTTTGGGTTCTAGAAGTGAGCGAACAGGCCCTCACTGTACATTGGCCAAAACAAACAGGTGCACATTCAAACTCCAGATTCCCCGCTTCCCCACCCCACCAGTCAAAATTATTAATTAATGTAATTTAGAGAGTTATAACATATATTACACCTTAAGGGATAATTTGCCTATAAGTCAGGGGATAAAAAAGTCTGAGGAAAGCAATCAAGTTTCCAGAGATTACACCATCACTTAAGTACTCAAAGATGTCGATAAGGGTGTCACCAAGACAAAAATAACACATATAAATAAAGATGCAATTTAAAACTATTTCTGTAAGTGAAAGGCTCTTTATTGCAAACATCTGCATTTTGGTTAGTTCTGTTTTATGTTTTAAGCAATTTTATGAATGAAAAATTGGACTTTTTCCGTGATTTCTGGACTGCATGAAAAATAATTTCACTCAAAAGCAGCTTGCATTAGTTACTGATTTGTTTTGATATTGTGTATCAACAGATCAATGTAAGCATTTGCAACAAAACAATCTGACTTGCTTTTGGAGATACAATGAATTATGTTTTGTTGCTGTTTTTTTGTCTGTTATGAATGTAAAATAATTTGTGCCATCTGGAGTTAATTAACAAATGCAACAAAGCCTTGTGGTTTGTATTTTAACCCCCAACTCTCTGTTTATGCTTTAGTTCAGGTTGCTCCATCTTGTTGGATGAAGACGATGCTGTGATACTGATCACCTATGAGTTATGACCCTCTTTTCCCATCTGAGATTCCCCTCAAACCACTTTCCATTATCTAATTTAAATAAATTTCTATTCAATTCATTCATGTATTTCATTCAGCTTCTAAATGTAGTTTACATTTCTGACAGCAAATACAGATGTTTATCCAATCATACAGATCCCAAACACTTGCCCAGTACAGTATCATAGGGTACATGGAGACACTTATCCAGTACAGTATCATAGAGTACCTGGAGATACTCACCCAGTACAGTATCATAAGGTACCTGGAGACACTTACCCAGTACAGTATCATAGAGTACCTGGAGACACTTACCCAGTATAGTATCATAGAGTACCTGGAGACACTTACCCAGTACAGTAACATAGAGTACCTGGAGACAATCCCAGGAAGCACAGGGCACCAGGCCAGGGAACACCCTGGACAGAATGTCAGTCTATCACAGGAGGCACAGTTATACATATGCACACACACTCACATATAATGCCAGGTCACCTAGCCTCGTGTCTTAGGGAGCCAGAGTAGCTGGAAGAAACCTGTGTAACACAGGAAGAACATGCAGTCTCCACATGCACAGAGCCAGCATCTCTAGATTGCCAGGACTCAGTCGGTATGAGGCAACAGTGCTACCCACTGAGTCAGTAATTAATAATAAAAAAACGATCCATCCTGCAAGCGCTTGTCCTGGGCAGGGTTGCAAGGGCCCTGGAGTCTATCCCAGGCAGCACAGAGCACACGGCAGTCCATCACAGGGCACATACACGCACAACCACAAACCAGGGAGAATTTAGACACCAATTAGCCTAATTATATGTCTTTGAACTGAGGGGGGACACTGGAATGCCAAGAGGGAACCTGCATGACACAGAGAAAACATGCAAACTCCACACGCAGAGCAACAAAATCCAACCGTAAAGCAGGAAGCGAAATGCCAGGCACATGCTGTGCAGATCTCTGTGTGGCACAAGCTACAAGATGCAGATCAAGGCTGCTGGCTGTCTTCTTATTGACTGCAGTTTTTCTTATTTTCAATCCTCTCCACCATGATTGTTGTACAAAGGAATGTTAAGTAAAAGAAAACGGAAGAGAAAAGTTCATGATTCAGAAGTTTTGATGGAATAAACCCAAATTGAATGATAATATATCATCCCATTCATCTAAATTTTAATCTCTTTTCCTGATCTGGGTCACATGGGGGAGTTAGAGCCAATCCCAGGCAGCGTGGGGCACATAGTTGTCGTACACCTGGAACTGGAATCCATCAGACAGCACATACATACACTCAGTCACGCTCCACTCAGCCTATCTGCAGCTCTTTGGACTGCAGAAGGAAAAGGAAGTTTCATTCTCAACTGCGTATATCTATCTACCTATCTATACAGATATCCATCCATCCATCCACCCATTTTCTGTAACCACTTGTCCTATTCAGGGTCATGGGGGGTCTGGATCCTATCCCTGAAGGTATGGGCGCAAGGCAGGGAACAACCCAGGATGGGGTGCCAACCCATCACAGGCCACAGTCACACACCAGTCTCTCACACATGCACACCTATGCAGAACTTGGTAACTCCAATTAACCTCAGCATGTTTTTGGACTGTGAAGAGAAACCAAAGTATCTGAAGGAAACACCATGATGAAACGGGGAGAACATAAAAACTCCACACCAGAGGTGGGCACTCGAGTCACTGACTCATGACTCAACCCGAAAATTGATGACTTGTGACTTGACTCGGCAAAACTGATGGAAAGACTTGGACCCAACTTGGACTTGAGGGCAGATGACTGGAGACTTAGACTCGAGAAGCCTTGCTTTTATCAACTTGTGGCTTTTTGTTGTAGCCAGTTTTATTCACAAAAGGTTAAAAAACACTGACACAGGTAGGGAGTTACATAACTCACAACTCAACATGAACTTAAGTCACAGATTTGATGACCAAAAATGATGGAAAGATTTGGGCTCAATGTTTTGACTCAGGACTTGACTTGGACTCGCCAAGGAACAATTTGTTCCCATCCCTGCTCCACACACATGGAGCCAGTGCGGACTCGAACCCCGGTCCTAGAAGTCTTAGGCAACCACTGCCCGCCACGCACACACACGCACACACACACACACACACATATATCTGTGTATGTCTCATAGGACAGCAAAATAGAATATGAAGCATTCCAATGAACCTGTACGATACTTGTTGGCAAATAAAGCATCATTTTATGTCACATATCCAGAGGAAATGTATAAAGATCAGTTTAAAATTGTGAATATATAAAAGAAATGAATATATATTCAAAATGTATATTTTTGTACTTCATTTACTTTTATTATAACTGATTTGCACCTCAACTATGCAGCTACAGTTGTTACTCTGTGATTTTCAAGCCAAATGTTTAGGACTGAAGCTAAGTGCTACTTTCTCATATCATTCATTAAAAACAACACTGAACACACTCATTTTGCATTTATCATTGATATCTGAATCCCATTTATTTATTACTTTATTTTAAGCTTTTAATAATTTATTCATTAAATGATTTAGCATGTAAAAAAATGCTAGCTAATTTGATGTCTTTTGAATGACTTAAGATCATTTATGTACCACATGATTTCCTTAAGCAAGCATCAGACAAACAAAAGATAGATAGATAGATAGATAGATAGATAGATAGATAGATAGATAGAGGAATCCTATTTTGAGGCTGAAAACACTTATTTATTGGATGCATAAAACAATATCACATCCTCTTACTATGTATGATTACTCATTTAGTTGTATAATTTAATACTGCATCATTTTCAACAGAGCCAGAGCGTACCAATCATACGCCCCAGGCAAAGACTAGTCAACGCCACCCCCCTGCGCCCAAAAAAAATGCAGGGTTGCAGGTGACATCACGCTAAGCGAATGTTGTCATCCAGTATTTTGGTGCATAGTTTCTTGTCTGGTGCATGACATTTTGCACGTTTGGTCACCAGTAGTGAACTTGGGGCATAGCAGTGCGAAGAGTCTGAGTCTCAGTAACAGAATTACAGGCTTCTAGAGAGGAAACAAGTCAGACAGTCCCTTCAGCTAAACGAAAGCTACACATTCAGGGATAAAGCAAATTGATCAGCAAATTACCTTTAAGATACATTCACTTATGTGCAATCATATTAGATTTGTTGTAATAACGACAACTGGCACCGAACTTTAACATTATAGCACAGAGCAATGTAATTGTTTAACTTAACCATTACATGTCGAAAATAAGATGACGATAAACAGTATATATCATATACGATGAATAATAAACATGAGATTGAAACATGTACTTACCTGTGAATACACCAAACTACTTGGTCTACAGTTCATGTACAGAAATAAAGAAATTAATTCTCCAGAGTTTTAGTTGCTTTCATTTGCTTCAGTGTTTTAAAAAACAAATACAGTAATTAACAATCAACAGCAGTTGGCTTGTAACCATTTTGCTTTCAATGTGTATTGGTCACACTCAATGACATGGGTTTTCTTTTCATATTGTTTGCTTTTGTTTGCATATTATTTCATGTCATCATAGGCAGTGTACTGTATTTGGTTGTACCAAGATGGCGCGCAAGATGATTGCAAGCATCCCAGTGTGCCCCTAGTGGTCTGGAGCCCCTAGCAAAAGCCAAATTTGCCTGGTCCACGGCGCGGCTCTGATTTTCAACTTGGCCTCCGACGTGCCACAGGAATTCAACCACAGCGTTAAACATGCATTTAGTAGGAGCCTCTTTCACTGGTTGCCTCTGGTTCCTCTAGACCAGGGGTGTCAAACTGCAGTCCTGGGGGGGGTGCAGCCCTGTGTAGCTTAGCTCTTTCCCTGTTCCACCACAAATGATTCAGCTCAAGAGCTGTGTGGTAATTAGTACAAGGAGTTGAATCAGGTGTGTTAAATGAGGGGGAACCCAAAAATGTGCAGGGCTCTGGCCCCCCAGGACTGGAATTTGACACCTGTGCCTCAGGCTTATGTTGGACAACATGAAACACTAACCTTTAAATATATGCAGATACCACCTCTGAAGGATACAGCTTAGCTGAAATATTAGTCAAATATTTAACAATTAAAAAGCAAATAACAGCACAGATAAAAATTCCACATTTCAGTGTGATGTGTTCGTATCTTTGGGGTATTTACTAGTCTGCCATAGTTTACTATTTTAACAGCTGTGACTTCCTGATATATTTACCAGACAGCATGAATCCTTGAGTTAAATTCTGCAATATGTTCACTTGCATTTAATCAGTCACCAGGGTTAACTGTCAGGTGCTGTAATCCATATCCAAATATAATTCCCAACCAGGGGTAACTTCTGCGTGAAATATGCATCGTTTTCTCCCATTCGCACTTTTGAAGCTCGTGCTGTTTTACAATGTGGAAGGAGAAGCAGAGATGAACATAACATTTCGCTAAAAAAGAACTATCATATTACGTTACAGCTGAAATCCACATATAAAAAGCGAAGAAACAAGTATATAGATTTTAGTCGTGGAAATGTAGACATTGCACTTTTAATGCACCGAATTGTGATCAAAGCATTACTGTGTTATCGCCGCCATTGGACATTTAAAACATTAGAGAGCATGACGTGTTTACTGTAGTTGTGCCCGGTTAAATGTGTTTGCGGAGTACTTCAGATAGAAGGTTAACAGGATGTCTGTCTGGATGCGTTTACCCAGATCTGTGACTCAAGGATATGAGGGACGTTATGTAGAATGATCAGGCAATCGCTCTTAATGACATCATGGGCCAGAGGAGGGGACATTCTACAGTCTACTGCAGTGTCGGAGACAAAGTGCATGCCCTCGTCTGATCCACTGTATGCCTTTGCCTGGCCTCTCCACCATCTGGAACGGAAGCTAATCCCTCCATGACTGGGGAGGGACGGCTGTATAGGGTGACCCTTTATGCTCAAGCCGATCCCTGCATGACCCCCTGACACTCACACGTGAGCTCCAGATTGTACAACACAAGAATGCAGCTTGAGATGAAATATGTACTTGTCATATAGATTGCCTGCTACTTTTCCTTAGCTGGAAGGGAATGATAGTCCTTCTATTAGGTCCCGGTATTAATATTAACGTTTTTGTTGTTCTTTCTTTTTTGGTAAGCGTGCTTTAATTTGCAATTGGAGAAAGAGAAGTTACAAGTTGGAGGGCAGATTCATTTTCTCACTCATTCGTCTTTGTCAAGGGCTCTTCCCGGGCTGCTCACTTGGATTCTCTGCATAATGAAAATTCCACATGTGCCGCATCATACAAGACGTACCCTGGACAAGCCGAGATGAAGGACCACACAGAAGCTATAGATGTTTTTTTTCTGAAATAAGACTGAATGGCTTAGCTCATTATATGTCAGATTTTCAGATGTACCACAGTTTGCAATTATAAATAAAAATATATGTATGATTATGTTTGACCAGAATCATTTTGTAATTACAGGTTGTTCAGCCATCTACTATCATAATTTAATAGCTAGAAGTATGAACAATTAACTCAAGCAATTCAGAATCGTTTAAAATTTATTCAAATGGATATCATGTCAAAGCATGTATACTTTATCTTTTCCTTAACATCTGTATGACTTAAACTCTATGAAGCCAATGACTCTCATTTACAGGTGTACTCTCAGTGTATTAACTTAGATATGTTTCATCTTTGATTTCAGAATCAGACTCACTGGACAAGTATGTTAAATTACACCAGGAATTTGGCTCCTGCCAATGGTATCTCTCAAGTTAGACAGACAATGTACAGACAATAAACAATATGCAAGCCATATACAGATTATGGGTTGATAAACATTTTTTGTCAAACATGGCTGCCAGCTTTGCCTTTCACGGCCACCAGGATGATTTACCTGCAGTCCACATGTGCTAAAAACACGTGTGCTGGTTACACATGTGCTCCTTACACGTGCCCTTCTGACAACATGATAGCTGTTTTCACTAATTGGTTACATGACACATGCAGAGTTGCACTGACTGCAAGAACACAGTCTATTACAGTCAACTGGTGACCGGCAGATGAACGACAACTAATTTTTTGTCAACTATGAGACTTATTCTCCTGCACTGAAACAGTGGCATCCACTTACCAGATGCACGGCACTGCACAAATCACTGCACAAATCACGGCACAAATGCACAAGGGGATAATTATGGACATCAAGCTTCAAACAAGATTTATGAGAGATTTAATCCATAATGTAAAATACTTATACAGATATTCCTACAATGTAAACAGATTTTTTTTTTCAGCATAAGACTTGTATTTTATTTTTCCAGATTGTACCATTTATTGCAGTGGGTGAAAATGCCATACAGTGTAGAGGCAGCACAGCAGAACTCAGAACTCCACAGAGCTGCCTACTGAGCCATCATGCTTCCACAATTCTGTTATTTATGAATATTTCCTTTTTCCCCATCAAGCACCTAATCGTAATGTCAAATTGTAAGCGCCAAATAGGATTTCATTAAAACAGACCATCAAAAAACAATCTGATTTTGATAAAATCTGTAGTATGGCTTTTGGGCAATCTCTGAGATGTATTCTGTCTGCCATGGACTTGTTGCTTGTTATTCTGGACATTAGAGACCGATGAACATGCAGAAGTAGCCCTTTTATGTCAGTTATCTTTGGTAGTGTACCCAACAAGAAGCTTATATTTGCTTATTAAGCGTAAATGTACTTTGAAAATGGTTAGGAGGTGCATTAAATTAAACAAACTTTTTCTCAACAGAAATGTAAAGGGTTTGTTGGGGAACACTGGACACCTATATAGATACTTGTCTTATGTGGACAAGTTGGACGTTAGCTGGGATAGTCAAGGCTGTCAATATAATATGAAGAGGTAGTGAAGGACACAATACCTTCCCCCTCCTGTATCAAACTCCCACCCCCCCACACACCACCAGCTCTGTAATGCAAGACTCTGTCATTTCAGACCAGAACCCTCTCCGGAGAACACCTTCCCCATCTATTTGCTTGAGCTGATGCATTACAATGGCTGAAGGAAACAGTGCTTCTTTAAGAACTTTCCAAGCTGTCAAATGCTGAAGATTAATGCCTGAGCTAAGTTCCTTTTCGGGGACTTCACACTTGATTCTCCTTCTTGTTCACACTCACACGCATTGATAAACAGGCATAAGTCTTTCATTTGTGTTTGCATGTCAGTTCCTACTCTCTCTCCCACTTTTTCTTCATTTACTGTACATTTCCAAGGGTGCATCCTATACTTTTATGAGTAATTTTACTGAATTGAGAAATGAAAAATAAATCAAAGTTAAAAGACTACCGAGGGATTGAATCATTTTGCAGTAATGAAAACAATAGACTCTTCACTCTATGTTTGTTTGTGTGTGTGTGAGTATACTTTTGTAGAATTAGATACATTCTACAAAAATCTCATATTACTTTCTTAACACCAAGACTTATTGCACGTCAAAATTTCTATCAGATTAGCCTTTTCCAGCTGGATATAAATACAACTAGCTGTGATTTCAGGTTGCATAAGAATTTGATATTATGCCCTTTGAAGCTTTTTTTGACAATCAAATTTTTCTCCACACAGCTGTCAGGAACATGTGTAATTTCATTGTTTTTAGGGTAATATTGTGCAGGATTCTCTGTAGCATGTCCACATGTGCTGCTGTGTTGCAGAGCAACTATTTTCCACTTTAATAATCAAAGCAAAAATGTCTGTAAGACTGTGCAAGGCTGTGGAATTTCAAAGAAGATGGCAAGCAGTTAATTAGTATGAAACAGAATAGAAAGACCGATTGGATGATCAGCCTGCCATTCATCACATTTGCTAATAAATGATAAAAATGTGGTCAGTCAAATGTGAAAACATCAGAAAATTTTGCGGATATTGAATCGGTAATGTGCCACATATTTTCAAGTAGTCTGTTTCTCAGGTAGCAAATTAATCCAAAGCAAAATTTGTCATTCTTCTTCAGGGTATGTCAGAGCTCTCAAACATGGTGGAAATATTAATCCCCCAGAACTGACATTCATTTTTGTGTCCTGATAAGAGCCTTTGCCTTACCAGAGAACTGGGGTGAACTTTAGATAAAGGACATATATATGAAAATTTAGTAATGCTATTCAAACACCTTAAATTGCGCATCGACAATAGCAAAACAATAAAATCCCTGTTCTCAGAAGCTGGATGGGCTTTGGAGTAATTGGTGCTGAGAAGGGAAAAGAGAATACTGTATATTCTTTGAAAAATCTGGCAATTAAATATGAACAATTAGTGTTTATGTTTCTCCATAAAAATTTAGTGTTAAGCACATTTTGACAAGCACTAAAGGTTTGACCAACATTCTGACACATTTTTTCTATATTTTGGAAAATCAGTATTTAACATCTTGAGGTCAGAAGAGGTTAAAAATACATTTCAGCAGAATCCAGGTTCACAATCCAGGCCACTGTCTGAAGAAGAGCAGTGAAACAGATGTTTTGTTGCATGACCGCAACTGTGAAACAAAGTTTTAAACATGATGAGCTTGGGCTTGAACTTGTGTTATCTGGAAAAAAAGCTGCACTTTCATGACAATTCAGAAACTATTTTGAGAACAAATTCCAAATCATGAGATATTTAGCATCCTATAACACAAATAGTACATTGCTTTTTTGGTTGGTTCCGCCCCCCCCCCCTCCACACCACACAATTATCCATTTTATTTATTTTTCATCTGTTCTTTTAATTTCAGTACATTTTGTTTGGTTTAAGTTAACTGGTTCCAGTTTCAAGACACCAAATTTATAACATTAATAAAATAAAGTTATGAACATAGCCTATATTTTCTAACATCTGTGTCAATAATAACTGTGGATATTAGATTTTATTTCAATCACATCTGTCTATCTAAAACCAATAAGAACAGTTTTGCTTGAAATTGCTATTTAAATTGGCATGATAATCTGCATTATGCTGATTCCCAGTAGATCCCCTCGGCACGAGGCACTGTTTCTCATTTTGAGTGTCCTTCTCATATTACTTATTTGAACAACAGTTACACGAAAAAAAAAAAAAATCTTTTCAGAGATTTTATGTAATAAAAGTTAGTGCAATTCTTAAGTATAACACCATTGCTGGCGTTTTGAAAGTGAAATGTTGTCCCATTCTTGCCCGATAGAGGCTTTCAACTGCTCAACAGTTCAGGGTCTCCTTTGACATAGTTTTTGTTCATGATGCTCCAAATGTTTCCAATGGGTGACAGGTCTGGACTGCAGGCAGGCCAGTGTAGCGCCCAGACTCTTCTACTAAGGAGCCATGCTGTTGTAATATGCGCAGAATGTGGTTTGGCATTGTCTTATTGAAATATTCAAGGGCTTCTCTGAAAAAGATGTTGTCTGGAGGGCTGTTATGTTGCTCCAAAACCTGTATATATCATTCAGCATTAATGGTGCCTTCCCAGATGTGCAAGGCACCCAAGCCATGGGCACTGATGCACCCCCATACCATCACGGATGCTGGCTTTTGAATGATTCACTGATAACAAGCTGAATGGTCCCTCTCCTCTGTAGCCCAGAGGATACAGCATCCGTGATTTCCATAATGAATTTGAAATTTTGATTCATCAGACCACAGGACAGTTTCCCATTTTGCCATTGCTGGCATCAAATTCAAATTTAGAATATATTTGTCATAGAACAATACAATTTCTGATATGTTGTCTGATATGTTGATATGTTGTTCTATTTTCAATTAAATATGGATTTATATGATTTGCACCTCATTGCATTCAGTTCTAATTTATATTTTACACCGTGTTCCAACTTTTTTTGGAAACGGGGTTGTATGCTTTCATGATTTTTTAAATTTATTTTAGCTTTTATTTTTGTTATACTAGACATGTTCACATCACAATATACTAACACAACTGGCAGTTGAAATGGGATAACCAGTAACATAAGCATTGTCCATAATTTTCCATATCAGATAAGTGGAGTCAGGATTTGCTAATAAATGTAAACGAATCCATGCTTCCATTCGTTTGGTGTGAAAGCTGTTTTTATCTTGCCAGCATCGAAAATGCACCCAACTTCTATGAAAATAAATACCGTGTGAACAAAACATATGGAGAACAGCAGTATTTTACTTTGCATCATTGTTTTCTTTAAATAAATGTAATGAGTCTGTCCTGAAAATGCTAATGGAGTTGACAGGTAGATGGCAGACAAGTTTACGACGGGAACACATGAAGGAAGTTCTAAAATAAGGACTCAGTGGTGGAAGTCAAAGCCAAGCTGATACACTGTTGCCAACCATTTGGCTTTTCTCCTACATCCTGTGAGAGACAGTTCAAAAGAAAATTAGCGGAACTCTGTTAAGACTCATGCTTTTCTCATCATGGCTTTAGACCATGCCACCCAATCTGATTCCAGAAATGACTCCCACTTTATGCTCTCAGAGACATTCTCCAGAAAAACTATTTTACAGAAAACGAATTTAAATTCTTAAATTTGGATGAGCAGTCTCAGTAGCTAAATGCATTATGCATTTAATATTCTATACAATTTCGTTACTGCCAGATATTACAATTTTAACGTCTGTTTTCATTTCAAAAGTGTGTGTGTACCTAACATTCTTATCAACTATCATTCTTTTCACACAAAGTCATCACATTTTTAAAGCCCAGGGGTTTCAATTTGTGTACAATGGCAAGTCAATATGTGAGGAATCTGCTGGTCCACATGTCAAAGAATAAGCACTTATCATATGTAAGGAATAAATGGAGGAGTTTTCTTCTGAAAAATGAGAGATGAATAATTTGATCCGAGATGTGGAGTGTGTGTTACTCGTGTGGGATTAATGACTGAATGCCAGCACACTGTACTTCTGTAAGACTCAGAGTATTAGTGAGCAAAGACATTCAAAAAGATCAAAATAGCGGGAGGAAAGAAAATATTTGCCATATGCAAAGGAGTAAAAGTGTCTGTAAAGTATCTGAATTTAATACGTTACATATATATGCCACAATTATATATTTCAGTGCCTATATAATGTATATAATACAGTGCCTTATAGCGCTTTAAATATTTTACACAGTATTAGAACAGTTTCACTTTAAAGCTTCTCAGAACCATAAGTGTGGTTTTCTCTGTCTAATTATTTGAAAGGTTCCACATGTATAAGGAAGAGTGAGGTAATTAACGATGCCACCTGGAAATCCATATATTGAGGCATTTTGGCTGAAATCCAGGCAAGCTTAAGATCTGGATTAAGCGCCGGTCCAAATAACTGCTGCTCTAAAATTATATAAAGAGTGCCCGTAGCAATTTTAATATTGGAAATGCAGCTTTACATAAATGATCAAGTAAGGTCATTATCAAAAAACAGTTTTAAAACAGAGTTAAATGAAATAAATAATGTACAATAAATCCGTGATAAATTAAGCCTCATGATATTAAATCAATCAGCCGATTCTATTAACAAATCTGACAAAAAGTAAAAATGACGTGAGAAAACAGGCCAGAGGACTCATTTGGGGGCCGATATTAATATGATAGTTAATTACATGATATGAAATTTAATTACATTTAAATCTATATCCAGATAAATAAGCATGCAGACTCTCACCCAGCAATATGACACAGTAACTTCTCAATGTAACAGTCACAACAATTAAGAATAACAATTAACAAAACAACATTAAAACGCTAGATCTTTGGTATTTAGTTTGTATTGGAATAAGGGATGTTGTTCATCAGTCTTTACAGATATTGGAAGCATTTTTTTCTAAGCAGGTACATTTTGTGGTGGTTGGTGCTGTGGAGGGGTAGGGGTGAGAGGGGCTACATGCCTATTGGCCCATCGGGGGAGGGGCTACATGCCTATTGGCCCATCGGGGGAGGGGCTAAATGCTTATTGGCCCATCAGGGTCAGTCCAGACCTGTTCAGCTGGAGGACAGTGGTACAAAATGAGGTCTAGAGGGGGAATTACAGGTTGCACAGGAACTATTGAACTTCCTGCTGTTGTTGATTGTTGCGGACCAGCCAGTCTGTAGGCCCCCGATGATGTTCTATAGATAATAAGGTCCTGAGCCATCTGCTGCATGATTGCCCAGGACTAGGATCTTGGAATTAAATCCGGCTGTGACCAGGCACCAATCGAGAGTGCTCAGGACCACTGTGTGTGCATCTATGAAGACCAGAGCACATTCAATAAGACCCGTGCAGAAACGTGTTGTAACAGTGTAGGCAAGGAAAGCCCTGAATTAGCATGGAGGGGTTAGTATTGAATAGCCGATATCTCAGGATTTAGTAAATTCATGGAAGGAGCTACTAATTATATTCAGCAATGAGTGTGTGTGTGAACTGAGCAGTACAATGTTGTCCAGCCATCGTATCATAATGGATTAGAGTCCAACATTTTATTCTGACAATAGGCACTATTTATCCAGCATTTTGGGAATATAGTTTCACTCGTCAGTTGTATAAATGCAGTGGGCTGTACTTTTTAGCCCCACTATTTCTGCAAAATAAGTTAATTAGTTCTAGGTGACAAAGCTGTCTTCCAGAGATATCTGCTATGCATTTTAATGCATTCCATTCCTTTTGTTTTCACTATATATTCTATGTTTTTAACCAATATTAAACACTGCTTTTTGTAATTTTAGAGAAAATGCTTTGTTCACTACAGAGGAAGAACGCTCTTATATAAAATGTCTGTAAGCATTTATTTGTTCTAATGAGTGAAACATTGTTTTTTTTTCTCAAAATACAGAGCTTCCCTAACCCCTGAAATCTGTTGTGCTTTAAATAGTTTCAGAATGACTCCTCTGATCCACACATTGATCTTACAAGAATTTTGGGCTTATTAAAACTGATGGAAAAAATAATGGGGAAAAGATTTTAATTTATAATCATGTCCTTGCTATAGTGAAAGGCCACGGCAGTCAATTAAAAAAATACAACAGGAGTAAAGTTTTACCTTTAATTTGCAGGCAATCAAAGAGAAGCACAGACACACTAGTGTGTTACTAACATACTGTGCCCAAGGACACAGAATTGATGTGAACAACAGAGAAAATCGCAAGCTAAGACAATGGGACAGTTCACAGTGTTTTGTAAATGTCCTTCTTCACTACTGCAGTGCTTTTGAACAGTAATAAAGGCTTACTTCCTTTATAGTTACAATATACTTTAATGTGATTGGTTAGAACTTACTAAGCGTTAGGGTGGGCCAATTAACTTGCGATTGGTTAAGCCAGGCCCACTCTAACCCTCCTCCTCACAGAGCTGGAAATTAGTGGTACTGGTAAGAGTTAATGGCCAAGTGCTTTAAAGAGAAAAAAGTAATGAGTTTTTGGATTATCCCCTGCTTGCTCTAACTTAGGAGTGGTATGTGTCTTTTCTTTTTTGGCTACATATGCCTTAATTTTGATAAATATGTCTAATTCAAATGCTGAAAACATTTGAATTAGATATACCAAGTGGAGATTCAGATCAATTATTGTTCAACCTGTCCCGTGTCCTAACTTTTGCTTTAGAAATAGTTGAAAATGTGAAAGTTCCCTTATAGATTTTCAGGTGTCAGTTTGCTTCTTTTGCACTAGAAATTTACATGTAATGCAGATTAAAGTCTAAATTAGGTGCCATGTTTCCTGTATAAGCAGAGATTAATGATACTCTACAAGAGTGTTGGAAGCACAGATAATCACAGCTAGACTGATGAAAAATGACAGGGTTGCAAAATGAATCCTTAAATCAACTAGTCGAGGCCACTGCAAAAAACAGACTCCCTATCTAACTAGACCCCTTAGACTTCACATACTGCTCTAACTGAGGACACTATGTCCTCTGCCCTTTGTTTGGCTTCTGTCCCAAGTGGATTAAAAAGATACTTACGTAAGATTGCTCATCATTGATTTTTGTGGAGCTTTACTTCAATCATCCCCCAGAGACTGATGTGGTAGCTGAGCCTGCTGGGTTTTGACACTTCTCTAAGTCTGAGTTTCCCAATCCAGTCCTTCGAGACAGTCCTTGTTTTTGGTTCCCCATAGGGAGTGGGGTGGGAGCGAAAATGTGGACTGTCTGGCAGGGAGCTGGGAGGGAGCAAAAACGTGGACTGTCTGGGGGTCCCAGAGGACCGGGTTGGGAAACACTGCCCTAAGCAACTGGATCTTGGGCTTCCTGACTGAAAGCCCTCAGACAGCTCAGGCAGGCAAGGGCATACCCTGCACCATCGGACTGAGCCCTGGAGACCTGGACGCTTATGTGCTCCGTCCGCTGCTGATCACGCTGCTGACTCACAACCACACTCTCAAGTACAGTTCAAACCACATCATCAAGTTTGCTGATGGTACAACAGCTCTGGGCCTCATCAACAGTACTGATGATTCAGCATTCAAGGCGGTGGCGTAGCGACTAGCAGGCCGATACAAGAGCGACAAAGCAAACAAGGGAGGTGATTTTTGACTTCTGGAGCTGCAGTGCTGATTATTCCCCATTCCTCGGCTCACCTGATCCCCAGCACCCCCTCCAGCCAGGAAAGCACAGCAGTGCCTCCAATTCCTGTGGCGACTGAGCAGACCAAACGTCCCTCTCGCCATCTTCACCACATTCTACAGGGGCACCATGGAGAGCATCCTGTCCTGAACTTCATCACTGTCTGGTTTGATAACTGCAATGTCTCAGACGGTCGCTGCAGCTGACAGTGAAAACAGCTGAGAACGCTGGGGTCTCTCTTCCCCCCATCCAGGACACCTTCCAAAACGCAGAGGGCCTCCAGGATATTGGCCGACCCCTCCAACGTCTCCCATGGACTCTTTACCCACCTGCACATCTAGACCGGCTCCAGCACACTCTGTAACAGCCTCTTCCCCCAATGCTGTCAAGTTCTTGAAGACCCTGCTGTGGGCCCTCCTCCTGCCCTAAATAAAGATAAATTGAACCCCCCCTCCATCGCATCTACATTAGCCGATTTACTACACCACATATACATACATCCAAAGGCATAACTTTGGGTTAAGCATTGGGACTGTTGAGGTCTCCACACTTTTAAGGGGGTCCAGGGGTTGTATTGACTGGCATTTGGGGGGTTATAAACTCCCGCTCCCACCCACCCCCCCATATTTTTTTCTGATGTATGTGTGTGTATTTATTGGACTGTCACACTTCTTGCACAACAATCTCGTGTACAGCCTATCTTGTATGCACGTTGCACTGTGTTCCTTCCACTATATATTGTACACGGATGGGATGGCAATAAAGCTCACTTCACTTATTTTAAAAACCAGCGCAATTTAAACAACTGAGTCGTTAGAAGATCAGGTAAATGTTTAGCAAACACAGAAAAGTAGCGACTTGATAAATGCACACATCTATCCATCATGACCACTTGTCTGGTACAGGAGTGCAGTGTTCCTGAGACGTATCGCAGAATGCTCAGGGCTCAGGCAGTGGGACATCATAAATAGGATTCAGTTTCATTGGCAGACACACACTTATTCATTGTGGGCAATTCACCAATTCACCTGCACATAAACAATAGTTCAGTTGAACGCACTTTCATGTAATAGCTGTGCTTTACTGAAATTAGACGCTGTTATACTATGAATAACATCTAATAATATCTCATAATCTTCAAATGTGGATAGGAGAAAATGCCAGGTAAAAAAATACAAATCTCTCTGATATGAAATACAAAAATATGTGTACCAGAGTTTGAAGATAGATGGTATAAGTCTTGTTTTTGGCAGAAGAGCAGAAAGAAACATTTTACGACGAGATAAACAGAGACTTTCTTTAGGCACATTGCTGGTTTGGGGACATTAAGAAAATGGTGGGGACACGTACAACCAAAACGCAAACTTTACGCATCGGAACGAAAGGGAACGTGCAAGAAAACGTGCAAGAAAATGAGCTAACAGTGTGTCATGGTTACAGTCACATTAGGATGTTACACCATTGCATAGGTTGCCAGTTTATTTTAAAGATTAAAATAAATTGTATAATTTAATCCCATAATCCTGCATCAGAAAAATGGTTGGAGATGGACGTATGGATTGATTGAAAATCCTTCTTTAGTGGAGAAAACCACTTCAGATTCCCTCATATATACAAATTTAAGGTAAAATGGAAGGACCAACGGCTCAATAGTAACAATTCTATTGCGATTCAGCCTCTTTTTAAATGCAGCACAGTTCAAAAGTATAGCATACATACCAAGTCCCCACATAAATATTTTAAATGACCAGTAAACTGTTCTCTCTAACATACCACTGTTTTGCCCCCCCGTAACGCACACAGAACAGATCAAACAGTGTCTGGTTGCAATTTGTTCGGTTTCTGTTCTGTGCCCAGAGTTGCAAAGAAACTGAAGACTGTTTTTGGCTTTGGGCAGAGAAAATAAGGCTTCATAGCAGAGGAAGTAACACCCAAAATCACAGTGTAATATTGTGAAATTATCAGCATGGGCAAACATAAGTGGCAATGGGAGACATCACACCACCTTCCACGGCTTCCCAGCCCTGCCAGCAGCAACAGAAAAGCACGCCGGACAACTGAAATTCAATCAGGGATGGGCGTTCGAGTCTGGGGTGAAAAACATAATAATAACTGAAATATGATTTTCTCATTCAGAAGATCAAAATGGAGTGCCACTTTAACCCCTTGGAGCACCTGCGCTTTACTTCGGCAGATTACTGCCCCGAGCATATGGAGCACATTTTAAAAAGCCCCCCGCCCCCATCGATCGCTCCCCTCAGCCACTCCCTGCTCTCCTCAATGTCGTTAAGCTAATTAACTCTGCCTTCCTTCATCAGTTTCAATCCTTTTTTTTTTCTGGTTTCCTCTAACCTTGCACCTCCTAATCAGGTTTGTTGTAGAAGCTCCCTGCCTGATGCCCTCAAACAGGAGGAAAGTTGAGGTGAGCCACCAGATATTAGGTCATTAAGCCGCTTCTATAAAATGAAATTGCTGTGGGGACAAAAAAAAGGCAGATAGACCACTCTTTCGGTCGCATGCAGAGAACATTCCTGTCCGAAGTGAGCCTTTCAGCTGTCTCACATGCGTAGCTGTCAAATATCTAAAAACGTTCCCATATATACAAAATCGAATGCTTCCACAAAAAAACCTTGCCAGGTGTTTAGCTATAAGCCAGTGTTATATAACGTTAAGTATGTAGTATCTGTTAGAATGTCAGCGTTCCTCTGTTCCAGTACAGATTGAAATATGATACAAACCAAATAGATGCGGAACATCCCTACTTCCGCTATCTATATGTTTATGTAAAGCACAGAGCAGCCATTGACAATCAGTGATGTGGCATTTTTCGCATGGCAGTCAGGCTTAATTCCTGCCAGAGGCAACCCCAGTGCAGCTACTGCATTGCTGTCTGAAGCGCATGAACCAGATTTTTTGCTTAGCAACCCTACAGGTGGGAAGTAAGATCAGAGTCAGTTTCATAGGCGTTCTTCAGGACCGTTAGCTGGTACTCCGCAGGGGAGAACGCACTGTGAAGTTTGTCAGTATATCAGTGATATAGTCAAGATTTCTGCTGTTAGTGTGAGAAACTAAGGTTCAAATAGCACCCTGACTGTCTTTGCATTTACATGGTACAGAATGTAGAAGCTATTTCCAGGAATAGCCACATTCACATCCTTTGTTTTTAGCAGTAGAAATCCTGAGCCTGTACATTCCTAAATAAAACAACCTAAATAAAGCACACCGCAGACGGGACTGTGAACCACCAAATTTGCATTTATATTTATTTATTTGTAGATTTGTAGAAAGTGACATACAAGTGATTATACATAACAAGCAAACAGCTGTCAGGAATCCAATTTAGGTATAAGTGCTGTTAGGCTGAGCTTCCAATGAGTGGCCAGAAATAAGTACAAGATAATTGTAAGGGGATAAAATACATTGATATACATTGGCTGTTTATCATCTAGTGGTAATTTGGCAAGAACAGAGGTCTAAGGGCAAGGTAGAAAAATGTCTAAGTTCAATATACAAAAACAGAGGAAGATCTACTGGTGCCAAGCAGACCATCTCACAACGAAACAAGTTACCAGTATACAGTGAACCTGTTAGGGTCACTGGTGGGGAAGAGGTTAGTTAGGGAGACCAATTTTGAAGAGTTCAAGGAAATGATGAGCTTTGCCCCATTTCTTGAAGGTCATGAGGGTCACTGCAGACCGGATGACACTGGGTATCTCACTCCATCATTGAAGAATCACACGTACAAAATGTCTAAATGAGACGTACTTCCATGCTATGGAGGAATGACAAGGCATTGCTCATCTGCTGACGGTAAAGGGAAGGAAAGAACGCGGGCCATGATGACTGACTTGATACAGGTCGGGTGTCATTCCATAGATAGCTCTACGAGCAAGCATCGATAACTTGGTAACTTAAGGCAAGCGCCAATAGGGGACCGGTGGAGGAACTTACAGATATTTGCAAACCCAGTACATATTTCACAGCACATGCTGTGCCACAATATACCAGAGGCCACAGTGAATCACAACGCAAATGACAGAAAATACATGTTTCCTCTGTAGTTGAAGTTCATGCTGGATTTGTCACACTGCAATGACTATAATTTTCAATTCAAAACTCATTCACTGGAGAATTGATAAGAAACACATTTCACTCTCAGATGTCAACACGCATGTCAGCTTGACAATGCCCCTGTGTTTCCTCAGTACTCACTGGCTACATTGTCACGGAACTGAGCTGAAAACCTACAATTTTAATTTCAGTTCTAATTTACACGACTCTGCAAAGTGTTGGTTTTCATGTCTTTTAAGGATTATTTTTTTTAGCTGAATTCACTAATGAAAGTTGTCCAATAATAGTGCTTATATTACTGCTTTTGTAAATAGTATTTTCTTATTGGTCTAGAGATGTCACGTCGACGTTCATTATTTTCATTTAACCACACATGTAGTTCCGGCAGCTGAATTATAGGTGCATATTAATGCATTTTAATGTTTTATAAAACATATTCATGTAAAAACCTGTGTGACATTTTACTCAGTCTTTATCAACATTGTTTTCCTTGGTTTTCTGCTGATGGTTTGGTTAGAAACTTAACGGACGTGCTGCTTCCAGTGAGTATCCTTGCCAGACCACCTGTCGTTATAGGGACTATGTTTTTAAGGGCACAGTGAAACATTAAGTGTTAATTGAAATAATTTCTTATGAAAAACTTACCATGACTAGGTTATTCTATTACTCCCTTTAGTTCATTCGGCGTGGTATACGCCACTCAGAGGTTTGGGGGTATATGAAAATAGTGCACCTCAGTGTGGTTTAACCCTTATATATACAGCCGTGGAAAAAATTAAGGGACCACCGCGCAATTTTTTGTTTCACTCATTTCTCAATTTATGGGTGTGCATCTGATAATTACATTTTCCCCCAAACTCCAGCCTGGTTTTTCCCTGTTTCTCATTAATGGAGGGCTTCTTCCTTGCCTTATGGGACTTCAGTCCTGCTCCTAGGAGCCTGATACAAACTATCCTAGCAGTGCACTTCACACCTGCACTTAATGTTTCCTATTCTTTTGGAAGGTCACTTGATGTCATCCTATGTTTCATGAGAAACTGTCAGATAAGTTGACGGTCAACTCTGGCATTAGAAAGTCGCTTCCGCCCTTTACCTGGCTGGTTTCTGGTCGTTCCCAGTGTCTCCTGCTTCACCTTGTTCTTGTTTACCGCTGTCTTAGAAACTTTGAACCTGGAAGCAGCCTGCTGTTCAGCATAACCTTCTAATCCAGCAGAACCACGATTAAACTAGGATTTAAAAATGCAGATTTGTTTAAAAATATAGAGTGGACTCTTAATTTTTCCACAGCTGTAAAACATATAGGCAACCCCTGGGTTAAGAACGACCAATTTATAGACAACTAATACTTATAAATGGACTGTCCTATTATATTGAAAATGAAATACAATGGTTTGTAATAATGAATGCACGCGCTACTTTGTGATACTCGTAAAAACAGTGCAGTTTGTCGAGGTACAGTACCATATGTAATTACTTTTATATTTACTGTGCAATAATTATTTACTACGGTATTACAATTTTTCCAACTTACCTACCAGTTCAGCTTATAGACAGACATAGGGAATGGATCTCGTTCGTAACCTGGGGACGGCCTGTATAGAAAAGAATGAACAAAGACAAGAATGATCTAATGAGTGCCAAGGCACAGCTGGCACAGGTAGCAAGCAATTGTGAAATCTGTCTGCAGACCTCCATTGGGCTAACAAAGGGACAGCACTGCATCTCTCTCTCCATAATCACCATGTGGTTGTTCCCATCACACAAGGCCTACTTTGTACCTGTGGGTAATGAGTAGATCCCCGACCGATTAGTTCAATGAGACTGGAATTGAAAAAGAAACTAACCTCAGCTTCACATAAATCATTATAGGTGTACAATGGGATCAACAGACAAATTGCTACCAAAAGAACAGCCATAAAATGTATCAGTTCTGAGATGTTTTTCAGCACTTTAATAAGAACATATTATGGTGAGGATTTTGCCCCTTTGTCCAAAAAGAGTGACAGAGAAAATCAGTATAAAAGGAGTATAATTTAATTAGACTGCACATCGTGAGAAATAGAGTTGGACCAGGTAGAGTCTTTTAACAAGAATCGCGTTTCATCTGGTTAGATAACTATAAAGGACATGTTTGTTTCATCAAGTGTGAATTTAATTTGCAGCTTTCATATTAAGAACACCTTCGCCCCTAGCAGTGAGATGAAATCAAAAGGTCTTAAATTCATATGAGGGATTAATGAGAAATGGGGTGGGGGGTCTTTCTGATAATTCACTTGAGAAACCTTTCAAAAACCATTATGGGTCTCACAGGGTCACACCTTGATATCCTAAAAATCATTAATACAGGGGAAAAGAGACTAATGACATTTATGAAACTGATATGTTAAACTTCCCTGCTTTGAGGATCATGTAATGTTCATTGATTTAACATTCTTTAAGGTGCTACTAGATGTGTTAATTTAGTGGTGATTTACATAATAAAAGATGTAGGGTTAACTCACTTGTGATGTCTCGAATGAAGATGCCGCATCAACGAAACAGGTTGGAGAAAAGGTGTAAAGTGGATGGCTTGCAGTAGCAGTAAATCAGCCTGGAGTTAAATCAGCACCATTGGTAAATCGCAGCATCCCTACTAGTGGCTGATTTTCTGCAGTTAAGAGTTTGCTGTTCATTAGCACCAAGTTTTATGGATTTTTTTTCTACAGCTATATTAATTTTTGCACGCTGAATGTTTATGGGAAAATAGTTGGATCTATATTATATGTATATATCCAGTTCCCTAGGCTTAACACATCTAAAAACTATTTTATTTCCTTTTCTTTTTAATTTTCTGACGTTATTTAATGTATTTGCACCAATATCTGTCATGTTTCTATGTCTGTAGTCCTTTGCTTTCTTTTTTTCTGTTTAGGAAAAGCAACATCAGCCTGTACAGTGTATGGGGCTCCGTCACTGACTGAGCTACTGAAATTCATTGGCTTAAAAACGAAAGCCCACTGTACCATTTTTAATTTTGTGCCAGCTTAGCATTGGCCTTTTTATGTACTGTGCATTTACCTTAGGAGCTTTTTCCTCTTTGCAGGTATTTTCATTTTTAACTTTTTTTCCTTCACTGAGCTATAATGTGATATAATATTGCTGCAGCTGAGATTATCTGTGATCTCGTTATTAACTTTAAAATTTTAGATCTGCTGTTACCACTATACGTATGAAATAGTTTGGAATCTAGGCATGGCTATGAAAAGGTGGCTATTTTAAAATCAAGTTGCTCATTAGCCTTCTTATCTTATCATAGCTTCAGTGAGTTAACCCTCCTTAGTGTGCATTCTGCATTGCAACATTGTGACACCAGGAAACCACAAATTTAAAATCCTCCAAGGAATCAGCTTCTGCAACAAATAAATGCAATTGTACAGGGACACAGACAGACAGACAGATAAAGAAGTGCCAAAATCTGATAATTGCGTAATGATTTCCCTACATAAAACTGACTTGACAAAAAAAAAGAAATCATATACTTAAAGGGCCAGTAACTGGGTGGAATTGTGCTAAATAGAGGTGGACAGAATGCGTATTAACCAGGGAAACAACTAAATGAATTTTGTCATAGGCCCTGGGCAGCCAGTTTCTAGGTCAGAAGGTGTTTTTCCCACTGCATCGCAGAGAAATTCAAGCCGATGGCAGGTATGTGTTGAGCATGGGCTCAACACAATGACAGACAGACAGCAAGGTATCTTCCTAGAACATAGTGTTTCCTCTGCAAATATCTATACAGCTAGTGCACCTCCCATAGTCAGTCAATATTTTCTTTTCTGCCGTGCCTATATGAGACACCCAAAACACATTGTTTCATATCTTTAATTCTATGCCAATTTTAACAACAATGTTACACTGTTGCATATTTCTATCATAGTTATTCATCTAATACTGACTGAATTGCATACATTCTCATCATTAACAAACCTTAGCTATGGTACCTGCACAATTTAATTATTTGCATCATCAGTAGATTCTGATTCCCAGCCATGCATGTATACATTGGTCAGATCATTCAAATGTGCTTGTGCTTTCTTCAATTAATCCCATGAAATAATTAAATTAAAATCTTTTTTATAGTTTTGAATATTTTATTATGGGGAGACACATGTCACTAATACATATTTATGTAGTCTGTTACTATAGTGCTACAATATGCCTAGATGTCAGAAATTAGCTTTAGGGTGTGGTTCATGATCCTCACCTGGGAGACTTGATAATTAGTAGTAATCATGAAGCTCAACAAAAATAATTAAATAAACATAAGGACCTGCTGGAGACCCATGCTATGGAATTCAACAATTTAAAATTGCACTTATTACCAAAATAAGTAAAAGACAGGGTTGATGCTCATTTAATTCTGTGAATCTCTTCACATTAAAACAACAAAAAAACGAAATTCTATTGAATTTATTTCATTTCTGGATGTTGACGTTTGTGGTGTAGCGGAGAAATGAAAATACACCTAGCTAAAGTGATATTTTTTTTTTTTTAATTTTGAGATCAGGGATGTTGCCACAATCGGGATAATGAAGCTAAAGCCCCAAATGCCTTTGGGAAAGCCCCCAATCTTTTTTAGTCACGTCTTGTTCATTTTATGTAAAATGTATAGTGTGCTTTTGTTGTTATGAAACAGCAAATTCAGAGCCACAATGAACACGGAACTAATGTATTGTGAAGGGAAGAGACAGAATTTTATACTTTTATATCTTTTTTATATGCATCGGCAGACCCAAGAACCGCTGCTGGTTTCGATGTTTTTAAATGCATTTTTACATAACCGTAAAATCAAGGGTTAAATAATATGATGCCAGCAGCATCAACAGCAAATTTTTACGTCTCTAGCTTTTTACTAGGGCACATACGATCAAAAAGAGAGCAGGGCAAAAAAAACTGAGAAAAAAAATTAAATAAAGTAAAATTAAATATCTGAAATATATGGTTAAGTACGAGTTAAGACAAGAAGTGATAGAAAGGTGAGTCTTTGTGGTGAGAATGGGGAAAGAGAGAGAGCCAAAGTAACAAAGTATACTAACAAAAAAAGCTTGGCAACGAAAGAAAGTCACAGTTGCGTACAAGGAAGATCGGCAAGTAAAAATTCTGCTAATGTAGTGTAGTGAGGAAAAGACCCCCGACTCTGGGGTGCGATAGACTCCCTGTGATCTTGCCTAAGTGCTCAGGCGTTGAGGGAGGCCTGGGGATTAGAGACTGTGAAAAGGGTACTACCCGTCCCAGGCTGGAATTCCACCCTGAGGTTCTCCAGACACCAGCCACCACACACATACACCCCTCCCCCCCCCCCCAGGCTGCCGTCCCAGTCCACCCCGGGGAAAGCGATATGACCGTGCCCTCATCGCATTAGGCCAGATAGCGGCTAGTTGAATCGCTGGCGCGGGACATAAGTGTGAGAAATATCCACGTGGTAATAAAACAACAACAATAAAACTAATATATGTCAGACGTGGAGGGCTTACTGGAGTACTTAGCTCGCTGTTTGGAAAAGAAACATACTGAAACAACTTACACACTATTACAGTATAACAATAATTTAAAAAAAAAAAAACCTTATGCAACACTCTACGTAATGTGAAAGAGAATGTGTGTTCTTCATTATGGTTCACAAAAAAGCACAGACAACAAATTAAAAATAAAATAAAAATAAAGAAAACTTTTAAAATAATCTAGAAGGAATATAATTACGTAATCTACTAAACTACTAAAAACTTCCTGTTCATTCATAACTTGCTCTTCAGTACACATTCATACATAACAATATACAATTATGTATGAATTATGTATAATGTTATGAATGTTCATATGAATGTTATGAATTACAATTATGTATACAATATACAATATATTATATGTTTATCTATGATTATGTATGAAAGAATTCACTTTCTGAGGTATAATCAGTCAGTCATTTACTTCTTTGCAAATGCAGACGCATGAAACATGGTCATGTGTATTCGTGCTGGATTTAACTGTATGACCTTGATACGCGGAACTAAAAATGCCCCGTAGTCATATGTGCTTAAGTCTTTTCCATTGTTTTTGTTTTATTGGAATAAAATGAACCACATTGATTGAATTAGTTTAGCTTTAGAGTTTTTTTTTTTAAAACCAAACCAAATTATTTGAATTACTTGTACATATTTAGACTTTCTACATCTAATTTTCACAGAAGCAACATATAAATCTATTTAAAGGAATGATCAAGAGTCAGTCAACATGTTTTAAGGATAGTAAAGGTTAAACACTGTGTTTATTATGACATCGTTGTGAATTTATGTATGTTATGAAGCTATGGGCTGGTGTTTTCTTGTGTCTGTGATGTCATCTAAATACTAGCTATGCTATAAACACAAAGTGTTCTTACTCTTCACCTCAGCATAACATTCATCAGGATAAGTAAACTTTTTCAGCCAGCTAGACTAGAAAGAGCCTTTCAGCATATGCAGCCACATAAATGCATTTCAAAGGGGAAGTTTTCAAGTGTTGATAGAAACTTATAAAATATGCCAAGGCATTATTATTATTATTGTTATTATTGTTATTGATATTGTTATTATTATTATTATCCTGAATAGTGATTCAATCCTGTCACAAATTCAATCCGTAGGACAAAATGATCTGACACAACATTTAATCAGCCATAATAAGCAACATTTTCTCTAAATAAATAGTTACATCCATCCATTCATCTGTATATCCATCCGCCCATCTATACTCGTGTCTCCTATGCAAGGTCATGGCAGTAGGGAGCCTTAGTTAAATACACAGCAATAAGTATTAATACTTCACTGTAACGCAGCAGACGCATTAAGTGACATGTAGCATCATTCAGTTTATGAATCAGCATGGAGATGGTTCAACACAAGTAATTTCCACATAATACTCAGAGTACTTAATACATCAGTGCTTCAGCTGAGGTACTTGTGTAGAACTTTGTGCACCTCTTGGCTGTATAAATATGGATTAATCATATGAAAACTTCATTATCAACCTTTTCATTGCTTGTTCTTGGTATGAGCCACTCACAACAGTTTAAATCTGAAATATATTTATGCACTAATTAAATAAAGCCCATAAAAGCAAACAATATTTAACTTCATTATAACTAATAAATATAATTATTATCACCTATAAATATACCCATAAATTTTATGCTGGTATATCCTTTTGGAAATCTTACATAAAAAAGAAAATGAATCTGTAATTTAAAAGATTCCTCAAAGTTACAAAACACCAAATGTCAAAATACTCTCACAGTTAACAAACAGTCTTGTTTGTCCTTTAATATATACTAATTAATAAGTGTGCCACAGGTTAAATGTTACTGATTTTAAAGATACCTCTTTAACATCTTTAATCGAAATGAATGAAAACACTGCAATGGTCCGTAATCATGGTGATTTTCCACACAATTTATGGCCTTAATGTTGGCTTGTATAATTTTAAGGCTTTCAGTAAGAAAGCAACTCATACACATATTTCAAACTGTCACAGGCCTCCATAACTGGTCACCTTCGAGCGGGACGTGACCCCAGAGACAACAGGTCCTTAAGCTTGGTGCGACAACGTAGACCTACTGAGAAAACAGACATGCAGCCAGTGACTATCTAGTCATCAGAGTCTCATTTCTGGTGGTCACCTCCCAGAGTAATACATTTCAGGACAGTCTGATGGGTATGAAGGAGAGGATTTAATGTACTCCTTCTCATGTTCAGATACTTAAATACAGCCTTACATCTTTTACTCAACAAGGAGTACTTGCCAAATAAGATTAGAAGACATCAGTATTCTATTGCTGTCTGATCATTAAAATAACTTCATAATGATGATAATGATAGTTGGTGTTGTTGCTTTCAGATTCAAAAACAGATTTCATAGATTTACATCTCAGCAACCCAAAGCACTTTATATCATTTTTCAGACTTAATAACTACAAAAACACAAGGTATAATGATGCTTAGTTGAAAATGAATAATTAGTATGATAACTCATTATTGTAATTCAAGGGAAGAGAATTTAACTTTTCCATTTACATTTGGTATCGTTTTCTAACCACCTGGAATGAAATTAGAAATTAGTTTGAGTATTGCGGAAAAAAACCGTTTTTTAAAATATTGATTCACGCCGAGATATGAAGTTAATACGAAGATGAAATAGATTAGTGCACCGTAAAATTTTATCTGAATTCTCTTCTCCTGGGCGTATGTACACTGTATCTAACTTCTCTGAGAGACAGATGGATACGCAGCAAGCCCCTGATGGACAGTTTGAGCTTCCCGAATTAATGCAGCTACTAGGCTTGAGCAGTACATAAATTTAATCAACGCTAGTGTTCTGTATTGGCTTATCTGTACTCACAGAATATAATGCTATGTTAATGGATAATTTACTTTTTTTCCTCATCAATGTTTTTTTTTTTTTTTTGCTGCCAAACGAAGTAGGACTACAGTATATTATTATTATTATTAGTAGTAGTAGTTGTAGTAGGAGCTAGAGTAGTAGTACTGTATGTGTGCATGCAGCCTACGAGTAACGATAAAATTTTTCGCTGTAAGTCTCAATACACATTATTTATTATGCGGTTGCATAGGCAATACTCTAAAAAAAATCAACGAAATGTTAATTAAAGTCACGAATACTGGGGAAATTATTATAATACTATATGAAACGCAAATAAATGACATGGTTATTGTGCCCTCTACAGTTGTCTGTTTATTAACAGATTTATAAACGTAAGATATACCGCTGCAATTAATGATTTAATGGTATCTATGTTACATCGTTATGTGTAGCAAAAAACAAAGACTATTTCTTGGTATTTCTTGGAGTTAAGCAGAAAGAGAGACTCAAAACTGATATTTATTTAAATACAATGTCGGTATTTAACTTATTATCAATTATTATTAACTTAGCCGAACTCTCCTAACAGTTTACTTTTAAATTTTTATTTTCTTTTTTTAGTATAGTAGGCCTGAGTAATAGTTCAAAATTGAAATCCCTCTACTTTGTTCCTGAAAGTTTGGTGTTCCGGCAGAGGGCGCTGTCTCCCCGCTGGAACCCACGCCGCCCCTGCGTCGTCTCTCCCCTGCCCAGCATGGGCGACGGTATTCATCTTATGGTAGCTCGGCAGCTTTCGGGGATAGTTGGGGGTGTGACTATGAGAGACTGGCAGCTACTTTAACTATAACCCCTCCTCTTCTCCCCACAGTCTTGCACTCCTCGGGAGCCCGGGGAAAGGCAGTCTTTATTCCAGCTATATAGCCCTACACGCACCACAGCAGCTTAAACTCGCTACCACACCGATGATTTACTCAGGGACTTACAATGTTTGCAGTAAAACGTTTTATTATTCTTTATGGGTTAGTTGAACACGCCTGAATATAGACTTGTTGGTACGGTCAATGATTGACTGCATTATGATTGTAATGCAGAAAGCGACGGGGGCAATTTGAAGGAGTCTTCACAGCTTCGGTGGATTTGTTTGGCTCTACCAAAGTTGTAAATCAGCAGGGGAACATCAATGATCGCAGTGACCGAGTGCAGTGCGGTGACTTACCTTACTTGCTCAGTCGTCAAATGCTAAATTTACGTGCTGCAGGACTTTGGTCCAGGCAAGGTCTTCTCTTAGGCAGCAAGAGGACTCTTCCTCCGAGCATTGAGGAAAAAAGAAATAAAGACAATATGATGAATGAATGGTTGAACATTTCTGAATAGACTTAGCTGGAGGAAGCTTCAAGACATTTGGGGATTTTATTCAAATTCACTCTGGAACTTATTTTCATGTTCGCGCTCTCTGCTTTATGACAATGGATTATTTACTGTTTTTATGCAATTTTTTGCTGCCTGCAGCATTAGCTGTAGAAGGTAAGGCACCCATCATCTATTATTTAAAAATATATCCGTACTAGTTAAATATAAAGATAAACTATATTTATTGCGACACGCTTTCAAAACACACCCATGAATAAAACAGATGCACATGTACACAGGTCAGTTCCTTGTATGTCGACGGTTTTGGGATAAACGCATCAAATATATGTGAGTATATATTCGAGATATTAGAAGTTGACAAATCCCTGCTGTTTGAGATATCCTGATCATGCTGTTTTGGAAAAATGCCTCTGAAGCCGATGTACGTAGCCACCACGGCAGCGTACCTCTATGGATAAGCATTACTAATTTCTACCTGTACCTTAGGATATCGTAATACGATTTATTGAGAATTACTGTATCTGTGATGCACCTCTATTCAGTTTCACTCAAAAGAAATTAGCACAACACGATCTATCAGCGGGTGGGGGGGGGCTCCTTTCCTAAAACTATCGTCTCTGGCTTGTCCGTGTAAACCGGTGCTCATCGACAAGTCCCTAGTAAAATACACACGTTTCCTGATTTTCTGCAGTCCGTTGCGTCATTTAATTCAACAATGAAATGTTTAATGTTATGATATCAGTATAATTATCGGCTTCGTCTTTACTGGAATTAAACGGCGCTGCGCTTCAACTTCTTCGCCCTAGTGAAGTTACAGCTGAACGCAGAAGCGACGGAACAGCCCGGGGTCCCTCTTCGTCTCTGTCGTACTTATTCAAATGAAATCGGATACATTGGAC
Source organism: Gnathonemus echidnorhynchus (assembly GCA_026776725.1). Lineage (NCBI taxonomy): Eukaryota > Metazoa > Chordata > Actinopteri > Osteoglossiformes > Mormyridae > Gnathonemus > Gnathonemus echidnorhynchus. The sequence continues at coordinate 7,677,755 of JAODJU010000033.1, forward strand.
ATTAAATTACATCGGTCACAGTTTTACCAATTTATACCAGTGTTGATATACACGCGTTTGTCTGCCTATAGACACATAAGTATGCGCTTAGATGAGGGCCATAATAAATGTGACGCGTTAACATATGTTTGCGGGTTTACTTTAAATAACCAGAGACAAAACGTTAACATTATATTCTGACAACCGGTCTATGTTTTCGCGTAACACTGCGCGCTACCAGAGACTGGCTGCACTGTAACAGTCTACTACAGAAACTGCGTTTATATGCACAGAAAGCTGGGTTTAAAACATTTTAACATTAGTCAACGATTTTTATATCAACTGGCTGCTGGATGCTTTTCTTTCTCTCTCTCTTTTTTTCTTTTTAACACGTTTAAATGCAAAAGAAATGCCTAAACTGGGTGACTAATTCATACTGTTCCAGCTTACGGCTGCCAGCGCACCATTCCCACCCGACAGAATACACATCACCTACCCTCTGCCTTTAACGTGCTTTCCTCTCTGATTACAAAGATAACGACTTTAACACGCTGGTATGTTTATGTATCCTGACTACCTTCTATATTCAGAGACGAAGTGAATTATTTGTGTTCTTGGTAACGCTATCGATCCCATTCCCTAGTATTGCCAGGTATCAGTTGGGAATGACTTTAACCGCCGTGTAAAAGAAATAAACTTCCAGCTGCAATATATTGTTTGAAACAAAATGATTTTAAATGCATATATCAAGAGGATACTTTGATTAGTTTCCGCCTGTCCTGAGTTATGTATATGATTCAACAAGTAGCCTAATATATCAATAAATCAAAATCTGCTCGAATCGGCAGAGTGAAATTATTCTGAAACCTGTTTGGAACTAATATACTCCGATCATGTTTATTTTGATATGTATTAATTTCTTCCTTATCTTCATTATACGTGCATGTATATCCTATCGACACTGTTTCTTTCTCAAGCCCAACTTGTGGCACAGTGCTAGAAAAAAAAGGTGAAGCGTGTTGCGCGCACGAGGCGATAAAGGACCGCGAACGGGGAGTCGCGTCGTGCCGAAGTTGATATATTTTGTTAAAGCAATCTATTTCCACCTTAAGTGGTGCCATAAATTTCCGCGCTGACCTGGTTCGGGATTTAGCTAAGCTTTTATTATGGCTCGGTGATATATGGCCTGCTCCGTGGCTTTTGGTGATCCCGGGAGAGCAGCGACTAAAGGGCGCTAGCCGGTTTGGAGCGCCGGGCTGCACTCCAATAACGTACAGAATAATACTGATAACATGCACCTACACAAGCAGAATTAATATCCCAAGTCTTCATCGTTCAAAATGCTGGTCATTAAAATAGATAGTATACCTCTTGATGCTTAGAAGTTCACCCGAAGAGTTCAGTTCTGTAGCCTGATAGGAGCAATACAGTTAAAGTGTAATATATATAATTGAAGTATTCAGAGATACTGCATTCTAGCCCATATCAAACCATCCACAATCACAAGTTCTTTACTGTTAAATCTAATGTGAATAACGCAAATAATGTAAGCTTGAATTAACGATCCTATTTGAGACAAACGCCCCAAGGAATGCATGAGACATGTTATTTAATGCCTCAAGTATCTATTTTGACAGGTTTCCTCATTGATCCATACTGCAATTACTCCTGGCCACAAACTACTCAGTGAGAACTATGTTTAATTAAAATGTATGAACTATATGAATTTAACATTACTGTTGTGAAAATAAACAGCCGGCTGCACTTTATTCTAAGGCAGCTAAATGGTAATTCAATGAAAATGACAGAATTATTTTAATTTATGCACAGACTGGGTTTGCAGTAATAAGTCCAACTAGCTTTAAAGACTTTGCACAAACAAAAAAAAAAAATCGGATTTGTAGGTCAAAGTATCCTGCATGCAGTTAAGGCTCTCATCCTTAGCTGTCAGAAATCACACTTTCATATCTAATAATATCGTCCTGACTGTAAGCTTTTCTCCCCACATCTTAGGATTTTTTTTTTATTGAACCAGTTTTTACGAGACGCGAGACAAATTTCATATCACTATGAAGTCAGCACCAGAAAACAATGTGCTGGAACACTTTACTAAATGGCTGTTTCTTACTTTGACGTTGAGATTTCTCTTTTCTTCAAGGATTTTACAGTGTCAGTGACATTTCAGTGCACTATGGCCTACTGTAAATTCCATTAATTATATTATGGTCTACAAATCCACAAAATAGTACACAATGCAACATAACGTCATTGATCAGTATTTGGTGACAAACATTTAGTCCTTCACTTAAACATGTAAGAAAATAATAATTTCAGTTGCTAACACGTGTTTTCCAAAGACCACACACGTTTTTTATTAATATATTTTCTTAGAATGTTTGAATTATTATTATTATTATTGTTTTTGTTGTTGTTGTTACAAGAACAGAAGTTTTGCAGTGTCACGGTTTACTATTTTTATAGTACCAATTACATATGTCTCAGAGGACAATATAAAGTCTAAAAGACTTCATAGTGTAGAGTTTCTTCAAGAGATTTAGTAGATTTTAAAAAAATCCTCAGAAAATTCTCCAGTTGAGTCATTATATGCGTCTAATTTATTATGACTTTTCCATGTTTATTTATAGAAGTTTATACAACCTAATTTTGGGGCTCACTGTCAGGTTTAGGTATAAGTTTTCCTTCCATTAAATAATTACATAACGTCACATTGTAACACCTCAGAATTAACTGCCAAACCTTATGTTGTGACATTGGGTTAATTTGTACGATTTCATTACGATTCAGAAAACTTCAGCAGGATCTCCCTGCCCACCCTTCTGCCGTTCTCATCTGTCAGCTCGATCTTTTAAACTTCAGCAGATTTAATTTACTCCTGTCCCATTGTGAAGACAATATGCACAGCGATTCAGAATAGCATTAACATGTATTTTTTCGTCCCTCTGAGTTGAATCACACCTCTGCAGGCTCCTTCCTGTGCGTCTCATAGCGTGCGGCTCGCAGTGTTTTCAGGTCTGGTTTTAATCCTCTTCACTCTGCTGTGCTTGGAAAGCCTTTCATTATTATTATTATTGCTTAACCCATTGGAAACCAGCAGGGGCCATTTTGTTCTGAACACTTGCTCTTAGTTAAGCAACGGAATCAGAGCCAAGCTTCATTAGAATACCACTGACAATGAGTTTACCAGGCCCTGCAGGCCACTGAGGGATAAACAGATAGAGACGGAAAGATCTGGAACCATGTTGGTTGTGTTTTTTTTTGAAAGGTACGGCTCTTTGTGCGGCATCGCGGTGGTGTGACGATGACGCTTTTTTTTTTTTTGTTTTTGAAGCACTGCTTAAAAGAAAGAATTCCAAAAAAGCAAGACAAAAAACATTCATTTAACCAAACTAAATTCTGTGCGCTTTCCACTTGCAACAAAGCTATTAGATCGTGTCACCAATTTAGTTTAAATTGCAAGTTAAAATATGACGGCAGATATTGAGAATAATAGCATCATTTAGAAACAGAAAAAAAGAAAATGATTTCCAGGAAAGCTCTATTAACAACAAAATTCTGGGTAAACTGATGGCAAATTAGACCCCACAGATTAGCAAGTGTAGAAGAGTCATAATGGCACTATTTTCAAGGAGATGAGATGAGAAGCCCTGTCATGTGTTCAGTCCTGTTGATGGCTTCTCTTTGAGAATGCACCAAACTCGCACCAGTGAGTACCCATTTAACTCTGAGTACAAACTAAGTATCTGAATGGTGATACAGCAAATCTTGGGGTTCTTTTTGTTCTGATTTTTATTACTGCTTATTCGCCAGAAAAGAATGTACCGAACAGAAAAGCCAAGGTTACGAGTAAAAGTTTATAATGCAATATCAGGTTATTGCGATTTGAGCTATTTACAGCATTCAGCATGGGACTTCATTCACCAGTGAAAACTGGGCATGGTTCACAGGCACCTGACACTGCAGTTAAAGTTACAGCAAACTCTGGATGCAGAATCCCTGAGAGGTGAAGTGATAGAACTGACATCAACACTGTCTTACATGAAGCACTCTAAATGTTAAAAATATGACACGAGTAGTAACAGTTGTTATTCTGAAATAGTATTACATCATCAAGTAAAAGGGAATAAAATTTAATTCCCAAGTTTTTAAAGTAGGTATGTTTTTTGTTCTTTTTTTATGATGTACGCGACACATTGTGACTTCTGAAGGACTGGAGAGTGGATCAATACTTGTTGAATTGTTGTATAGAAATCCAGAAATAACAGATAATTTGTTCTTTTTACTAGGCATTTTGTATAGCCTACAAAAGAAAAAAACACTAGACAGAAAAAAATGTTGAGTAATTCTTTGGTTTGGCATTACTTCAGCAAGTTTTAAATAGGATGACTGTACACTCTACTGACTGTGCTGTTCAAAAAAACAAAAACATTGTGGTTGTGTTGGGTTAGTTTCAGATGCCGTTGTACTTGACTCACTTAACGTATTACCTATTTTAAATATAGATACTGGTAGTTACATAGGAAAACTATAAATGTAATTAATTCATACTCATTTGAAGTCAGCCCATTAGCGCTTAACGACAAGGCTATTCAGAAAAGTCAGCTGGACTGATGTAGAATGAAAGGAACTCCATTTGGTGAATAATTCAGAAAGGTAAAAAAACGTCCCACCCTGAACGACTGTGTAGATGAATAATGCGACGAAGGATAGTGAAAGACTGACTACACTGGTGTACGCTTAAAATAAACAAACAATAATGGATCGTTTAAACACTTTGAAAAATACCACTGAGTGAACCGTATGAAAAAGACACTACATTTACAGTGGATCATCACCATAGAAACAGTCAGTCACAAACATTATTGTTGTTGTTGTTGCTGCTGTTGGTGTTACAGTATAAGCAGTAGTAATAAATCTAGGGGCCTTTTTGGTTACAAATCACCACATCTTGTAGTCATCTGGTCTGTTTCACCCATTTCCCATGTAGCCAATAGTACGCATTCTGTTTTTTAATTCAATGAAATTACAGGAGGCTAAGGGAGTGTATCATGAGATTAAGTAGGAATTAGGGTGTGGGCCACAGGCTAAAGAGTAGCCATGTTGAACAGATGCACCATGCCTTTAAGCACAGGAGGGTGGGCAGAGGGGTGGAGTGACAGTGAGTCCCAGCCAGAGCTGACATCGTTACGGATTCAGAGCGCTCAGTATAGCTGAATGCTTTCTAGTGACGTGTGCTATTAGCGTTATTGTTCTTAAGTAAACTGTAGCATTCTGGCTGAGATTCGTAATTTATCAAGCATAATCGTTTGGCATAGACGGGATACAGTACGAGCATTAATGCATAAAAACTCGCAGGGTGTCGAAAGTTTTCGCACAAATGACAGAAAGCCCAGGCTAGCTTGTCGAGCGCAGTGGAGCCTGAGAGTCTCTCGACTGATGACTAACAGCCTTTACAGGAATACCACAATCGCTGCCCTGTAGCCGTGCAGGTCAGAGAGCAGCCAGCCGATGGTTCCCAGACATTTATTGAACAGTTGATTTAAGGTGTTTCACGTTTTATTTATTTATTAATTTATTTATTTGAGGATGAGTTTTAACGTCTGCGTTACTTTTTGCCTCTTCAGCAGACACATCAATAAATAAGCAGATCGTGCAGTGTTTGATCCTCAGAGTAAACATGGAACAGCTGTATCAGGCTCAATAGTCTACCTGGGTTACAGACATATATCATCCTTTTGTAATGGCATTAAATTCCATCTTACAACAACATGATTCTACACCTGCTCTTAATCTGCACATCAAACACAGGCAGCTTCAGGGAAAGTCTCACTCTTACCTGATCTTTTTTTTTCTTTTGTCTTCCTTCAAAGGGTTCCTGGGGCAGGAGGTGGATTTTGCCCCAACTATGGTTTTAAATATTAAATACTTTATTTCTATATTTTATTTTGCTGCTGTAATGTACATGTACAATGTACATGTTACCATTTTGTTCTTACTTGTTTATTCCAGTATTGTATTCTATTCCATTATTCTGTTTTAATCTTCATGGACCAGCTCAAGGAATCACAAGATACTTTCCACTGTATGTGTACCTCAGTATAATATAATGACAGTAAAGTTCACTTTCAGTTGACTTTACTATTTATTTTACCATTGTGGCGTAGTGCAGTGGCACAGTGATTAGCACTGCCACTTTATAACTCGGGACAACAATTCGAGTTTGCATGTTCTCTCTATGTCGTTTCCTCTAGAGACTCCGCTTTCCCCCCAAGGTCCAAAAACATGCTGAGGTGAACTGGAGTTACCAAATTGCCCGTAGGTGTGAATGGTGTGTGAGTGTGCCCTCCAATGGGTTGGCGCCCCATCCTGGGTTATTGCTTGCCGTGTGCCCTCTTATGGGTTGGCGCCCCATCCTGGGTTATTCCTTCCCTTGTGCGTGTAGCTTCCAGAATAGGCTCTATGCCCCCATGACTCTGAGTAGGGACAGCAGGTACTCAAAACTAATGACTTGAATGGATGGATTTTACTGTTTTTTTTTTCCTTCAAATTTGTAACAGTCACGTATTCCCTCATAGGTATCCTCTTCAGTGTAATGGCCCCCCAGCTCTGATGAGCTGTTGGCTAACGCGCGCCAAAGTGTGTGCTATCAGCTACCTGCCCCGTGCCTCTCTGTGGCTGCCGGGGCTCTTAGCGTGATTACACCCACGGCCACGTAGGCACCCAGATGACAGCAGACGTCGCTGCAGCATGATGAGAGCGACAGGATGCAGCTGTCTAAGCCACTCGGCAGAATGCTCGCCGTTTTACCGTTAACCACAACAACAAAGGGCTAATGCTCTGTGGGACACAGGCTGCGTGCCTGATTTTTTTAAAATAAGTAGCTTAATTAATTACAGGATGTATTAATTGATGATGCAGGTAGCTTTAGCTTAAATGGAAACCTGTGAGCTGAAGTGGACAGGATTGCTTCCAAGCGCAAGACACTGGAGAAGATAAGATGCTTCTAGCAGCAAATATTTTGGCCTAACAGGCACCATTCTGTTAGAATTAACCAACAGACAATAGATTTTCATTGTTATCTGTTGTCAGGTCAGATGCATTTATGAAATTTCAGAAAGAAATGGCTTATGAGTAACAGATAAAATCCAAAAGATATAACTTATCATCGAGAAAATGAATTGGATATTGAAGAAGGAATGTGTCATCTATTCCAATACAAATGTGTAGTAAGCAGCTACAAATGTACTCATGACAGGCCATAAAGAACCTTCTCAGTCTCATACCTCCATTTTCTCATAGTTTTTGCCATTTGGTGTTAAAATAACACTCAGCTGCAGATCCAGGTAGCTTATTTTGACGTAATTATTTACTGGTGTATTTTTAATATAGTGTTTGTTTGGATTTTCTGGTTTTGTCGTGGCATTTGAGAATGAGAAATGATTCCATCTCTAGGAAGATGAGAGCCTCTTGGTGCTCCACACTCTGTGCTGCAGTTCCAGTGGCAGGACTGACGTGACTCGAGCGACATTAGTATCACTTTCTGGATGAAGTGGATGAAGTGTCACACTTTCGTAGGAATGCACGCCTTTAGCGGCGCCGATGCTTCCTCGCCGAATGCACTCCACGGCCAGGTGAAAGCTCTCAGATACCGTGGTACGGTGTGTGCTCTGAAGCAACATTAAACCCAGGGCGAACAGCTTATCTGTTATTAAAGTTCCCTGAACCTGAACCGGGGAACTCTGTATAAAGCAAAAGAAGCATAGAAAGAAAGGGTTGGCAGGGCAGT
>JAODJU010000033.1:7685601-7703989 GCA_026776725.1 Gnathonemus echidnorhynchus
AGAGAGAGAGGGCTGACTTTCAAAAGGCACTTGGTACAGTATTGGCCCGGATTTAATATAGCCCTTTCATTTGTAAAGGTGATGAGAGAACAGAGAATTTGGACTGGCTAAAGCAGGTGAGACTGGGGGGACTGGAGTAAAGGCAAGGGGGGTGTGGCTGGTCTCGCTGGCCGGTCCCTTCAGAGTCATTCATCTATGGGATGTCTTGAAAAGTTATTGCACAGCATTGGGGGTGGGGAGGGGGTGTGAATCTCATAGTTTAGATTATGGTCCTGGGTGTCTCTGCATCTCCGGCTGGACTATGCTTACTCACCTCTAGGCGCCCAAAGGCACATGCCAGACACAGCTCCGCTCTCACATGAAAAGCTGACGTCTCCGTGTGACCTGGGAGGTATTTTCTTAACAACCGGCTTGGTGGTGATCAAAGACGACGTCGTGCATGAGCCGCTAAACTTGACTCCTGACTGTGGGACTGAATTGCGTCAGGTTCCTGAATGCAGTGAGTGCCAGTGACACTCAGCACAGTATCAATAAGACATTCACTGCGCTGGTTTTCTTAATTGAGTATAACAGTGATAAAGGGATCGATAAATAGGTTTCCCATTCAAGTCCCTGAAGGAGTACCGCTTAAGTTAAAAGTAAGTAAGTCGTCCATTTGGACATAATATGCTCAGCAGTGTTCTATAGCGTGATATACGTCAGCCCATCCGCTTTGTTATTTGTTACTCTGCCTCGTTCAGCTGAATAACCACACATACCGTCAAAAATGAGTCAGCATTTGTCACTGTAATTAAATACTTTTAATCGCAACATAATGCAGGGAACTGCAAGTCAAAAAATCATGGTAGACCTATTTATGTGGCGAAAAAGAAAAGAAAACAGGAGTGAATAGAGAACAAGGGCCAAGTTCGGTAATTTAGGTGCACTTTGGCGTGGGGACAATGATATAAACCCTGTCCAAACAGGTGGCCTTTTAAGAAGGATGGTGGCATAGTGGAGTTCCTTCTTCCTTCTGTTTGCTTTCTTCCGTTCACTCTGTTTTTGTTACTCTTTGACCCAGTTACTCTTTCCCACCCTACTGTATAGAGCCATACGTTCTACCCCAGTCACCCTTTCTAACTTACCCCTCTGATCTGCCTGCCCCTTCTCTTGTGACAGGCTCTTATCAGGGGTAGTCCCTAATTGCACCCTTATTTCCTTTCCTGGTAATCTCTCTTTAGTGGTATAGAATTCTTGTCACTTAGTGGCACTGAGATACAGCCATTTGCTGCCATGGGATTTTGCCATTTGCCGTTTGTTGATAAGAGCTGACATTCCGACACTGTCCCTTCACTCTCATATTGAGGGGGTTGCTCAACATAAAGGTCAGACCTTGCGCCTCCGATTACGTCTTCGCACCTTCGGGACAAATGGCCCGTCTGGGTGCAAGGAAAAAAAAAACTTTTTGTTTTATCTATGTCTTTGAACTCCTTAGGAAGGGCTCAGCAGCTAGTCGGTATTATCGCTGTGTAAAAACTTCAGTTGATGGTATCACGTTTCGGAAGGGCACACACACGCGCGGCGTACACACTTGAGGCCTGCAGAGAGAACGTTCGAGAAATATAGGAATGAAAGAAAGCATGAATAAGCGTGATAAAGTCCACCAGTGCAAGGCTGCGATGGGAAAAAAGGGCCTCAGCACTAAATTTTCCTTGAACACCCCCCCTGGGAAACTGTGGCTAAAAAGATACTGATGACTAGACATTGAATTTACCCTTCTATCAATCACTGTTGGCCAGAGAAGATGATTTTTCCTGGCTGCCTCAAAACACCACATACAGTTTGGACCTCTGGGAAATGTATTTTACATTTTTGTTAATGAAGCATCTGCGATTATTTATTCGTGAATCTTTTCTTCAACCTGCAAAGGAACCTTGATAAGAGGACTTGGAATAATAAGTCCATAACTTATGAGTGTCCCATATATGCTTAACCTTGTTTTGTTTATTGTATGCTAATATATTCATTCTATGACTGCTGAAACCTGTATCCATAATGTAGGTTGAAGTGTATTCACATAATCAGATTCAGGTCACAGAATTATGTTTAACAGCATTTAAAGGGGTAATTCTCATTCTTTGTTTTGTCAAGAACTGCAATTAAATGCTCCATATATTGACTTCAACTGAACATCTTGCCTATCCTTTGTTTTAAGTGTTATGACTTGAAATCTCTACTGCCACTAAACATTGTAATAGTTAGTTAGAAAGCAACACTGAATATGTAATACAAAGTGTCATTTCTTGTAATCATCTGGTTTGACTCTAAGGAATATTTACATAAATATTATTAGCCGATTTTTGGCTTTAATTATTTGCAGATGATCCAAAGTGTCTTACGTAGTTCAGCAATTCGCCCATTTTTTGCAGATATTTTTACTGAAGCAATTCAGGCTAAGTGTATTCCTCCAGGTACCAGAAGTAAAAAAAAAAAAAAAAGAAAAATCTTTCTGGGATTTGAAGCAGCACTTACATCTTTTGTACTGTGTCCTACATCATGCTTCACGTTTACTTTAAATTAAACGCAGCATCTCCTCATATTATGCTGTTATATTATTTATTTTAAAATGCTTTAAATAAAGTAAGGTTAGACTGGGAAGAGCTTCCTGTTGCTAATAAAATAAAAGAGGACACGGTCTACAGTTAGCTGATTAAATGTGCTACTTGTTCTGCCTTAATTTGGAGAAAAAAAAAATAAAAACTCCGATATCAGGACAGTACAAAACCTGAGTTTCACATGAGCTGCAGTCAGCGTGATTCTCCTTTCAGTTCCTGAAATGTGGCCTCGGTTGTAATGTTTCAATGACCGGTGATGGTAACTGTGTTTGTTGACTTCTTTCCATGAGCCTGGAAACACAGCAAAGTGAGTCACCACAGCTGGAAAAGTGTTACCTTGTATGGGGAAGGGATAAGTACAGAGAACTCAGGCCAGCCTCAGATTTATATGTGCCTTATTGCATAATAATGGAACCTGGTTAATGTGTGACCGGATCATCCTCATACTTAATAAGCATCTATTCGGATTTAAAGCCCTCGCTTTCCATTAGTCATGCAAACCCCACGTCTACCAGACCACCCAGGAGCATTAGGCAGCAGAGGGCAAAACGTCCCGTGTTTGTCTTAATATTTACTGTGCGGAAGCCTTCTCAGTGGCCTGCCTGCTCTCCTCCTGCATATGACCTTTGAAAAAGGTCACGGACTACAATCATTCTTTGCTCCAGATTAAGTTTCTTAGTGTGCGTAATGCCTGTATTGCAGTAAAACTCACTGCAGGGTATAAATCCTGTTTTTATTATTAATGAATGAACTGTAATAATTGACTTAAGTTTATTATGTTTTTACAGTGTTGTAACGGCCGCATATGGATCAGACAGTAAAGTGTGTTTCTGAATTCAGTGTACGTTAGACTTATGCTCCAGCTATTTTTGCACTTTTGCAGGTTGGGTGGCTGTAATTACTTGTAGATTACTTCACCAATGCATTACCATAAGGGAGAAAAGTGATAAAAACAGACTAGCAGGTGGTCAAATGGTCTATAATTAGGTCAGTAATCGTGACCTGACATAGACCTACATTCTCAATAGAATTTAAAGTTTCTGCACTAGGCCAAGTCGTCACAGTCTCGGTTGTCAGTTATTAGTGAACCTGTCAAAGCTTTGTTTTTCATCAATATTATCTTATGACCAAACCAGTTTTCTTATACAGGAAATCTTAACAGACCCGTTTTACCCTGTCATTTGTCTGTGCATGGATTTAGGTGTAAGCGCATGACAAAAAGAGTGACGAAAGTAACTTAGAGTATTAGCTACAGCTCTATAACTCAATGTGTTTTACTGCTTCGGAGACAATTGTGTGATTTATATGAAGTTGGCAACTGATGACAAAATGAAAGCAGACTTCTATAAACATTTACCGGGAGGGTGGACCCGCCACAGTAAAATCCGTGGCACTTTGCTTTCCTGTTTTCCCTCGACCGTTTCCTTCGAGTCCCCCGTTCCAAAATCCCTTATCTTGTCCTTGTCCTTATCGGCCTCCTCTGCTACCACAGTTGGGTAACTGCGCTGCTCTGCTCTCGCACTCCTGCCTGCCGCCTCAGCCCGCGTGCAGCTTGGCCCCCCTCCCTTATTTATTCCGTTTCTCCAAAACCCCGTGTCAGCGGATTAATCAATCTGGCTTAACGCCTCAAAGGGCCGCCGTCCGCTGGGGTATCGGCAGCCGCGTTCCTGACCAGCGGCTCCGGTTACACATCGATGAAGATTGAATAATACATTAGCCAGAGCGCTTGTCCTCTCTGGTTGACACACATGCTAAGTTCCCTCGACATCCCTCTACTGTAGCATCTGCGCCTGTTATATCGTTCTTATGGCCGGATTAAACCTAAATGTGTCTCTCATGCCCTTGCAGCTTGTGCATAGCTAACAGCGAGCAGTAGAAATACTCCTAATTATATATGCACATTGCAAAAAAAGATGCTTAACTATACTCTCTATACTTACACATCCGGGATACTCTGTCCGTTTTGCTTGTTTCTCTGCTGGCAGTCTTACTCTTGTGGTGAGAGGATTGTTTTAGTCGGATGGCTGGGCTGGAGTTTGATTTCAGTCATTTTTTTTTCGATCCCTGCTTCGGACTGATGTCGTGAACCAGACCTGGTACGAACGTAAGAATGTAATCAGGGAGCTATTAAATGTGTGTGCTTTATGCGTCGAATTGTCCTTCTGTGAAGAACCACTACAAGAGTTACACCCATTTTGGGTCATTATAGGTGAGAAAGGTTATGGATGGAACTTAAGATCCAAGAGCTGCAAAGGACATTGATGCATCTATAATGACCTGGAACTTATTGATGTAACCGGCGATGAACCAACCCACTCTATAAAAAATTGGCAAACATAAATGTTTGAATAATGGATGTATGTAAACATGTCATACAGTGTCTAAGGTGGTTAGATTTATTTCCCCAGATTTCCATATGTGAGCCTCGCGCAGACTGGCCACTATACTGAGCTCTTTATGTAATTGTTTGGAGACACATAAACCCCCAACCATATGGGGCCCTCGAGCTTTGGACGTCAATCAATTTATTGGTCAATTTCTTTCATTGCAGTGAAATGCGAATTATGGTCCAAGTCGTGGTGTCATGGCTAAATACACGATTAAACAAAAAATGTGGCATCTATGGATTCGAAGTGTCGCGCCTTGCGTTGACTTGCATGATGATGATGCAGCGAAGATCAGACTTGCGTTAAAACTATTTTTCATTTTCCAAATGTCTGCTCATCCCAGTCTTCCAACTTTTTCCCCAATAGTCATAAGTAAAAAAAAAAAAAAAATACAGAAAACGTTTTCTGAAAGCCCTGATAAGTCAAGTTATTACAGCAGCCGAGTGTAGGATTAATTAAGCGAGCGGTGATTAGCACCCCAGCTGACAGGATCACATGGGGTGAGGAGTCGCTGTGCGCTAAAACTATCCTAAGTGATTTATCTAGCACAGTGATTTGATAGAAAAACAATAAATAATAATGATCTTCCTGTTTTGGAGGTAATGAGCCCAAATAACAAATAAAAAATTTTCTAACAGCTAGTATTCTGAAGAAATAAATATATAAAGTGGCGTAATTACTCCACAGCTGCTTGTCAGCGTTAGTTTTTAAAGTGATGAATGTTAAAAAGCCTGAAACGTTTCATCGGGTATCATTGTCTTAATAGATGAGTAGATGAATAAATAGATAAAAAAAAAATGGCCTAGCGTGACAGAGATTCAGAAGGTACCACCCCTCGCATACCAGATCAGACGTTTTACCACAAAGGTGTGCTACTGCAATTTGAAGTCTATTCATAAGTGAAAGAGGTAATCTAGAAGAGCTAATGTAAGTCGCTCCAAAGCTAGGCGTGTGTGTGTGTGTCTTTGCGTGTCAGTTAGCATAACCCAGACCCAAAGTGCCACATTCCTGGTAGTTACTGACTTCTCTTTGTTGTCAAGTTCCTGACCTGAATCCTGAGAAGCAGGCAGGTAGGTATTAGCGCGATCCGTGCCCTCAGCTAACGTGAGATCCGGCAAAAGCGATCACGCCGCCCAGGGGTGATGTGTCATCTGAAACTTTTTATCCAGAGTATACATGCTTACAAACACTGCAGAGTAGAAAAGTAAATACTCTCATTGCTCTATACTAATACTATAACCATTATGGGATGTAATTTATGACAGGCTTCAGGTATTATCACAACTTTGAATGAGTCACCGTGTATTTTGACGCATTGTTTCTAGCTGTTACATGTGTCTTAAAATGTAGTTATTAATCTTCAGTTTTAAATGGAACTATTAAGTCTAGACATGAAACACTCACTGTACTCCAGTGACTATCTTTCGGTGTGAAGTTGCAACATTGTTAGTACCTAAAATTTGATGACTTATTTTGCGTCTAGGATGATTCGTATTAAATGAGGTTTTGCTGGGATACAACTGAGTATAACTGAATGTCAGCTATATAGTATAACTGAGTATAACTCCCTGCATACCGCTCGCATGCGCTTCTGTGTTTACAGGGTTCCTCTCCCGAGGTGCTCATGTTCCATCCCATAGTTGTTTCAGTGAATCGGTGCCTCTGAATCGCCTGTACTGTGTGACTGCCCTGCGATGCACTTCTGCTGGCCCCAGCTCATGGAGGTTCGGTCTGGATAAAGCATGTACTGTTTTTGCTGAGTTAAAGAAAGGACATTTTCCAAAAGAGCCTGTGTATGAACAACAGAGAAATACGTTTACTCAGCTGCTGCTTTGCTTTTAGTATATAATGTGCTGGCAAGCATTTGTGTAGGCTTCACATAAATCAAACGCCTTTAGTATTTGCAGTGAATAAGGCACATAGTCGACCAGGAAAGTTCTAGCAAAAGCCTTTGTCTATATACTGAGACGGATCGATAGGTATCCCTTAAACAATATTTAAACAATCGAGAGCAGTTAATTTTGTATGGTCTTATTGCCATGGACAACAATGAAGGGGCATTTTCCTTAATTTTTCCCAGCCTGAAGTGGCTGTTGTTACCACAGCATAATGAGTCTGTTGCTGGGAGCGGTCTTTAAGTAGGTAAGTGGAGTTCGCTGTAGGAGGGACGGGTCTATGCAAGGCTTTGCTATCAGCTGCACGAATCAGGGCTGGTAATCTGTTCAGGCCCACACGTAAAATACAAATGTAATGAGGGCGCCAAAGAGGAAAGTGGATGCATTCCTCATAGCACTGCTATGCTTTGCTAACCTATCTAAATACTGGAATTTTTCATTTATCCACTTTATGTAAATATGGGTGGTATATAGGTTGCTGATTAATCTCCCAGAACAACTAAAGAAAAGCTAGACAGTTTAGGTATGGTTCACTAACTTTACCGTTCCTCTTTATGCTCAGAGGATACACACACATTCCACTGCTATAGGAAATAGCTTCTTTCAGTGTCTGAAGACCATTCATTCAGCCAAGAACGGACTTATGCACGGGCTAACTTGAGCTATTGGCCAGGGCCCCGAAATTATAGGGAGCCCCAATTGTTTTTCCTGGTTGTCACTACAGCATTGTATGCTGAACGTAGGGCCCCAGAAATGAGTTTAGCCCTGAAGCCTGGAGACCTTCCCAAGTTTGGCCCTGCTGTCAACATGGTCAGCCATTATTCTCACTTCTGGAAAATCTATTATAAAGCATTTTGTTAAATTATGCCACAGTAAATAAAATTGACTGATAGATAGATATTATCCACTCTGTGTAGGAGCATGTCTCTCAATACTGCATTTAGCTTCTGAAGGGTTGTCAGATTGATGTTAAGTACCTTATTATTAAGCTGGTAGTGGTCTGGAAATTGAAATGCTTGTGTGCTGAATTTGTTTTGTGTGACTAGGGGGGATTTTAGCTTGAAATTCAAAGATACAAAGTGTAGATTAATACAATGTAATCTGCAATGTAATCTTTACATGTTCTGAAACTATGATTTAAACTGGGCCTCAAATCCTTATATGGGCCCTTAAATCTCTTTAAAAGGCACCCAAAGGTGATTTCTGCAGCTTGGCTGTATTACAATACAGTTCCTCTTCATTATAATTGATAGTGACATCATTATTCTATGCTTCCCATTAGGGCTGAATGTTATTGGAAAAATTTCAAATATCGCAGTATGTTTCTTTTTTTTCGATATTATGGTACTTATAAATCAAAAAAGGAGCTGAAAATTCACCCAAAATAATAACAAGTTCTATGTGGATACAGTTTATCTACCAGTGGAGTCTGTCAAATAAGTTGGGGGTGTTGACACAGGTTGTGCCACCAAACACAAAGATGCACCAATTGCTTTTGCTCAATATCATCTCTATGGAATCCAGAATATTTCCATACTGCGGAATGTTAATGTCTTTTGGTGACCAGTTCTTGTTCACTCTTTTACTCCTCGCTCATTTTTGTTAAATTTCTCACAAAGACACCACACCGTCTATGAGTGAGGACAAGCGTGACTGTGCTGCATACAGAGCTCTTGCAAAAGTCAGATAATCCCGAAAAGGAACAATTATTAAAATTGCAGTGCTTGCTAAGTTTTGTTTCCTGTGGCAGAGTAGAAATGTCGTAGTGAAAGTTATTGATGATCTCTGATTGGCGAAATGTTATCGTACACGCTCCCGCCAAATTCTGTCGCCAAGTTTTATAATACGACAAAGTGCAACTTCTGGAAAAAAACCTTAAAAATACCGTATACCGTGGTATGACGTCCAGATGGTATGATTATGAAAAATTAGATGCCGCCCAATTCTAATTTCAATATTAACATTGCACATTGTGTAGACCTACTTAGCATACAAGGCTGTATACTTTAGCATATATATTTTAAAATGAACATGCAAGTCTGCCTGTTTGGAACCAATAACACACAAGTGTTGTATTGCTGTTATTTTGGCAGAAATACTAAAATCATGTTTTTGTCGTTAAGAAGTTTAATACTGAAATATTCATCAGGTTTTTTGAGCACCATTCTGTGTGGTTCCCCGTGAATTACGTGTGTCCTGAAGGTATCCTTCCGCTGTATATCCAGTTTCATGTTGTCACTGTGGCTGTGATATTTTAAGTCACAATCCACGCAAGAAAAATAATGCACTAAGCCATGCCTTTTGTAGAGAATGTGTCTATTTTTTATAATTTTGCCACTTCAATAATACTGTGGTCATTATTGTTGCAGATTGCAGGTACCTGTATCAGCATTTTCTGTAAAACGTTCTGCTAGCATAAAAGGTCGGCGCAATACCTGGAATGCGGAAATGCAGGTATTGCCTGTCTAAGGAAGCGTGTTACAAAGGGCAAAGGACCCAAGATTACCGGTTAGCATGCAGACTCACATATGTTGACACAACTGACATCTGTGCTGACATTAGAAAAACACAGTTATGCTATTATACAAGGCGGTATTTATAGAGATAAGATAATTGAGATGTTCAAAACCAAATGTTATTCTTGTAACCAAAAGGTAAAAAGGTAAAGTATAACAAGTTTAAGCTTCATGAGATTAAATATTAACTTTAGATTTTTTATTATGAAAGTTAATGGTCTGTTAAACGCACAGAAGAACCTTCATCATGTTCATTTACTTCTTGTCGGATGTATTGGAATAAATGTTTAATTCGTTTGAGTGGTGTGCGTCTATAAATCTGAGCTCTGGCCATTGTCCACTCTGATCATCTGAACAAAATTTAAGTTCAGTCGATGTTTTGCTTGTGTGGTTCTGCAGTTTATGGTTGCGCCTGCTGAGCGTGATTTTGGTAGATCATCGTCATTGACCAGGGGTTGGACACAGACCCAGACTAATAGGTACAAAGACACACATATACTCAGGCACACCTGGTTGAACACAGTGGCCTGAAGGTTATTTGTCTGTCAGGCCTGCCTTGCTCTGTAATTACGGACTTCTGAGGAACAGCCGTAATTCCTGAGCTGAATTGCCTGAGAGCTCTTAAAGGGTAATGGTCGGTTCACATCTTCAGAAAACCTTAGTCTCAAGAACGGAAGTGAACATAAAACAGGCCGATTTCAAAGTTACGAGTTGTAGAGTTTTATTGACATGTGTATATAATGACTGGCATGTTTCTTCCTGATCGTGGTGGCAAATAAAACACAAGAAATGCACCAATAGATAGATAGATAACTAGATAGATAGATAGATTATGTCAGTCCTTTTAAGTTTCAACTTTAAAAGTTCAATATATTTGTTTTAAAAATTAATTTAACATTTTTATTTGTGGATGTCCTTTCAATAAGCAGTTTCAAGATACTTGGTTGGAAGAATAGAAGGTTACATAAATGCACGTATGTTTTATTCTATTTTCCATATTGAGTAAAATGGCGGAGTCACCCGTATCATTGTCCTATAGGTGTCTGTTCATACAGCTGAATAAGAGCCAAAGCGCAGAGCCACAACAGAAACACATGAAGTCCATTAGAGCTGAAAGGAAATGCGCTGATCTCTTGAGCTCTGATAGTCTGCCTGGTTAGTATACACAGTGCAGCACTGGTGATAGGCATTGTGACGTGAGTGACAGAAGGCATAGTGACGGAGGCTTGGGCCTTTTCAAGGGTCTTTTATGTGAATTTCTCACAGGGGAGCAAGCCACCCACACCTACTCCTGTTGACCAGTTACTGGTGCCACTTCTACGCAAATGTGGTCCTTCTAATCAGCACACTCGCTCACTGTACAAAGGAGAGGCCTGCCATCATTTAAATTTAAATAGGCCCTTCCTTCACTTCCTTTCACAGCACTTCTTCTTCTCCCCCGTGGCTAATAAAGGCACCAGACAAAGGCGCACACAAAGCAATCAGCCTAATAGCTCTAATAAGTTTAATGCGATGTTACTGCCTGCTGTTGACACGTTTCTGTTTCTTGGTTAAACAGAGCTGAAGTGTTTTAGGATAGTTTGGTCTGGGTTTCTCTCCATTTGCTTTTAGGAGCTGCAGTTGCCTGTAAGGATGTGCATTTCTAGAACACTGCAGCGGAGGATATATTAACAGGAGACAGAAAAAGTAATAGCCAGAAATAGAAGGTTTGCGTGAATGTCTTGATGACTGAGAAAGCTACATTTTCTTCAAAGAAGTGTTTAGAGATGGCCGGGTCACAGCGCACAGTAATAAACATCTAAAGGTGTTCTCAGATACACAGCCTGCAGCAAATTTAGCTTTTCTGTCCTTAAAGAATCAAAAAAAAATAATAAACACGCACGTTTCAGCATATTCTTAGTCTTCATGCTTAGGGAGCGCTTGGGTCGTATTGTGTTCCTACAGGTGTGCTTCACCCTGGAGTTTAACTGTAGGAGAGCGTACCAAAACGGGCGCTGAAAGCCAAAAGAAGCTCTCGAAAAGTCCCTTGTAATCCCTCCCTTGTCTGCTCTGTGTGCCCTCGCAGCCAGGGTCTAAAACAAGCAAGCATTCTTTCGCTCAAATAATGCCTCTTTTTCTCTCTTCTTAGGTTAGGTTGTTTGAACAAAAGGAGAAAAAAAATCGGACTTAACCCAGGGCACAGTAAAAGGTGTGTGAGTGTGTCTGTGTGAGAGAGAGACTGTGTGTGTTACTCCAGCTTATTTTTTTGGGAATTGGTGAGCCTGTCTCCCTTTTATCAATTGTACCCCGTCATTATAGGATTACGCAGTATTTGCTTGCATGATGGACCGTTTGTGTGTCTAGGTGGGTTAAATCTATGTGTCAGAATAAAGAAAAAAACTTGCTAATCCATGTGTCAGGGACATGTGCATTTGTGCCTCGATGAAGCTTATCTCCCCGTCTTCTTTTGACCTCAAATGCAGCCGATTATTAAAGCGAATCAAATAATATCAATATTTTGAAAGCTGTCACAAATCAAGATATTACACACAGAATTCTGTGAAGGCAGTCAGTCGCCCCCATACATAATCCACGTCGTAAAATGAAGCCAAACGCCACGGATGAAGCCAGAAAGAGACATTTTTTATTGTAGTTGAGTATTTTGTAGGTAGCAGAAAATGTTCTGTAACTAAGCGCTTTCAGAAATCATGTGATTGGACGGGACCCTTTTCCCCCTATATGACCAGAGTGGGTGAGCATCCATTACATCCATGTTATGAGGTACCTGTGTGTACATTGTTAGCCATCTTACTTTTGTTTATGAGCTTTTTTCCTCTTCCCATTTCCTCTATAGCTTCCTGTGCCCCAAAGAGTGAATCTTATCTGTTTTTATTTCTGTTCCATAAGCACACACACACACACATTTTTGTATTAATATCTTAGTGGGGACTATCCATTCATTTCTATGGGTAAAATCCTATTCCCAAAAATAACAACCTTAACCCCTACCCAGCCCTAACCTTAAGTAGCCAAACAAAGTACGAGACTTTGTGTTTGCATTCACAATTGAGTTTTTAGGTTTTTATTACATTGTGGGGACATTTGGTCCATCCATCCATCCATCCATCCATCCATCCATTTTCTGTAACCCGGAGGCCAACAGTGTAATATATACCCCCACACACACAAACACACAGGATGGTTACTGCTCTTTACAATAAGAAGTCTGCTATTCTGCATTACAGCCTGAGTAGGCCATGACTCCTCTGCTCAGTTTATTGCTGGGCTTTGGGTGGGGGTGTCGGGGGGGTCATCACACGTTGCGTCCTGAGCCCGGCTCCATTCAACCGATACTGCCTCCTCATCTAAATGCACACACCAGCTGTACAATGCACAGCTTTGCCCATTTTCAGCAGCGTTACAAAAGCATAAACAAAGCAGAACGACGTGGAAATGTGGAGGCGGGGGTTACTTGGCCCGGTCCAAAAAGTTCTGCTTTTAGCTGAGCGGGCATGTAGACGAGCGTACACAGCGTTACTGTCACCACTGTATGTGAGGGTTCAGATGCTGTCAGTTTAATTCCTGCATTAAAAATTGCTTTATGTGTTGGCATGTAGAGTAGAAAAATTGCACATCGCTTTCAAGAGTGACACTGTCAATCCAAACAGCAGTACAGCAACACACGCAAACTTACTGACATCCTGAAGTGATTCAACCATAATGCCACCTTTGTCAGTATAACAACTGTTACATAATGCATACCTGTTAAGTAGAAGGTGCGCACAGGAGTGCGGAGATATATATAATCATTATATTTTCTGACTGAGAAATCCACATAAGTACAGTGATTTTCTATGTGTATGTATACTGACGACTGTTTGATTGTATGGAACCTTGCTTGTATGCTCTTTAATTAAGCGCCTTTTCTATCATTTATAGTTATCTATAACATTCACATTTTATTCTCCTCATATTCTAATTGCTACCCCAGAGGATATAGGCAGTAGTTTTTCGGTGACAGTCATGCTGCATTTCAGGCAGCGATGACACCTCTAATTAATCTCTTAACTAGCATTTCAATAAAATGTTAACAATGCCTGCCAGAACACCCACCGTGATGTCCTGTTATTTTTTCAGCTGTCTGCCAGAAAAAGTGGTGGTTGTTGTTTCCAGGTTATTCAGATAAGGATTTCAGGGGCTCAGATATAGTAACAGAACAGAGAATTCCCCTCTGACAATACGGGTTCCCCTCACATTTTTTTTGCAATAACAGGTAGATCCAAAATATTTGGGTCACGGGGATGGGAGCCTTAGCACTCGAGATCAGTTCCGACCAGCCAGGTTCTGAGTCTCTGGGGATATCAGAACACACCAGTTTCTGTGTCAGTGTCTCCTTTTCCCTTCGCGGCGAGCTCGCCACGCACGAGGAGCGTGTAGAGAAACGGCAGCTGCAGTAATGCTTCTCCTCCTGTTGTTTTGCAGAAACATTAATGGACACAAAATGGGCCACGACGGAACTGGCCTGGACAGCGCACCCTGAGACGGGGGTGAGTAAGTGCGTCCGGAGTGACACGTGTGAGGTGGTGTGTTTTCGAAACTCAGATTAACGCAGCCATTAACTACAAAATGCTGTTTGATTTTTGTAAAAAAAAAATAACTTTTAAAAATACTCTCAGAAATACCCCTGTGCCCAATTAGAGGATTATAGTTCTGATTTTTAACTTATTCCTGTCCACGATCTGGGAAAATAAGCACAAGCTACTTCATATTTTAATAAACACAGATTCTTCTTCACGCTCTCTCCATTCCCAAACATGTATTCTGCTCCTCTGTGTAACTACAACCAGGGGCATTGCTAAAGATTTTGGGGCCCCCAGTCCAGACCAATCCAATTATTTTCCAAATTTTTTAGGGCCCCTGTCACTCAGGGACCTTTGGAATCATCCTAACTTACCCCCCCTTACGGCACCCCTGCCTACAACAATGGCTACACATACACCACCACCCCCCCCCCACTTTAAAGTCACCCTCTGCCCCCCCTTTATTGTGCTTACATTCCAATCTTCCCATTCCATTCCAACACCAGCCTGCTGGGGGTCTCACCATCCCACTGCAGCTGTTACCAGTCCACACTTTCAGTGCCACCTGGCACCTGCTCCGGTGCCCCCCCCCGCCCCCCCCCCCCATAAAGTGCAGGTCCAGGGGATGTGACTGATAACATTTACACCTAGAACCTGTGTATACACCCACCCACCCCACCAATTCTACACATGGTATCAAATCTTGATATGTGTTGTCAAATTAACACATCACCAAAACTCAGTATGAAATCTAACCCCTGTGTTCCAGACACTGGGTGCCATTTTTCATTTGGTTATTCATCTTTTTCATTTAAGTTTGTACTCCACTAATTTAAAATCGTTCTTCTCAGTTCTTTTAATTCCCATTTTTTTCTAATTTCACAGTTATTTCTGTATTATACCAGTTCCGTTGATAACGTCAGTAGGTGTTATGCTTGTTGTACTGCTATTTCAGTGCATCTGGTTATTCAGCAATGAACACCACAAATCAAAGTACCCAAAGAAACAATGTGTTTAAAGAAGATTAAATGCAACCTGCTTCAGAATTGTGTCTGTCAAGACATCAGAAGAAAATTATTCCCTCTCCTCGGTGATAAAGTACCAAACTTTTGACTTACCTAGACAAACAGACATAGCGCGCGCCAACGCAACAGCCTGAAATGAACAGACATGATCCCGGGGTTTGTTCTCGGCTGCACGTGTTATTTTTCTCCTCCACCTTCAGAAAGAGGTAGCATGTATCTCTCTGTAACAGATGGAAAAGCAGGGAGAGCCATTTGTTTGTGGGAAATAAAGGTCTTATTTGACACAGGCACCAGCCCCTGGGATTTTTAAGGAGTGTGGAGGACAATTGGAGACAGTAGTTTAATGTCATTAAACCATTTGGGCATAGAAATATTGGACTTATATATGTGTCTTATTCTGATATATATATATATATATATATATATATATATATATATACACACACACACACACACACACACCTCAGAAATTAACTGGGTTTTAGACCTGTTTGTCCTCGACACCAATCACTGGACAAACCTTCCCCCACCTACAGTCACACCATCATTATACTGCCGTATTTGAAAGTATAATTTTCAGTTTGGCTGGTTAATTGGGCATCTTACTGGATGTGGGAACATACTGTTACGTCTTTAAATACGGTTCCTTCGCCAAGCAGATCCCGGTGTTGCATCATGCATGAATTAAATCATTTCATCTCCTCCACTTCACCAGCGTAGCAGTTTTGTCGAAGTAATGCGGCGGGATAGCGTTGTCCCGCGAGCATTTAACCCACGCCGCACAACACCTCTGATTAAGCCTGCATGCCATTTATCACTTTAACTACACATCTAAAAGTAACTGTAATTAAATTAACCTAAAACTGCAATTTGCCTGCAGTGTGTATATATGCTACGCTAAGCAATGCTTAAATAAACTCTCTGAATACCATTAGTTTTATTCACATACTGTCTACTTAGACTGAATGACCTATTTAAGTTGTATACTGTTGTTGTATAATCTGCTGTTTTGTGAAGTTAATTAATTCCTTATTCTTTGCTTTTGACATATATTGGATGCAAGTTCTGTGCAATGCAGTTGCACCGAATGGAAGTGTGTGACTAACAGATCGATAATAACGACAATTAAACACAGAGACAAATGCATATCCAGAGCTTATCCATTCACCTGACTCATTCGCTTGACTCACGTTCATTTATTCATTCAATTGTTTGATTTTCAACCCTTTTTTAACACAAATTACAATAGAGAGAATAGGCAATATATCTCACCCGCTAGCTTCTGCAGTGCGAATGTAGCGGATATCCCATAACGGAAATATAACTGGCGATGGGTATCTGGGCAGCTGTTCAGACTGGGGTAAAGTTAGCATCTGCTTGTTGTCTGTGGCATTCGGTACCGTTGCTATATTTTTCAAAAATCGTCATGTAAATTGAGTGCAGTTACCATAAGTACTTAACACACTTTGCAGTGCTGTCCGGAACATAAAACTTTCTAATTATACACTTATTCTACTTAAGAAGCAATTCTGTGACTCTAAAACTTGCGTTAGCAGGAAACGCAACTAGCTGTACTTAATATATTACCGTGTATTCTGCTTCAACATGCAGTTTTATTAGGTATTACTAGGTTTTACTAAATGTTTTACTAAATGTTACGTCGAAGCCCAGTCACGACGTGGACTTTAGCAGTGTTTCCTTTCTCCTCTCAGTGGGAGGAGGTTAGCGGATACGACGACGCCATGAACCCCATCAGGACGTACCAGGTGTGCAACGTGCGGGAAATGAACCAGAACAACTGGCTGCGCAGCAACTTCATCCCGCGCAAGGACGTGCTGCGAGTCTACGTGGAGATGAAGTTCACCGTGCGTGACTGCAACAGCATCCCCAACATCCCGGGGTCCTGCAAGGAGACCTTCAACCTCTTCTACTACGAGTCGGACTCAGACTCAGCGACGGCCACCAGTCCATTCTGGATGGAGAACCCGTACATCAAGGTGGACACCATCGCCCCCGATGAGAGCTTCTCTATGCTGGAATCTGGCCGCGTGAACACCAAGGTCCGCAGTTTTGGGCCACTCTCCAAGGCGGGGTTCTACCTGGCCTTCCAGGATCTGGGGGCCTGCATGTCCCTCATCTCCGTCCGTGTCTTCTACAAGAAGTGCTCCACCACCATCGCCAACTTCGCCGTGTTCCCCGAGACGGCCACGGGGGCAGAAGCCACCTCTTTGGTGATCGCCCCCGGGATCTGTGTTCCCAACGCCCTTGAAGTGTCCGTTCCTCTCAAGCTGTACTGCAACGGAGATGGAGAGTGGATGGTTCCGGTGGGGGCTTGCACCTGCGCCGCTGGGTTTGAGCCTGCCATAAAGGACACTCAATGCCAAGGTGAGCTATCTAGTAATCTTTACTATAATCTATTCAATCTGCAATACACTGCAATACGAAGAATGTATGCATGCAGCCTTAACTGGTGTTGAAGTAATATATATAGATGCATTTTCATTGTCAGATGAGCTTGCATACGATGATTTGCATAAAGTGTTAACACATCATCCATTAGAATAACTAGCCAATTTCTTATTGGTCACATTTTCAGGTAGACAAACATATATATAAAAAATGTATTCATCCTAACATCTATCCATCTTCCAGTTGCTTAATCTGGTCTGGGTCATGGGGGGCTGGGGTACATTCCATATGGAATGTCAGTCCATCAAAATAGATATAATAGCTGACATAGTATATATATGCTAAGATGCTTGTATAAATTATAACCACACTATAAACTTGTGTACATTCAAAAAAAATTGCTAATGTAAGAATCATTGAAGTTTATTACAATCGGCATAGCAACTGATTATATATAGTGTATAGGTTTTTTTTGTCATTCTATTGTCTGAAGTACGCTTATAATCTCTGGCAGGGTAGCTGCACCAGGCTACCATTTCAATGCAGATTCTGCCATTGTATGGTCCCACCATCTGTGCTCTCATCTGCGTCACTAAAGAACCAGGCTGACATTGGATGATGTAAAGAAAAAAAAGGAAAACAAAATTTTCAAGACATGATACCTAATAAGGAAGATGGGGATGAAAAGGAGAGAGGGGGCAAATGTCATCCGTGCGGCGGGGGTAAGGCCTTGGGGAGGGCAAGCCTGAAATGATAAAGCGGAAAGTTGCAAAGGGATAGGAGTGTGATTACTCTCTCCCTGGGTTTGGCCGTTTTACATATGATGGAAAACCGGGATGAGGGGCACATAAAGCATGCAGGAGGTAGAGAAAGAGACACACTGAGTCCTCTTGCGGCAGTTTGCCTGAATTTGAATGCCTGTCCTGCTGTAGTGGAGGTGCAAAGGAGGACGCCCCCCGCCCCCCCGCCCCAAATCTTTTCATTTCATAGATCAGACCTATTT
>JAODJU010000033.1:7703994-7718123 GCA_026776725.1 Gnathonemus echidnorhynchus
GGTTACAGTCCCGGTGACCGCGTCTGATAAAAAGCACTCGCGTCAGGCCGTCCCGGAAACCGGGGGGGTGGGGGGGGGGGAATCTCCATCGTCGCGCTTTTCTGACTCAATCCGAAGGCCGTCAAACTCATTAATACCCTGTCAGCACAGTGTGAAGACATCCACATGAATATTAATCAATGAGGCCTTTTTCCCTGCTCCCGATTCCCCGCGCCAAACCACCAGAGCCACAATATGTTCCTCACCTCCAGGTTCAGCAAAAAATTCTAATCTGCTCCTTAAGTCTGACGCACTATACAAGAGGCTGGAGGGAGAGAGAGATCTGCGAAAAAGAGCCTGCGGGATTTGCATTTTCTGTCCTTTATCCGTCTCTCTTTCTCTCTCACTCTATCAGGAGTGGATGTTGAAGGAGAGCAAGGATGAAAGGAAACGGCTGACTTTCCCCTTCTTAAAATGGAATGATCAGCACTTTCTCCCCTTCAGAAAATGCCTTGCCTTGTTTACAGCAATACCGTGTGCTCCCTCAATTTACGCTGAACTTTTAATAGACAACTTGTGGCCTCCTGGAGGTCTCAAGTATATAAAACATATATGGAGTTGGTTTGACATGCACTGTTATCGGTTGTTAAATTTAGCAAGTGGGGCTCTGGACTTGTGATGGAAAAGTTTGCCACTAATTTTCTTACCGTGCCGACAACGACTAATTTCCAGAAAGTCGCGTCATGTTGTTGTACTGCCAGTTTACTGAAAATTCCAAGTTGTTCTAGCGACTACAATGTAAATGATGATTTCCTTTGTATAACTCCTCAGAGAAGGATTGGCTTTTGAAGCGACTGAAGTGAATTGTCTTTCTGGTGTTCTAATGCATTCAGGGAAAGTGTAATTTTCCTGGTGTGACGGCAGTTTGGTGCAGTTGGGGCACCCTGGTGGCATTTAGCATATATATCACAGCACTCCTGCATTTATTGGGAGTGTGCGAGCGTCTGCATGCAATTTTGCATCATTTTCTTTCATGTTTGCAGGGTTTTTTTTTGTTTACCCTGAAAGACAAACTCATTAAAAACACCCAAACACAAAGGGTAAAGCAAGTGAAGAGCAAGGGAATTCGTTAAACCTAGCATCCTAGATTATAATGGAAAAAAATCTTTTCTTCCTCTGTCTAGCTTGCAGCCCCGGAAACTTCAAGTCGAGACAGGGAGAGGACTTCTGCTCCCCGTGTCCCCCGAACAGCCGCACCAGCTCGGGGGCTTCCAACATCTGTTCCTGCCGCAGCGGTTACTACCGTGCCGACAATGACTCCCCCGACTCCGCCTGCACCAGTAAGCATCACGATATATCCGCGCGACCGGCTCCCCGTCAGTGGAAGCGGCGTTCAGCCGCCCTAGGCTGATTAGCATAGAGAAAGGCCATTGGTCTCCTTTATGAACTCTTGGCGGCTCTCACACGTGAGGAACACGTCCATTGGTTGAATGTTATTAGATATGTATAGATCAGTGATGGGGAAGTGAAGTACTGGCAAGCTGATGGAAGCTGGAGTTTGTCCTCAAGAAACCACAACAAGTACCACACTGCTCAAGTACCTCAAGTACTCAAGTACCTCAAGTACTCCTCAAGTACCACACTGCTAAATATGAAATATGAAACAAGTATAATTTTCATGTACAAAATTCAAATTTCATCAATACACTGACTAACAACACATCTAATGTATAAGATCAATTTTCTTGCATTTAGGCATATTGTCTTATTTTAGGAAATCTTACCAAGTACAATTTTCTTACTGCACTGATAGATAATCTTGCTCGTTTTAGACCGTCTTGTCTCAAAACAGAAACAGTTTATCTTCAATTTGAAAGGCCGTTTTTTTGCAGTGCACATACCTAGGACGTGATCAGCATCATTTTCAGCCATTATTTTGTCTCTGCAGTAAAACTGAAGACTTTATTGCTTCGATGTAACTACATCAAAAAAAGGAAAATAATATCTTCAACGCTTTAGGTTTCTTTGTACTTTGTGTGAATCTCTCTCAGAGCTCCAGGAGATACGGTCCTGGTAATTGGATAAAGAATTCCTTTATTTCTGCCATCACCCTTCCAGCAACTTTCCTCTCACAATTTAGGGTAAAAACAGATCCAATCTTACAGCTACTGACCTCCCAGTATAAACGCCGTCGCAGACGTATAACCTGTGATAAGAACTGAGGAAAAACTGTACTGTTATGCTAATTACAGTGCTGTGCAAAAGTTTCAGGCAGTTGAAAAAGATAACGTTCAAATGGTCTTAGTGTTGGTGTAAAACTATGATATTATGTCTGCCAAAGTTTGTCAGCTTAGCTATTTCAAAACCCGTCCTAAAGTCGCCCCAGAATTTGCAGCAAACCTCCAATCCCCCCATGAATTTTTTTGACTCGACCACTGGCACACCTCGGATGGCTAATCAATACTCCACTGACCTTTTAAAAACTAATTTGATTAATTAAGTGAGTTGGTGGTGAAATTTAACAAGTCTATGGAATGGCTGAGGTGCCAGTACATCTAGACATCCAAGAAGTCGTCAGTGACTTTTTGGAGAAAAGAAGAAATTCTTGTTAGTTTTGTTACTCGTGATATTCATACGTTCTAATGTTAAGTTGTGATTTTTTGTTCTGAGCTGTTCTGTGCTTTATACATTCTCTCTGACTGCCTGAGACTTTTGCATAGTACTCTGTGTAGCATATAATATTAAATCTGTCTCATATAATGTCAGCGCACAGTATGAGGTTTAGTAATTGTGGTGTTTCGATCTGTGGGAAGGTAGCAGGGGCAAACTAATTAATGTGTTAACGAAGGAAGCCTGTTGTTGCGTTAAATAACCTAACTGCTGTCGTCTGCCGCTGGTAGGCGTGCCCTCAGCCCCGCGCAGCGTCATCTCCAGCGTGAACGAGACCTCCCTGCTGCTGGAGTGGAGCGAGCCTCGAGACTCGGGCGGCCGCGACGACCTGCTCTACAACATCATCTGCAAGAAGTGTCTGCCCGAGCATGGGGCGTGCACACGCTGCGACGACAACGTGGACATCTCCCCGCGTCACCTGGGCCTGACGCAGCGGCGCGTGGCCGTCCGCAACCTGCAAGCCCACACGCAGTACAGCTTCGAGATACAGGCCGTCAACGGCGTCTCCAACAAGAGCCCGTACCCCCCGCACTTTTCCGCCGTCAACATCACCACCAACCAGGCCGGTGGGTATTCCGGTAATCCGATACGCGTCGACACGCCCAGAGTCCTTGCATGTCAGGGCCTCTCTTGCCTTTTGTTTGCCCCAAGATAAAATGAATAGCCTACAGTTGGCTTTAAATTGATACCCTCACAGTATAGCAGAAAGACATAATATGCTGGAGTTAGTTCACAGCGTTCGGCCCATCTGGCTTCCCTGCATGGGGCTTCTGCTTCCATCTCCGCAACCAGAGATTGCAGGTTCACCTCTTCTTTATGTTACACCAGACATCTGATATGTCCTTGGACATGCGACTGTGCATTAGGCCTGCTCTTCCTCCACCACTGGCTCAGACGGTCTTTGGATTACCCACCTCCACTGCTAAATTTCGGACAAAGCGTCCTGTTTGCTCTGCAGGCCCAATAAAGCGGGTTATTCCTGAGGTCAGCGGCGGCCCAAACTTCATCTAAACACTGGGTCAGAGGGGTGCAGTGCTTGCACTGCAATAAGATTATTCTGAAGATTCTCCCAGGGTGTCCTAGAATATTCATTCACCTTTTAAGAACAAAAATAAATAAAGACTCTGCAGAGTTGGGCCACCATGGTTACACGGTACCTAAGATGAAACAGGCCCCTTAATCCTTGGGCTGGGATTACCAGGGGACCGACCCAGAATGCATTGTCTTTAGGGAGACAACACGGAGGAGATGAGAATTGGGGTGGTGCAGTTTTAAATGGGAATTTTAGTTTGAGTAGGGAAGGGGGGGGTGTGTGGATCATAAGAATAAAGAGCTACAAGAAAAGGATCAAAGGCAAATGCGTAGGAATTAAGAATCCTTTAAAAAAACATGGCGCTGAAGGGAGAAGATGGCACAGACCTGAAGAACAGAGGGAGAACTTCTACGTGGCAAAACATAAAACGGATATAGGAAAACATCTTTACTTTTGTGAGAGAACTGATTTAAGTATTTCTTAGATAAGAATGGCAGTGAAGGGGAATAAATGACAGGATGTGTGTAACAAGAATCTGAGAATCACTTTTTACGAAGAAAAAGAAGTAGTAAGAAATTCAGTCTATAATTAAATTTGCCCGTTATCTTCTGATGAGATTCTTATACTTTCTGATGAATAAGAATCCAGATATGGAATGGTAACTGGAACAGTTGTGTAACATGGTAATGCTGAAGGCTTATCTGCTTATCTATTTATTCATTCATTTAATTCATTCATTATTTGTTTGTTTGTTTGTTTGTGTATTATCTTTTATGACAGCACCATCTGCAGTACCTACTGTACACCTGATGGGGGCCACAGCCAGCACCATGAGCTTATCCTGGTTGTCTCCAGAAAAACCCAATGGGATTATCTTGGATTATGAGATCAAGTACCGTGAGAAGGTGAGCGACAATGCAAAACAATGGTGATAATTTCATTGTATCAGTTTTTGTCTTCTATGGATGGATTTTTTTTCTTTTTAGCGAATATTTTTTGACAGTTTTTGTATCAGCTTTTTTCCTCTTTGCTCTCCCTCTCTCAACCTTTGAAGAATAAATCCAAAACACTGGGAGAAAACTGACAGGAGATTTACATTTTAGAGGAGAAATGATTGCCATATCTGCATTTGAATAGTGCTAAAGTTGCAAATTAACTGCAGAGAAATTCCCGTCGAATGTCGTAGAAGGGGTAGGGGTGGCTGACTGTTGTCTCTCTTGCTCCAGGACCAGGGAGAGGCCATTGCACACACAATGACTGCACAGCGCAGCTCTGCCAGGATAGAGGGCCTGAAAGCAGGAACGCCGTACATCGTGCAGGTTCGAGCACGAACCGTCGCCGGCTACGGCCGCTACAGCAGCCCGGCGGATTTCAGCACCAACTTGCAGAGTGAGTTCCCCATCAACGCCCTCCCTGTTTCTGGAAACGGCATTATACTTAAAATAACACTATTCTATGCATGCTGTCTTTGTAGTTCCTGTTGTTTTTCAGCTCATAACAGGTTCTAAATATGTCGAGGGAGCTAACCAGGTCATAGATAGGAGATCACGTTAACTATGTAGCATATTTGCAGGGCAAAGTAACGTATAACTTTTTAAGTTTTCATCATGGTATATTATCGCTGTATGAATGCGTACGAGATCGCCTATAAGCACCTCCACGATTGAATTCAGTAGGGAGAGAACCTTACCACAAAGCATTTTGCCAAAGGCCCCTAAAACCTGGAGCAGCTCAGAATGTATGATTAAGCATTATGAGCCTTCAAAGAGATCCACAGCAAACAAATGGCAAGATATTATACAACAGAATGTGCATATTGGGACTTTTTCCATCTTAAAGATCAGTGGAACTGGCTGCCACAGACGCATGTTTTTTGTTAGCTCTCTTTGCAGTCAGTGACCCCTTTCATCCCTTCTGTAACCTCAGGGGACCCGGAAAAGTCCCTGCAAGAACAGCTGCCCCTCATCGTGGGCTCTGCCACCGCCGGTCTGGTCTTCATCATTGCCGTTGTTGTCATCGCCATTGTCTGCTTGAGGTGAGGACCTCCGAAGACCTCACACTGCACCGGGCAGCCTGAGGAGAAATCGCATCTAGGGGACATTCATTAATTCAGAAGTTTTTTTTTTTTCCATAGAAATTACCGGTTTCATATTAATATCTTTTCCTCAGATCGAACATGCATAAGTTTTTATTAATTCCAAATACACTTAAATATACCTTTGAGTTATTGTCCCTTTTCAGGTTCTGATTAGTTTCTCCCAGGCAAGTCTGAAGTACAGGGCACCATATTAAAATGCCTTCTGTAGATATCTGAAATCAATTTTTAAAATTTTACATCTTGATGTTTTTAACACATGCCAGATGAACTCCCTTAACAGTCCTGCTCTCATTAATTGTATATTATATATGGCTTTGAATCTGCTATATCTGGACCATTGCTAAGGTTTAAATTTGAGCAGAGCTGCACTTCGCTCTCTCTCATACAGCCTCCGTAACACAGTTTCCTCTGCCATAAACTCTCATTTGACACAGTCCCTGCAAGTTTCATGTCAGTTTGAAATTGTCCGTCCGTCAGCGGCTGTCAGGAAAACCGTTACGTCATGTGCGCGTGAGAGCATCACATAGTTTTTGTTCAACAAAGTGAAGCTGCAATCTTGTGGCTGAAATGGCAGACATCTAGATGACCCAGAAGGGAAATTGTCCCCTTAAGGCGGTTCTTCTGAAAACACTCAGATCTACATGGGTAATTTCTATCAATAGACCTTCTGGAAAAAATCCATAACCAAAATAGTAAACGAATATAATTGTGGTTGAGGAAGCACGACCGATCTCGAACAAAGTCGTAGTAACAACAGTATCAGTAACCAGAAGTTGAAGGTGACTTGTTCCTAGGAAGATCTTTGGGTTTATAATAAGCGTTTTGAACTCGTTAGAGCTGAATGGGCTTCTCACTGGCACTCGGCGCCGTACTGGGGAACACTGTCCACGGGGTCTCCTTCTGGCAGCTGCCTGGCGTTTGCCGATGCAGTGCACATCAAGCACCCTACTGGAAATGATTGCTCCTTTGCTCTAGATTAAGTAACCTTCTCCCACACTTTTATTTCCTTTCATCATTCCACTGTGTTTCTGTTTCGTAGTGTGTTTGTGAAACAGAGGCCTTGGCATATTCTGGAACTGCATTTGAATTGTAAATGAGATGTAAATTACCAGCGGGTATTATTGCCCCGGTTACTGGTTAGACAACAAAAGAACCGCATTAACATCTAATTTCAGCAGCCCTTACTCCCCCCCCCCCTTCCATTAATAGACCGGTACTGAAGAAAGAAAAATTAAATGGGGGAAAAAATAAACTGCAGCATTTGAGAGTGTACAGTGGAGTTGGTTAAACAGAACAGTTAAGATTCATTGTCACGTTCATTGTTTGAAATCTTACTTATGAAAAACCTTTACAGTCACTTATTTTAAGTTGCTGTCACCGGCTTTATGACATCATTTGCTTTGTGGCCTTCTTAATCTCAGTAGTTAAGGTGCTTAAGACAGAAAGTTTGCTTTTTTAGTACTGAAAAATTAATTTTAGTTTTATATTTCTTACAATAGCTGTCATGGAAATTTAAGAATAATGATCATGTGACTGAATCTGTATGTTCTTACCGTAGGAAGCAACGCAATGGCTCAGAGTCCGAGTATACAGAGAAATTACAGCAGTATAGTAAGTTATCCTCATCTTCATTACACACATTTAAATGTTTAAATGTTTAAAAATCCATATTGTAATGTTTTGCTTTGTCATGAGGATATGTAATTGGGTTAACTTGGTTAGTTACTAGATAAATATTTCTTTCAGTGATCAAGGTTCAATGTATTGCTTTGCGTTCCGCACAGTTACTCCTGGAATGAAGGTTTACATTGACCCATTTACCTACGAGGATCCAAATGAAGCTGTCCGCGAGTTTGCCAAAGAAATTGACATCTCCTGTGTGAAGATCGAGGAGGTCATCGGGGCAGGTAACCCATGCGAGGTCGTCAGCGTTAGGGCGAGGACAACTAGACACTTTCAGGCCATAACATTAGAAGGTCACTCCATCACTTCATGGACCTTTAGCTGCCCTCACTGTGATGGCCCTGGGAGTTGTTGGCATCTTCAGAATTCCAGTTAAGCTCCTGTCTCATGTTCCTTATACCAGTGTTTCCTTGGGGACCCACTGTCGGCCCGTGTTCTGTTCCCTCCCAGCTCCCTGCCAGACGGTCCACATTTTTGCAATCTCCCTACCGGGAGCTGGGAGGGAGCAAAAACATGGATCTGTGGGCCCGCGAGGACCAGATTGGGAAACACTGACTTACAGTGGTACATTCTGTTCTCCAAGGATAAAATTATGTCTAGTTGACCTAATTGGATATTTCATTTGCACTTATGCTTACATCCATCCCCTTTTGTGGAGCAGACTGCGGTCTTTATTAATCTTCATCCTGGTAATATGGTGGTGGTTGTTAGAAGCTGTAGGATCGTGGTATCCCAGCACCAGCCAACACTGTCCGTGAAGATTTGAGAAGGAATGGAAGGCAAATGCAACTTGCCCCCTTGCTCATCTAACATCAACTGCTGCCCCTAGTACCTTTAGACTCCTAGGCGTACCTTTAGTGACAAATCCACCCTCTCCTCCTCTCTCCTTGCCTATTTTCTGCCTCCTTACCTGCACATATGCATCCACGTAGGCTCCAGACAGAATCCCCGTAGAACTGCCAAGCTTCTGTCCCCGCCCCGTAATTCCTCTCCCTCCTTCTTCCCCTCTGATGCCTAACATCCACCCCCTTCATCCCTTCTTCTCCCCCGCTTTAACTTCACGCCCTCAGCTACGTCTTCCATGTTTTATTTGCACTATAGCCCAGCCCCCCTGCATCCTGCCCGCCAGCTGGCTCTTGCTGATCTCACAGCCCCTTGCTCCTTAGTTCTAACCAGTGACTTTCCCTTTAATTTTTTCCCTCACTCTCCTCCACTCTTTCCCCTCCACTTTCTCCTTTCTCTTTTTTTTTGCCACATTCTTCTCTCTCAGGAGAGTTTGGGGAAGTCTGCCGTGGCCGACTCAAGCAGCCCGGCCGTCGGGAAATTATCGTGGCCATCAAAACACTGAAGGTGGGCTACACGGAGCGACAGAGGCGGGACTTCCTGAGCGAGGCCAGCATCATGGGCCAGTTCGACCACCCCAACATCATCCGCCTGGAGGGAGTGGTCACCAAGAGCCGGCCGGTCATGATTGTCACAGAGTTTATGGAGAACGGTGCACTGGACTCATTTCTCAGAGTAAGACGACCTGCAGCCTACAAACCCCTTTCTTCATCCCATGTCTCAAGAAAGCTCTCAACAGATATTTTTGTCATAAGCCAATCACAGATTTCAAGAATCAGCTCTAAATATTACTGCCACAATTTCTCATCAACATAAACCATAGTCTATGAGTGCTGTCTAGCTGAGGAGTGCATGATGGGGTATATAAAAAGTACCTAGTTTCACCATGGGGATAATAACATACCTGCATTCTAGTCTGGTTTTGAATCCATACAACAATATAGAAGCAGTTTGCCCATATTTTACTCTATTTAACAAGGCCCTAACCCTACTGCTGTATGGCTCTGACAAACACACTCTCTTTCTCTGACATTTAAAGGGGAGTTCAGCAATAAATCAGTGCCTCACAGGAATATTAAGCGAGTAATGACTGAGAGTAGGAGAGAATAAAGGACAGAGATCTCTGGATTGGATGAGTGTGTTTTACGAGCTTCGGGTTCCCTTCTTAGATGAACGATGGGCAGTTCACCGTGATCCAGCTGGTGGGGATGCTGAGAGGCATCGCAGCCGGGATGAAGTACCTGTCTGACATGAACTATGTCCACCGAGACCTTGCTGCCCGCAATATTCTGGTCAACAGCAACTTAGTCTGCAAGGTGTCGGACTTTGGCCTGTCCCGGTTTTTGGAGGACAACACCACAGACCCCACCTACACAAGCTCACTGGTCAGTTTCCCTTTTCAGTTGTACCTAAGCACAATTTATGCGTACTTATGAATAGCATTACCATCGCTTGTAAGTAGCTCTGCTTCTGACAGTATGCTTGTGTGTGCAGGGGGGGAAGATTCCAATTCGCTGGACAGCACCCGAGGCCATTTCTTACAGGAAGTTCACCTCAGCCAGTGATGTGTGGAGTTACGGAATCGTGATGTGGGAAGTGATGTCATATGGTGAACGTCCATACTGGGACATGAGCAATCAGGATGTGCGTGAGACGCGTGCTCACCTGCTTTTTTGTGGTAATTTCTTTCATCCCTTCATGAATCTCGATCGTTGACTTTGTCCCCCCCCCGCCCCCAGGTGATCAACGCTGTGGAGCAGGATTATCGACTGCCGCCCCCCATGGACTGTCCGACGGCGCTCCACCAGCTGATGCTGGACTGCTGGGTGAAAGAAAGGAATCTCAGGCCCAAGTTCTCGCAGATTGTGAACACGCTGGACAAGCTCATCCGCAACGCGGCCAGCCTGAAGGTGGTCACCAGCACACAGGCAGGGTGAGCGAGACAAGACCGAACACGCCCAGCATAATAAGCGCTTTGTGAATCATAGCGAATCACAAGCAGCACATGGGTACAGCACAGACATAGGCAACACGATATAACGCGTAAAAATTCAGGTACTCTAGAACAATCCTGAGAGATTACTGTGTCTCTATATCACATTATAGCTGAAGGCAGATGTTGACACCTATTTCGTAGAAGCCTTTTAATAAGTGAACTATACTTCAACTAGCTGTCACTTGATTTTATAAAATGTATTCCTGACTCCCTATGGATGTGTTTCATACCATGTACTGTAGCTGCACAGGTGGGCTGTTATTTGCACATAAATGGTAACAGATGTTAAGTAAAAATTCTGTACTCTTTGATGGTGAAAATGAATAAATACATCCACGTGTATCATTTCCCATTCATATATGTAGCAATATCCTCGCTTGTACTTAGTGTTGTCCAAAAACAGGTGTATGGCAACCTGTTATCAAAAGCTTTGCAGGTGTTTTAGCGTATCTACGCTGAGGAGTCTATGAGAGTGAGAAGTCTTTCTTCTGTAGAGAAATACATCTTATGTATAACATCTTTATCCATCCATCCATCTTCTAACCGGTTCCCCAAGTTAGGGTCGCAGGGTCGTATAATCTATACTGCTCAGAGGTGAAGGAGCCAAAATGAAATTCATCATCATCACTATCTGATCTAAATTTAGTGTGAACTTAACATCACTATGACCCCAAAGCATCTTGGGATAAAGAACCTTTATCGTCTTGGGATGAGTTAGTCGTTTGTGACAGGGAAATATTTCGGATAAAAGGGGATATTTAGGATTTCCTTTGCATCACTGAGTAAGGTTAATAAGCTATATTAAGGGGAAAAAACAGATGTGAGCACTTTTAATTAACTAGTGATACTTAAGCAGTGAGTGTAGCTACTCCAACGCAATGAGCGATGGACTGCTGTCTGTATGGACTGGGGTACCTTTATATTGCCAGGGCAGAGTGGTATGTGAACAGGTGCAAATTTATCACTATAGCAACACAGGTGATGCATGTAACCGGCCACATTTACGTTTTATGAGACCTCAGGGTATATTTGCTCTTATCTTCCAGCCCTATGGGACATGTGACATCAGCGGTGTTTGCTGCTAGGGTCAAAACTCATAACAGACTCTGTGCTAATGGGCGTCTGTCCACGGGTGGCTACAAGCCGTTCTTTCGACAGGGAACCAGCTCTTCAAAGCATAACTTAAGGCAGCCGTGACAATGATTCATTAAGGGTCCTTTTCTGACAGCCTTGTACCTGAGTGCCATATCTTCAAAAAAGCAGGGTTATTAAAAAAAAAAAAAAAAAAAACATAAAACCCCCATCGTTCTATACCCTGCTCTACAATAGAGCTTCTGTATAGTATTATTAACCTTTTTTAAGCCTAATTTTTTAATATAATGCCATCAAAAGGCAAACAGGATCAACAGAGCAGAGAGAAAGTACAGTAGTGCCCTTTCTCTCTCACTCCTTCCCCCCCACTTACCCTCTCTGCAGGCCCATTATTTACTATTTTTCACGCTGTTTTTTTTTTTCTTCTTCTTTTCATTAAGCTGTATAATGATGTAGATAATTACTTAGGTCTATTTAAGTTCCCTTTCTTCAGTAGATGAAATTGGACTGAATACTTATTCTAATGCATTGGCTTCCCTGTAAGTGAAAAGCCATCTGTTTGCATGTCCAGTCCAATGCCCCTAGTGGAGGTGTATGGATGTAATCAGTGGTTCTACAGATTGGCAGAACAAGCGGGGGGGTTTGTGGTTAAGGTTCTATGGTGGGGACAAGCTTTGTTCTAATACCTTCCCTCTTTCTCCATCTATATTTCTCTCTCTGTCTCTCTTTCTCCCACCATAGGGTCTCCCAGCCCTTGCTTGACCATTGCATCCCAGACTTTACAACCTTCACCACTGTGGGCGATTGGCTGGACGCCATCAAGATGAGCCGTTACCGTGACAACTTCATTAACGCCGGCTTCACCTCCTTTGACTTAGTGGCACAAATTACTGCAGAGTGAGTGCAACTGGCCGGTGACAGTTTGGGCAGCACTGCTGCACACTCAGGAGAAATAAAGACCGATAAGAATCGTACAGTACGGAAGCAGGGTTGTAATTGGCTTGAAAGCCTGTTGTCTGGTTGAGAGGTGGAATATGGAATGTTTTTGAGGCTCTGATATTCATGCTAAGGATGAAGTAGTTAGAGTAGTAAAGCAGGGAGCGTGACGTTTTCTCTGAAGGTTAGAATTTCACGTAGCAAGTGGCCCCCTGTTGCTGATCCCTTGTGTAGAGATTTTACGCAGAATGGAATCAGTAATATGTTGTACAAGCTGGTTTAGTACAACTGGTTTAGTAGAAAATCTTCATTAAACATTCCCTTTTGAGAAATGTGACTAAATCTGAAGAATGTTTGCACATTTACTAATTTACAGTGTATCCCTACTGGCTCCTTCTCTGGAAAAGCTGGGAAAAAATGGTGCGATTATGCTAAAGATGAAACTGCTTCTTACCAGAACACTAACAGATCATCTTATTCTTGTGATTTTTGACATTGCACTTTTGTTAAGCACTGATAACACCTTAGTATACAATTTATATTAAAAAAACAAAGGGAATTAAAAGAGGTATAAACAAAATAATTGTGGACACACCAAATCATTCTTCCTATGAATTGGAAATGCAAAAAAGGACCATAAAGAGTTCATCTAGGATCAAATAATGAATTGGATGTAATGGTAATAAATACATCAGCCTTATTAGTTCGAGGATCGGAGATGGAGTGGAGCAATTTATTTCAATTTCACAGGCTGACAGGTGTAGCAGTGAGCTGGTTTCTGCGGTTCTAAATGGCTGGTAATTCTGCTAATGTTCTTCATTTATTATCTCATCCCCCAGTACTGGGTGACGAAGCAGAATAGGGGAAATACGAGAGAGATTCGTGTGAAATCCCAGTGGTAGCCGGTGCTGAGAGAGGCAGGCCCGCCTTCCGAGGACCTCACAGGCTTAATCGCTCTCCCAGACGCCACTGTTCATTTGCTCACCTGTTATCTGCTGGGAAAAACAAACAGAACTATGCACAAATGTCACTCCTGTGTGTGTGTGTGTGTGTATGTGTTTTTCTTTTTTTTTCTTAAGTACTCCATCACTATAACAACACATAAGCACAAGATACATTCTTGAGAAATAAGGTATTTCAGAATTTCCCAGAAACATCCTCATGTGAATTCTGTCCAAGGTAAATCTGAAGAGTAAAACGTGGCTGCATTTATATGCGAGCACTTCTGTTCCCCAACTGAACTCTGTCTTCATCAGAAACCTCGCCTTTTGCTGATGGGCTTGAGCGTTGCAGGGATTT
This sequence comes from Gnathonemus echidnorhynchus, assembly GCA_026776725.1. NCBI lineage: Eukaryota > Metazoa > Chordata > Actinopteri > Osteoglossiformes > Mormyridae > Gnathonemus > Gnathonemus echidnorhynchus. The sequence goes on from JAODJU010000033.1 coordinate 7,717,624, forward strand.
CTCTGACATCCATCTCCCCTCTCTCTCTCTCTCTCTCTCTCTCTCTCTCTTTAGGGACCTCCTGCGGATAGGAGTAACATTGGCAGGCCACCAAAAGAAGATTTTGGGCAGCATTCAGGACATGAGGCTACAGATGAACCAAACACTTCCAGTCCAAGTCTGAGGAATAAGGGGGAGGGACTGTCCTGGAGAGAACCAATGGGAAACCCCAGCTGCCTGACCGTCTCTGCCAATCAGAAAACTGGCTTGCAGTGCCTCAGACATTTCCCCACACTTCCTGTTTTTTATGTTAGTACTGCATTTCCACCTGATGGACATTTATTATGATTCTTTTCTACGTTTTTTGGAACTGACATCCCACGCGTGCCTCCCGGGGTCTGGCTGGGGGTGCCGTTTGCATGCGTGCGATTTGTGTGATCTGTGCAGTTGGCGGCAACGTCTCCGATTCCCTGATCTGTACGGCTTCCACTGATAAACCCCCCCCCCCCCCCCCCCCCCCC
>JAODJU010000033.1:7728205-7739038 GCA_026776725.1 Gnathonemus echidnorhynchus
CCAGGCAACTTAGCTCCTGGGATCATTGGAACACGCAAACCCCTCCACCACGATAAGGTGTCGGCTCCAGGAGAGGATTTATGGATATTGATATTATTTTTCATTCATGCAGATACTGAAAAGGAAAGTTATCCATTAGAGTTCAAATATGTGAGAATTTTATGTAAACAGCTTTGTTTCAAAGTGGGTGCTTGATACGCTTGTGCCAGTCAAACCTATATAGATAGTCCAACTATTAAAATTCCTAAGGGATGGGAAATGTATTGAAGATAATAACTCGACAAAAGAACTGCTATTTTAAAGAAAAAATCAACTGACGCCTAATTTGTACAACATATAAAATGTGCTCCTACTGCCATCAATAGTCTATCGTTTTGAGGGAGAACACTGGCAGGTGTCTCTTCCATCCCTGCTTGCTGACGCTTCAAGGGCGAAAAAACCACAAGAGCCAGCCTAATAAAAGGTGTCAGACTGACAAAGAACACACGAGCAGGGGCTGTGAATAGCATACTGAAATCGCTCTTCATTTGCAGGTATGCGACTGGACAGAGCACGAGTGGTTAAATGTGCAACAAAGTGTCGACTTACTATAAGGCTGGTTTCACCTTTATTCCTTGCCACTGACCTGAAAACACCACAAGAAAGGAAAATTATTACAAAATAAAGCACCGGAGCGGAAAAAAAAGTCTTTGAAAAGTTCTCACAGCTGGTCATTCGTGGATTTCTCCCTAGGAAAAGAGAATTTCAAAAATTGTGGTTTCTTTACCTATTAATGTCACATACACATAAGCAAGAAGCTGAAATTGTGAGCAATAGGCCTTTTTTTTCTAGATTAATTTGATTAGGTAAGAAAGAGCTTATCTGTCACTGCAGCAGCAGCACTGTGACAGTCTTTGTGGTGGGGTGATTCAGAGGACAATGCAAGGCATGTAAGGAGATGAGCTATGGATGTCAATCTTCTTGGGGGAGGAGGGTGACAGAAGGAACCATAAATGAATAGAACATAACAGAAATGCAATTCAGTCTTATTTTTAAAGCAGAAGAAAAGACTGAACTATTAAAGTAAGCACAAGTTTCCAGATACAAGATCATACACATATATACAAACTATATTCAACTAAAGCCCAATTTTAAAATACAGACTGTCAATGTAAAAATAATACAATAGAAACAGAATACATTTGACAGCGTAGGAAGTGTGGGATTCAAAAGGATCTGCTGGTGAGTTTTTAGAAAAAATACTGACAGAAAACACTATAGGTATTGTACCTTAAAAGGCTGTCGATCTCTATAAATAGATATTAAAAGCAGAGACACATTCGCATACTAATGAAAGCTGACGGAAAAAGCTCAAACACTCTGCTATTCACACCATCATAATGACTTTAGTGAAAACATGACGGGAAATGTAAATGAATCAGAAAATGCATGATAATTAATATTTATTTTAACACAAATCTTTAATAGCACATATTATATAAATATTTTCAGTAAGAGAATTAAAGTACAAATACTTATTTGCTACTATTAGTCATCATTTATATAAAATGTTATATTATCTAAAGGAGAAATCTTTAACAAATCATGGTCTTGTCATGGCTTATACTTTTTATAAGTAATTATGATAGGGAAATATGAATGTGTTTAAAAGCTGTAGCAATGCATTAATACAATCATTTTCAAATCAGGTTGATGTAACAGTGTGTGTAAAGGCTAACGATCACTAATGTTGTAAGGTAGGAAACTCCTTCCTGGAAGTATATTGTTAGTTTTTCAAAATCTGGACTGGAGAGTTTTGTGGCAAAGGTAATGTAAGTGTTCTTTGTTAGCACCAAAACAATGGGAAAGAATCCGAAACAATATATAACAATGGGTGAAAAAATCCCTTTGGATCCGGTTATGTCTAGTCTTGAGTTCTTCTCAGACACTCACAAATGAATCAGCCTCCATGACAGGATGTTACATTAACACAAGCGTTATTCACACTTACTCATAATCACATTATATTTAAATAAACATATTGCATTCCTGAATGCTGATCTAGTGTATTGGTGTTAAAGACACGGAAACGTTTTATATTAATAGTGTGCTATGTGGGCCGTTCCACCCTCCTGGTTCTTTAACTCAACCCACTCAATGGCGATGGTTCTTCCTACTGTTCATATCATCATTATCTCAGTAAGTCATCTCCCAAGCCTGCCATCCAAGGCCCCGCCCCCAAAACTTACTCATTTACGGCGAGAAAGCAGTTAATGAGGTGTCCCCCACTGGAGAGCTGCTGGAATTGGAGTGATTTCATTGCTGAGAGTGGCGGCGATTACGTTAACCCCTCTTTGTGCTATGGAATTCTCAACCCAGGGCCAGATCATTTCCAAATCGCTTTCCACTTTCTGCTTGATCCCATGTCTCCATTACTTTCCACTTTGCCATCTGAGTAGCAAGGTCAGGATTGTGTCACATTTTCCAAAAATATTTTCATTTCAGCAAACCCCCACTGACAATTAATGGACTGGATTTATCAATGGACTTGTCTTCCTATCTTCTTATTACCTCTCTAGCTTATTAGATTAGAGTTTAAATGAATGGCTGAAGGCATAAATTAATACATAATAATAGCATCAAATGGACATGCATTTTAACTGCAAATATACTGTAAAAGTTCCTACCCTAAATAACCTTCTCTTTCTAAGGCCTTTTCTGTGCTGCTTAGAATCAGCGTATGCTAATGTTTTTCTGGACCCACGCTAGTTTAAATTCTGAAAAAAAAAAACATCTTATACTCAAAGTTTTCTCCGGTCTCAGTTAAATACAACACATTCACAGAATAGCTGCATTCGTAACTTCTCACAGACTAAAAGAATATACTTACAATACAAATGGGATTTTAAAGATCGTGTTCACATTTATAAGCTGAGTTATGGAAAAGTCATTCATTAAACATGCTGACTAAATAGTCGAACAACATTTTTGCTCTGTGTGTGAAAAAATTCATCCACAGATCTAACCTGTTGTAGGGTGGCCTCGTTTATTTAGCAGATGCTTCTGTTCAAAGCGACATGCAAGCGAGGCAGACAGTACAACACAAGCATACAGCGGTCAAGGAGACAGGAGGAAACATGGCAAACTCCAAACATACAGCAGGTGCTGCATTCCGACCCCCAACCCTAGAAGTGCTACTGTACTTGCAGACGAAAGACAACATAATCAAAACATTTTAAATGATTTAACAAATCAAGCATGTACTCCTTTTTCCCTTAGCATTAAAATGTTCAAAAAAAATTGCTTATATGCTTATGCTTTTATGTTTTGTTCAGTTATGTTTAAAATGAAGTATTTTTAGCATAGAATTTAAGTATAAACACACCCTTTATTTGGAGATGCACCCAGATTACATGGCAGTTAATATATCAAGGAAGAGCTGTGAAGCACAGAGTTATTTTAACAACTTCAAAAGTATGTGTTTTCTGTACTGTAATTTGAAATATATTTTAACAGCTCTATGCACACTGGTCTGGGCACTGCGCTTCATGCACTACACGCTGCCTTAGAGGGTGCAGGCTTGTCTACAGACCCAAAGGCAAAGGCTGCTCCGACAAGGGGGATAATTCGCATGATGTCAACGACTTGCTACATGTTATTAATGTTATCACTAGAGAACAGAGATCTTTAAATGATTAAGAATAGCCTGAGATATAATTGCGGTCTTAAAAATCAATATAGAATGCATAAGTAATGGCTCCTTTTCATCACGATATCATCAAAAGAGTTTTCCATCCATCTTACAATGGCGTATTCATTACAGGGTTGCAGGGTCTGGGGCAATGCCATGTACAGACTTTACGAGGGGCAGTTGCTGAAGGTGGGGTAGGGCGTGGCTTAGGGGCCCTGGTAAATTTTGCTGACTTGGGTGGGGGTGGTCCCTCGAAACATTGTGCTTGATTGTCAGTTATCAAACAAGGGCATTTAGAAGGTGAAAAGAGGGGCACTTTCTGTTGTACGGGCAAAAGAAATCCAGACAATATGGCGAAAGCATACAGAGCGGTGGTGGATATCATACCCAACACTGGAGGTGCGATGACACTGAACCACCCACCAGACCATCACACGAAGCCATTAGATAATAATAGGTGCAAGTGATATTATTATAGTCCAGACTTAGCTTTTGCTTAGGTGGATAACTTGAGGGAAGAAATTGTTTTTGAATCTGGTAATCTTCTGATGCTAACAAACTGCCAACCTGACCACAGGATTAAGGGAGGATCATCGCCAGGATGGTTTGGGTCTTGTAGATCCACTTCTCACTTTGCTTTAACAGTGGTAGCTATATATCCAGTCAATGGATGGTAGTCCTGTCCCTTTGATCTACTGGGTCGACCTCACAACCTGTGCTGTGACCAGACCAGACCAGACCATCGGTGAGGACATTTTCAGAGATATTGCAGTAGAAGTTGATAAGTGTTGGCTTAGTCATCCTACTGTTTCGTAGCTGTCTCAGGATGCGAAGGTGCTGGCAGGTTTTTGTAAGGACTGACCCAGTGTTCTTTGTTCCGGAACCTCAAGTCACTTACAGGTTCCACAGGAGATCCATCACTGGTGATGGCTGTGTGAATCCTGCTGTGGACCATGAATTCCAGAACAATATGCTTTATTTCACTGATATTCAGGATGGGGTGGTTCTTATAGCATCACTCCACTACTTCGGTCTGGTATGAACACCCATCATTGCTAGTGATGGGATCAACTGCTATGGTATCAACAGAAAAGAAGTTGCAAAATACAAATATATTTTTCTGTTTTAGGCTACAAGCATTTCAATATGATTAAATATTGGTATCCACTAAAAAAAAAAAATAAAGGTACACCAAACCATCTGCCTTTTGACACAAAAATTTTGTCCTTGCTGTTGCATAACACACCTCAAAGGAAACGGTTTCACTTGCAAATTAGACGGTTTGCAATACATAGTGAAATTGCACTGCATGTTCTATACCTTGTGTCTCATCCATAACCTTCTTACAACACTGGACAGATGCATATTATAAATGACTGAACTCAATGTCAGCTAAAATTAGATGCTGCTGGAAGTCCTATAAAGGATTCAACGAATATACGATTACAATTTTATAGCATCTTTTATAGCACCTACCATTACATTAATAGCCTTCTTCAGCATGGAAGCACCTACCGTACCACTAATCTGTACTGTACTGTACTCTACTCTACTCTACTCCAGTCTACTCCACTCATTTTATGAATAAATGTATGATGTTGCATGTCATATTTATTGTATTTTCTATTTTCTAATTTTCATCAAACTACAATGACTTCCAGGTAACCTTCCTTGGGGATTCACTTTGGCGTGAAAACAAGACTGTCTCCTATCTCCTGACCAATGTATCCATCAGTCAATTATCCCACAAACCTGCCACCAACAGACTAGAGAAGCATGAATCATCCCTGTGTGTTCTGTGAAAAAAAGATATTGAGTACATTCAAAAGAACACCTCTAATCCCTTTGGTATTTCTCTTCAACTTCCATATTTTTCTTATATTAAAATCAGTCACGTACACAATAAATCAGTCTTCTCACACAAATCCTTCTTTTATGATTTCGTTAAACTAATGCACATTGTCTCCCACTGTCATGGTGTTTCTGGTGTTCATGTGTATCACCTCTGCCTTTTTCTGTGTTGAGAACAGGCCTGTTAAAGCAAATGTTTTGCTTATTCATTATGAGTTAAGTGTAGGAAATGTTCAATGACAATTATGGGAAAACGCTGGTGTCTCTTTTCAGTTTGAAACTTCAAAGCAGACATAAACCTTTGATATTTTAACATGGCAATATATGGACACAACAGACAGAAGCAGCACCTCATTTCATAAAAAAACAACAAATAATGAGACAAAGGGGAAAAACAATAAATTCTTTCCAGTACAATAGTACTGCTCTCTCAATTTGCAGTAAATACAGAGACATGTATAAATCCAGGTGTTTCATTCTGTAAAAAAAAAAAAAAAAAACATTTATTAAAATGGAAGAATACCATTATAACATTCAAAACAAAATTGTGAAGTTAGAAGAAATACCAGGAGCATTACTTCTAGTATTGGTTCTGGGTTTGTTTTATGTTATGATTCTTTGAATATTTTTTTTTTTTTTTAGCCTGCCTGGGATAGGTTGGGGCGAGATTGATGTAAGGTTTTTTTGTTCTGTTTATGAAAACCTTATAAAAGTCAATAAAGATATGTTATGCAAAACAAAATTGTATTAATAAAAATAGTAATGATAATAAAATATAAACCACATAAATCAGATATGACCAAATACACCATTAATGAAAGATTATAAGGAAAATACTGTGAGTTATATCAACAAGGGGTGATTTTTCTGAATGATGCTGAGTATGGGCTTAGGTTACCTCAGCTGATACTTAAATGGTATGGATGACAAAAATGATTACTTTGAAATGTCAAGGAAGTCGTAATTTTATGACAATAACATTCATTACAATTAATAAAGGTAACTACTTTTTCCCAACCCTAAAATACAAAACCTTTCTTTGGAACTTCAGTTCAAAACAAATCATAAAGACTAAGAGCCAAAAGAGCCTGTCAGGGCTCTGAGAGTATTGCCAAACAAAATTAAAATTTGGAATGATGAAATGAATAACACATATCTGAATGGGTAACCAATGGAATTGCTAATGAGGCTCAGGGAAACAGGCTCAGATTTGCTATGTGTCTTTGCTATGTAGCTGCGAGAAACAAGACCCCACAGCCTCGATTTTGACTGCTAGCTTTTTAGGAGGAAAACACATGTTCTATACACACATGTTTCTGAAACACAGCGATCCACTGATTCCAATTCAAAGAGTCAGATCCACTGCAGTGCTTCTGGTAATTAATAATACATCAGGTTGAGGAGATTCAACAAATTATGATTAATGATACTATTACTTATCATTATTATTAATATTATTATTATTATTATTATCATGATATCAGAACATTATGAAATACCAACTGAAATAATTTTCTTCTGAAAAATTAACCATGACTAGTTTACTTTATTATTTTCTGTTTGTTAGCTGTGGTATAAGTTATAAATGTTGCCAATTAAAATATGCATTAGCATTACATGTAAAACAAGCACGATTACTTGACCTTTAGTCTCAGGTATAAGGAGGCCTCTGTGCCCCCAAGAGAAGAAATAGGGTTGACTGATAGAATGCCTGTTTAAAAATATGCATCAAACCCTAAAGTACTGATTTGAATATAAATTCTGTGTTGCTGAATGCTTCTCTCAGTGGTGTGAAATTACAATGAAGGCTTGTTTACTGAACATTGCCTCTGAATGCCTGAGTCTGACATCCTCATCATCCAAAAAAGATTTTTTTACTTTTGCAAATAAGTGTAAATATTATGCAATTTGGGTGCAGCTGAATTGGCAGGCAAGCTAAATAGGCAAAACAACATTTCCATCACTTTGCAGAATTTACAGGCTGGAAATGCACAAATAATGTGGTTCTGCAGGGAAACACAGTACAATAAAGCAATAAAGAAGAGAAAACACAAAAGAAAACAATGAATGCTGAATTAGACACTTTTAGCAATTGCAGTGGTTAAACAAACTGAATAGGCTGAAGACTTCCCTCTGGGAAAATAATTGTGTAATAAGTTCCTTTGTGTTATTGTGTATGACCCTGACTTTTATGAATGCACACATACATTCATTTATAAAAACATACGCACTTGAGCATATGCACTTCATTTTCCAATAATGTAAATCCATTTAATTGTAACTACCAGTTGGTTTTGGTGGAGCGCTTGTGTTTATATGTCCTGCGGGTCCTTCTCCTTCAGTATATACCCCTGCCTTGTCTGCCCTGTGCTCCTGGCCTGTCCTCCAGGGCCCCTGCAACCCGGCTCTGGATGAGCGGCAGGAAGATGGATGACGTTCTATGACAGATTTGCAAATATAATTGAAATCTAATATAATAATAGTTTGACTGTGAAATTCTGAGAAAATTAGCTACTGTGTAAAAACGGCACATTGACACAAATTCAAGGAAATGGAACTAATATCCTTGGATGTGAGACATTACAGTAACAGAGCAGTAGATGATTATAATGAGGAGATCAGACGGCAGACAGGCTCCTGTTTGCAGTGAACCTGAAATATCAGAATAAGTAAAACTGAATGTTTTAAAATGACGTGTGTTCCAGTGGTCAATATGAAAGTGTCACAAATTCAAATCCTATGTATTCTATTAAGCTTTGTTCATATTAAACAGAAACTTTGAGTTTTTTCTCTCTTTACATTTTGGTAAATGCCAGAAAGACAGAGGGTAACAGAAATGTCCATAGACTTATTCAGTAATTATTACAAATTAAAGCCTTTATGCAAACTGGATCCTTTTCAGTACGTCCATTACAGGGAGAGATTCATTTTGATGGACCAGCTAATTAACTAAGCAATTCACAATACCTTGATTAAATAACCGACATTTGTATTGCAGATAATATGTGTCATACAAAGGTTTTGAATCTTTTCTTGTGAGACTCCTTTCTGCTACAGTCAGCCAGTTGACAGTTATGATGCGTGCATTAAAATCTTTTCTAGAAATCTATAACAGCTTTGTATATATGAAATGATTACAAAATGTCCCAAGGTAGAACTATACATACATCGGCTGCATTATTAAACGGGATCATTGTAGAAAGCCCCCTTGAATAGGGAAGAATTACAAAAGAATGCTGTTGAACATGCTATTGCCCTAGGAAAACTATATCAGAAGGCATTTATTTCTGGTCAGATTTTCAGTGGCTGGAGTAACTATTTAGGCACCCACCAGCCATGAGCTACCCAGCATGCCGTTTCCAACCTGTAGCTCTTACAACATGGCGCCACAAACAAGAATTAACATAACACATCTGCTGCCAATACAAACCCTGGCACTCCCTAATTCTCTGGCAGGGTTCTCAACCTTCATGTTCAGCCCCCCCCCCAGTGTCAGTTTTAATTACCACCAATCTCTGATAAGTTAGCATTTATTAGTTTATTCGTAATCTATACTTTAGGTCAGCGTTTCTCAGAGACTCGGACAGTACACATTTTTGCTCCCTCCCAGATCCCTACCAGGAGCAAAAATGTGGACTGTCTGGCAGGGAGTGGGGAGGGAGCAAAAACGTGGACCGTCTGGCGGTCCCCAAGGACCGGGTTGGGAAATGCTGCTTTACGTAACTACTATTAGATGCAACAATCAAAAACAAGGTAAATGTCAAATATTCACTGCAAACTCTTTAGAAGCATAATATAAACAGCAGTGCCCTAATATTCAAGGTAAGAATGGTATATTGTTTAAGTCAGTGTTTCTCAACCTGTACTCGGGGACCCCCAAAAGGTCCACGTTTTTGCCAGACAGTCCAAATTTTTCTCCTGGTAGGTATCTGGGAGGGAGAAAAGGCATTCCCATTCCCTGGTTTTGTAGCTTGGAATGACCAGAGATAAGGTGAGATTAGAGAATGATAAAAAGCACAGGTACAAACAAATTAAACCAGCAGTACAACTCAATGATTATTCAACTACTGAGAAAAAATGAAATAGACTAGATTATAATGGAATAAAAAAATGTACATTTGTCCTTAAATAATTTTGCCTCAACAAGTCACAGGTGTAGCTTATCCCCTAGTCCCCTTGCCCCCTGTGTATACTCAGTGCTTTGCAACTCTTGACAAAATCAAGTGTATTAGTACCAAATGAATGGTACTGCCTCTGAATTGTTTTTCGTTTGCTTGACTTGCTAGTTTATAATCCAACAATGCTTGATGAGCCTTGATCTTCTCTTCTCACCCTCCACACTCCCACTGAGAGCAAGTCAACCATTTACATCATATCACGGTGTTTGAGGTGACTGCCCATATCCATTACTGGTATCAGAGAGCAAACAGTTGGACAAATCTCACTGAAAAAAAATGATCCCGACAAGCAAAAAAACAAAAATAGTTGACAAGGCAGATAAAACTGAAGCACAGTGCTGGGCACACAAACACAAATCTAAATTTCAAGACTGCTTTGATTTGACTCACTGGTCTATCTTCAAGCATTCTGACTCAGTCATGGACTGCTTCAGATCCCATATAAAATCATGTGTGTCTTTCTACACTGTCCGCTCCCATCTCAACCAAAAGCCGTGGATTTACGCCTCTGTTTTTACCCAGGGCTGAAGGAGCAGATTGCATTTTTCATTTCCAAAGACATGGACCGGTACAAGAATTCCAGATGTATGCTACAGAGGACTATTAAAACTGCTTAACAACAGTACAGACATAAGTTGGAAACTGACCTAGGAAAGGGCTACATGTGATTACAGGTTACAGAACTAATTGTGCTTAAAGACACCCCCGACAACGTTTGAATGTCACCTCTCAGATCCAATAGGCATAATGGCATATTCAACTGAAGGTGTTTGTTTTGTCACTATATGACGTTTCCCACAACACTGAACTGGATAAGCAGTTAGAGATGGACAGATGGATGGAAAATGTCATGTTAATGTTAGAACCGATACTGATTTTGTGGAATATCTTGGTGACAACAAAAATCCAATATGGCGCCATTCCATTGCAGCTTATAGCTACTCTCTCAATTTGCATGTTTTTCTCGTTTTTGCACATGTAATGCTTTTTGTGCTTAAACACCATACTCTGTTGAATATGAGACATAATGTCCCAGCAAACCTTCTGAAATACTAGATACTGTTTTTAACAATGCTTCAAACAGAAGCGACCATCGGCAAACCCGATGGGGGGGGGGGGGGGGGGGGGGGCAAA
>JAODJU010000033.1:7739138-7758912 GCA_026776725.1 Gnathonemus echidnorhynchus
ATTACTTTGTGGGGACCAAATGTCCCCCACAATGTAATAAAAAACCTGTTATTTCGACATTGTGAGGACACCCCCCTGGCTAACCTCCAGTCCCTGAAAATCAAGCTGGACAAGCTACACAGCCGTATCAGCTGTCAAAGGGACCATCAATAGTGCAGTGTATTCTGCTTCACTGAGACCTGGCTGGGTCCAAACACCCCAGACAGTACTTTTTTAACAACGACCGGTGCACCGATATGGAAGCAATATCCCAGTCCTGTTTGCTAGTGTCGGTGTATCTGACGATCATGTTCCAGCCATTCTACCTGCCTCAGTGCGGCTCACTGTTGCTTATATTCTGCCGGCGGCTGTAGCTATGCAAGACTAGCTGTGTTCCGCCATTTGTAGATCAGAGTCTGCACTGAGAACCTAACTCTATCATAGCCGGGGAACTGAACAACTGCATCCCTAAGAAACTCTTCTCCAAATACCACCAGCATGACATCAGCTCCACCAGGAGTGAGCAAATTGTGCTACACCACAATCAAAGGTGCTTACAAGTCAATTGCACATCCACACAAATCTGACCACTAATTGGTGCTTCTGCTTCCAGCTTGCCATAAGGAACTGAAGAATACCCAGCAGGTATTTATAGAAGCACAGTGCTAGATACACAAACACAAATCCAAATTTCAAGACTACTTTGATTTGACTGACTGGTCCACTTTGAAGCATTCTGACTCAGTGATGGACTATGTCAGATTCTGCATAAAATCATGTGTCTTTCTACACTGTCCACTCACATCCTAATCAGAAACCATGGATTAACACCACTGTTTTTACCCAGGGCTGAAGGAGCAGATTGCAGTTTTCATTTCCAAGGACATGAACCAGTACAAAAATTCCAGATGTATGCTACAGAGGATTATTAAAACAACACAAGCATAAGCTGGAAACTGACTTTGGTGGCTGTGACCTACATTGCATCTGAAAAGGGCTACTTGTGATAACAGATTACAGAACCTCACCAATTGTGACACTCGCTAAATAACTTCTACACCCAGCTTGAATGTCATGGTTCAGATACGACAGTCATGACGGCATCTCCAGCTCAAAGAGCTGCTCTACAGGTTTCAGAGGCTAACATGAGTAAGGAACGGGTTAAATCAAGCAAACCTGATGCCATCCTATCTTCTGTCCTGAAGGTAAGTGCCATCAGCTGTCACAGGTGTACACCACCAACTGCAACCTGTCCCATTGTGCTTAAAGAAAACTACAATCTTTCTTATGCCAAAGAAATATACTTTGGGGGTGGGGGGGGGGATGGGGGGGGTTCCTTTATGCATCCGTTGTTATGTGTATATATTCCAGTGAGGAAATGTAGGATTAGAAATTCACATTTTTACACGGCATTTACAAAACTTTGCACATGCTTACTGTGTTTGGTTTGATTCGGGGAGTATACTTTCATAGACAATAACAAACCTATCAATCATGTAGCAAAACGCTTTGTTCGTAAATGATTAAAAAAGAAAAACGGAAGGTTGCATTAGCCAAACCATATAGCATGACAACATATTCATGGAGAGAGTCATTCATAACGTAAAATTAAAACCGTATCAAAAAAGCAGGCAAGTGCCACATACTATGTAAGTACCCTCTGTCATCCATCAACTTCATCTTTTAATCAAAATAAAAATGAATACCAGTGTTGTCTCATTTCATACCCAGACCTATCAAAGAAATAAGCTGCAAGCATAAAAGGGAAAGCTCTTTTTCTAAAACTATTATTTTTGCAACATCTTGCTTACTCAACTTCTTCCTTTGTGTATAGTCTAGCGTAAACCAGAAAATGTACGCTATTCATTATTAATGTTAGATGGTTCTCGATACTCTCTGGTTTTAATTTTATTGATAGTGTATTTATTTCTTAATCTTGCTTATTTCTGCACACCGAACTGCTATCATTCTACACAAAAAATTTGACAGAGAAATTGAGGAGAAATGTGGCAGTGCCCTACATTTGATTATAACGGTACAGACAGAGGTCACGAAATTAGCGTATAAATGTAATTTGTAAAAACCAAAAAGGCTTGAAGGTAACAAATGTCACAAAAGTAATTAATCGGAAATGTTACATGCTTATTCCACTTTAGGTGGATTTATGTTTTCCTGCAACAAGCAGAATAAAGAGCCAAATGTAAAATATGGTATTAAAATATCTTTTAAGCTTACAGCGATAATTTAACATGTCTAAATGTTTCAAAGTACACTTATAATTACATAGCAATGCCTCTGATTATGGATGTACCCAACACATATATTTGTCATTTCAGGAGTCTGATATTAAAAGCTTGCATTTCTTTGCTATTTGGTTATTTTGCTTGGTTCTCTGGAGCTGTTATGAATGAAATAATGTATATCAATTGGCCATAGACATATATATATATAAAATGTTATTTTCACTGGAATAACACAAAATCACTCTTTCTTATAATAAAACAGAAATTCTATTCCATGTTATGCCATTTTATACATAAGTAGTAACATAATATTGATTAGCTAAGTCTAACCAATTTGTAAAACTGATAGGGCAATTCACCTCATATGCAAAACGGAATTTATAAATATGGGCTATGGATTTTGTGTTAGCCCTGCACATGCTTTGTGCTTGCTGATAAATTAATCATATCCATTGATGGATCTCTAATCTATAGTACACAGAATATGAAGATTATCCAATTTCCATTTTGTTTCTGTATTCTTTACACCTGTGAGAAAAATGTGATTTGTCAAAACACAAACAAACCGTCTCTGTAGCGTGAGGTGGGTGTAGTGTGGAGTATCGGCACATGTGCAAAAAAATGTGGCTGGAATTATGGGATAGAACCAACCCTAGAATACAGGACATGGTCGACACACTGGGAATGTCCTCCCGTTCGGACTGTCAGAAACAGATTTAAGAGGAATTTTGCACTTGCGCGTAGTGCTGTCATTTACATTTATTTACACGATTCTTTGAGTTCTTTTTCAGTTCAATGGGTAGTCAAATGAACAGAGCGATGAGTGTCTCGTTAAGCAATGATAAGCCATGATACAAAATGTTGGTGGAATTGCTGAAAACACATTACAATTCTAAACCCCATGAAACATTGTAACATTTTAATTGTAACTCTTGCAGGAATAAAAAGAAAATGAGAGTTTGACATATTATGTGGCAAGGCCCGGAACTACATCAACATTACAATTACAGTGACAAACTGGAAAAAAGGGCTGTGGGACAGGCTAGTCTATAGAGTAGAAATAAAAACAGAAAACAAATCACTTAAGCTGGCTCAGGCAAATAAATGAATGGCAAATATTCGTAGTACTTATCTAGGAAATATTAAGATTGTAATTGATCTAGCAGGAAGCACAATGACTAAGATGTAGTGCATAAGCTGGGCAGGTCTTGTTTCACAATGGGAGAGTAACAGTAAGAGTGTACTCCTCTCACATGGGTGAAGACAGCCAGTTTCCTTAAATAAAGTGTCACAGATAGAAAACAAAGGACATTTCAGATGGACAAGAAGGGCCTTATTAAGACAACAGAAAATAAAAACTTAAGGACACATCACATTATGTAAAATATGTCCTTACATCGTAACATAGTGAGATAAACATCACCATCATTACTTCCTCATATTCCTATGCTGCACATTGAGAGAAACCTGCCTACTAACTATCTCGCTGACAGCTGCTCTTTCACAAAACAGGTCTTGATCATGAATAAAACATGATTGAGTTTCTGAAGCACCAATTAAATCCAAGCAAGTAATGAGAAAATTCTACTGAAACGTCATATACTCTTTTATATGGCAAGGGCATAAGATGTAACTGCAATTTCCCTGGTTTTTATTTTTATTTTACACAGAGTGTGAAAATTTGATTTAAAACCACAGACTCTCCAACATGGATGTCCTTATTTCCAGGCACAATTATTGTTTTCGCCCTGCTAAATATCCCTGAGTAAATAAATGCTCTAAAGAGATGTAAAAATATGAAGATGATTAACACTGCAAGTAAATAAAGTTACAAAACGATCTAAGTAAAAGCCATAGCCATTCTAAACCCAACCCTAGCTTTTATTGGTTAACCCTAATTTTGTAAATTTACGATTACATAACAGTTCCTTATACAGTTTGAAAAATCCTAGCACACCCAGCTAAACTGCAGTTTCCTTGGACACAGGGGTGCAGAACAGAAAATAACACCTTTGGACATGTTTAAAAGCCCGAGCCTTTCTAACCCCAAACAAATTCTGTGTAATTTGGAGACTTGGGGAGACACGGCGGACCCTTGGAAAGTATGAAAAATGTTTTCAAACCCAGAAAAATTGTACTTTCCATATTTAAGGTGGGCAGAACTACCATAAAACTACTTTGGATGTCTGTATAAGATGTAACTTTTGTAATTCTAACCCTAATTTTTGTTGACTAATCCTAATTTGGGGATTTAGGGTTATAAATCACAATCTTGGAAACTGTTAAAAATGTTATCAAACCCAGCACACTGTGGTTTCCCTGCTTCAGCGGGGGTCATAAAAACTCCTTCAGATGTCTGTATAAGCCATAACTTTTCTAACCCTTACCCTAATTTCTGTTGACTAACCATGATTCCACGACTTAGGTTGGTTATACAACAAGCCCTTGCAAAGTTTGAAAAATTTTATCAAACCCAGCTAAATTGTGGTTTCCCTTGATAAGGGGGTACAGAAGTATTAAAAAAATCCATTAGATATCTGTAAATGTCAAAACCTTTCTAACCCTAACCTTAGCTATAGTTGGTTAACCCTAATTTGGGGACTTGTTACTCAACAGTATCATGTAAAGCTGGAAAAATGTTATCAAACCCAGTTATATTGTGGTTTCCCTGGATAAGGGGGCACAGAAGTATTAAAAAAATCCATTGGATATCTGTAAATGCCAAAACCTTTCTAAGCCTAACCTTAGCTATTGTTGGTTAACCCTAATTTGGGGACTTGTTACTCAACAGTATCATGTAAAGTTGGAAAAATGCTATCAAGCCCAGTTATATTGTGTTTTTTTTCTGTACATAAGGGCGCAGAACTATCACGAAAACACATTTGACTGTCAGTAAAAGCCAAAGCCATAAGCTTACTAACCCTACCCTTAGCTTTTGTTGAGTAGTTATAATTTGGAGACTTAGTTACACAAGAAGCCTTTGGAAAGTATGAACATTTTTTTAATAAAAGCCAGCTAAATTGTAGTGTCCCCGTATAACTGATGTGTGCAAGTAACAGGCTGTTTCTCTGTTAAAAGTTATTAGGCAAAAATGTATATCTAAATTTCTGATTTTATGTTCTGAATCATCTTCTGAAAATCAGATGATATATTGACAAATACAAAATCTAAAAACAGTATTGTTTTGTCATTTTTCTTTAATACATTTTTTTAAAGATTGCAAATAATTACTGTGTTTTTCATTCTTGTAAAGTCTTGACATAAAGGTTACATCTTTGAGCATTAGCAGGCCGTGGAATCCAATTTAATTTATGTCCATGTTATATTCTCAATAAAACACAAAGGGTTTTAGATAATATTTCTTGTACAACAGAGTACAAGAGAAACTGAAAAGATTTAGCTAAAACAATACACTTGACAGCTTATTTAAGTCAGATCATAGGAGACAACTTGTAACATTAATTGGAAGTGCTATTAATTCTGAATTTTCAAAGACAAAGGCAGAGATATTTGGTGAAAGTAAAACTGTGCCATAGAGATGTGCTGTTAATTAATGCACTTGTCCTTCCTGGGAATGATTTGTCTTTGAGAGTGTTTTTATGTAATAGAAACTGAGGCACTGGGAACTTTGAATTGTGGCGCAGATTTTAATGCAATTTGAAGCCATTCTCAAGTTGATAATGTTACAAGTAAAAACTCAAAAGGTTAATGGATACAATGCTTGTTTTGTAAATGTTAGATTTTTATGTAACAGGAATTTAAGCCGATTTTTCAAATTCACATTTGAAGTAGCAAATAATTAAATCAAGAATATATCAACCCTTGTAACAGAATCTGGCATTACAACACATTAATAATGATTACATGCATGCATGAGAAACAGTTTAGCGAATTAGAGGGGTTGTTAAGAGGGGTTGTTATGTGATTAAGTAGGCTAGGAGGCTCCTACGATCACAGGTTCAAATCTTAGAGGTGACAATGATTCTACCATTGGGCACCGGAACAAAGCTCTCAATCCTCATGTTCTCAATGACTGCCTGATAGACCCTCCTCTATTGTATGTCATTTTGAATAAAAGCATCCACTAAATTAATGAAATCAGTAGTAGTATGTACAAGATAAAATTAAATCTTTTCAGCTATATGCAATGCAATAACTGCAAATACTTCCCAGGGAACAAGTGTATTGCCAGTAATGAAAAGAAAACAAAATTTCACTTCATAAAGTACAAGGGAGAATTGGAGGAAACATTTTCAAATCTGAAAACAATGACATTGCACATGATTAATGAGAGATTGCTTTAAGGCATTTTGTAGAAACGTGATGCATTTTTTCGTTTCCTTTAATTGGACTTTAAGACAGTACACGCCTCCTGATATCATGAAAGAACAGAAAACAGAAGCTAAGACTACTGCAGTTTGAGTTATGAATGAAGACTCTGACTGCATGCTTCAGTTACTGCTAAAAGAGCTGAAACATTCATGTCTCATTTGATAGGCTCCGAACAGACTGGGTTTATTCGTAAATTCCATGCAATTTCAGAACAATGCTACGTGCAATCAATCACCCAGCAAGGAAAAATATATGCAGGTCTACTAGGCCAGGTAATGAAAGAAACATTGACTGTAAACATTGTAATTACTTGTATAAAAGCCCCCAATTTACGATAGGTTTAGATTCAGTCAAGGAATTGCCCAGAAAAATCAAAACACTTTAGAATAGTAGGACTGTGATAAATATTAATTGGTCATTTTGATAGACTCAGTAGTAGACAGAAATGCATTCAGAATATTCTCCTACATTTATTTTCCATTCATATTAGACCCTCAGCTCAAGACTATAGCATAACATATTATATAATAAATAGCATATGTGAAAATTTCTTGATCACCTTTTTTTTGTATCTCTCAGCCTAATTGAATAATATTCTATAATAAACAGTTATGTGCCTTGAATAAACAAGAGGCCTCCAATGTACTGAACAATACCTGTGAATACTGCTGCAAATGTTTATGAAGCAGTTCATTTGTAGTACTGATTAGGGCTACAGCAGGAAAGCCCTGCTGTTAAGAATTAATAGATAAGCAAATTGTTATTGCTATTAGCAGATCGATACTCCTGTGCAGGCCTCACAGAGGAACCCTCAGGTCAGGCCTGGCCCTGATTGGCTATTGTCAATACTGCGAAATGACTGCTGAATTCCTATTGCTCGGTGCCAGTCATGTATATAAAAATACAATTTCAGCACTGAATCTATTGACTCTAAAACAATGGTAACCTTTATAAAACTGGAGCAATTGAGTAATTACAGAGAAAGAGATGTTTACATCCGAGTCAATTTTCCTATGTCACGCTACAAAGGCCTCTTATGCATGCTCCTCGGATTTAGTGAAAATTAGTTTCACGAGTTACATCTCATTGTATAAATTGTATGAATTAAGACTTTGTTAATTTGACTTCCTCTGCCGGCTCCTGGAAGATGGGCTCCCCCTCTGAGTCTGGTTCCCTCCCAAGGTTTATTCCTACAAGGGGGTTTTTCCTCTGTCTTACTCACTGGGGGCTTTAGGCAGGGATAATGTAAAGCGCATTGAGATAATGTAGTATTGTGAGAATGTGCTATACAAATAAAATTGAAGTGAAATTGAATTAACCCTTAAATGGAATAGGCGTGGTATTTGGTATATATGCCTTTATCACCTCCAGAGATGTGTGCATTCTGCTTTCTGTTTTTATTCAAAGTCCAGCTGCCGTCACGTTATCCATCAGTCTGTCACCCCCACGCTCTCAGGTATCACCTGTCCTCTCATCGTCCAAATTCCTCCCGTTCCCCTCTTCCGGGTCTTTTATTTATTCCATTCCCCAGCTGTTCCTCCTTTCCTCACCACCTCGCACGCTCCACTTGTATGATGCCCCATATACACCCAAGATCATCTTCATCGTTTCTTCATTCTTTCAGCCACAAAGAACAGACCCGAAACGTGTTATATTAGAGCTCATGAGACTTGTTCCTCTTCCCCAAGTTGTTTTTATAACCAAATTCCAAATATGTGCACGTCATTCATAAAAACCACTGACAGTTTATATATTTTCAAGTTGTCACCGGCGTCACCTTCCGTGCACTTTTAGAAACTTTCACATGCATGGTATATCTGCATCCTCTCTAGAAATAAATATTCTGCAGGTATTTGAAAATTGTATTTAGTTACTTTTTCACCTGAGACAGAGTGGCCCTGTTCTATAGACTTGTTTACCCATAAATTTTTCAATATTTATATATTATTGAATAAGGATAATCATGTTCATTTAAACTCAGGTAATGACTGGACAGTTATATTAATGGGACTTTATTATGGTTATGGATTCAAGGCAAAAATCATCACACTCTCACTCACTCAGACACACACACACACACTCCCCACAGCTATAAATATAAGTCATACATGATTTATAAATTGCTTGGCCTCAAACCCAGGTAGTAATGGAACGAGACCATCTACCCGAGGACATGAGTAAAATTATCTAAAATGATGAAAATGAAACTGCTTTATACTAAAATGCTATCAGTTATGAATATGTTCTCAAGCGGCATGGGGCTCTGTCATGTTGTTTGCAGATTCTTGTTTTGGCTTTCTGTATGTTCCACACTTATGTTTGCTTTAAAGGTAAAATCGTTTGCCTATTGTCATAACGCAATGTGTTCCCCATTATTTCTGCAGACCGATTTGTGTGGTGATGGGCTCATATATGCCAGATAAAAGCTTTGAACTTGATGGAAATCAATGTGGTGGGAAGATATGAGTGGACACAATTCTGCTATCAATTTCCGTTATCTGCAATTGCTCCAAATTTGAGACCAACAGCTACTTCCCCATTGGAATCTAAGGCAGGTTCTGTCTTTGCCTCTCATTACTTCTCCCTGTTGCCTTCGCTTTTTCTCATCTGCTCTTTGATCACTGTTTCTCACCATGTCACACATGTATTCTGCCTCCCCATTCCCACTCTTTCCCCTCCCCTTTGCTTTCTCATCTCCACTTTGATCTACTTTGAGCATATATGCTGTTCCTTTTCCTGTTTTGATTCCATCTTAAAACGTGTCTCTGTCTTTTTTCATAGTTTTATGTTTTTCCTGTTAACTTTCCGCTCTATCTATTACTGAAAGTGTAAGGAAATTTATTCTCCTTAACCATTATGAATCTTCATGACTAGTCAATGCCTACCATTTCGAAGGTTGAAATCTCTTGTAAATCCATTATTAAGTCCTACACTTACAAATATTTCTCAGATGCAAGTTGCTTTTACTCTGCATTGTGTCTCTATTATGGATAAAGGAATTTTCAATTTGGCTCTTAATAAGAAGTAATAAAATCAATTCATCACATACAATCCCCCCCACACAAGAATATAGTTATGATAGATGTTAAAAATAAATGGAAACTCAATGCATTTGGTACCTGCCTTTATAACTATTATAAAATTAATATTCCGATATATCGATTATGGACAATGGAAAAAGAAAACAGAAACAAACAGCAGAATGAAGAAATAGTGACAGGGATTCTGTGAACTGAAGCACATTCTGAATCCCAGCTCTTGCTAGGTAGTAGTCATAGCAACAGGAGAAGGAGGTGGTAGGTGGCAGAGAGTGAGAAGAAGAGACATGTCATCCCCTTGAAGAAGTGACCCTTAACGAAAGGCAGGTCCTTCCTGCTGAGTAATGACACAGCCCTGTGGCAGGAGTGACATTTTCAGGCATGAATTCTCAAAGGGAACAATTTCACGCAAGCTGTGTGTCAGTATAAGAGTGCAGATTTTGCAAATTTGACCCATTCTCTTGGTGTTTGTCTTGCTGGTTCATGGCTCTTAGAGGAGGTCATACTGGATTCTGCTGGTCAACCCTGTCTGTTGTTAACATGCGAGTGCTCTGGGATGTTGCTGTTACATGTAGGGCCGGTTTCCCGAACAAGGATTAAGTCTAGTCTTGGACTAAATTGCCGTTTCAATGGAGATTCACCATTGTAACTCAAAGCTAGTCTAGGCTTAGGCTTAATCTTTGACTGGGAAACTGGCCAATAGAGTTTGTCAATCGTCTACTCCCTGCCTTCCTGTCCAGTACTTTTAAACATATTTTTGTCATAAAAGAATCCCCATTTTAGTCCCATTACTTTTAGCTACATGCAATAAAATTTGTTTTTTATCTCACCCATCTCTGCACCAAACCTCTCTTTTTATTGTCTTATTCTGGATAATGTTCTTCATGAGCCTGATCAAGTAAATATTTAATGCAAGGTGATGTAAATGTTGATGAGACGTCAGTCTAGCCATCTTAAGGCATATTAAATAGACAGTAATTAATTTATAGACTTTAAAATTAAATAAATTAGACATAAATTACATAAATAAAAGAAGACCTCTTTGCTTTGCCACACAAAGGAAGTCAAACCAAAGTGAATATTACATTTATTTGGAAAGAAAATGCGAGGTTAATTCTGACATTAATGTGACATAGAAAAAAAAAAAGAGTCCTGATTGTTTGAAAAAGGCAGTTTGTTCATTTTTAGAATTTTTAAATATATAAATATAGCAGCAGAGCCACAGAATGACAATGCATTTAGTACATTTAATTAGGTTTTAATTAACATGAGTGTTTTTGGAGTCAAATGTAGCCTCATCAAAGAGAAAGAATTCCATATAATCAACCTATATAACAAATATTGATTATATGTTTATATATTATATATTTATGATGCATACATTGCGTAAGTATACTCTACATTGAAACTTAAAAAAATGACTGCTACACATCTGCTACTTGAGTAGCTTGCGGTCTCGTGCCTATGACCAGATCACAGCCATGATATATTGGAGTTCACCCGGACTCCTCCTCATATAACTAACCTCATATAATTAAGCAATAACATATGTTATTGCTTAATTGCATTTGTGGTTCGTAATGTATACCACTTCTAGATGATGTAAACCCAACTGAAACAGAAGGAAAGAAAGAAAGAAAGAAAGAAAGAAAGAAAGAAAGAAAGAAAGAAAGAACTTCAAGCTTAGTCTTTCAATCAGTTTTGCTGCTTCACCGTTCTGGTAGATTATTTCAGCTCTCCCATCAGATATCACTTTTTGAGACCTGACTGCTTAGCAGTTCACTGCTCAGCTAGAACTGGCCATCTGTTACAAGTAGCATCTAACATTTGAGATGCAGTTGGGGTATGTTTACCATAGCCATGGTCCAGTGATTCTGAGGTAAATAAAATGACAGTGTAGAATTCTGTTGAAACACAAATTGATTTCTTTAATGAGACAGAAAAGACAGCAGGATGAAAAGTTATTATAAAGGAAAAAAAACACTAAACTGCAGGATATTGCTGACATGGCAATTAAGGTCGAAAGACTTCAAAAGTTTCAAAGCTGAAATGCTCAAAAAAATCCTGGTGTCATTTCTTACGTTGTAAGCATCTTTAATCTAAAGTTTGTGTTTTTTTTTCCCATTTGATGTCTGTACAAAAAGAAAAATAAAGGAACTTATGAGACGAGCGAGGTAATGAGTAGCATGAAATACACTGTACAGCATTAACTGATGTCATATTCCCCAAACCAGGCAATAGTTAGTTTCTTGCAAACATAATGACTGACTCTATAACACTGGCCAAAATATGTCCAAAATGCTACTGTTACAGTTCTTCAAATTCTCTATTCGTATTTTATAGTACGACCATTACCTAACTCTTACCTTATACGGCATCATTTGTTTTTATTTTTTATTATTTCAATGTCATACAAAATAATGCATATATTCTGTTTCTGCAATTATGTATTTAGCCAGTGGTCACCAGTATTATGCTCAGTCTCAGAATGAGGGCATAATTCACTACTTAGATTACTTAGATTATTGGAATTTAATGCAGTTAGTAACACAACAAACAGTTAAACAAATCAGATACTTGAGCAGCTTCTTATGCATAGACAGGAAAGGGTAACTAATGCTGCATGTGAGAGACATATATAAAGACATGATTTATTAGTAAGAAAGGGAATTTAAAAGCTTTGTGGGTATGTTAACCTATGCTAGATTAAGCCTTAAATATTTTGCATTATGTAAATCAATAAGACATTCCGATCAGAGGAAATATTATGCACATTTTATGTATGTCCATAATCCACTACAAGCATTTTTTGGCCTGAGTTTTAGTTTTGATTATTTGGAATAATTTACATCAGTTTATGCAAGTATATTGCAGTTATGCACTGACTGTACTTTGGTCAACCCTTTCAGCTTCAGTAATGATGGCCTTTGAGTAATGGAAGTGTTAATTTCCTAAAATTGTAAGAAAACATGCATTTAAACATCAAATGCACTAGCTGATACTCCACCAGTGAGGAAATGTTGTTGTCCAACTGCATCGCTATAAACAAACAAAAAAAGATTAAACAGTCCAGAAGAATAAACATGCTACAAAACAAACATATAACAATAAAATGTATAGTGCGATGTTTGCAATACGAATGAGGTAGAAACACGCCTCACAGACATGGAAGGGGCATAACTGAATGCCCAAGTTAGGCATGCTTTACTGTAACTAGCGTATCTAAGTGGAAATGTTGTGCATTGCATACTTTCCGCTGCTTATAATATTTTTCAAATTTGAAATGTAGCCTTTATTTTGGCTTTTGATTTATTTATTCTTTATTTTATCTTTATTTTACTTTTTATTTTATTATTATTATTTTATTATTATTATTATTATTATTATTATTATTTTATTTTTATTTTTATTTTACTTTATTTTATCTTTATTTTAATCAGTTTGTGCCTCTATTGTGCGCTTTATTTTGTATGTCATTTTTCAAAATTTTTAATACCATATAAACTGGAGGAGAGAGGAGCACGCCAGTGTTTGTGTATTGAATGTCTCAAACCTATGCACTGTACTAGCTTGTCTCATTCTTTCTCCACGCAGACTTTCTGGGACAGAACAGGTCTTTTACCTTTAACTCGCTGGCACTGTTTGAGCGGCTTCCTCTCTTGGGAAGTGTATTGCTTTAGGCAGTACAACTGGAAATTTATCTTCCTCTCACTGTCTCTCTTACATAGACACATTCGCACACACGAGTAGCCTAAAAATATACAAGCAAAGAGAATCTAGAAAAAGTACCCATAAATATTATAGTAGGTATTATAAATATTCTCTAGGAAATCTGCGAAATGAGACATGCAAAATAAATATAAGAATTAAGTGTTTTGTTCTATTTCCATTTTGTTTAGTTTAGCTTCAGTTCTCAGAATAATGTTAATCTACAAAAGCTGCAGCTTAAAGCTCATGGTATCTACACTGAGTATTAACCTTAGTATTCCACACAGTATGGTATCCACACTGAGTATTAACCTGCCGCTGTTATTCTTCCAATATTAATTTTCAGCTGCTGTCATTCATCTTCTATACAAATTTGATTAATATTTTGCATTCAAAATTTCCATGCTGTCACAGAAGTTTATACGTCTTCCCTTACATCTCATAATCAGTTTGTGATCCAATTAAACCATATAATTTTTGACAAAAATGTACTCTCAAGATAAATGTTTTATTTTAAAATAATGTAATTTAATATAATGTAATGCCATTAGTCTTAGTAGCATTAGTGACATTGTACTGATTAAATAAAAGATTACTGGCACTGCATCCAACAGGCTTTCAAAGAAAGGAATGACAACAGTTATGGAGAGAATAAATATGTATCTGCTATGCTCAATTTGGAGGAGTTTTTCTGAGAGGTCTGGAAATTAGATAAATTACTCATATTCATTCTTCCATCCATCAATCTGCTTATCTTGAGCTGAGTTATTTGGAAATTAAGTGATCTATCAACTAGACCTATCAACTAAATAATTAAGATTGTAATTAAATAATTAAATTGAAAATAACTGCCAATGACTACAGTGAAGAAAGCAAACCGGAGAGTGCTTAGTGAATTGTGTGAATTTCCTGGTCAAGAAGCTCATTGAAGGTTATGAATATCAGGGCCTTCAGTTCAGTTTTAGATTCTTTCTTGATGAAAGGCTATATAGACGTGACTTTCAACAAATGCTCTGCTTGCACTACATAAAGGCTTTAATTTCCAACCTTTCAGACAGGGTACAGTTAGGTGCCTTGATATTGAGCTCTGAGGCGACCTTGTTGGCATGCAGGGTCTGATAAGGTGTCAGAGGTTAGATGACAGTGCTGCTTTGACAGTTTAGTCTACAACCTTATCACTTACCTGTTGTTTTGCCTCTGTAAAGACTGGACTAGCAGAAGAGAGGATGTGGCCTGTATTGATAGATAAGAAACAATCCCTATGAATTCAATATCAGAAGCAGAGTGAATTACATGTATTTAGGTAGCATGTAGTGTCTTTACTCATAGAATATATTTACGCAATGAAGGCAGTAAGGAAACACAATCTCAGTGTCTTTTAATAACTGTTTGCAGGCATGCATTTTACTAGAAGAGGTCTAGAGGAACGTAATGTATAGGGACATACTTGTCCACACAATTGAAACAAAATCTAAGTTTTAAAATACTACATTTTATTTGAGAATTTGATGTGTGTAATGTATGGGGTGAACTAGCATTTCTTACATGGTATTTCCTTTGTTCTGTAGGTTCCACAGTTACTTTGAATCTTTAGTAGATAAATAGATGGATGAAAGTGAACGAAGCCATAAGATTATGAACATTCAATCATCATCTCCCTGCACCATCCCGCTAAGCTTAAATTAAAACGTTCCCACTTTCACCACTGCGGTCGCTTAGTGGTAAAGCATCACATGCCAGTGAGCCCTCCTCCAGAATAATGTGGCCTGCATTTGGAAATGAAAAGCCCCAGGAACAGAGTAGCTATGAAGATGTAACTCTCCAAATACTGGAAACTCAAGGAAGAAAAACAGAATGGGAACTATATTGATAAACGGGAACTTAAACCAACATGGAGGACATAACCTGAATACAACAGCTAAATTGGCATGTTGCCCACTCATCACTATATTGCTCTTTTAAGCTTCTGACAGGCTGCCCTTTATATTGCAGGTCTGTTTGTTTTGCTTTCTGTTGTATGGATTCATAGATTAACATAGATTAGCATCAACCCCTTAATCTTTTTAACATTAAGAAAATCATTTTGATAGCTTGACTGTGGGCAGCCTGATTAATTTTCACTTTGGTAACACTTTACTTAAGGCCATGTTTTTAGTAATTTATAAACACATTCATGACAAATAATGTTTTCGCAAAGCATTATAAACATGGCTACAGCCATGTGTATTATGCATTATGAATGCTTTTACGTAGCACTCATCCATAATGCTCTACAGATACCTTTATAATGCATTATAATGGTCAGTAGAAGCATTAAGGATGCTTTATAACTGCATTATAAAGTTATTTGAAGTGCATTATAGATGAGAGCTTCAGAATGCAATCATAATGCATGAAAAACATCCTATAAGGTATGGCTTTTTATAAATATTTATAGCCTTGTTTATAATACTTTATGAATGCAATATAATACACTATGAATATGTTTACAATTACTATAGGCATGGCCTTAAGTAAGGTTTTACCATTTTTTTTTCTATATGAAACCTTATACAGTTATATCAGCATTTTCAAGACTATCTTTGACAGAATATAATGCAATGACATGCTGGACATAAAATGGATTCTGATTTTGGGAGAGGCTATATAAGAAATGTTTGGATGCAAACTTTATTTCCCATGGTTACAATAAGAATATAGTATTTGGAATATGTTCATGGCAAACAACTTATGTGACATTTACATTTATGTATTTAGCAGACACATTCATCTAAACCAACATACAGTTGTGAAAGCAGAGTCAGCCAGGCTTAGGCATACATGGGATTAAGGGCCTTGCTCAAGGGTCCAACCCCTCAGCCAGCCATGAGATTTGAACCAGAATCCTTCCGGTCACAACCAGAGTCTTAGCCCAGGGAGCCACAAACTTACAGCAAGTTTGTTGCAGAATAACATTAACTATTCGAATAAACCGAATGCTAGTTACTAGGCTTTGAGGTGAGACTGGGAGGTATTTTTTCTTTTTCATTTTATTCTTCGTTTTGCCTAAAGATTGTCTCAGCTGTCTGTCCAAAAGAAAGAACATGACACCGTTAAAGTGGAGTTTCACACCTGGAGGACTTGCAGGGGAAGCCTGAGTTAGGGATTGCTGAAAGAAGAGAGGCAGAGGAATGCAAGATGGAAAGGGGAGAGGAACCTGACAGAGGACTTCCGTGCAGCAATGACAGTGTGATACATCACATGGCACTGGAGCAGAGTTTAAACAAACACAAACACACGACGACACTCTGACAGACGGTCCCAGAAGTGGAATGCAAATGAGCACTCTGTGTCTGCAGTAGCGAGGCAGCAGGTTAGCTTCCAGAAAGCTAAGACAGAACAAGCTTATTTGAAACAATCCTCAGACACCATTCCCAGAATATTTCAAATATAATAATCAAAACTTCTAAATTCGAGGCAAATTTTTCCTCCATCAGTTTTTTATGCCTTTTTTATTTTCAAGACATGGACATAAAAACATTGCAATTGTAGTTTGTTTAATTGCGAGTTTCAGGTGCAAGACAAGTATTTAATTCATCCTCACATTTTCAATGCTTGACATTG
The DNA here is from genome assembly GCA_026776725.1 of Gnathonemus echidnorhynchus. Lineage (NCBI taxonomy): Eukaryota > Metazoa > Chordata > Actinopteri > Osteoglossiformes > Mormyridae > Gnathonemus > Gnathonemus echidnorhynchus. The sequence continues at coordinate 7,756,042 of JAODJU010000033.1, forward strand.
TGACATTTGTAATTAACATGCTGGAAATTTATGCAAATGCTAATGCTCTTTAATAGAAGAACATTTATTACAATTATTAGAAACAGTAACTAATTGAACCAATTTTGCTGATTTGGTTATTGAACTGTTGGCAGAATTGTATTTAGATTTGTTTCATTGTTAGAATAGTGCTCATTTTCCCTCATCCTTCAAGCATGTAGGCCAACCAATTAGCAAATATGGAAATATATTTATGGGGCAATAATTCTAAAATATTAACTACAAATTGTGATGTTTGACTAAAATATTTTAATCAAGTAACCAACATGAATAGTTGATCATGTTAAATGAATTATTAAATTGTATGTCCCTTGGGTGAAATTCTTTTGACTAAAAGTTTGCGTTTGGATCTGGTTACCCTAAGGTAAAATTCAGAGGTCAACAAATTGTCAAAGACGTTTTTGCTAACATAAATATAACACACCACTTGTACAGAGATGCCGGTCCTACTCTGAGTGAACCATTCATTTACCTGTGATCAAAAACTAGTCCTGAGTGCTTACCATCCCTTGAAATACATACATACAAGTCCTAGCTTGCCTATAGATCAAGAGAAAATAAATAAAACATAAAGCCTAGGAACAAGTATGACCGTTTGGTGACAAACTATGGTAATCCATGTAATGTTGCCCCAGCAATGGCAAGCATTCCACAGTAAATTGCTCCAAGTGAACAAAATGTCATTGTATAAGTTACTGTGTGAGAACGAGGTGTGAATGAATGCTAAGAATCGTGAAATACTGTGATGGACCAGACTACAGCTGTGTGCAGAATGCAGAGGGAAAAAAAATCTATGAAGGGCATCTAGTGTGAGGCTGAAAGAGGTCAGAAGGGTCCGTGTCACAAAATACATGATATTTTAAGAAAAATTGTGTGAAATATTTGATCAGCACATAATGTCCATGATGAAACAATGGTTTATTCTCTATATATTTTTCTGTTTTTTTTCAATGACCGTTTGTTAAATTCTATGAGCCACATTTATTCAAAATTTGTATTTTTGTCATTTCCGATGTACATGCATGCTTTGGTAATAGTTCATCAGTATACATGTGATAAGATGTTACAACGTTATTTTAGCAGTTATTTCAAATCTAATCTATCATTGTGGCCTTAAAGAGTTAAGTAGATTAGATAATTTTGTGATCATAAAGACTTTATTATGTTAGTAACGCTGTTTTAATACAATGTCTCCCAGCTCATCATTTACATGTCCCGACTTTTTTGATTGTCCTACACTTGAGGCTGTAAACATCAACAACATCAAATATTGAAAATAGCCATCTTGGTGGTGCAAGGAAAAAACAATTCTGCAATCCAAGTGCAATTGCAGAAAACACAAATAAAATCTTTAAAGCGAAATACTATCTTATAACATCAAAAACCCACTTCCCCTGTTGGCTGAATGACATTGGGAGAAAAGCATTACAGAGAATAAAAAAGGCAGATACCAAACATAAACAAAAACAAGACAATAGGAAGCCATTTGTTGTATCAATTCTCCACATATTTTTGTTTGGATGAGACTTGCCCTGAGACAATCTGGGGCCTTTTCTAAGGCTGTTAACTTCTCTCACTGCTAAGAGTCACACTGCGTTCTCCTTGGAGGCAGTTAAGGAACTGCTTATCAACCTTGACTACTGACCCTTTCTTATCATGTGACCTTGGTTGCCAGAGACTGCAGATTCCTCCCACATCTAATGATTGTGCCCAATCTTCTTGACCCCCCTCCACAAAATTAATGGTTCAGGTTGTAGGCATCTGTCAAATGTGAACCAAACTGAACTTTTAGCTAAGCAGTTACCATTTATTTTGAGCAGGTTCACTGGAGATGTATCCAGTCCTCTAAACCTGTGTAAGAAAAGGTATATCTCAAAGGTGTAGCTATGCCGAGGATGGTATACACACACACACACACACACACACACACACACAAAGCAATCAGTTTTTAGATATTCTTATTCCTCTGGCATTCACACATAAATTTTGAAGGTTTTGGATATCGAACACATTTTGAGAAAATAAAATTAATATATTTAGAAGCACATATCCAAAAACAAACAAACCAACAAAAAGAATTTGGATGCATAAAATATGTTTGAGTTTGAAAATGTAGATTGTTTTGAAGATGCTTTTTATTAGTGCTCTTGCATGTATTTTAAGACAGCAGTACTTGCATTTGACGCTATATGCCCTTTGGCAAGCAAGATCAGAAGTCAGCTAGGCTCCAGCAGCATGTTCAGGCAGGCCTTCGCAAGCTGTGCGGTGACGTATCTGTGTTTACTGACAGCAAATCATGCTGATATGGTTACGTGTCATTAACCACCAACAGACCAGACTGGTCCGGCAGATATGAGCCGCAGTAGAATGACCAAACCAAACATGGTTATCCGTCTTTTGTAGAATAATGATGCTTTTCAACAGCTTCACTAACAATTTTAACAACTTATATTTTATTTTAAGTATAAAAAAATAGTTCATATATTTTTGATGTCTGTATATATGTTTTATATCTTTAGACACACTTAGGGAGATAAATGGGGAAAAGCAAAATAATAAAAAAAAAAACCAATTCAGATCCATATTGTTTATTAGCCTGGTGGATGCAGGTAAATGGAAAGAATACCTCCCCCACCCCTTCTGGGGTGTGCTGCCTGGAGAACCATGACATCGAAGAATTTATGCCTCCGCTGCCTGCAAGGCTACTACCTCCACTTCCGGCAACTACCCTCCTGCCTGCCTGCCCTTGGCTCGTGCGATGCCTCTCCTTCCTTCCCTGCTGCTGTGCCACTGTTGATCTTGCCATCATGCATCAAGCACCCCGTGCCTGCA
>JAODJU010000033.1:7760151-7773318 GCA_026776725.1 Gnathonemus echidnorhynchus
GAGGTTAACTGGAGTTACTAAATCGCCCATCAGTGTACATGCGTGAGTGAAAGGTGTGTGACTGTGCCCTGTGATGGGTTGGCACCCCATCCTGGGTTGTTCTCTGCCTTGTGCATATAGCCTTGGGGATAGGACCTTGCCCCCACCCCCCCATGACCCTGGCCAAGCGGTTACAGAAAGTGCATGGATGGATGGATGGATGGATAGATATTACTGTTTATCGGCAAGGTGTGACCCATATGGGTCCTTCCTGTCCATACTAGCCACCTAAATGATATAGTGCCAGACCTCTGCCTTTTACTTAGAAGAAGGTGGGAGACTCACAAAGCCATCTTCTGTCAAATAACAGCAATGCTTATTTTGGCATTAAAAAATAGATGTGTCATTGTTTAGAAACTGGAGTATGTCACTGTAAAAGTGATGATGTCAGGTAAAAATTAAACAGGCCACCTTCTACCTGCACCAGCTGAGCTAATACCATCCTGTAGGTTCATCAGTATCTATAGCAGTCTTTCCTCCATCCTGATTCAATAATTTGCAAGGCAGTCATTATGCATGTGTCCTTAATATTTGGCAATATGCCTGTGCTAACCTTATAGGCCTCTGGAATAAGAATACAGCCTGATTCTACCTGTCCCTGGTAGCAGGATGCAAAGGATTAAAATGCAAATGTTCCCTGCACAGGAAAAAATAAAAAATAATATATATATATATGCATTTTCTCCAGTTTTCACCTGTCCCCAGAGCCTTTTCTTTATAATTCAAATTTGGTTTCTTTAATCAAACTTTGTCAGAATCTACACTGGCATATATTTCAGTCTTTTTAAATACAAATGAATTTCTGTACATCTGTGCTGCTTTTTAAGTATCACATTTATCTTTTCAGTGAATGGAACTTAATTGCCAAAGTACATTTACGGTATATCTTTTATAGCAGTTTTGACACATCTACAGAAGCAGATTTTTTTTATTCATGTCACCACAAAAAAAAAATATCTTTTCAATATGCATAAAATAGAGCTGCACAACTAATTCATATAAATGCAAAAGGTTGCTTCTATGGTCCAAATGGCTGTAACTGCAACTTGTGGCGTGTCCATTTTGTTTTACAATTAACAGTAAACAACATCAATCTATTATCCTTTCCCACTTGTCTTATTCTGGGTGGCAGGGGGTCCAGAGTCTATCCCAGAGGTGACAGGTGCAAGGCAGGGAACAACCCAGGCTGGGCTGCCAGCCCAATAGAGGACACAGTGACACACCCCACAATGACATGGGGGGGGGGGGCGGAGAGCCTGCACACTCCACACACATGGAGCCGTGACCACGACTAGAACCCTAGTGCTTATCACTGTGCCACCATGCTGTTCCAAGTAGAAAGTAGCGAAATAAATAAATAAATAAACTATTACTTTTCTCCTGAATGAAGCACAGAGATGAAACATGACTGCTTTGACGCATGTTTCTCAGAATTTTCTCATTCCTCACAGCCCAGTTGTCTCAAGGTCCTGTTCGATCTGAAAACCCGTCTGATCTGGGAAAGGTCCCACAGTGCTGAGAAGATTCCAACTGCTCCTTCTCACCGCTACTGATCTTACATCTCAGTCTGCAGTCTCAGATGTAATATTCCTCTTGTGCCTCCCTAGAACATGGGGGTTAGGCTTTTTTTGTTTTATTAATTTTTTTATTTTTCACAATATTTTGCATAAATAATTCAGCTGTAAAACATACCTTTAGCAATAAAATGAAATATTCTAAGTAAAAAAACAACACAGCTTTAAATAGAATAACATTCTATTGTTTCATCTAGTCCTTTGTCCTAGAACTTCAGCCGCTGTTTCCTTTGTTGCTTAAGTATAAATTACTAATATTAAAACAGATTTGATCGCTTATAATATTTAAGAAGCATCAAAGTATCTAAATCATCATTGCTTAATGTGATTACATATGTCTGGCCAAGGACATGCATTACAATCAGAATGTTCCCCTGGTTTGTGACCTATGCTTCCTGACTCAATGTTATTCCTGACTCAGTGTAACCAGTTCATACATTTAAATTTAATTTAAATATTTAAAACACAGAATAATTTGCAGCCTCCAAATCAGCAGATCTTTATTTTTACATACATCAGTATGTTTTTGCATGATAAAAAGTAAAAAATTGCCAAAAATTAGCTATTTGAAAATTGAACAGCTCTGTAATATTGATTCTTACTGAAAGGAATCCAGGAACACACAGTGAATCCTCACCTTGTTTATATTTGTCGAAACACTAAAAGATTGATTTAAATGTTTTGTTTACCCGTCCTCCACATTGTGATATGAGAGATCCTGGTTGATTTAGGTGTCGGAGTTCCCGGTCCTCACTGTTGTGAGGTGTCACAGATGAACCATCCATCACAAAATCATTGTTTCAATCTGGACATTAGTCAGACTGTGTTGACCTAGAAGAGTTCTACCATTACATGGTAAACACAGCAAATAATCCCACCCTTATCTCATCTTGGTGTCTTATTCAAGGATTCAAGAATGATGTGGTACAAGAACCATAACATTTTATTAGCACTATATTCTGTGTAATGTGGGACCTGTGCTTTCCGGGAGCAAACCTGCTTGGTACGGCAGCTCCAGCTCTGAGGACGCCGGGCTTTCCTTCCTGCTCTCTCTCTATTGAGCTGATACTGATCTAGAGAAGCAGTTCATCACACATCTTCTTGTTCCTGCCTCGCCAAGTACAGAACGTTAGTATCCATTGTTGTGTGTAATTCATCAAATAAAGTGTTGTGCTGAGTAAAAGCTGCCAAAGCGTGCAGTTTGGTTTGTGGCCCAGCGTGTTTGGACACTGCCTGTGATGAGAAGGTCACCAGTTCAAATCCCAGAGATAGGAAAGAGGATTCACCATTGGGCCTCTGAGCAAGGCCCTTAACCCCCAGATGCTGCTGGGAATGAACGACCCTGCTTCATCAAAAATAAAATTTATGTTGCTTAGGATAAAAGCATCTATTCAATTTGTAAGTTAATTCACTAAGACAATGCTTGTGTGTGTGTGTGTGTGTGTGTGCGTGTGCGTGTGTGTGTGTGTGTGTGTGTGTGCATATGTACACACAGTACCAGTTAAAGAGTTCGGACACACCAAGCAGGCTACAAAGGAGAGTGATAGTGTCACATCACATGACCTGGCCACCTGACCTAGAGACAGGGGTGGGCTAACTGCTCTGGGGGCCCTAGGCTGACATGAGTAGGGGGCCCCCTATGTGGGCCATTGGGGGTATTTTTGGAGCCCAAAGAGAAACGAGGGGGAAAACGATGGAACATCAATAATATTCTAATCATTGTGTGGGGCGTCAGCGGTAAAACTTACCGATCATTGGTATCACACCGGAGGATTGATCGGTCAAATTTAAGCTTCATCATTCCCTCTTTTGCTAAGGTTATTCTTGATTTTTTTTGCATATGTTCCTTTAATTGTGTCTTGTGTCAGGTTGTCTACTACTCTAGTGAGACAGTATCAGAGAAGGGAGATGTAATGTCAGTCATTTATCTTTGTGCCGTTTTCTTCTTGTTAGGCTAATTTGTGCCAGTTCGCTTGGCAGTGAACAACCGGCTGACTCCAGTGGTAAGAGAAAGCTGGCTAGTCTCAAAGAAGAATAGTCCATTACAGCTGAGAGGGGGGTAACTTTGTGTATCCTGAAAAATGTTGCTAAAAATGCATATAACCTACATGTTGCTATCATTCAAATGATCGTATTATGTTATATCCTTAAATGTAACTTCTGGGAATTCTGTTTTAATGGGGCCCCTAGTTTTCGGGGGGCCCAGGCAGGCTACCTACCCTTACCTTATGGTAACTCTGCCCCTGAGTAGAGATGGTTTGGGAAGAGTTTGACCAGAGAGTAAAGGAAAAGCAGTCAATGAGAGCTCAGCGTATGTGGGACCTCCTTCATGACAGCTGGAGAAGCATCCCAGGAGGCCACCTCATGGAACTGGTGTAGAGGAGAAAGTATGGTTAGCCAGTCCATGGAATGGTTTAGTTAAGGGCCTTACTCAAGTGTGGGATCACGCTGCCAACTATGGGATTTGAACCGGCAGCCTTCTGAGTCCCAGTATGTCTAGATACACACAAACACAGTTGTTTTTGTTTTAGCTTTCAGTCTGTTATTTGATCCATTTACCTGGTAGTCGAGCACAAATGGGCCAATTAATGGTTTAATTTTATATAAGTCCTTATTATTCCCTGGAAATTACTGTTAGCTCATTTTAAGAGAAGCATTAGGGTGCTTTTTCTCTGCTGCAGGTAACGGATCTGGTGTAATATCAACTTCATTGCTGCTTGCAATAGGTTTAGCCAGGATCCTGAATTTATGACTTTATCATCCAGGCACGCACAGAAATTAGAGGTAATGTGCTTGAATCTCAGTTTCTTTACCCATTTGATCATTTTGCTTTGTCTTGTATTGTGACACTTTGAATTTCCCACATTACATTCCTGGCATCTTGTTTGCAAGTCATACTTAATTTTCCTGCTTTACTCATCTCTAGTAACACCGCACCTGTGGCCAAACTACATCATCACTTGCGATTTTCAGATTGTCAGTACTATATCAAATGCACTGCACTGCAAAGGGGAACATCTTTAGCTTTATGGTTGCTGATTTTTCAATGCCATGCATTAAAGTATTTTACAGGAGATAGTAATCAGAGACCTGCATAACATTCAGTAAGTGGAATCTACACTTACACACACATACATATATATATATTTTTATTATTATTTATTTATTTTTCATTGCTTTTTTTTTACCATAAAATGACAAAATAAGCATAGACATATGTCCACTAGGAACTTGTCTCCTTTTCATAGTTTCTAACCATTTGTGCTACTTACACCAGTCGAATTTCAAACATCGAAGGCTCTGCCATCACAGGGCATCTCCGATCCTTTAATTGTTTAATTGAAGCGTGTTATCTGATTAGTAGGAGTGGATTTTTGTGGCACTCGAATGATCTCAGGAGAGATGAAATCTGTGTGTGCTCTAATTATCCTGTATTTTGTCAAATGAGTCAAATCAGCTTCCCCAAGTGTATCCGAAATTCATACACTCAAGTAGCTAAGCTATTCAGATATTTTGTTTTCTCTCAGTTTATATAATTATGCATTGGAAAGGTCTCCTAATTACTTTTCTTTATCTGTGAAGTTCCAGGATTTATGTATTTGTAGAACATTTATACAAAGAAACTCCAATACAAAGATTTGTGTTTAACCTTATATTTTCCCTAGAGTTTAGTACAATAATTCCCATTTGGTTTTTATGACACATTGACTGTATTCAGCCAGTGAATTTCTGCATAATTCACCGGCATAGTGCAGTGATCTTTTGCAGTGAGACCTCCTTTTAAAAATAAAGTAATCTTGGCGATTAGCAAGATGCAGTGGTATGTTTTGTTGACCTGAGATGGTGGGATTTTTTTTTAATCAACGGAGGGTGGGGGCTGAGGGTAGCATTGTCATGAGCTGTCTATTTCGATCAGCTGGCAAAGTGACTACACAACTTTCCAACTTATAAATAATCAAAGCACAAATGTTAAAAAAAATCTGTATGGCAGAAAATCTTGTTAGCCAGCTATTTTTAATTTCTTACTTAAATAGTACCTTGTTCTGATGTAGTCACGCGCACCCATACATGAATACAAAAATTTGGATACCTCTCAGCCCGTCGTCTTCGGAATGGAAAACACAAAGCACATTGTATTCGGTCAAATATGTATTTTGCATTTCTGTTAAGGGACAGCTGACATGCGAGAGCACATCCATAACTCCAACAAAAATAACCCGCACAACCATCTTCCAACAACTTCCAACAACAATCGGAGTCCAGACAGCTATGGACACAAGGCTGGGGTAGATCCACCCCATATAGGGTCCACACACACACACACACACATACACAGGTTTGTAATTATATCCTTGTGGGGACTCTCCATTGATTTCTATTGGGAACATGATGACCTTCACCCCTACCCAGTCCTAACCTTAACCATAAGTAACCAAACAAAACATGAGACTTTTGGCATTTTTACTTTTTTTGATTGCATTCACAGATCTTTGTGGGGATGCAACAATGTCAAGAAAACAGGTTATCACCACATTGTGGGGGACATTTGGTAATATAAACCTAATCCACCCCCCCCACACACACACAAGCATATACACTATGAAGAATCTGCCAACACCAAATAACCAAAGTGCATGTCTTTATACTGGGGAAGGAAACTGAGGTACCCAATAGAAACTTGTGCAGCACAGTGGAGACAACAAAAACAAATCTTATTTTGCTCAAATACTATCCATCCATCCATCCATCCACCCATTTTCTGTAACCATGCACTTATCCTAGTCAGGGTCGTGGAGGGTCCGGAACCTCTCTTGGAGGCTATGGACACAAGGCAGGGAAGAACCCAGGATGGGGCGCCAACCCATCTTAGGACACACTCACACACCAATCGCTCACACATGCACCCATACGGACAATTTGGTAACTCCAATTAACCTCAGCATGTTTCTGTGCTGGGGGGAAACCAGAGAACCCGGAGGGAACCCCCTGACGAAATGGGGAGAACCTTGGTCCTAGAGGTAGCAGGCAACAGTGCTAGCCACTGTGCCACCCCTGCTAAAACACTTCATGAAAATATTCAGCAGTGAGTAGAACATATAGAAATACAAGTGGTGGTGAATAAATGCCTATATCTGTCCCAGATACTCTAGTAAGTGTTTCTTTCCCTTATTTATTTTACCAGCCTACAGCTTCAGCAACAGCGTCTCATTTGACAGCCTCTTCTGCTGCCCTTGGTGCGTCTTTCCTGATGAGAAAGGGCACATGCTTTGAGCCACCAAGGATGTAGCAACTGATACCTGAGTCTCGGCTGTCTGCTAGAATCAGAATAGAATGCACTCCACTAAGGAAGCTGTAAATTTTGTTCAGGTTATTATAGATAGAATTACTGAATTATCTTCTGTTAAATAACCACTGATCATGGGTGTTTCTCAGTATCGATAATGCAACGATCATGCATGTGTTTCCTGGTGAGAGTGGTCTTGCTAATTTGCCTCCCTAGAACAAACTTGGCATGCGATGAATCATGGGATTGTTCTTGTTAGTGAGGGTGCAACCTATGCATCCTTAATATTTGGAGTGGGGCAAGAACGACATCCAAGGATTTTGCCATTGTCTGCACTTCTGTTCTTAGTATTGGACCTGGTCTTGGGCTATGGAAGATGCCATAAAATGGGTACACGAGAACACAAAAACGGTTAAGTATGCATAGTGAGAAACACCCCATGACTCTGAATCTGTCAGAGAACATGAAGGGCATAGGATGCCAAGACACCTGCACATGCCGCCGCCCCTTTGAAGAGCATGAATACATGCACTCACTAATCAGCAGCTAATATACACCCAAGGGGTATGTATTTGCATCCCAGGGCAACGGCCACATGACCACAAGGACAGCATGCAAACTCTGCACAGCCAGACCTCTGGGGCCAATTTAAAACCTGCAATCGTGGAGGTGGATGGCTGAAGTGTTAGTAAAAAACAGCATTCATTCGTCTGTTCCATTTGCAGTGTACATTAATGAACTGTATGTATCTATTATTGAACATTTGACAGTGGATATCCAAAGTACCTTGGGTTTGTATTTCCTTTTGAGAGGGATATCAAACCTTACATAGTGGTCTAGACCTTTCATAGTTGTCTGGTTAAGCTGCCTGGGTTTGAAGAGGGCTATACTGGAGGTTGGCAGGGATCATAACGAGAGCTTAGCGAACTATACTCTCCATAGCTAACTATACTCTCCATAGCTGACTATAATATTCAGTACTGCAACTACGTTAAAAGACAGGACTTGATATAGCCATCCTTTGCAGTACCAGCTATTTCAGCTCTGCTTAGGTGTAGCTAGGATTTTTCACCCCATCATCACCTATAGAAAGCAGTAAACTATGAAAATATGTATTATATGTGTTGTTGAAAAAAATGCATGTCATTTCCCAATTACAGACCGTAAATCATTACATGAAATCCACATAATACAGAATTATCCTCATATATTCTGTTATAAATTCTCTTTTAGGAGTCAGAGCTTCAAACAAGGCGCCTGACAACCTAGAAATTGGCACTGGGATACTGTATCAGTATGAAATGATTTCAAATTTAAAAATTTCAGATGAAAAATGTCAGTAATGCACCCCTTCAGGGTCTTGGCACGAGTATGTGCATATAATACAAGAAGAGTTTCTGTTTCTTGGTTATGAAAGAGTGGGGGGAGGGTGGGTGAAAAAGATATAGTAGGTATCTGATTATAGGGGGTAACTTTACTGTCAAGGTGTCAGACAAACAATTTTTTGTATAGAAAGCCTGGGACAAGCTATTATTATGATTCTTTCTCTTTCTTCAGGAAAATGACCAGCATTCCTCAGGCCGTGTCTCTTTAAAATAAAGAACAAAGCAGAGGGTTGACGCAGGCAGGCCTTACAAATTGGTTTAAGGTGGATTTGGGCTTTATCTCAGTGGGTAACTGAAGTAGACTTCCTCGGGATAGATTTTCCAGATCTTTTGTGCTCCTGTCATTCTTTGTTGTTCTATGCCTTGCAGTCCATAAAAGGCTTTACAACACTTATTATCATTCCTTTTTAAATAATCACACTGGGCACGGCCATAGAACATGACCGTGATACTGTGAGATAAGGCTACAAGGTCAAATCTGAATTTTCAGATGCAGTTGGGGGGGTAGGATCCATAATCTGAAAAAAGTGAACAGGTGGTCTAATCATAGTACAACAGCTAGGGGGGAAATTAGAACCTTTTGCTATGTCCAATTAAAGGGTTATTGTATGCAGTGAAAATGCCATTCAGCTTTAATAATCAGCTGCCAATGAATAATATATATAACAAAAAATTCCAATATATCCATCCATCCATTCTCTCTCACTAATCCGGTTAATGGGGGCATCAGTCTAGGCAGAGATGCCCAAACCTTCCTGACCCCAGCCATCTCTTTCAGCTCCTCATGAGGGATGCAGGCTAGCTTAGAGATGTGATCTCTCCTGTGTGTTCTGGGTCTGCCTTGGGGTCTCTGTCCAGTTGGCACCTCTGCCAGAAGGTCTTCACAAGGCATCTTAGTCAGATACCTGAAGCACCTCAGCTGGTTCATTTTGATGTGGAAGAGCATCGGCTCTATTTTGAGCCCCCTTTGAATGTCTGAGTCCAGACACCCTGTGTAGAAAACTTATTTCCGCCATTTTTATCCGTGATCTCGGACTTTTGGTCACTACCCTAAGCTCATAAGTATAGGTGACAGTTGAAAAGTAGATTGACCAGTAAATTGAAATCTTCACCTTCCGACTCAATTCTCTCTTCACCACCTACAGCCAGGTACAATGCCTGCATCGCTGTTGACACTGCACCAATCCACTTGTCGATCTCTGATCCTTGGAGATTCTTTAACTTCTCCACCTGAGGCAGTATTTCATCCCTAACCCAGAGAAGGCAATCCACCCTTTTCCGGTTGAAAACCATGGCCTCCAAGTTTGAGATGCTGGTCCTCGTCCTGGTCACTTCACACTCAACTGTAAACCACTCCAGTGCCGACTGGAGATCACTGCTCAATGAAGCCAAAAGGACCACATCATCTGCAAAAATCAAAGATACGATCCAGCAGTTAAACTGGACGACCTCCATCCCTTGATTGCACTTAGAGATTCTGTCCATAAATATTCTGAACAGAATCAGTGACAAAGGGCAGCGAGTATCCTAGCATAGACCTTCCCAGGGAGGTGTGATTCTCCTGAGGTTGGAACATACCCTCCAGACCCCCTTTCTTAAACATTGGGACCACATCCATGAGCTGCCACCATGATAAGCAGTAACAACATTACAGCCACAGCAATGGAAGCACAGAACATGAACTCGACGTCTCCAGCCTCCCTAGGAATGTAAGAAAAGTTCTGGTAGTACGAGTTAAAGATCTCCTGGAGCTCGCCCTCACCATATGTTTGGGTTTACCAGGTCTGTCCAGCCTTTTCCTCGCCATCTGATCCAACTCACCACCAGATGGTGTTCAGTTGAGAGCTCAGCCCTTCTCTTCACCAACGTGTCCAAGACTTACAGTTACAGATCTGATGATATGACTACAAAAGTCAATCATTGATCTACGGCTGAGGGTATCTTGGTGCCAGGTGCACATATGCTTGAACATGATATTCATTATGAAAAAATTGTGGCTTGCACAAAAGTCCAATAAGAAAGCGCCATCGGGGCTCTGATAGAACAGGCTATTCTGCCCAATCACACCCCTCCAGGTTTCATTGTCATTACTCACATGAGCGTTAAAGTCTCCCAGTAGAACAATGGAGTCCTCAGTGGGGGCACCTTCCACCCCTCCACCCAAAGTCTCCAAGAAGGCCGGACACTTTGAACCCCCCCCCCCCATGAAGCCAAAGGGATGCAATGCTTTTATTCACTGGGGCTCCAGTGTACTGATGCTGAATCGGGGACCTACAAGTAGACCCACATCTGCCCTGTGCCTTTCACCCAGGATATCACCAGATTGGAGTAGAGTCCAGTCCCTCTCCAGGAGTTAGGTTCCAGAGCCCATACTATGTGAGGTGAGCCTGAATATATCTAGACGGTATCTTTCTACCAAGTACACTAGCTCAGGCTCCTTTCCCACCAGATTGGTCATGTTCCATATTCCTAAAGTTAGTTTCAGGTGCCGTGGGTTGGTCTGCTAAGGCCACTGCCTTCGACTGCCATCCGATCCACCTATCACCACACCCCCATGGTCCCCCCCGCAGGTGGTGAGCCCACAGGAGGGAGGACTCATTAAACTCTTTCAGGCTTTGCCCAATCTAGCCCCATGGATAGAAGCCTGACCACCAGGTGCTCACCTGCAAGCTCCCCCCAGGACTGGCTTAAGGGCGGGGTCCCCGTTTCCCTAATGTGGGTGAGGTTACATGATCCTTTATCATTATGGGCTTCTTTCAAATGACATTTTGTCTGGCCGCTCAACTAGGTCCAGTTTGCTTTAGGAGACTTTAACAGGGACAACTGCCCACTACAACATAGTTGTAAGGTGAAGAACCCAGGATAAGGTGGTGATTATACATAATTGCTTTAGCCGTGAGATTGTCAGTATTGTCATTTTTAGAAGTCTTTACACATTTGCTTTTTATCTTTCAGAACGTTGATCTTTTTGATGTGATTTTAATATATTATTGACTAGCATGGACTATATTTTGAATGAGCTCTTTGGTATGGAAAGTTCAAAAGATCCATCTCATCTTTCATTGCATCCCTGGTTGTTTTTGGCTGTTCTAGAAATGTGAAGCTAAAATATATGGAAGCAGCATATAAAGGCAGTATGAATCAGCAGTGAATCACTGAAAGAGAATTTGAATTAATACCATACCCACCAATACTCGAAGTGAACTGGATCACTGAACGCTGGCTGGAATTACATATTGACTTCAATGCAGTATAAAACTCCTTTAAAAACTCTTCATAAATACCTTAATGCAACAATACCAGTGTAATACCTGACCTGCACTGTAGTTCAAGTTGAAATGGTATTAATATAGATACAAAAAGAATAGTGCAGCAACAGTAGAACATAAATACAGAATTTAACAGGAATGTTTCAAAAAATACAGATGAGCTGACATTACATAAATCATTACATAGATCATTAATAAACCCTTATTTGTTAAAATGCATAAGAATATAGACACAGTGACGTCTTTCTAATAAAATAATAGAATTCTCAGGGAGAGTAGTACTAAATTGGCTGAGGAGGTCAGATGGAAAAAGCAAATCTTTCTAATAAAATAATTGCATTCAATTTGAAAATATTTATGTAAAGATGTTGTTCTACTCAGTTGAAGTTCAATACAAGTACGTATCTTATCACCTGTACTTTTAGTTTAATTATTAAAGGTTGGAGGGGAGTATGTGTATAAGAATAATAAAGATAATTTATACTTGCTCATAATAACAGATATCCATCTTCCAAGCATCCAAGCTCTCCCCCTGGATAGATGTCCTGGGGCTTCTCAGGAGGGCCAGGACAGACTTACATGCTGGGTGAGATGCTAGCCCATCACAGAGCACACACACACACACCACACACACACACACACACACACAGTTGGTCTTCCTATCTAAATTGGGACCGTCCATTCATTTCTATGGGAAAAACCCTAATCCCAATCACGACACCCTTAACCTCTACCCATCCCTAACCTTAACTATAAGTAACCAACCCAAATACAAGACTTTTGGCATTTTTACTTTCTTGATTGCAGTCACAGAGTTTTATAAAACTGAGGTTATCCAAATGGGGACCTCAAAAGTAGGTTTTACTACGCTTTGGGGACAATTTGGTCCTTAAATGTGATCTATGCAACCCCCCCCCCCACACACACACACACACACACACAAACACATATACAGAGAGAGACAGTGAGAGAGTGTGTGTAGAATTAGTGTAATTGAACGTGTTTGGACTGTAGAAGGAAAGCCACATCATACTGGGAGAATATAGAAATTGCACAGACACAGAGCAGGGACAGGATTTGCTCTCTCAAGCCTGGAGGTATGAGGTAAGGTGAGGTACCCAATGAGCCGCCATGCTGCCCACAGCTAATGCATTTCATAATTAAATTCATTAGTGTGTTTTAAAATTCCTTCTTGCAGCAGATAGATGTTTTGAAATAATAAATGTTGCGCATGAGTTAGTTCTTTCATTAGATCCCTACCTCTCCGTCTCTTTATGATAGTCTGTCCTGATTTATTTTCTCTCTTTTCTGAGGGTCTTTTGTTGAATTTGGCAGTGGAACAGATTAAATCTTGTCTGAAGGTCAAAAAGTTAAAAACCTCTTCCTCCTGTTTTTCTTTCAAACAGGAAGCAGTGATGGGGAGAGAAGGGCAAAAAAAAAAAAACTGTTTGCAAAACCCTTATAATAAACCATCTTTTTTGTGCCTCTATGATACTTTCAGTGTGATATTTCTCGGGGGAGGCACAGGATTGGGCTGTCCTCTCCCTTTCTACAGTGCTGGAGTGATTAAATAAGTACAGTGTATCCTTTTCTGCTGGATTTTCCTTATGACTTTT
>JAODJU010000033.1:7811204-7851989 GCA_026776725.1 Gnathonemus echidnorhynchus
CTTTATACTCAACTGGTTGGTTGAAACAAAATCCTGGTTTGGATTTTTACTTTCTGGACCTGAAATGTCCGCCTCTGATTATCACCATTAAATAAATTTGTGTATCGCTTTCATATAATAACCCCTGAAATATCATCCTCTGATAGTATGCATATCGTATCAAAACAGCATTTTAAATGTCTTTCATTTTGCAACATAACCTGAATTTGGAAATGAGGCATTGACTGGAGATTCAAAGTTCTTTATCTGAGTCTTGACCCAGAATGTTTGACAAGCACATTTTCTTAGAATTAATAATGAAAGGCTGGTGTCCTGTGAGCCCCTATTAAAAACGATATTCGTTACACTGGCTCTCTGTGGCTCCATTGATAGTGGGTTGTTGTGTGATTAGCCTAGAAGATGAAGGATCTGCATTGGAGAAACTCAGCAGGTTCTTCCAAATCCTGCTGTTCATAAAAGATTCAGGGCGCCTTTAAAAATGCCCACAGATCTGACAGGTCTTGACAAAAGCTATGGACCAACTGCTGTCTCCCCTTTTTCTCGCCAAGAGCTGGGCCAGGCAAAGGGACCTTGGCTCAGAGGAGTTACATCTGAATCAATCCAGTAGCTAGTAGCTAGGAGCTAAGGAAAATGAGATGGTTTTGTTCATCCTCCCTAAGGAACATACTACACAATCTACAAGGACAGTGGACATTATTGTGGTTAAACACCGAGATCTAAACTTTTTAGGAATCACCTTATATAACCCTTAAGTTGGGAGCTTTTAAAGAATTGTTCCAGTAAAGAAAAATGCTAACCTATAAAATTTTGCTAAGATAGACTACCGTACCTAGTTATTTGAAAAAAAAAAACATTTGCTATGCCAAATAATACAGCAATTCAATGGTAGAATGAGCAAAATTTGTACATGTATGGTAACTACGGATAAAGAACTCCACTGAAATTATAGTTCCCACTGGAAATCATCAGTTTACGATTGTTTTTTGTTTATGTGTCTAGTCAGAAATATGAATGTTTACTTCTAATTAAAAATGTCAAATTAAAAAAAAAAAAAAAGCGTAGTCCAGACTGAAAAATGAAAGTGAGTAATAACTAAATCCTTCTTTATGTTGGGCTGGAAGTTTTAATGAGCACAGTAGTGGATTACTTCACACAACTCCCTTAATAAGATTCAGCAGCTTGCATATTGTTTGTCCCCATAATAGGAAAATGAATGTGGATATTCATGGAGAGACTCCAAGTATTATCTGGATCAAACGACAGAGTTTTGGTATTATTGCCGTGCCAGAGAAGACTTAACTGTGTTTCATGTTGCAGTCTGCTGCAGATTTCAACTGTTTCTGTTTCTGGCCAGTGGGTGATACTGGCCATTGAATGGCTCTTATTTTGTTTGAGTAGCAGTATTGCCTGTAGAATCTTGACCTTCGTTTTTGGAACTAGGGGAAATTAAACTTATTTGATTCTTATCATTCAAATTCATTGACACAAGACTTAATGTAGTGAAAAGCAAAGAGCTGCCATTTGACAGCTTTTCATTGACTGGAACCACTTGGTTCCCGTCTAGAGCAGCTTGACCCCTGATAACCAATTGTGTTTTTTCCTAAGGCCCATTCACTGCTGCTGGCCGCTAGGTTTGGCCTTTTTCCTTCCCTGGGTTATACTGAATGATGTCTCTGTCAGATCCCTAAGCCCCCCCTGTATTTCCTTTTTCATGCTAGAGCTGTGAGTTCAACATCAAATTCTCTCAATCTGCCCCCCCGCTGGCATTTCATGCTTTCTCGAGCCCCCTCATGTCTTCAGTCCAACATTGGGTTCTCAGGGCTGCCCTGTGTTGCTGGAGGTGGCTCTTTTGTCATTATTATTATTGTTATTATTCTTATTTTATTTTCACAAATGTTACAGTATATAAGGCTCTGTGGTGGACATATCCCAAGATTGCACTTCATTACTTCAGTTAAATGTTACTTCAAAGATTCAGTGAAGAACTTCTTTGTATTCAATTGATGTGCTTATTTTTTGTTGTTATATTGCTCTTTTGTACACATTTTATTAAACAATCATACATTGTAAAACAAGGCAATAATTGTAATGTTGCCTATGAAAAATGTACATTATTTTCGGCACCGTCTGAAAAAATCTGTAATAAATATTTCATATATATGCAGTATTTCCCCAGCCCTGGTTACTGACTAGTTATTGGCAATATTAAAGGATAAATATGTTTTGGGAATAGAAAAAGTCCCAAATCCCTTGGTATTTTTATGTCCAATAAGATGGTTATGTGTGCATTTATAAGCTCTCCATTTAGGCCTTATTTAAGAAAAGTGCCTCAAAAGTGTCTTTGACAAGGAAGGGTAAACAAATGGATTTGCCAAGGCATAATTGGAGAATACTGCATAACTAATAAGTCAAGGAGTAGAAAGAGAAGGTTACATTTCTCAGGAGGCCTCTGTTAAAATTGCTTCTAGCTTAAAATTAGTTGAATGGCTCGCCAACAGATTTCAGTTTTTAAAGTAATTTTCTTGAGAATTTTCGGATCCTAATTTTATAGAAACAGTAACCAGACAAAACAGCTATTTAAATCACAGCAATCTACAATTATTCATAACCAGTTAAATAAGGTCATGGATTTATTTATGTACCGTAAGTGCTTCACGTTTTATACGCAAATAGTGAATTAAAAAAATAAAGTTTTACTTTAAGAAAAAGAATAAAACATGAGTATTATGTATTTTATTTTTAGGTATTTTATTTCTATCAAGAGAAATTAATTAAAAGTCAAATGTTGAAGACAAGACCCATGTAGTTAAAAACCACATTAAATGATGTTTCTGATTTATTTCTAATTTTCTGACCACGTATTGTTTCTTGCAGTGCTATGTATTCCGCAGTTTCTGCTAATAATCAAACTGTCAGCAATTTCAGTAAAAGTTGTTTGTAATGTCACTTGATTTTCAATAAAAACACAAAAATGACAAAAGCATGCAAACTTGAAAAATTATTGTAGTACTAGTAGCTTTACTAAATGAATTCTCATGTGCTGCCATAAGGTTACTATGGACAAGAAAACGCAACACATGAGTGTTTATGTATTTTATTTTGAGGTATTTTATTTCTATCAAGAGACACAGACAAAAAGCCAGCAGAAGCTACACTCCGGGAGACAGAAAGACAAGTTTGGTTACTGGCGTCCACTAAACAGAGAACTTCCAATAAGATTGTAAATAAGCCTCTTTGCTACATGGCATGACAGTTCCTTGTCCTTGACTTTCCAGTAAACCTGCAGCAGACTATGGAAACTCATTCAGAATGCAATTTCTAGTCAGTAAAGGAATGTAAACGGACTCATGATTTATCCAGTATATACAATTTATCACAAGAGCGGCTCGCTGTTCTTGCCAATATTTCTTGTAGTCTATGAGTAATACGGGTATATACGGTATTTCCAGTTTTTTTATTTTTTATTTATGGTTTTTCAATTTGTTTTATTTTTTCCATTATGTTTGCGGAAAGTCTAGCGCTGATGAGTGTCGTGACCTCCTGATGAAGTGCGGCCTGGGGCTGTTTGTGTAGTAGGTGCCGCTGGAGTGATGAAAGGCAAAAGGCCCAGCTGCAGTAGACAGGTGAAGATGATGCTGATCAGTGTTGAACACTGCAAAGAGGAGCAGAAGAAATCAAAGACTGAGTGACATTTGGCAGTGTAGGCAGGATCCATCAGTCTTTACGTAGAATGACTAAACTCGAACACGTCTCCCTTTTGGCAACACATTTAAGCAATATAGCACCATACAGGGCAATAAATTACAAAATACATTGTTTCATTGTGCTGCTGTAAATCACATTGTGTAAATGGTTGTCAACCCATATTTATACTTAATGTGAACAAGGAACCAAACCTAGTCACCTGTATATCATTTGGCGGCTTCAATGTGAAGCTAAAACATAAAGTAGAACAACCTTGAGTGTAAGCAGCTACAACTCTAGGTCTGTTTAGTAATTAGGAGTGTTTTAGTAATGTAGGAGTTTGTTGCCTCCATGTCATTAGAGTGGTTATACCACAATTCCTGGCTTATGAGGGTCCATCAAAGCCAACGCTGATGTCCGCTTCTGTCTTTATCGTTGAGTTCTTTGATGGCTGGATAGTTCTACCGTGGAGAACCTTTTGGAGGTGGGACGTATGTATGTGCTGGTAATAGTGGTGGCAATCATGGTTGTGTTCCTTCTGAATCTCCTTTGCTGCCTTCTGGCTCTCCTTTCCACCTCCAGCACACGGGTCTCATGCAGACACAGCTGCCGCCAGGTCCTACGGTCCTCAGGTCTATTCTCGCACTTCGTTAATGGAGTCTACAGCCGGTCCTTGTAGCCTTTCCTCTGCCCTCCAGCAGTGCACCATCCATGCTGCAGCAGGCCATACAGCACTGCGAGGCAGCTGGATTTGGGAGCCTCTTCACTGCAGTTTTCCATTGACTGAAGCCACTTGATTCCCGTCTTGAGCACCAATTCACTGGTGCTGGCTGCTACTATAGGTTTGCTCTGTCTCCTTCCCAGGGTTGGGGCCACAAACACTACACATACTACATGGCTTACATACACCTAAAAACATCATTTTCATATAACAACCCAAAAGTGCAGTTATTTTCTTTTGCCAGTAAAACATTTGTTTAGTTTCTGTTCATTTTAAATTGCGTTCTATGTCTGGAATTTTAAGTAATGTTAGTTGCAATTATAAGACCATATTGGTACTCCTATGAGTTGCCTACATGCACCCATCTGACCAATCAGATTCAAGAATTGAAGAGTGCCATGGTATAATCATGTTTAATCAATTGTAGTTCAAAAGTCTGAAAATATGTATTATGCATATAGAATACATATTATATGAGACTCATTGGAGCTATTAAATATATGTCTGTCCAATCCTCCTCAGTGTGTACAACCAGACATTTGTATAGATTAAGAACTTTTTTAAAGCAACCCAGAAGACTAATTACTAACATTTAATTACTCATTTATTGATGTAACATACAGGGATGGCGTAGTTCTATTCCTTTATTATTTTCTATGTATTAATTATTATTATTATTATTATTATTATTATAGATATTCATTTGCCTTGTGATTGTGTACTGGATAAGCAGGTGAGAGATGGACGGATGGATAGATAGATGGACGGATGTACATATTTCTTTATACTTTATAGTGCAGTACCAGATCATATTATTGATTCCTAGCTATTTAATCAAATTAAGGCGTCTTATATAACATTCTGAATTTTATGTGCCAGGGAGCACAGGGGAAAAACAGCCAATTAAAGAAATGGAAGTCTGCAAGCCCATGCATACTAATAAAATGGAATTTGAAAAATTTTAATAAGGACTAATTGTTCTGAATAATATGATGGATTTATTTATTTATTTGCCTTTAACATGTACTGTGTATTGGAATTCTGACTCTGGATATTTGCATATACAACTATATCAAGATAAAATGCACAGTACAACATGGCATGAAAAATACACCATGAAAAACATCCACATTGCATGCAGATACCACACCTATTGCTCAATGATACATCAGCATTAGGTTGTATATAGCAAAGTGTTAGTGTCAATCGCAGAAAACTGTTTTCTGATTAGGCACCCATTTGTTATTATATTTACTGTACATAACATGAAATTATATAAAAATTGATGCATGTGGTAAAGAATTTTCATGACTAAATTAAGAAATAAATGATTGGCTTGGGCAAGTCTATGATCACTCAATCATTATTTCATTCATGTCATGATTCATGTCACCAGAGCCGTTGTTAAGGCGGTGCTACTGGTGTGACCCCATGATCTAGGAGGCCCCGCCCAGCCTTGGATGTGGTCTAACAACCTGTGTGGCTATGCTATCACTTTGCAGAAAGGTCACACTGTAAACTGTCAGCGATCAGTGAGTTATTGTTCTTCATTATAGTTGCATCACTATTACAATGATCAAGCAGTAGCAAGAACAGTGACTCGCCGATCGCTGACTTCCATGTCATCACATGTGAGACTGTATGTTTTGTTGCAGGGTAGAATTATCAATTCAACTGAGTAAGTCACTAACTAACCAATCAACTAACTAACTGCATAAACAAACAGACAAAACAGCGAATGAATGAATGAAATTTTAAAAGCTGACATTAACTCAGCAGGCTCAAGTGAACAATAAAAAAAACTCCCAATAATACCGTCCTGATAAGCAAGTTCAGTTCCCACTTCCAAAAAAAATTTCTCTGGAAGAAGAAAAATAGTGAAAAATTCTATAACCATGCAATATAATTTCAATTGGTTCCAAGGACAATATTGTAATACAATAAATTTATTTAGTTCTAAGTAAAATTCTACATTTTTATATATGGCTCTTATTAATACATGCCTGGACACAAAAGACTCCAAACACCATTCCAAGAAGTTTCTAAGAAATGTCTTTGTGTTTTTCCTCCTTTTTCCGAAGCTGCATAGTTTCTGTTTTTCCTTATAAAAGCTAATTTGCCCGTCTTTCATATTTCCTCATCCTGCTGTTTTTAATTTCTATGTAGCTCCAGTTCTACCTCTCATTCTGAAACAATAGAGCATAAATATTTCAGCAGCTCATAAATTGCTGATTCCATGTCCTACAGGGTCATTTATTATCCATTTAAGTCCCGAGTGTTTCTTATTCAGGAAGACCCACTAGTTCCCTGTGGGCAATGAGGATAAATGTGTTTTGGAGTTTTCATTTCTTCCTTCTGGCAGAATCTTCAAACTCAGATACTGAGAATGGACCTCCCATACGTAACACATTTCACCTTTTACATTAGTGAAAGCCATTAAAAGTCTGATCTCTGAGAGTGCCTGATGTGAGCTTACAGGGTCATCTTCCTGGAGCACTCCTGCAGTAATCACACGAGATGTGAGGGTACCTGAAGGTCCAAGTATCTCAGTTACTCTTTGAACAAAATGAGTAAAGCCTGCAAATAATATAACTGGGTGAGTGGTTCGGGGTACCCTACTGTACATTTATAGTGAGTCCTTTATGTTCTCCAGAAAATTATGCATTTATCATATATTTGCGTTTCACAGATGGGCATACTATTGGATGTGCTTTAAGTTAATTGTGATACTGCTGATAAAAAAAAGAGAACAAACATTTTCATTTTTAGCAATATGCATGCCAAGAGGTTCCATATTATTTACAAAGAAATGTATACAGACAAATGTGTAGACTTGCATATAATGATTCAGAAACAGCTTAATCTTCAAGACATATCCCCACTGAAGAAGGCTGGTGTGAAGTCATTCCAATAACAGGTGTGTGAATCTGAATTTCATGAAAGTCACCATGTCGCCAAGAAATTTAGCAATGTTTGATCCAGAGTCCTCATTAAAAATCACTGATATGAAGTATAAAATACAAAACAACAACATACAAGTGACCCACAGCAGGATTCAACAGTAGTGTGCGCTACAGCAACTCCCATAAATCACAAAGGATGTGGACTTCCCCGTAAACACAATGTTTTGGTTAATTTTCTGTCTGAAATGTGTTGATGGCAACTGTGGATGTCACGCAGTGTTTTCTCACTCCGTGGAGGCAGTTCTCACTCTGTGAGCTTGGCAGGCTCTGCATGCTTTATGTGGGGGTCCCTCAAGGCAGAGCCTATTGTGAGTCCAGGCTTGGCACTGGGCAATGTCAAGCAATGGTTGGCTGCAATATTGATGAGCAGTGGAGTGCGGGAGGAGATAGAGAGTTTGGCTAGAGCTCCACAAGATACAGCAAAGAGATAGTAGCATCTGCACCTCTTCCAGAACAAAAAGACGCCTTCCGATACTTGAAATGCTGTCACACCGGTTTTAGTGCTTAGGTTTCGCTTTCTGTCTCGACATCAAACGCGGCAGTTGCTTTATGGTAATTTTATCATTTACAAAGTGGGGCACTGTCACACTGATTCAACATTTGTCACCATAGAGGTATAGAAATGAGGGAAGAAGGAAACTGGAAACGATTAATTTAATAAATTTCCCGGTCCTATTAATAAAATTTAAAGAGAGAGTGGTCACTGTAGTTTTGAAATGTGTAATGTCATATTCTGCTGCCCTCTGTTTTAGTACATTTCATCAAATTTCAATAAGGTAAACAGAGAGGGAAGTGACAGAAATAACAAAGCAAAATACCAGCATCACATGTCGCATTGAAACCAATAATTTCCTCAGCAGTCTTCATTTAGCTTGATGGAATAACAGTCACAATCAGCCAAAGGTTGCTTATTTATGCGTTTGTATCTTTCCTCGAATGTAATAAAATATCATTTCAGTTAAGTGTATTGAATTTGATATAATTCTGAAGCTATTAAACTATTTTACTCGTCAGCTAAAGAACACTATTGTTTAAATCACATGTTAATGATCATGCAACCTCAGCCGAAACCAAAAGATACACACCTTTTCGGGGGGTGAAAAGTGAATATTCCAATAAATTTCCCATTGGTCTGTTTGTTTGTTTGTGTTTGTTTGTTTAATGGGAGGGGACATGAATGTACATGAAGTGTTTCCTCCTTCCACTTTTAAACATTTATAGCGTGTTTCACTTTATATATTTGTCAGCCACAAAAATACACAGTTAAATGAGTAATCAGCATTCAGTATCATCTTGCGAACAGTTTTGCCTTGATTTCAAATCTAAAGACCAACTGGCTCCAGAAGTAGACAAAGTAAATGGAATAGAGACATAGAGAGAGAGCTGCTTGTTGAATTATTTATGGAGTGACAGGCAGGATGAACAGGAAGGTCGAAGCGTCTGCATGTTCATGCTGTGATCACGGAGTTGTCATCATTTACCTCATTACTGCACTGATCTTCTGCCTCAACTCCCCCCACCCCCAAACACCCACCAGGTTGACTCTGCGAACACCATATAGGACAGGAGTTCTGGGCGTTTCAGTGTGGTACTATCATGCCCTAGTCTAAGGAGACATTGTTGCAGATCCAATCTGTTTTGCGACTTCTGAAATTACACGCATGCTTTACACGCATGGTAAACACATTTTCCTTCAAATGATACTACAATATGTTGTTATTCATGTTGATAATGTGTATGTTTAACAATGTTTTCATTGTATGTAATATGCATTACAGCACAATATATCAATGTATTAAGTTTAATCTACTTCAAGCTGTGGAATATAACTTTTTAATGGAAATGAAATTATAATGAAACGCAATTTTGCTATTTGTACAAAGAAATAGGAATTCTTTAATTTTCACATATCCTACTCTACTATAAGGCACTCATATATAAGCTTGGGTCAGAATTCAGTTTTATTTGTATATCACATTTTCACAGCGTTACATTATCTCAAAGCACTTTACTTTATCCCTGGCGGACAGAACACAAGGTCAGCCTTATATCCAGCAACCAGCCAATCGCAGGCATGGAATCCCAAAATCCAGAGCCACACACCTATTTGTATGAATAGTTTTGTACTTTTGCAAATAATTAAATTTAGGTTAATCTTAATACTTTACCTGCTTTGTTACAATGTAACTTGCATTTCCTCCACAGTTTCAAAAGGATAAAAGGTAACTGTTAGTGGTAATATAGGTCAATATCCTCTAACAATATTTATTCCTGAAAGTAGAACAGTATTCTTTATACTAAAATACATTCATGCGGGAGATACTGTACACTGTTTTAATATTTTACGCATGTAATATCTATCCACACTATAAAGTAATGACACACATTGTATTGCTGTCAGAGTGTATTTAAGTTCTTTTTTCAGAACTCTTCAGTAGAAAATTCTTATTAGCAGAGAGGCTTTTCTCTGTAGAAAATCTATTACATTAATTAAAAACAACTGCAACATATAATAAGGATAATATAGTAATAGCATTATATATCCTGAAAAGAGAGTAAGCTAATTCATAGGCTGTTAAGAAAACCCATAATATTTTGAATGTACTCTGTAATTGTAGTCTGTAAGTCTAACTGTGCTTCACTTGGGTTACATCAATCCTGGTGGAAATTAAGTGAATTCTACTTAACGTTAGTGCCAGGATTGGCAGCCAAGAATGACAGTTATAAGAGCTGGTACCATCCATCTTCAGGCATGGGGTCATGCTGGGCTCAGTGGGTGCGGGGCCATCTCAGATTGTAGTCTACACGTCCGAGGTGCGGGTGTCAGCTTTGAGAGCAGCGTAACAACAAGATCCAGATGGCATACAGCCCCCTTGCCCACCCTCATGCCTGCCGACCCTTGGCTCCTTGCTGCAGGGAGGACCATGTATGCCAGCTGTCGCTCAGGCACATGTCCCAGCCCAAAATTGGCTGGGCCACCCTGTCCTCTTCACACTCGCTACCATAACACCTACGACGGCTTCAGACCAGCCTCAAGGTTCTCTTTGAGTTTGGCGATAACGTGAAAAATGCAAGCCTGGCCACAGCATATAAAACTAATTTTTGTTAGCTTCATGCATTTGTGAACACTGTATACTGTAGCTGAGCAGAAAATTAAGTGCGAATGAGTGCTGACCGAGGCTTGGTGTAAGATAAGATGAGGTAAGAACCTCGCAGAAATATCAGGTGATGAATGATTACGGGAACCAGTAGCCACTCCTACACTTAATCTTTTTGATTAAATTTACTGAAAAAATTAGTTACTTTTGTTATTTTGATACAAGTTTGGAAATGTGTGTTCTGGGTTGTTTTATTTTACAAAAATTAATCTTCCGATTCCATCTGTGTTGATCTTCAAATTTCAGTACGTAACAAAAACAAACATCTTTGTCGATGAAGCGTTTAATTTGCACTTGGCTTTACGCAGAATTTAATGCTTGAGGCACTGAAAAAGACACAGGACTGCCTTTTTTTTTTTTTTTTTTACTTTTTTGATACATGGGACAGGGAGATGGCGATGTTTTGAGGGGACAACTGGTGACAAACGATGGCAAATTGGAGTGAAGGCCCCCCAGCGTGTCTGTGCCATGCCAACGGGCATCAGGGGCGAACGAGGCGGCTGAGAGAAAGGGCCTGGCCGTATAAAAACATACATTGTGGTGAACTCTTCACACAGAGACAGCGGGGGCTGGACAAGGGGTGAGGCTGGGGGTGCTGGTGAAAAAAAAAAAAGGAGTGCTGGAATGAAAGCGAGGAAGCCTTTCTCCACTCATACACTCATCGAATCCAAGTAACTTCTGCATAGACACAATATATACAGTGTATGTGTGTATATATACACACATACATACATACATACACACACACACATACACACATCACAAATATTTCAGATTTTTGTACGGTTTAGGGTACTAAACAGCAGGTACAAGAAACATGAGATACCAAAATCACTTCGAGATCACGGCGAGTTATCAAGTGAGAGGCTCTTGCAGTAAATATGCTTCCCGTTCCCCATACCTGCACTGTAAATATTTTTTCATGCAATCATGAGTTACTAAGCTTATTGTCTGTTGTCCGCTGGTTTTCACAAATCGTACATGGCTTTTGCAGAATTCCCCCCAAAAAAACTTCCCATTTAACTTCCAATGCCATCCCCGTGATATACCGATACCGCCATGGGTAAAATTGCGATGCAGGGGGGCCAGCTGTATCATACATACAAGAAATGAGCCTTGTTTATAAAGTGACAATGGCACACAGTGACAAACAGTAATGCCTATAATATTGAAAGAGTAAAAAATCCAAGATCATTCATTTACTTGTCCAATACTTTTTCAGCATCTTATGTTGCTTATCTACTTGTTTACTTCATTTGAAGTCTTTTACTGCTTTACTATTACATGACATTAATAATGCAAAAATACAAATTACTCCAAAGCCACAGATTTATTAACCCCTTAAAGTGATATACTGAATTCCTATATATGCTGTAATCATGTCCCTGAATTGAATCCGGTTCTGTTATTAATGTTAAGATAATACTGACTTGAGTGTTTTACTGCATCCTGAAGAAAAAAAAGGAATAAAAAAAGATAATAAAAATTTTATTTGCGGGTAACTAGTTCAGTATTGTCTAAATAAACGGCATAAAATCTCATGGGTTGTGTTCTAAACCCGATAAAAATCCAGCTAGCTTAACCCCCCCCAACAGACCACAAGCCTGGGAACCACACAGCAAACATTCAGAAAGTGCTTTCTGGTGCTGTGCGAGACAGTTTACTTTTTATGGGAAAAACTGATGGAGTAGTAGCTTATTCAACACCAAAAACCACGTACATCTTCCCCACATTGTGAGTCATTCAGCGAACAGACAATAAATGTAATACAAGGAGTTTTTCATTTTGAAATGTGAGGTACTGGCAGTTTTTGGCTTTTTGGCTGAAAGCATCCATCTAATCATCTATTTTCCAACTACTTATCCTGGTCAAGGTCATGGGAACAGGGGGGGACTTGGAGCCAGTCCCAGAGTAAACCAGGGTGGGGTACACCCTGGACGGACTGTGACTGAAAACAATTCCATGAAATCATTGATCAGTGGTAATTAGAATAACTCTGAATACATAGTGATTCTACATCCAGCTACATTCCCACTATAGGAAATTTACAAACATCAATCCACTGAAACTATGTTTTGAGTAGGACCCTTGAAAATATGTATGTACACGTTGTTAAATATCTTAAAACTTTAAACTTAAGTTTACAAGTTTACAACAATATGCAAATGCATGTTTGAATTATTCACGTAAATCTTTTGTATTGATACAAATGTTTATAAGATAAAAATTACATCACATAAGCTGGCTTAAATGTTGCAATTATTAAATTTTGAATAAGTTTCGATAAATATTGAAAGCAGACATGACCTCCCAATTGACACAGTGGTCAAAGTTCACGCTACAGTCTGTACACTGCTCTTCTCTTATGTCACTCAAGGAAAATTGCAGCTTGTACACTGAGAAAATGAAGGGGGGGGGGGGGACTGACAGCACTCATGTCTGTGAAGGTGTGTGTTTGCCTTCACACCTTCTTCAGCACAGGTGTCAAGCGACCTACAAGAGATGGAGTAATTAGCTCTTCCAGATAGGGAGACAATTGTGAATGATTATTTTTTTTTATGATAAGAAAACATACTTTCACTGCCCAACCGGTGACTGCTACAAGACAGAATGACAGCTTGGATTACACTGACTCAGTCTTCCTGGCAACAAGTTTACTCTGCACTGTGGACTGCCATTCATTAGTTACCCACCTGACAAATATATCCTCCACCACGAGGTGTCATACATATATCTTGTCAATGAAGCTGAGCTCGGGCAGTAGAGAGATACAGCAGTAGCCAGAGAAGCAGTAATATGCATGCAACTGGTGCATGTGGCGAACAGGTGGAAGGAAGATATGGCAGAAATTCAGGGACCTGTCTTCTTCCTTCACCAAGCTCCCTTGCTGAACTCTCCGCCCCTTTCTTCCCTGTCCATTGCCAGTCGCTGTCAGGCTACGTATGAGATGGGATTTGCACGCATGTTACGAAGGATTACAGTGGGGAAAATCAGGAAACAAATAACCAAAGAGACCCAGGGGTGTTTTACAACATCTAAAGACCTGTAACCTGCACCCTGTGAACTTGATACATTGTTTTTGTTTTTTATCAAGGATATCAAATAATCTTCCAGGTAATGTCCTTTGAATGGAAAATGAAATGCATAAAAACTGAACACGAAGAGTAAAGTTAAAAAAGAACACGACGACTTTAGATTGATTAACCAATTTCCCCTTCATTCCCAGCTGTTGTATATCTGTTACTGCTCTCCAAGCTGTCACGGGCACATTCCGGTGCAGCTCACGGCAGCCTTGGTGCATGTTGATTAGACGGTGAGGGTATATTTTGGGCAGGGGGGTAGATCCCCTTCTTCGAACTTATGAGCACATTAACACTTGAACTCCTTTTTAAATCAACAGATTCACGGAAGGGACCATATTGTGGCATAGAGCAGCTGCATACGACAGATTGCAGAGTCTAGGGAGAGACAGACACAATGAGACCATACATTTGATTTATAACTAGGTCGGGATGAAACTGGTTTCATAGGTTAACAATTCAGTAATAAAAAAAAGATGAAATCCCTGCAGAATTGAAAAATAAAAACTTAGAATTTACATCATATATTTCTCATAAAGGTACTATCTGTCACTTTTTTTAATGTCCCGTATATTTCTTTTTGTATAGTATACCATAAAGCATATTTCCTATGCTTTTTATTCTAATGATAATCGCAGTGTTACGCGTGTGAAATCTTGCTCTTGTTTTTCCACCCTTTTCTTTACGAATCTTTGCCTCTGTCTCATCAGGTCTTGACCTTATAATAAAATGTGGCTGCAGTCCTCCTGCCTCCACACGTCCAACCTTTATTAAATGTGAAGGCTGCATCAGGCCATTTGTTACAATTGGTCAGTTGCTGGCTTGTGTTTATTGTCCCCTTTCAGTGACTCAAACAGAAATTGCCAAAGTGCTGCAGTCCTTTTAGCTTTTACCTTACTGCCCTGCCATCTGATTATCAATGTTTCAATGTATCTATTTCTAGTAATGCATATAATGATTTCCAAAGTTCCTCAAAAGATAATGGTGTTCTCCAGATAGAACAAAAAGCGGAGTATAATCAGCATCAGTTTTTCATGTATATAAACTATTATGTACAAATTGAGTTGAATTTTAAACATAGAACCGAAGCAGAGCAAATATGAGAAATGATATTTAGTGTGTTTGTACTGATTATAATTGTACAGTATTCGGTAAGCTCAAAAGGATTAATGACACTGGGGTAATTTATCAGCATTTATAAGAACATATGAATAAAATGCACTTAAACAATCTTAGTGATGGAGGCCAAGAGCAAACATGCTAAGCCACTGATTCACATGCAAGATACTGTAATCAGTTACGTGAACCCTGTAAGATGTGAGTCTACCCATCTCCATGCTGTAAACCAGGACACAGTACCTGAAAAAAAACCTTTTGTTTTCCAGCAGAGCCTCATGCAATTTGAGGTGGCAGGATACAGAAACAGTCATTGTTGTTTTGGTGAAACACGATTCAGCAACCCCCCCCCCCCCCACAAACATCCACCCCCCTGGCATCCTCTTTGTACACTGATTCACTGCCTGAACCTCTGACTTCCTGGCACACATCTTTTGCTCTTCCCTGGCAATGAAGCAACAGCCAAGCGGCTACTATGCAACAAAAGTCTCAGACCTAATTCATAACTTCAGCTGTCCTACAATCGGGGGACACAGATAATTCCTTTGCATGCTTCTTTTTCTTCAAGCATTTTTCAGCATCCAGTATTTATTTCGCTCCTTCCCATGATGCCTTTGGCCATATATGTTACGCTTTAATTTACCTCTATTTCTGTATATCGCTATTCAAATCAAATAAAATCAAATCAAATAAAAATCAAATCACTTTGATTGTCACATCACTAAAATGAGTGAAGTAGTGAGGAAAGTCTTGGGTCACAAGTTCTTATTCGCAGTGCAGTACATTAAATAAATGCAAACTGTATGAAAAAAATCTGTACAACAGCGTACTGTAAGTAAACACTGTACATAACTGTACAACAATGTACAACTCTATATATGCACAAATGCAGCAATGTAATACATTTATGAGGGAGGAGGACAAATTTAAAAGGTTTATATCCAAAGTATAATTGCTGCCATAGTTGGAACTCACTTCCATAGCTCCAGAGGAGAAAAACTGAAAACACCAGGATGTCCACCCAAGAAAGGATGTCCTAACTAGACAGCAGTTACTTGCTTAGCTCCTCTGTTAAAAGGGTGTAGATCTGGATATCAACACCTGGGCCATGTTCCTTCCGATACTGGGGTATAATCTGTTTTTTAGGGGAGGGGCAGAAGGTTTTGGGGCTGATTTGGTCCCTACCAATGTTGAAACCAAACCTATATTCTTGTGCTTTTCGGACTTGTTTGGTTAATATTGTGAGTTTGCCAATTAAGTAGCTTTGACCCTCAGCTTTGTCAGTCTGTTTCTTTGGTAACCAGATTCCTGTTTGTGCCCTTATCTCCATACCTGTGCGATACATGTTGAGCTGGACAGCCCATGCCTGACATCAGCCCAAGTGCTGTCAACACTAAGCAGCTCTGTCTTCCTTCTTGGAAGAGTGTTTCTTGAAGGCAGAAAACCTGGCTTCCTCAGCAGGTGGAAAACTGACTCAGGACACCTGTTCGTTTGTTTTTGTTTGTTCCAGTCCACTTCCCTGTTTACGTAGCTAATGAAGTGCTTGGAATTGTTGGCCAGTCATGCTCATCGATTCCTCATGTCCGACCTGGCAGGACACCCATGCAATCTATAGTGTTTTACCTTGAATTTAAGGGAAAACACTGAAAACTTTATATTGCATTATACATTACAGAGGCCCAAACTGAATCTGTTTATATATCATTTCATATAAAAGTTCAAAATTTCCAGCTACAGTCAAAAAATTTATGATGCTGGAATTCTTGGCTTGCTGTTGTTTGATTGAAAGTAACTAGCAAAGGACAAATGCTATTTACCCAAAAAGCAATTAGAAATATTTCAGTCTTGCTTCAAGCATGATTACATGCAATAGGTCATGATTTTGCACAGGTGGTTTGACAATTCTGAAAGCCCCACTGCATGTCAGACTAACGTGCAGCTGTGCTAGTCATCAATCAACACCATGCTACCTGTCCAAATTAAAATCTGCCAATTCCTGTCACTCTAAACCCAGCAGGGATAATGAAGACTATGCCAAATAATAAGTCAGTCACTGTCAGGCTTAATTGTAAACAGACAAAACGTTGTCTCCAAATCATTCTCAAAAACGTCACATGACACATTGGTGCAAGAGTTTTAAAATCAGTATTGCATCATGGAGCCTGTGTTTTGGAGCATAATTGTGTCTGGCCGTCAGAAGCCGTAAGTACTGCTGATAACTGTCCAGTCCGAACAACGCTGACCCAAACAAGCTTTGTTCAGTTAATCTATTTCCATCCATCTTCTAAACCCATTTGTCCATTATAGCTTCACAGTGAGTCTGGATCCTATCCAAGGAAGCACAGGACATGAGAAAGCCACACAAACACGAGGAGAACCTCACTGTAAACCAATGACCCACTGATATTTGGCTGTGTAGAAAGAAAAGCCACTTTAATGAAAGAATCTGTCAAACAATTCAATGTTACGGTATTGCTTTATGATCTGAATTGCGAATTCAAAAGCAGTTCTCTCCTATTCGTCTATCCATCTTCTTCTTCTGTGAATTGCCTGCCCTGAGAGTAACTTGAGATGGACCAGTATCCTGTCCAGCACGTCTCCGGCCTTGTCTCCTGTGATGCCAGGCATAAGCTCTGGGACCCTCTGCATTATGTCGTAAGATGGATGGATGAGTTACGCAAGTATCTAGCTATTATTGTAATCTCATACCTGTATGGCTGAGGGTACAAAGCCACCCCCAACTGTCCTGTGTGCATGGATTATGCAAGTTCTCCTAGTGCTTTTTTTTTGGGGGGGGGGGGCACTCCAGATACTCTGCTATTATTCTGCAGCACAAAAACATATGATTTGACTCACGTGAGTGTGGAATCCTGTCCAGCTCACTGGGAGAAAAATTGATGGATATGTCATTAATTACTGCTTTGTTTTCCCTTTTGCATTTTAATTGAGGAGAGTACCTTGGCGTCAGACATACAGCTGGGATGTCTCCTTTGTCAATTTATTTTAGTCAATGTTGTGACGGGCCTATAGATGTAAGGTAACCCTACACGCTTTAGCAATATCATTTCTATCCTCCACATAATATTCAGTCGTTTTGCAGAGACACATTTGCAAAGTGCGCATCACGTTAACTGAGAGGGGTATCTCCTGAGGCCTGGCTCTGGCAGCTGAAATGTATTACTGGATGAGATAAATCACTCTTGGCAAATACAAGCTGCAGCCGCTATCGAAACAAGCATGATTTGGAAATGGAAGAAGAAACAGCACAGAAGTAAAAAGGCTAATTCTGTCTTGTATTGATTGCCAAATAAAGACAGCACAGTCGCAGAACAAAACACCTTTGTGCAATTTCAAGTCACTTAGTACGGAGAACAAATGTTGAGTATGGAAGCATGAAACGGTCCCTCCTTTGGGTTTTATTTTGGCTAAGTTGAGGCACAGAGAAGAGAATAAATATTTTTTGGCCAGAAAATTATACACTAAAATATACCGTATAAATCGATGTTATTCTGCACCCATGTTTTGTTAGTGTGGAAGTACAAGGCACCACATTCTCCATGATATGAAGTAAAAGGAAACAGTATTTTTAAAATAAGTCATCTTTTTTCCTTAAAGATTTTTTAATCATAATATGTATTAAAGCATTTGATCCATAGTAACAATGTATTAAATTTGAAACAAAAAATTCTTACTGCGGAAATCTAGGTTTTTTGATATCTTCATATTATTCAATTCCCCTATGAAGAAGTCAGGGAAATTAGAACAATTTATTATAATGCGTGTATGTTTTTGTAATACTAAAATTAATCATTTAAGTGACTTGCATTAAACGTTTAAAACATGGAATTTAGAAATACAGTTGCTACAATTTTTATATAATTTTATAGTAGATAAAAAGAGAGTAAAAAAGAAAACATAATATCAGCCCTGTCATTCATAGTGTTAGTTGGATCTCCATGTCCAGTATTAAATTCTATTCTGCCTGTTCTATCATTTTTGTTGTTAAAAGTTGTACTTCTATTGGAGTAATACAAACATCATTCTAAAGGAATGGAAGCCAATGTATATTTTATTTCAATGCAATCACAAAATGCATAAACCTTTAAAGGACAAATGCCTAAACAGGTGGGTATACGTTGTGAACTTGTTAAATGTTCTGTTCTGAGCTCTGGGTTTTAGTCTATTATAATGAGATTTACTGTTGGTGGTGTTCCAGTATAGGTGATCTTCATTCACTGTAGCAGCTTGTAACATACGCACCGAAAAAGATAAAATTATATTTGACATGACAAAATGTTCTTTTCGCTATGAACACATCCAAAGCAAACGGTCATGAACCACCGTTTTTCATTGTAACCTCATTCAAGAGCATGAAATAATTTGATCTTGTATTCACAGATGCATGGTGCTCCACTATCTTTTCTCTTTTCTAACCTTCTCTCCCTCATCCAGCTTCCTTTCATGTTTCTCCCATCGTAATTGTTTGTGCTGTGATTTTAAAGTTCATCCCCTGTCCTTTCCCCCATAGTTTTGGCTTCTCTTGCACCCATTGGCAATTTTTCTAGCCTGCCTGCTTGCTATTGCTTCCCCGAATGCTTTCTGTTCACTGACCTTTGGGCCAGCGCAACCTTCCTTCATTCCTTGACAAGTCCAAGCTGTGCTCATCTAAATTGAAATGGCTTAAATCCAAGAACCAGACCCAGTTGGGTACCTACAAGAAACCATTGGCTGCATTCTACTCAGTTTAAGTTTAATTTCAAAGTAACCTTTACTATTCAGTTACTATCTTATGGTAAGTATACCCTAACATCTACTTCTCTTTACCCTACATCCACCTTATGTGCCAGACTATTTCACATTTTATTTTTTTTTAAAAAAAGGTTGCCTCCAGCATCTATTGAGCAAACACTTTCCTCACTCGAACAATTACTCAGATGTTATTCTCTTCAGACACAGAACTATAGAACTGAATATCTCTCACTCTTCTGCCACAGTGTTCAAGATATTTGCCATCTTGAGTAATACAGTACATGCATCTCTCTTCTACTTACCTTGGTCCTCAGTTCTGTCTACTGTTTCCAGTTCCACTACCTTAAAATTATTAATTATGCCATAGCCTTCTGGGAAAAAAAACAAACAAGAACACTATTGTGGTAGTTATACATAAGTATCATCACTATTGTTATTAATATGAATATATTATTGTTATTATTTATAGTTTTGTTAACTGACGAAATAAAAGCAAATCAAAACAAATATAACGTAAAAATGATCATTATTGTAGAAAAACATTACATTGGTAATTTCTGACGAACTGATTATGACAATGAGTTACGTTTTTTTAGTTATTTGACTTAGTAATTAAACAATGATTAAAAAATGGAAGTTGCCTTTTTTCCCTTCTGGCAGCAATTATACCATATGCCATCTGAAGGAACCACTTTAGGTATTGCAAGCAAAAGAATGCCAGTGCAGTCTCCATGGAAACAATAAGCAAAGGCAGAGATTCCTGTGATGGTAATTTGAGTAATGAGCTGGACAAGGCACATTCCATTATATCTCCCTAAAAGCCAAAGTGCTAGTCCAGCTGTGGTCTATTTAATCTGAATAATACAACTTTTTACCATTTTTCACTTTTTAAAACACAGTAACTCTTTCAAGTTCAGCACAGTATGATGTATGGCTTGAGTGATTAATGAAAATAAATACGTCAGCCTCAGATGCTGCATTTTTATGTTTGTAATAGATTTACAGATTAATCATTCCTATATAATAGGGATATGTTATATATTCTGATGTTTTTGTTTCATATTGTCACTTTTTTTTTCCCCAAGTATACTTCATCTTGACTCAGTGTACTATATTCGTTTATGCTGTTGTTGCGCTACAGTTTGAAAAGAAGATGATGGTGGAGTATATTGTTGACAATCAAGCAATGGTGGATCCCCATGTCCACCTATCAATGTGCACAGCTTTCAAGAAACAAGCAGGTCAACATTACAACATGTCATCTGTGATCACTGATCCTAAATATTCCAGATCCTATTTGTGGCTCACATCAAGACTCATGGCATTCTATACCTACCCCATTTTCATTTGTCTTTGCCGTTTTGTGATGGAAAGTAAGACCCCTGCAGCAGACCCCAAGCCAAAGACAATGTGCACACAATCCAAACAAATTATATCAGTGAATAATATTATTAAATGTAGCACTCTGGCTGCTAAAGGGTCCAAGATATCACTTGCTGGTAGCCAGGCTTGTTCTTCAGGGCCATAACCTTCCCAGTTGGACAGTTACTCCAGCCCTACCTTCCAGCGTCTTGAGTGCAGCAGAGAGCATTCCGTAAACCCCGATTCTCCCTCTAACGGAGTAGGAGGGACAACCTCCATCGAAGACACCATGGGGCTGTAGAAAACAGGCCCTAACAATATGAAAAGGACCTGGAAGCTGCAACTGGTAAGTGACTGGGTTTATGTGACGTACCACCTTAAATGGGCCGATAAAGCAGGGTCTAAGCTTATGACTTGTCAGCATCAATTTGATGTTCTGAGTTGAAAGCCATACCTATTGCCCCAGATGGAACAGTGACGTAGGTCAGTAGCAGCGATCTGCAAAACACATCTGGGAGTGCAGGGCCCACTGTAACTGAGTGTGGGCTTTTTCCCGAACCTGGTCAGGCTTGGGAGTAGGCCTGGAGACCAGGCACACAGGGCCTAAGGGACACCATGGGCTAGATGCCAGTCCATCGCAGGGCATGTACAGTCACACTCACTTTATGGAGGTGCCATTTAGCCTAAATACATGCCTTTGGACTGCAGAAAGAAACTGAGGTACCTGAGGGACTCCTGAGTAACATGGGAATAACACGCAAACATATCACACAGAAGCAGGACAGGAACCCCAAAGCGGGAGGGGTGAGGTTCAAGTGCAAGCAAGTTAGGAAACATGTTATGAGATTTACAGTCGCAAAAATAACATTTCCATGAATTAGTTAGTTTATCCTTGTCCTCATGTTTGAAAATAGAGCATGACATACTTTGTTTAAAGGAAAGGTAAGCAGGTAAAAAAATGACACTGGTCCTAGATGGATCCAAATGATATTAAATGTTGCTCTTGACTGTACATGGTTTGAACTTTTTTGGACATGTTTCTTAAAGTTATGACTATAATAAAAATATATATAATGCATTTCATCCTTAATACCAATTAATTGGAATTCCTTTGAAGATTGTTCAGTTGATGACGCTATAAAAGATTATATACGTGAAATAAAAGTAAATTAACCATGGGTCAAAAGAGTCATGAGTGTTACTTTTAAGATGTATGAACAAAAATACATTGCATAATACTGTTTTAAAGGAATATTGCTGACGATGTTCTTTTTTTTTTTATTTCAAAACATCAGAGCTGTTATTTAATGGTGTTGAAGTCAGTTAAATGCTTATATAAGTATAGTAAGTCAAAAGCAGTTGATACAACATACTTCTGTCGAAATTTCAGAACTGGAAAGACATTGATAACTATAGCCAGGTTTGTCACGGTATAATAAAAAAACAGAAATTGAAAACATACCAACACTTAAGTATCCTCGAAATACTGCAGATGAGTCATCTTTGGCCCAGGGGAAATATGTCAAATATGCTAAATATGATGGGGTAAAGGAACAGGTGAAGAGGAGATTAGAAAATCAAAAGGAACTGAAAAATCTGAGGTCGGCCATCCCTATAAATGGGATTTGTTTGAAAAGCTGATGACAGACAGCTTATTATAGGATAAGGTGGGTCCCCTGTCCCTCCAGGTTCTTAGTATCAACCCCCCATCCCAACTCAATACATCCCATTCTATCTTTGTTTCATGAGGAGATCTGACTAACTAATCAACAGTAGACAAAATGTTATATGAGGTTTCTATTCTACGTATATGGCGCTGTGCAAATATCAACTAAGGGACAAAGTTCAATGTGCTAGTATTGATGTGTCAGGAGGAAACAATGCTAAAAATGAAGTTTAACCCGGACCTGTACTGCACATTTAAAATTCATAGAGTTGAACAGTGTGTTGAAGTTTCGTAAAATATTACGTTAGATGATGCTTGAAACAGGAAAGCTCTAAGTATTATGGAACATGCCTTATTGGGTTATCTATTATTAAGGAAACCCATTGACTGTTCCTGCTATGCTTGATTTCATTCTTGGCCATTGTTGCTTTTCTGAAAAATAAATTAAAAATATACTGACAACAAGCCTTTGTGCTCAGAGTTGGTCGATCGCCCTGAGTTTGCACCCAACTGAGTGAGAGACGGAAAAAAAATGAGAAGGATGGGTGTAAGAAGGAACTGGAGGAGGGAGGAGAATGAAAGAGTAAGCGTGAAAAATGAAAACCAAAAACTGTGTTGACTGAAAGACTGCTAAAGAGGAGCAGGCGAATGTCTCTGCACTGTTAATGAGTTCGCTCAAAGACAAAGGCGCTGCCCTTCACAGCCGACAGATACACGGGGGGACTGGAAAGCATCACTGGGATTCATTTTAAGGGGATTTTTTTTTATATACCAAAAAAGCAATTACAGCAACAGTGTTGTGGAATTGGGTGCAGGCCAGATATTTTGCTCACCAGAGACAGGGGGAGAAATTAAACGAGCAGGGGGAAAAAAGGAGCCGACCCACGGTAACTAAAAGATGGCAAAAACGACAGCAGATATGGCATGAAGAGGGAAAGATGGCTGTTTTGATGGTCAAGTGTCATTAAAGTTGATGGAGCCTGGAATCGCTGAAATAAAGCATGTAATGTTATTGTATCACACTTTGTTTTTTCGATCTGTTAAAATTATTACTTAAGATTTTGATAGCTACTGCTGCCAATTTGTTCAAACACATCTGTGACTGACGTATTATTGCCTTGGGCGGCAATTATTCCAAACTCAAAACTATAAGCCAGCTACTACTAAGGACACAGCTGTGTATTCTTTTGCATTTATTGACTATAGTCCATTATTGTAATTAAATCGTAATTAAGTATACATGTTGATTAAATTTGTGTAATCCAATGGCATTTAATTTTTTTTGTTTATTTGGTTGTCATAGATCGTGTATCTAAGGAATGCACAACGAATCCACTGCAGGTGATCAGCTCAGTTACAATTAAAGCATACTTGGTATGAAGATAATATCATGTATAACAATGGGTGGAGAATCTAATTACATCGTTACACTAACGGCAACACTTAGTTAATTGCAGACATCATGACAGAAGCCTCCACAAGATGGATTGTATTACCATGTTTGTTTCACTATGAAGAAATAAAAAGGTAAATTGCCTATTATTTATACATCTATAAAAGAATTACCATAACTATAAGGTTCTGTCATGTCGACGTCCTGCTGACCACACAGACAACATTCTTTTAGAATGTCTTCAGGCATGTTTATTGTTAGGGATTGTCTTCAACTGCTTTTACCTTAAATTTTCTGTTTTTATATTTAGTTATTGCCTGAGTAACTTAGTAACTTGGAATGAGAAAGAGTTCTATATTGAATAAAAGACGGCATGGTGCAAAAACTAAATTAAAATTAGTTTTCTTTAAATGGGGCAGATAGTTGATTTTTTTCCTCACTACACTGTGCTTCGGGCCACAGGCTATATTACAGTAGATTAGAGTAGATTTTGCTCAGCTTTAGTAATTAGACATTGAAAAGAGTCCTTATCATTTTAATAGTCTTTTAGTGGAGAAAAAAAAAACAGACTTGTTTGACGTCTTGCTCATTCTATTTTGAATGTTACCTGAAATTCTCTATAATATTGCTGAAAGCATTTGTAGCATTTTTTTTTGTTATCAGTTTTGTGCAGTTAATAAATTTAATCCATATTAATATGCCTTTTACTCTGTGCTTCACTGACTCCAGTAATTGGTCATTTGAGTCAAAGAAAACAATTAAAAAGAAGAACAAATTGGAAGACCAGCATAAGTGTTCCATGGACATATCTGTGACATCATACAATAAAAATTATAGGCAAGCCAGTATATGAAGATACCTGTAAATAAAGATGCCAGATATAATTCTTTATAAAGTTTTTTTTAGTGCTGACACCTTAAGGTTTAAAAAGAGTTAATCGAAAAATGGTTTATTTAAATGTTAATATATTTGTATATACAGAATTGTTGCCTTATAATCAAAGAATATACCACAGCAAAAACAAATTAACAATTGTTATGTAAAAATAACTCTCTGCTTGTTAAGCACAATATGATGAAAGTTTTCTGTTTACTTAATTAATCCTTAAAAGCCACTCAGACAACAACAAGGGACACAGATAATCTCCCAGAGTTACCTCAAGAAAATTCAATGCAAGGAAAGTAAGATTGTGGCGCCCCCTTTAGACCAGGGGTGAAAAAAAAGTTAGTCGCAAAGAAAAGACAAAGGAAAGCAGAGATGACAGGAAAGTACATTCCTTTGTGAAATTGCATGTTTTTACTTTTAAATTTTAAATTTTACTTTTAGCAAAAATTATACGGAAATGGGATGGGTGAATGGGAAATAAGAAACATAAAATAAAAAACAAATATTGAATGATAAAACCTCAAAAAGATAAGGTATAGGGAGAGATGAGGGTGATAGTAAAACAACACTGGGGAAATTAGAGGTGTTTATCACCATTTGAATGCTTTAAGACCCAGCTGAGTACAGTCATTTCTGGCTCAAGTACCACAGAGTTAGACCCTTGAATTTTTGAGTTAAAGTCATAATCTGTATTTTATGAGAAGCAACAAAAACAAGTTTCAAGAAAGATATTGAAAAAATAAACATTGTAGTGAAATGTCATAACATCTATTTATTTTTCAATATAAATTTTAAAATGATACATTTAAGATTTAAAAAAAAATGTGTAAATAAGGTTAAACAATTAATCTAATTGAGATACAGAGAATAACGATCCAGGCCGAGTCCATCTGACAGATTTATTCATTAATTTTCCTGTCAATTGCTTCCAAAGTTAAATCCATTGTAAAGAAGGAATCCAAATAGATTTAAAAAGATCTTTATTTACTATTGCAGCAGTAATTAAAAGATACTGAGAAGTCTATATGATTTGTAGTTCACATTGGTTGTCTTTGGGTTACATTGAAAAGATTCTAGTCTAACTTAATGAAAGACCACAAATATCACTCTCTAGTCTGTCTACAGCCTACCCAGCAGCTGGGTCTATGCAGAATAAAATGAGACATTATCACAGGTAGTCTTCACACAGTCATTGCACAGCCTTCCTGGTGACAGTAAATGACTGGAGCGTGAACTCCTAGTAGCAATAAACAATCATATTCATTTATAATGTCAACACAGCACCATGACAGAATATGTCATGTTATTAGGGGAAAGCCTCACATCCCTGCACGCAACTTTCAGTACATTAACAATGGCCTTAACGGCTTTTTGGGTACCCTCTGAAGAAGATCTGAGCTTATTTTTAAAGCTCCTTTGTTTATATATTTATGTATGTTTAATGGAAATAAAATCTAATTAAAATTGGATTTAAGGCATATAGATGTATTGTATCACCCTGGATTGTTAATTGTATGTGTAACTATACTGTGGCCAGTTAAATGGCTGCATCCATCATGAGGAAATTATGGTCAAATGTCTAAATGCATTGCATGTGCTCTGTTTTGAACATCTTTGATAAAATACATTAATTCACATTCTAAACTTTAGGTTATATCAGTTATAGCGTTTGCTACTTTTCCCAACCCAACAGTTAACCCCTTTCTTTTTCTTGTGGGTGCTGGTTTCTTGTTAATTAACTTGCCTCAATTAAGCCGTTGATTGAATGGTATGGATCAAATCATAGCCTGGCAGGTAGTTGATCCTATTAGGAAGACGATTTGAAAGCCAAAGAAAATCTGAGGGTGATGGGTAAACATCTCTGATTTGATAGATTCTCTTAACACATTAAAATGCAAGTTATTAAGGACACCTGACAGGTTCCACAACAGATGCAACCCTTTTCATTTAAATTCATTAGCATTTAATGCAAATTTGCTGTAAGCAAGCAGAAAATACCTCTCTATGCTGGACTAACCTCTCTTTCCATCAAACTCTACCCGACATTCAATTAAGCACTTACTGAAATAAAAAAGTCAAATTAACATATTTATATGGCTATTAGACTGACATGAACATGAAATTTAAGGACCGTGAATGTACACAGAATATTGCAGGATGGGGCTTGTTTTCTATCCTACAGCTGAATCAAATTCTCTATTGCTAACGATTAACATTATAATGGAATGACTTAGTTTGTAATGCAACATTTTCAAATGCATCACCAAATAGTACTATATAAAGAATTAATACTACGCTTTAAAAGTGTTTAAACTACAAACTATAATCTAACATAGCATATAACAACATTTGTAATTACAGCAGCACCTCATCAATTTTCTTATTTAGTCACTTCGTAATTGCACAGCTTCCCTAAGCCAGCACTTAGCGTGCCTGCTTTCAGAAATGCCGCATGAAACCCAGAAGCCAATATTAACAAAGTCAGCATTACAGCCCAGGGGTTCTCCATAATTTTCCTGCAGCCAATTTTTCATGATCTAAATGACACCACGGGACAGGGGCTGTGCAAGGTTGGGCGAGCAGGGGATTCTCAACCAGGTTTCATAATTAAACTCTCTGACGGAAAACCATTACAATATTTATATTCTCTGTTTGAAATTGATGGT
Source organism: Gnathonemus echidnorhynchus (assembly GCA_026776725.1). NCBI lineage: Eukaryota > Metazoa > Chordata > Actinopteri > Osteoglossiformes > Mormyridae > Gnathonemus > Gnathonemus echidnorhynchus. The sequence goes on from JAODJU010000033.1 coordinate 7,838,648, forward strand.
TAATGTGCCACCTATTTAAAACCCCCAGCTGTAGCCTTTAAAAAAAATATTTTATGTGCTGTACTTTGAAATTAATATTTTAAGTAGTGATGGCAGAATTGAAACATGGAAATCCATAGTGGGAAGGATATGCTGTCAATCTCTGCCATATTAAACTCAATGGGAACCAATTGGAAATGGATTAAACCCACTAGTGACTGATATTTTACGGTAATCCCACCCACCCTGGGATTTATGTCCTCCACATATGACTACTACTGCAACTGGAAAATTTATATTGTGAAGTAGCTATCTTTCAACTAATAATTATTAAATGGATATAGGCAATCTATGTGCTGAATAACTGATTTCTCAGTAAACTGGTTCCTGGCCAAGTATATCAACATTGAAAACAACATTACAAAACTCTTCCATCTATTTACAAATGAACTTCACCGACACATGCTAGCTCAGGCAGGCAGGACATATTATAGCCACAATGCACCTCTAGCACTCAAGACAGGTTTCTAGGATGTGGGCCAGAAGAAGCAATCACCATTATAGCATTTTTTAATCTATATAGGTAATGAGGGACAGGTGAAGTAATCAGCAACACAAACCAATGACACCTGAGGCTCCTTCATGAGATGGACGTAAGCCATGCATAGATATTATCCTAAACAACAATTATCCTATGTATGGCTGTACCAAATGCTACATAGGCTCTAAGGCATCTAATCAAAACAATAGATGCAAAAAGAAAATCAATGCAGAAAGGAAAGAATAATGTGATTTTAAGACTCTCCTGTGATTAATTACAAAAGGTAAAAGTAAGTTAAAAGCTGTCTGTTCGTTACCAATATGCTTAATTTTCAAATAATAAAATATTACCTAACATTTCAATTGGACACTTTTCACAGTGCAATATCAGAAAGCAAGTAATTTGGTTTATTTCCTTGAAATGAAGTCTATAAAACTTAAGGAGAAAGTAAGGTCAGCCTGCCCCTGGATAAATTAGGGTTAAAAGCCTTGCTCAAGGGCCAAATGGTGGGATCACTCAATGAAGATTTATTCATTCATAACGATTATTAGTGCGGAACAATACAACAATCATAATCAAAAAGGCAAAATCAGGATATTGGGTTAGACAGATAAAACAGATAATTTTAGCAAAAAAAAAAAAAAACTTCAATGGCAATGCTCAATATGGAGAATACCTCACAATGGACTAATGTAAGGAGTATTTCAGTGACTGTGTGGGGAATGAATTACAGGTGTATAACCAGGAAGGGTAACTGGTTATACAGAAGACCTGTACAGGCTCCCTGATCCTGGGGTCAGATACATAATAGTCTCCACTAATGTCATAGCCAACCCACCCCGCCCTCCCCAGTCCACCAAGTATTATCGCTCCCCCAGGACACAGAAGGAGTAAGCAACTTTGCTGCCAATGTCTAGCAGAGAAGGGGGTTCAGTAGAGTTTGTCGAGTGCAGCAGACTGAAGTGGACAGACTTGACAAAGTAGGCGTGGAACATAGGTGATATCCTGCATCTGGGGAATAGGTGAAGTAAGTTAGATAGTAAGTTACAGAGTTTATGCGAGAGAGGATCTTTAAAGGACCAATATAGAGAGAGATACAGTATGATGTTCCTGGAGGAGAACCACACACACTGACCCCGATGGAAAAGGAGTGGCATGGTGGTTTGTCAGCAAACTTCTTCAAACTGCTTGTTGAAGTTGAATGTGGGACGACATCCAGACCTGACCGCTCCGCTGGAACCACTCGTCTAGTGCCTAGACATCAGTGGGATCAGCATCCCATAGGTGGAGCAGAGGTTGGAAACCTTAGACTCATTGGAAAGGGGTTAAACACAGGGAGGATCGTACCAGAGAATTATGGGGATATTCTGCTCAGGTGGGATACTAGCTCAGACTGGTGTGCGTTTCCCAGAAGCATAGTTGCTAATAACATAGCAGCTAAATGGTTCAACCATGTAAGTTGCTAACAGGAGATTTTGGGAAGTGTACCCCTAGAAAATTGCACAGAGATGGCAGCAAATCTCCTGGGCGAGCTGTTCCATTTGTTCATTGGACTGGGGACGGCAGCCCAGCAGCAGATTCACATTCGCCCCCAGGTGTGTGTAAAATGCTTGCCGTAGTTGCCCAGTGAATTGTGAATCCTAGTCCAACACTACATGATTAGGAATGCCAGAGAAAATGAAATATTAGTTACTAACATATTCTGCCATCTGGATAGATGAGGGGGCACCCAGGAGAGGGATGAGGTGCCACTTAGAAAAGCAGTCAAATATAACCAAAATGATCATGCATCCCTGTGAGATCAGGCAGATCAGTAATAAAGTCCATCACTGTATGGAACCGGTGGGGAATGAGTAGAGGTTATAACTCACCAAAGGGCAGGTGCCTTGGAGTTTGCTTGGGCACAACAGTAATTGTAGACATGGTCCACCATCCACAACGGAGAGACATGCGTTCTGGTAACTCCTGGGAGACCTGAGCTGAGGGAAGTTTGAATCTACTGGAACAGGCAAGGGCAAATCAGCGCTATTTATTAGAGGGTGTATGTGGAGGACTTGGTTCTGCCCAGAGAACATCCTGTATCTCCTTCCTAATTTCCCATCATATATGCACCATGTTACAGGACAGGGAAATAGTGGCATCTGGACCAGACCTCACTTTGGTATTCTTTGACCCAGGACAGTAGGTAACCATAAGAAAGAAACCGGGTAGAGAAGAGAGTCCATTTGATATTGCTAGAATTGAGTCGTTTTGCTTCCTTTACATACTTAGAGTTTTTGTGGTCAGAAAGTACTACAAAGGAGAAAGTAGCTCCCTTGAGCCAATGCCTCCACGTATAATAACATATAATTGATGTTCCGTTGCACAACCACTTGAATGTGCTTACAGTTTTCAGCTAGATTTGTGGAATAAATCAATATATAGTCTATAGAGACTATTACAAACCCGTCTATCATGTCCCTAAATATGTCATTCATAACTGGACTGGAATATAGAAGGTGCATTAGCTAAACCATAGGGCATAACCAGGTACTCATACTGTCTCTTAGTGGTTATAAATGTGTCACGTAGGCAGAATCTAGTGAAAACCTGAGCCTTGCGTGCTTGTCCCAATACAACAGGGATTAAAGGTAAGGGATACCAGAACTTGACAGTGGCATCACTTAAAGCTCTGCAATCAATATAAGGACGGAGTGTCCCGTTGTACTTTTCACAATGAAAAAACAAGAGACTGCTGGCAAGGTGAATGGACCAATACACTCGTTGGTGGGAGCTTGGTTGATATAGTTTTCTAATGCTTCATCCTCAAGACTGGGGGAATACTTCACTACTTGGATGGGGGGAGGCACCTGGGCATAGATCTATGGCACACTACAATGGATGACAGCGAAGAAGAATGGCTTCCCTTTCTTTACTGAACATGTCCCGGAAAGACTGATATTCAGGGGGTATCAGTTCACTAGCGACCTTTTCTGGACTCTCAACTGGCATTTAATGACAGGGTACAATGGGGCAGGCAGATATGGGGCTCCAGGAGACTAATCCTCCCACAGCCCACAAAAAACTGGGTTATGCAAACAAAGCCGGGGATGTCCCAATACCAGCAAGTCTCAAGGGAAACTAATCACTAAAAACTGTAGAGTTTCTCTATGCAAGCAGCTTACTTGTAGCCCCTTGCAGTCTGCTGGGAAACGAGACTTGACTTCAAGGGCTGAACATCGATTGCTCTAACAGGAAGGGGAGTTTCCGCCGGGCGAAGGGGAATCTTTGTTTCTTAACAGCTGCATGTCATTGAAATTTCCTGAGGCACTAAGTGTACAAGCAGGGAGATTGATACACTGTTAAAAGTAATTACCGGAGGCTCTGGTTTGAGTGGTTGATAAACATACATTACTTATCTGGTGAATCAGGCAAGATATCCATTGGTGTCCTGGTCCTCCACAGTACAAGCACAAGCTATTCAGCAAACATCTCTGATGCTCCACTCTGGTAGGAGGTTCTCTATTTATTCTGGATCAGGGTCAACTGGGGTCTTCATAAGTGAACTGTGACTAGATTGTCAACTCTTCTGTAACTTATATAGAAATTTGTCTACCATGATGGATATCTGAACATACTATTCAAAATCCATGCCTCCACTGCAGGCTGGTTCAAACTCCTGTACTTGGTCAAAAGTGCAGGTGCACTCCAACCTGTCCCAGGGGCGAATGACTAGATTTCTAGGGCATAATCAGTGGTGGAGTATCTCTGTTCCCACATTTTTGGATTCTGGATGGTCAGACCTGCTCTAGAAACAGGCATAGAACATGGACTCATAACTGGACATATACATGACTGTACTAATTTTGGTGCCACAGAGCAATGAACCTGTGCAGGGCCCTTCCTGTCAGCAGTGAAATGACAAGGTAGAATGGGGTGGTTCAAATCAGGTCAGGTTGGGAAGCATGCACTGACCAAATGAGGAAACACCCTGGGATCCCGGCTGGTGACTGACCCCCCCAGGCAGACACATGGTCCAGTCCCATCCTCTGGAAATGGGGTGGTTCACAGAAAAAGGAAAAAGCCAGAACTTAATATTTTGACTGGCTTTCCTTGTTCACCCTCTCAGGCACTGGCACTGCGAAAACAACAACATACTCATATACATAACAGGATACAGGTGATAGGAATGTAACTGATTTGCCAGTGATAGATAGCAGCCCAGTAAGAGCCACAAAAAAACAGATAAGGTTAGTCATTGAGATGGCAGGGAAGTTTGGATTTGAGGGGCTGTCTAAGGGTCATCAGTAATTATAAAATTTCAATATATTTTCTCACTAAAACTGTAACAAATATGTGGTTAAAGGAATCATAGTTAGCTATTTCCTTATCACTCAAATAGCCATCTATCTTCCAGGCATTCATCCAGTACAAGGTCACAGTGATCATGGAGCTTATCCTACGCAGCACTGGCCACAAGGCCAGGGAACAGCCTAACTAGAACCACACACGCCCATTCACATACACATGCTATAGGAACCTTGGCGATACTAAATCTACCTGACTGTACCTGACTGTATATCTTTGGACTATAGGAGGAAATCCGCATAACACAGGAAGAACATCCAATCTCCACATATGATCGGCAGAAGGCAGGACTTGAGGCAGCTCTTGGCCTTGAGATAACACTGTAGACCACTGCGTCCCCCCCCACATCATCCAAGTATGTTTTATTACATTACTTATATATAATATATTACTTATTCTTAAAAATCCTTAGTAAGAGGAATCTTGTGTATTTTATCGTAGAAGACAGCCAAAGAAGGGCTGACACAATAAATATTTCCAGCTGTTAACAGCTGAAAGCCTATAGTTCAGATCTAAATCAGAAAGACGGGCTGTCTGAGACGCGTATGCTGTTATCTGTGAGCTTGTCAGTGCATAACTTACTGAACACTGCAGCTGCTAAGGAATGACTGGATTCATTTTGATTTTCTGAAAAGGTTTATCAGAAGGTTTCTACCATATGCTTAACATACATATCATGTGTACCAAGTCTACTATAAGAAACTACAATTGAAGATAAGAGGACATATTACTTTAGCATTTCTAAGAACCATGTAGTTATTAAATTAATATTTTTTTTTTCTTCCCATACACATCTGCTTAAGTATTCAAGAGTAAAGTAACAGTGGCTAAATCTGTTATACAATTCTGAAGGTCTCCAGCAGGAAGCACAGTACTCAGATATGTAATGCATTACAGTATTGGACTTATTAACAACTTCCTATTCTGAAGAGCAGTAGCGATCCCATATGCTTGAATACTAAAGGGAATGATTTGCATCATTGATGAAAATAGGCATGAAAAAACCCATCTTGCTGCTGTCTTTCCCTTTTCCCATAGTAAAAATGTTCCCATACAATCCCACAAATCTTATGTAAACCACTAAGAGTGGAGTAATTATATATCCTCTTTGAATATATCCAGTCCATCTTTTAAAGCAATCTTTACTGGATATCAGATATTAAGTTTTCCAAGATTATTCAGTTAGTACAGGGTTTATTTATGTTGCTGTCCACTCTTAAGTGATTACATAATGCAAAATCCTTAGTGTCTCTACTTCATTTTCTCCATTGAAATGCTACACCTTCTTTCACAGACAAATTACCAAAACAGTCTAATTCTTATTTACTTAAGGTGCTCCTTTCCCATACCCAGCATAGATGGATAATAAATACGGCCCTGAATCTTCTGAACGAAAGCGACATTGCATCTCCTAGTTCAAGGCAGTATTCTAAAAAGGCAACAGAGTTCCCTCTCATGTATTGTGGTTACGACAAATGTATCCCACATGGTCCGCAAGAGCAGTAAGCTCATTTTTCATCCACTTTGGTAAGAAATAAAGAACATATGCTAGCAGGTTTTTCTTTTTTATTCTTAACTTAAATTCATACGTCCATAAATCAGATCAATCCACAACCGCTAACTCTTTAGCAGCACTCACATGTTGAATGTGTCATTTCAAAGCAACTGAACTCGTTTTTTTCTTGATTGATGTGAAATACAGCTAGTCACATATTCCTGGGCACTGTCCCCATCTCTTCTACACCTTCTGTAGTATCTCCCAAGTAAGAATAACGGTGCGGAGATGTGATCTGTGTTGTGGACCCGAGACAAACAACAGCACTGTGAAATCAGGCAGCACTAATGCGTTTAGAGCAACTGAAAAGCCGAGGTAGCATACAGTATATATACCCAGCCAAATATCTGCCGCTGTGCTGAGATCATAAATGCTCCCAAGGAACCTGCTGTGAATTTCTCTTCCTCGACCGCCCCCCCCTTCGCCCCCATCATGCATTCTAAGGCTCCCGTGAGTAGCTTGTGCAAAAGATAATGCATGACTGATTTTTGAAGGAACCTATGAAAAATCCTAGCTTGCCAGGTGACATTAAACCCAACCAAAGATATATTTGCCTGTGCTCTTGTTTCAGAGTGATGCAAGGCACTCCTGGCCGTGTGTACTAACTCTGATTGCATTTTTATCAGGAAGAGTGCCATCATGTAAATACTTGTTAGACGATAGGGTGAGAAAATAGCATGCAGATATGGGGAAATTTTGAAACAAATTCCAAGAGCAGAACAAGTCTTAAGTAAATATTATGACTAGCCGTTTTCCGGGGTGTATTTGGAAGAGCCCTTGAATAACATAAGGTTAAGTACATTTTACCCTATCACAGATTAGCTCTCCTTCATCCTCTGAGCTGACAGTCACACGTAAGTAACGGCTTGTTTCTTCCTCTTGAGACTCATGCAGGCAGCCTCTTTGTACCTTTGCAAAAACAAAGGACTCCCGCCTGATGTTTATCATTTTTCTGCCAAAAAGCAGAAGAAAGTTTGCCATGCACTGCATCACGAGTCCTCACATGTTGTATGGTAGCAGCAATCCTTCGCAGTTCAAAGGTAAGGATACATTTTCCAACAAGGAAAACAGTGAACCTGTAAGCTTTGAAAAAATAAATAAAACAGAAGCTTTTAAGCAAATAAACAAGGTGCTGTGTGGTTATAAATAATTTGTGAATTTGACTGTTCATCATTTTGCTTTGTTTGTACTTCTAACACTACAAAGCACTCCAAAGGCAGAATTGGCAACCTTCCTCATGTGACTCTAAGTATATCTTACCTATAGATATTTTTGTTGCAATTTCTTATGTTGATCAGTGCAGCCAACATTCTACAATGTTATTTCTGTCCTATTAGAATAAAACAGATAGGGATCTTTGTTTTTCAATGTACAAAACAGGCTACAACTTGCCCAAGCTTAACTGCAGTTTCTCAAGCTGCTAATTCATCTGTGTAGGTGTGAAATATGTCAGTGACAGACATATTCTTAATCATTCTGACCCAGACTGTAAACTTGCTTTCACACCGAAATTCTGGAACCTAGTTCTTGGTTCCGAGCTCCTGGGCTGTCTCAGTCGGGGACTTTTGTAGCTCCTGCCCACCTTTGTGTGTCACTTTCACACCACACAATGGGATCTGGGACCTTTCGGGTAAATAAGCATGGGAGACACAAAAAGTGACTGAACAAGTCATTTTGTTGTTATCGGGGGAGATCAATTGTGATCAAAATGGGACACAAGTTATATTTATACAACACATATCAAGTTAATTCTTATTAAATCTGGGCGTGGTAGGCGTGGCACACATGAGGACTGGACGCACAGGTCATGATAGAACCCCCCCCAAGGCACGCACTCTGGGCATGCCCCAAGGGGAGTGGCGGACAGGACAAGACCGGGAAAACAGAACCTGAAAAACAAGACAAAAGCATCACTGGGGCACAGGGAACAGAACTGAAACACAAAACAAACACAAGGGCAAAAGCCAAGACAACACCTGACACAAGACGGGAAACGCAGACAGGCAGACCAGGAAGGGAGACACAGGGGAAACACCAATGGAAGGGACAAAAGGACCAGGAGTGAACGGAGGAATCACAGGGGGACAAGGAGCTGAGACAGGAGGGACAGAGGGATGAGGAGCAAACACGGGAGGCCAGATGGGAAAGGTCGGGGGGCAATGGGGAGCCCAAGGGAGCCACAGCGGGCGATGGGCGGCAGCCGGAGGGGCCGCAGGCGACCGAAAGGCCAAAGCCAGAGGGACCCTGGGTGGCTGGGAGGCAGGAGCTGGGGGGGACCACGAAGGGGTCGAGGAGGAAGCCGGAAGGATCAGCAGAGGTGAGGAGGGAGCAGAAGGGGACCACGGCGAAGGCAAGGAGGGAGGGGAAGCTGCAGCAGGTGACGGCGCAGCCACAGCAGGTGACCAGATAATCCATGTCAGGGGGACACTTTGAGCTACTTTGGGTTTTACAAACTACTTTCAAACTGAAAGGCTTCTGTGCTCGGCTAAATAGTTCAGCTTTTCTTGTGCTTTGACTGATTTGTTTCCTTGAAGACTCATTCAGCTGTTTCACATTAGCATTAGTGACACATGCACGATTATAGGAGACTGACCAATCAGCACACAGCGAGAACATCAGTGCTAAAGTGAAATCCAGGTCCTTTTAATTGAAATGGTAATTTACAATTCCTGTCCTAGCTCAGAGTGTCCTCCCTGACATGGATTATCTGGTCACCCGTCCCACAGGCAAATGACGAGTCAGAGTGGGGGAACCTACAGGCGGCTGATGAGGCGTCGGAGGCGGGACCGCAGGCGGCCAATGAGGCGACAGCGGGAGACCCGGAGCGCGAGAGCCAAGCAGGAGCCTGGGGGACCACAGGTGAGATTGCTGTAAGATTGCTTGTTTGAGCGTCTGAACGCATGAGTGTCACGCCAGATGCACAAGAGCTGGCATCCCTGCTTTCTGTGTGCGTCTGTCTTTGACTTTGGGTGCCTAGCGATTCAGTATTACTCAGCATTAGGAGCCACCATTCATAATAATTAATTTCTTGTTTTTCCCTTACAGTCCACTGCCATGTAACATTATGAAAACCTGCAACCCACGACCTCCTATTTATCCGCAACTGTAATTTCAAAATAGCCCAATTGGGCGTGAAAACCACAGACCTGGCAATTCTGCTAGCAAATCTCCTTGATGTAAGTGTATATGAATGGGTAGATTTACTTTAACCAGTATAACAGCTGAAATATGATTCTCAAAGCAAATGTCTGTCACGGCTTTGAGTCATTTGACAATGATGGCATACAGATGTAGCCAATCTGGACCCAAAGGGTGAGATGCCCCATTTTAACTGCTATCCAGTTCTTTTTTAAGGAACCAGAATTATTGAGAATGAGAACTATAACAGATTTTTATGCAGTAGAATAGCCAAAAAATGCAACAAAACAACTAGTTTAAATGCTAAACATAAAATGGTGAACTATTTATGAGATTTTACTACTTTTCTCAGTTTTGATATATCAGGCTATGAGATAAGTTAATGCTTTTTACACTTAGCAAGGTGATAGGGACCTTTGTAAAAATACAAAGAAATATTCACAAGAATATATAAGAATATTCACTAGAAAATGCTCTCAAAATTATTTTAAATATATTAAAATTAAAGCAGCATGTTATCTTAAAAGCCATATAAATTAATTCTATAAAAATAATACCACACTGCTCATTGCAAGGCAGAAAAGTGTCTTAAGACCCATCTCTTCAGGGAACACAACTAACCTCATTCTACTACTGACCCTCACTTTCTTCACTGGCTGTTCCATTGAACTGATTTCACTTGGCACTGCAAGATTTTCTCTTTTTGAATTTTACACTTAGTCCCTGTCCTGTTCTCTCGGGTGTCATATATTTGAATAGCTTTTTCCACTGTTAGGCTCTATCAGTGTTTTGTATAGCTCCAGTTGCAATAATATTCTGCTCTTGTTACTGGTCTAATATTGAAAGCTTAACCCAACAGCAATTTTATCTAAGTTATGTCCTTGTCAGCTCTTTTCTTGTGATTTATTAGTTGTCTCACTTCTGCATTGCTTTAGACAAAAGCATGTGTTAAATAGGTATAAAAGTGAATGTAATTTGAAATTAGCTTTATGAAGTAATAACTACTTTATAACGCATTATATCAGCTTGACAGGTTTTAAGACACTGCTTCTTGTTTCAGAAAGGGGTCAGGATCTCTGAAGTCGGGGCAAAAGGGTCATTTAAGTGTCTCTTTTGTTGCTTTGACGTTTCTTGTTCTTTCTTTGCTGGAATAGTTGCTGCAATGCAACATACTGACTATGGTGTTCCTGCCCTGTGACCATGATCTCACATTTGTATGCGCTTCTTGTACAATTATATGTAGATGAAGGATAGGGGCAGCAATCAGAAGTCTCCTTATTTATTTAGGTTTGATTCATTATATATACATTTGGCTGCTGTCTGACAGATGCATTCAACAGCGTATATATACACAGAATCGAAGGCACTGATCCATACAGAGCAATATGCTAATGATCAAGCTATTTTGCTGCTATTCTTTGCTTTGTTTAAGGGTCTTTATAATCAAGGTGGGGTGGTCATATCCTGTGCTTGTAAAAACCACACAGCCATTTTTAACTTGTGATTGTTTAATTATTCAAGGGCTAAGAACCTGTTAGTTGCATTTTCTGAAAGCAGCAGCCTCGTGACGTGTAGGATGCAAAAAGAGTCTACCTGGGGGGGGGGGGGCACCAAAAGAGCCCAGCTGGCAGCACAGATTGTTGCTAATCAGCAGCACCCCCTCACTCACAACTAATATTCTACTGCGTCTGATTCTGGTCCAAACCATCAAACGCTCCAGGATACACATCCATCACCACCGGCAGACATGTCAATGCTGTCCTCCAGACGCCATCTATCCTTATCGCACTCCTCCCCCCCAAGTCTCACCTGCTCAGTAACTATTACTGTAACCAGCAGTCTTTCTGTTGTTGTCCTTTACCTCCCGCTGTGTAACTCTGGCTGTTTTACAGATAAGCTTCACATTCCTCTAAGCAGAATCCCTCCTACTCACCCTCCAAAGGAGCTTTTAACAATCATTATTACTATACATTAGCTTCCTTACTTGGCCACCCTTCAGACGAGGGTTGCAGTTTCTTCATACAGGCTGGGCAATTTACAATAACACTTTACTTAAGGGAGTTACTCAGTTACTACTCAAGTACAAATCATGAACAGATATAGTAGCTGCATAAAATACATGAACTGTTTCTGGTTAATTAATGCATTACTGTAACAGTGTACTGTACCAATGTGTGCCACCTCAAGTCAGGTGTTTCCCAATTTACATTCCGCATCTCTCTGAGAAACTTCACCTCATTTTCTTCCACTTCTGCCTTCGCTCTGGTGGTCTCTTTCTGCCATGACCTACACGTCTTCTACAATCACTGCTTTTCGCACATCTTGTTTTGCATTTTAGCTATCAACTATTTTTCTAGCCTATATGCTAACTGACGCACTATCCTTATCCTTTTATCAACCTAGCTATCCTCAGGCGATTAGCTTCTAGACAAAGTGTGTAGGGCCGTTCAACATGAGCATAAATGAAGTTGTAAAAACCACATCCAGCCGGTTTGCTACCAGAACTTATTGTCTGTGTTCCACTCTGCTACTGTCTCTCATAAGGTAACTGTCTTATAAAAGAAACCACAGACTGCTCTTAATGACTCAGTTACTACCCTGAATTACGTTCAACTCTCTCCTTGCTCCCCTTATCTCTTATTGCAGATGACTTAGCTTGGATACACTCAGCATGCAAAATTGCCCCCAATAATTCCTGGTGGGGCCCTGGTATCCAACAGTGCATCATTCTCAACCTTTGCATCTCTCTCCACAACCCCCCTGCAAATATTTTTATATGCAAAACCCCACCATCCTCTTAAACCTCCCATCTCCTGCTCCAAACCACCTCTATCCCTCTTTCAAATTTTGACTTCTATTCCCAACTCTTTTTTGCAAATTTTACTCCCCTTTCTCTTCATAAATCCTTCTCTGGACCAGAAATGTTTAAAACGACAATATCATTTAAGGTAACTCTTTCTCTGTTGTTTTTCTCTATGATGCACTAGAACATCAACCTTCCAGTGATTTGTCTTGGATGGTGTTGCAGGACGGCCTGAAGCCTGTCCTGGGCAGGGTGGGGTACGACGTAGGGACACACCCTGATTGGGATGCCAGTACATCACATATGCATTACTACTTATAGCAATGTACTGATGCCAATAAGCCAGGCTGCATTTCTGTGAACTACAGCAGGGGATCCCAAAGAAAATTCACATGACACAGGAGATGCATGCAAACTCACAGACACAGAGCAGAGCTGGGATTTTATCCCTCAGACTTGGGTATGTGAGGAAACAGTGCAGCCCACTGAGCCACAATGACACCTAATTCTAAAACATGTTTTCATTAATAAACTCCATCCCTCAGAATGAAATCCTGAAGCAACATTAATCTAATTTCAAAGCTGGACACTGTACCAAAACAGCCTTTATGTCTTTGAGGCTGTCGATTCTCTGGGCTGGCCTTTCTCTTTTTTGTGCTCATCTCATTAGACCTTTTACAAACAATACAGGGTCCATCATTTCATAATAAAGATGAATTCAAGACTGCTGACAGTCTAGCAAGGAATGGTCAACCTAATGCTTCTGTAATTCTACCCAGATTGATAAGCTACACCAATTATTTTCAAATACTAGCATTTAGTCCTTTTGATATAAGGCCACTTAAAATTAATAAATTGTTTTACATGGCCGCCCGCCTCAATTTTTTGGTGCCGCCTCGATGTTTTTTATATTTTATATTTGCTGTTTTGCTATTGTCAGGATGACGCTTTTATTGGGCCATTCTGTGGCAAGACCATT
>JAODJU010000033.1:7857198-7881523 GCA_026776725.1 Gnathonemus echidnorhynchus
AGATCGAGTTCTAGGTCAAACTGGTTTGTTCGACTTTCAAGAAATTCGAGTTCTAGTGAGTTCGAGAACCGAGGTACTACTGTATCTGCTATCACCCAAACGTCTGGCACATTTTCTAAATCTTTTCATCTTTGATCCTAAATGGCTCCTTCCTGCCTACTTTTTAAGAGGTACGTGGCATCTAGCCCCATCGGAAAATGTACACACAACAAAACCCTTTGGCATGGAAGCAGCTGGATCAGGACAACTCAGAAAGTTAGGTTGATGTCAGCGGGGAGGTATGTGTGTGTGTGGGGGGGGGGGTATTGAACTTACAATCCTATGACAATGCGATGAGAACCGTGTCCAAGTCTACTAAGACTATTACCCTGCATATGCTAATATAGGCGTACTGGTCATTTTAGATGGAATTACAGCATAAAGTTTATAATAATTGGAATATTGCAATAAACTGTGTGTGTGTGTGTACTGTTTGCGTGTGTGTCTGTCTGCGTAGTCTAGGTATACATAATGTCCCCACAACGTGATGAGTACCCATTTTTTACAGTTTCCTGGTCCCCATATGAGAAAACTCAATTTTATAAAAATTTGTGACTGCAATGAAACAACTAAAAATGCAAAAACTCTTGTATTTTATTTGGTTACTTATGGTTAGGGCTAGGTAGGGGTTAAGATAGTCATAGTTAACATTAGCATTTTTCCCATAGAAATGAGTGAGCGGTCCCCAAAAAGATATGATTACACAACTGTGTGTGTGTGTGTGTGTGTATACATGTATAAGTCATGGTTTTCAAGAAATACATTATTTTGTTTATGACTCAATGGCTGCATACAGTGCAACGTTTCAAGTTGTTTCTCTCAAGAGCTTTATGGTCACTACAGAATGATCCTGCTACAAGATTATCACCACGATAAACACTAGATCAGATGATTTTTTTTATTGAAAGTGTGAAAAATTGAGAGATATGAAAGAGAAATCAGATAATGGTCCCCATCATCTAATTTAGAATGTTTGTTATTATGAAATATTATCGACAAAGCATTCTGCTTTGGCCACAGTAAGCTCTGCTGACATTATTTCTTATAGTGGGTGATGACTGGGAAGCCACACTTGAGAACCACTGTGCTCGCTGAGGTTAAACACTTCTTTTTATGGACTGTTATTGTTATTTTACAGAGTCAGCGCACGGACTTAGTTACGGTCATTTTATACAAAGCTCTGTTAAGAGGTAGACATCAGTGTGTCTTTCTGGGTAAGAGGCTATAGCAGATGTGAAGTAGTATAGATTCTTCTGGAGTGGACTATTTTGTCTGCTGGGGGTGGGTCACTTGTGCTTTTGAAGAAGGAATAAGAGTATATGGATTTTTCATTATCTTTCTCCCCGTTGGATTTTCAGTCTCTGTGCTCTTTTGTTGTTTGCCACACAAAGGATGTTGTTTATTGAAGCTGTGTTTTATTCCTTATTTGCATAATAATTATCTGTTATTTTTACACTCTCACTTTGTCCTTGATTTCTACTTCAGGACCATCATATTTGGAAAGTGATGTCTTTCTAGGTGAACTCTTCTTGCAGTGAAAAAATTGATGGTTTTAAGTTGTGGTTGAGAATAACTACTTGCAAAGGCATCCCTTGTGTTGTGTTAACACCATTTCCTGGTGGCCTTGTCGTGATTAACACCACCGTGTAGTTTTCATGCTTAACAAATGAATGAACCATTCACATTAAAAAGGCTTATCCCAAACTTTGTTCCTGACCTTATATGCTACCTTCTATAATCTCTTCAGCCTTTTAAATACTGAAGTTTTCATTCACCATTAAGGCTCACTAGGTATTTTGCAAAATAAAGGAGATAAAAGAAAAGTGAAATATAGAGTAATAATACATTTTGAGAGATGATGTGCTGACAAGAGAGTCAAGTAGGTTCCCTAAGTCTGTGTCAGTCTATCCAGCCTGCTCTGATAGAACAGTACAGGTGAAGTCTCTACCTCAAGCGTTAAAGGTACAATGTCAGCATAACGAATGCTTTCATCTCTTAGTGTTGTTAATTAAAGTTCCTTTAGACTCAAATCTGATTTGGCAGACCGGTTGTGCATTCCAGTCTTCAAGATGGGGGCTGATGACATCATTTGATGTGTGGAAACAGCATGAAGGAAGAAAAGGAAAAAAATAGGCGACAACCAATTAAGCACAGAAGCCACAAGCCAGCAGCACAAGGTGCGTAACACAGGGAGCTCAGTTCCTGGTGACAGGCCCAGCTGCAATTCCTTTCTTGGTTTCTCTACTATCGTTTTACTGAAATAGCTCATCATACACTTAACTCTAAGTAGAAGCATTTAAGAAACTGATGAAAAATATTCAAATATGTTTCAGCCATATTTCATTATTTTTATTTTCTGTGTGACCATTAATGACCATTAATTCATCTGCTTATGAGTTTTACTTTGTTTAAAATTGGGCGCAATCAGTAAGACTTGGGCTGTCCCTTACTGTAAGCATATCATTTATAATTAAACACCTTCTGAGAACTGTTTTGCATTTTATGGTCCATATCAAAAGCATCAGACATTAGCTTATTTACTAACAAATACCATACAGTGTACATCAAGTCTAACAATGGCATGGAATTTGTAGCTTTTAAATGTATTTTTAAATCTGTTTTTGGCATTTTTCTGTTTTTTCTCGTTATTTTTTTCGATGCCCCTGTTCCCCTTTGTCTACACTGCCTTCATTACTTTAGAGAAATGTAACAATTTATGAAAGAGACCTACACTACACTAAAAAAAAAACAGACATGGTCCTCTCAGTGCCTTGCTGTACATCTCCGGTGAATATTGTGTGAAGCTGTGACAGATCAGTAAAAGTTCCGTGGAAGGTAGCAGTAAATTCAAATATATTCACCCATTCTGCCATCTGCCGCAGATCTGTGGCCACAGCTTAAGTACTTTGCTATCTCAGAATCGAGAGCGTGTCTTTAAATGAGTGATTATTCTGAGCGGCACTGCTATGCGCTGCTATCTTTACATTGCTAATGATACTCCTTGATCCCTGTTAATATAAATCAGAATCAACTTGAATATCACATGGACATTTTATGTCCCTGCACACATCTGCTCACAAAATTCAAACTGATGCAGTTTTGCCCAGAGGCTTCTATATGGCCTAATGAATTGTAATTTTAAATCCATAGCCATCCGATTCTCCTCCCACTATAACAGGAAAACTCTTATGCAGTATCAGTTACTGTGGCACTTTATGTCATAAAAACAGATATTTTTTATGACTAATATGGTAGTCTGCATTCAGTTTTATTTATTACCTTTCTGCTAGGAAATTTTACACAGAGTTAAAATGAGACAATGAGTCTAGGTGCATAGGGCCAATGAGATGCATTTGCAGAAGCACAATGGAAAGAAACATGACAGTGTCCTCTGTTCTATTTACTATGGGACATGTGCCTCATATGTGTTTTGTAGGCAGGAGCATAAAAAAGCACCTTAATAGTCAGTTGTATGCTGCTGTATATTTTCAGTGGCTCCATATCCTTAAAGGTGACCTGAGCACAGAATGAAGATGCACTGTACATATTCATAAATTGCTTTTTCCTGGTATGTACTTCATGCTATCTGTGTTTCAGCAAGCAGAGTATGACACATTGACTGCGAAAGCATTTCTAGAGGACACTGGGGAGGGGAAGGTTAAAATGGGGGGGGGGGGCAAAATGGAGGAAGCGATCTGTATTTAAAGAGCTCAGTGAAGTGGCTTCTGTACTCATGAATATTTCGGCTCACTGTTCCATCGGGCTGTCTGGTCAAAGCCAGCAGTGAAACAGCCTCTGTATTTTAATCAGCAGCTTCATTCAGCCAGAACACCATTTAAAATACTGGAGCAATTTCAAGCTTTTTTTTTATTATTTCTCCATCAAAATTCACACCAAAGCCAGAATTTAAAATGATAATGAAACAGAAATTAAACTATACCCAGGGTAAGTCTTATTCGCGCAAGGCGACTTGCAACTTTCGGGGATTGAAAATATATTGCATAGTTTCCAGCATGATTTGCAGTCTCTTGAGACATGAGGTTAATAAAAAATAATAGTTTGGAGTTTCGAGTTTTGGTCGGACTGTGGAAAATTAATTTAGAAATCCTGCATCATGTGCAGCAAATATTCGCTTCTATTACTGCTGTCTATCAGAATCTCCCATTTCAAGAGAAAACAAAGTGTGTTTTGGCTTCTGGCTGCTTTGATAGCAATAATGATAATATTAACTGGTTCTTTTCTGATAATATTAACTGCTTCTTTCCCAACAACCTTCAAACAGACCCAGCTGATCCTTCTCATCAAAAACCCCACCTTGCACCCAATGTTGTTCAAAATCACGAGGCAGAAACGGCTCCTCTTCCTCTTTCCAAAACACTGGGATATGCTTGGGTCAGCTCTGACTTTCTCTCAGAAAGCAGCACCAAACCATTGCCCATGATGCTGGATTCCATGGTCGGTTAAGCTCTGCACCGTCATACAGTCAGGAGTCTTATTGAAGAATAATGTCTTGCAAGGCACTATTTATAAATTTGCTTCTGTGGAGCAGCGACATTACACGGTATCTGCAGCTGACAGCAGAAAAAGGAAGAGACTGGAAGAACCATACATTTATATACAAGGTACAGAGTGTTTCTGTAGCCTAGTGAAGAACGTCTACAAAGGGGAAGAATCAAATAATAAACTGACAAACAAAAATATAAAATGACTAAAATGGCCCTGCCTGTAAAGGGGCCCAATCTCTGTTCTTTTACTATTATTTTTATTGACAGTTTTCCCTGTTTAGTTTAGGACCCCTGGATTCTTTTTCTTCCATATGTGCACACAGACACACCCAAAAAAGTGCTGTCAAGTGATTGTTGATACCTGGTAACAATATAAATAGCATTTCTTCAGAATGTCCTGACGTCTCACTAGGTCTTCAGGTGTTCCTGTGTATGTAAAAGTACATTGTTGTGGAGATTGAGTCCGTTCACCATGTTATCATGTTCTGTCTTTTACCTTTTCGAATCAGTATGGTCTTGTCCAGTGTACTTGGTCCTCTGACAATATGTCTAAAATAGGATTGCTTCACTCTAGTCATTTGTGCTTGAAGCTAAAGTTCAGGCTCGATTTGGTCAGGATTCCACCGGTTTATTTTCTTTAAAGTTCATGATATTTTAATCTGTCTTCATGGACACTAAAGTTCAAAAGGACTGGTCCTCTTTCTGCATTGTCACAGGAAATACTATACTCAGTATGCACAATGAGACACAATATTTCTCAATGCATGTTAATATGACTGAGATATTCCTCTATTATATTACTTATTTTTATGCTACAGGGGAACTGCTGTTAGACCTCACCCAGGGGTATGATCAGTAAGCATCACAAAAGAAATTAATTACATTTAGCAGCGGCTGAATATTGAGAACATATAATACAATACTTTTTTTCACAGAGGTTAAATTTGCTCACACGAAAAACAGCAGTCTGGGAATTTTAACATTACAATGTTTTACTTAACAGTCTGGACAGAACCTTTGCTGAGCACTGCTGGGTTCAGGCTTGGGCGACACGGGCAGTGGCACAGGGGTGGGGCATCTTGCCAGGGAGGGGGCACGGGGCGCTCACACATAAAAGTTCAGAATGTCGACATTTGCGTGGCACCTCGATGATGTCATGCCAACCTGATTCTGGTTAGTCAGCCAGGTAGGTTACCACTCAGAAGAAGGGGAGTTATATGCCCAGGGCACCAAACAAGCTTGAACTGCCACTGTTTCTGAATGACGTGTATTCAAAATACTGCTAAATTCATAAGCCATGCATAGCTACTGTATATGAAATTCATAAATTAAAAAATATATATTACTAGGTTAGGTAATACTGCATCTTGATGGCATTTGTGATTTTTTGAAATTTTTTGCTGCTTATTGGCATTTTTTTTTCTGACAAATATTACATACATGCATTGAAATTTGATGGAATGATATTTCTGCTATTGCCTGTTTCAGTGAAGCTAGCCTTCTGACTTTTGCTTTTTTATTGCGTTACTAACTTGCAACCAGTGCCCAAGTCCTATTTCTTTATTGAAACAGACAATAAAAAAACATTATACACACTGCTTTCCTTGTTCGTGGTTCTTATGGTTCTGGTGGAGAAGCATCAGTACTGGGATTGATGCTGGTACCCTCTGTAGTTTCTCAATATTCCATCCTCCTTGCCTTTATCTCCTCATGCGGCTTCTCATATTGCTGTTATACAGCACAATCCACCCCTGCTTCTTCCCTTTAGACTTACAGGTAGCCTGTCATATCACTTCTTGTTTCAATGTCAATTGCAACTCAATCCAGTCGAACACTTTCATATAAAATCCAGAGGATATATTTCTGAGATACTGTGAACAAAAAATACTGGAATAGACTGGCAGCCAAAGCATGTGCATCGTTTTCTGCCCAGAATTTCATAAAACCATCTGCTTCCTCAAGGTCATTACATTTCACTTGGACCTGACATCAAATATGGCATCAGCCACAACAGTACTGACATACCACAATTTAGGGCAACAGCTGAGTAAACGATTAGTGAATAAAAGCCAGAGTTGTGTATTTACAGATTGGAAATTCAACCTGTTTAGCCAACTAACAGTATTCTATCAATCAGCAGGCTTTTTAAATAAAATGATTCAGGTTAAGAAATTACAGACGCTCCTCTACTTATGAACTTTCAACTTACGAACTTTCAGACATACGAACGAAGTCCAAATCGTGTTCCTTGGGTACTTGCGTATACCCTTAAAATGATGTTGAATAACGACTTACGAACATTTCAAGTTACGAACGGCCATTCGGAATGTAACTCAAGTAGAGGAGCATCTGTATTTTTAAGGTACAGCAGCAATATTGTGTAATAAATTAAATGGTATCGTTATAAGCTCATGTGGTTCACAATAATGCTATTTGTTCCTTGTCTTTTTTTCCTCGACAATCATGCTTCGTAATATTTTGTTAAAAGATATGGGCAACTTCATTGGCACAGTTGCCTCATACGTCCAGGTCTGGGAGTTTGTATGTCCTCCCCATGGTGCATGGGTATCTCCTCATGGTCCAAAGACACGCCCCTCCTGGCCCCCCCACAACCCTCACCAGGATAAGCAGATATAAGACAAATATGGGCAACTTTATGATATACGTAGATACTATACACATTTATAGAGTGTACACAGATGCTACAAATATATTGTTTCTCTATGGAAATTATTTTTGCTATTATTAGCAATATTAGGATATTAGTGGGGAAAAAATATTCAGAAAAACATAACAATGCGGGAATCATCTGGAATGGCTCCTGAGTACCCTACGAAATTGGCAGGGAGGAAAAAAAAACTTTTATAACATACATTTTATAACTTTTGTTTATTTCCGACCAGAATCAATTTGAAGGACAAATGCAAAGGCATTCTGGTTTAATTAATTTTGGCTTTCTGATTAATTCCGACTGGCTTTAATACACATTAGGAGATTTTAGATGAATTTAACTCAGAATTTCTGACAGACACAATTAAGACAGATCAGGGTTAAAGTCAATTTAAATACAAATTAATTGCTGCCATTTGAAAAGAACAGTGAATTATTTATGTATTAAATTTTATAACCCCAACTAAAATGGCTTTTAGGACAAACATAAAAATATGTGTTGTAATCCATCTATCTTCACGACTTGTTTTTTTGAGGGTCACCTACATCCTATGCCAGGGCATATGGGGCACAGGGCTGGAATTCACCCTGGAATGGATGTCATTCCATCTCAGGGCAT
Source organism: Gnathonemus echidnorhynchus (assembly GCA_026776725.1). Classification (NCBI taxonomy): domain Eukaryota; kingdom Metazoa; phylum Chordata; class Actinopteri; order Osteoglossiformes; family Mormyridae; genus Gnathonemus; species Gnathonemus echidnorhynchus. The sequence continues at coordinate 7,865,032 of JAODJU010000033.1, forward strand.
ATACACACACACACAAAATCAGAATCACAATTTGGCCAATTTAGGGATACCATTTATATACAAGTGAATCTTTTTTTTTTTTTGAAAAAAACTTCTTGCAATTATACCTTAGTGGAATGCAAAGTACATTATTTACATTATTACTTGGTCTTATCATACTTCCCTGGATCCCAGTAAACAGCCCCTCAAAGATTAAACTAATTGTGCACAAACAAAGGGAGAGAAAAAAGATCCTGAACCTAAATTAAATCCTGTCCTTAGGGATCTGCTTCTATTAACGAGCTAAAAAGTGCACTGCATCCTTAAAATCATAATGACCTTTCATTTTTTTCAAATATTTTTAGTTCAATGTTATATTTTGAATGTAATATATGACAGATATGATCAGACAATGCCATTGGCTACACATAACCAAGAGTGTTTCAACTGAGATGGATCCCCGCTAAACAGGGTAAAGAGTAGGGGATTGCAATTAGCCATTATCGAATGGGTGGTTTCTACACAAGGTAGCCAGTAAAAGAGACAGTAGAAGTTAGATGTACCCAGTGAACGACATATGACTCCTGAAGAACTATAAATCAATATCACCGTGATTTGATCACAAACGAATTGTGCTGTCGGACTGCAGTCTAAGAAATGTCCCACATTCAACTGACATTGACAGTTGCCTGTCCCATTGGCTGCAGATTTAGCCTATAGTTTACCCAATTAAATTATTCAATTGCAAACTGTAAAACTGAAAAAGGATACCTGTTTCAGAGACATTTACCTATAAGAATTAGGCTGCCTTTGCAAGCCTTCATGTATGTATAAATAAGCTAATAGCACCTGAAATCCACCAATTCCCCAACGTCTTCCCTCTATGTAACATCCAGACAATGCATGCCAGAGGACATACACACGACCAGCAAAGCATGCACTCAGCTCCTGCATTTACATTTAATGCATCCTCATGCTTTTCCTATGATTCTATGGCTCACTCAGAGAAAAACATACATAGTGTTAAATTACTAAATAAAAAGGGACATTCTATTACTTGCAACAGACTATAACTGAGTTATAATTCTATGTTGGCATTAAAATAAAATGTGAGCAATGGTATCACATTTTTTAATAACTCCTGATTTGGTGGCTAACCACATCAAATGCTGATGTGTACATCTCCTACCTGGTGCTGTCTACCTTTTAAATGACCACTGGGAATTCCTTATATCCACTAGGAGCAAATTCCGTGTCATGAAACCCTAGAATATAAGAATCATTTAAATGTCTAAATATTAATGTTTGCTTTTCATTTTTACTTCTGTTATGCAGGTTTTCCTTCTTGTATGTATTTTTTATCAAAGTAGCAGACTCTTGGTTTCTACTGAAACTGAATTGAGTTTTTGGAGGTCCAGATTTAATATTTAAAACAATGACAGTTAGAGCATAACAGACATTTCCCTTCAGCTATCTATGTCATCGTAATGTGAATAAGGTGGGTTTCGGTCCTGTGTGTTGGAATTTCAGAAAGAGGGGATCAACTGCCAAAAAAAAATAAATAAAAATTAGAAATTTGGTTTTTCCACACCACAAACCACTGGCAAAGCAAAGAGGATTCTGCACACATTGCTAAGACACAGGCAGCATCAAAAGACTCACTGAACATGTGAGCCATGCCAGCTGATCTTGTGACTTATTGCCCGCAAATAAGTTTCTGGCAATTTCATGCTTATCCGGCAATGTTCAACTGTGTTCGCCAGATTAAAATATAATGCGTGTTTTCCTGCAAAGACCACTAATACTGACCTGGATTTATGCATCTTCAAGCCTAAGCAGAGATCAAGACAGAGAGGGAACCAGAGCACTGGAACATCCCAAATACTTTAGCGCAGGTGCTATTTATCAACGTGAAGTGTATTTAAGTGAGCAATTAAAGCTTCTAAACAAGCATTAAAAAAGCATGAATCAACGGGATGGTCTTACTTGGAATCAAACGTGGTCCTGCTAGCCAAGAATCATTTCAAGAATATAGTTCATTTTGTTGGGCACCAAGTTGCCCATATGCATAAAAATGTGTTCATATACCTAAAAAACTTTCATAGTAAACCAATATGCTATAAAACTGACAAAAAATTGTGATTTACCTCAAAATAGTTTTTATTAAGTCCTTTATTACTCATCCATCTTCCAAACTATCCATTATGGAGTCTGGAACATCTCCCAGGGAGCACAGAGCACAAGGACACCGTGGTTGGAATGCCAATCCATTACAAGGCAAACACACAAACATTCAGTCACACATTGTAGGCAATTTATAGCCTCCACTTTGCCTAATTGCATTTTGTGGCTGTAGAAGGAATGAAAATCCAAAGTAAATCTGCATAACACAAGCAAACTCCACTTTTGCTAACACTGCATTCATCTGCGATACTGTCAAGAATAACCTGTCTTATCAAGAAGTACATCATCATACAGGAATTGGACTAGTACTGTATTATTTTGCATAACTTTAATTACGTTTTGTCTTAGCTTGAACTGGATCTGAATAGAGTAACATAACAGTGTCATTTAAATAAAAAACAAGCTTGGCTTTAGGGTAGGGATGGAAAAACTTATCCAGAAAGGGCCGGTGTGTGTGTGGGTTTTTGCTGCAATTGCCTAATTAAATTACTAAGTAGAGGAGCGACTGGCTGAAGAGTCCTCACACCTGGGTTTGATCAGCTGACCTAAAGGTTATCCCAAAAACCTGCATACACACCAGCCCTTCGCGGATAAGATCACCCACCCTCACTTTGGAGTATGCACTTGTGTGGCATGGTAGCGCTATACTTAACACCGTTCAGACCCCCCCCCCCCCCGCCGCCCTCATGATCTGTGTTGCGTTTCTCCCAATGATCATTTGGGTTTTCTCAGTTGGTTAGGTAAGCTGCCATTTATAAGTTGACCCCAATGTGTGCCCTGGGACGGACGTTATCCATGGGGTCACATGTTCCCTGTGGCAGGATTCAGGTTCACGGCGCTCCAGAGCCACGTACAGTAAGTGTCTATGGGAAAAAAACAGTCTTGCAGTACCCTGAACGCTATCCTGCTGCGTTTACAGGGCTTATAAAACTTTGTCCCTTTTTGGTCTTTACTGTGCTTCTTTAATGTTGCTCATGCGTCACCACATGTGCTTCTGTATTCCACACCCACCCCCCTCCTCCCCCCACAGAACAAATGCATTCCAAAATATAATGACATGATTACCCAGAAGTAAGTTCACATACTGTTACACTCTCAGATACCATTAGTAACTGAACCCCAAAGAGCCCCCCCCGTGTGGAGCTACTTCTGGGCTGCCAATAAATGCTCCCCAATGGTTTCTAATTTTCTACAGAAAGATACCTTTGTGCCCCCCCCCCGGGACAAGCATATTTGCACAACTGAGCTGATGGTTATGTCTGAAAGTTTTGCTTTGTGTGCTTTTGTATGAGCAAAAAGAAAAAAAATACCATTGTTTGTATTTTTACAGATAATTGCTTTGGTATAATCAGGTAATTAATCATTTTGAATAGTTTGGGGAAGTATTCTGTTTTCGATAAGTACAGTGGACAAAATGTGGATACTTGTCCCTCTTATTCAATACCTTGGCAGATTCAGGGGGGGCAGCATCAGACAGGGGCCCAATACTACATAAAATTTGGTATATACTGTCAAGGGTCCAGATTTTCTCACCTGCAAAATTCAGAAGAAGCAGAACAAAAAAACACATCTTAAGGCTTTCACCCCTACAGGCTGTTGGAAGTTTATAAAGAAATTAACTTTTAACATAATTCAAAAGGTAGGTAGAGTTAGGTAGCAATAACAATTATTTAATGGGTCATATCACACATTTTAATACTGAGATATACGGTGCCTGAGGGAACTGAACCATTAACACTTGTGTTTGTTGGCTTCACAGCAGAGAAATGCTGATTCTTTGTAGAGTTGGAGGTCCAGTGCTGATTTGTAGTGCCAAGCTAAAAAATTGATCTTAAGGACCTTTGATCACTGCAAATAGGTGTATAAATTGGATGCCGTTCCAATCTTCTAATGCAATTTGACTACTGAGCTACAAATCTCGATAATGGGATACATATTAAGGCCCATCAATAACCCTTTCAATATCAGCACTATCTTGTCACTGCCTGCATGTGTGTGTAAGTGAGTATTTTCAAAAGATATTCTTAGACATGTCAGTTCATAAGAGGAATCAGATTTATTTTTTTTATGTATGAAAGACACCTCAGCACCTTTTGAACAGTTGCCTTTCATGCTGCCATTGAATCAATAGGCAGTAGTAGATCCAGCAAGTCTGATTCTGTTGAAAGAAAGTCCTGCTAATTTAACCACCCTTTTGCAGATAATGGAGTTCCATTGATGTCAAATGGAGGAGAGCTGAATATGGGGAAGCAGAGGAGCTCGACAAAAATAGAACTGCATGGAATATTTTATAGAAAGCAAGACACTCAATGAGTTCTAATTATGGAATAGTTTTTTAATTGAATACACATTATTCTAGATAGCAGAGTTAATACTTCAAATTATATTGTAAATATCTGAAAAAAAAGTCAAGCCCAAACCATAGCTGTATTTTATACTATAACATAGCAAGGTTATAAAATCATTCTACATGATTAGGCAGCACCACCATCTTGTTTACAACAGGGATGATGAAGATGGTCTCCGTGACCTTGCTCTAACCCAGAGGTACAGGATCCCAGTTCTGTATAGAATGAACAGTAACTTTTGCTTGCTGAGTACAAGATCTAGCACTCGTGGCTGCTGGAGTCCATGCATTCTGTCAGATTCTTGAAATAATGGCCACATCATAAAATAATGCATATTGAGCCATGAGGCTGCTGTAAGACCAAAACAGTAACCATGGCACCACCAAGCTATTCTGTGAAAATACCATAAAGTATTAAGTAATTGCACGGTCAGAGAAAATGAAACGTAATGAAAAGTAGATAGATTTACCTTAGCAAAACCCAGGCAACAAATCCTGAAATGTCTACCAAAAATGACAGAAGGCATGGAAGGACAAAAGTCGATAATCAGGGAATCATTTTGTTACTTTTGTTACATTTTGTGCTTGTGTGGCTACTCACATTTAATGTTAAAATAAAAAAGAAAGAAGATTCAGCCTGAGATTGGCTTCAGATGAATAAATATCCTGGGTTTTAGTAATAGTGTTTACTTTTTGTTTCAAAGCCTTACCTGCAGGGAACCTCCGAATTCATTCCAGGAGGTGTCAATCCTATTATCCTTCTTTAATGCTTTCTTTCACAGACAAACTGATTGTTGTCAAACGTAAATTAACCAAAATTAACATAAGACTTTGAATGCTTTGCATTGTTTCTAATGTTCTGTACAGCGTATCCTTGCTGTTATTATTATGGAAAGAAGGGAGAAAGTTGAACATAATTATTGGGGAGAGGGGGCCAATTACCTGCGCACAATTACTGAATCTAACAACGGTCATCTATCACCCGTGTCTCCCTGAAAACGGCTCCCGTTTCTGCTTTTATTTCACTGGCGTTGTTCGGCAGAATGAAACACTGTAAGGCATTACGCGGAGCTCAGAACTATTTCTACATACCAAATAAATACTTAAACAGCAGCTAGAAGTACCTCATAGTCCATGCAATGGTATTTATCTTACTCTGAGAGAAAAATCAGTGGACAGAGACTTCTAGTAAAAAAAGTAATTAAATTACTCCTGTGAAAAAACTTTATAAACTTCTGAATACTATCATGCATTTGCATTTTCCTTTATGCTGATTGAACTGGAATCCAGTTATAGAGGAGTTGTATATGCAATGTAAAAAAATTGGATCTTCACTCAACAATTGTAGATCATCAAATTCACTAGCAATTCAACTGACCTTAGCCACTGCATGGTCACTATTTTTCCACACACCAAATGCTGTCATTTAAGATTTCTATGTTTTTTTCCAGCTTTGGGTTCTGATTCCTATTCTCTAACATGGGCTACCGTGTATCTTGACAAATTGGCCATTTGCACTCAAATGGGAACAAGAGTAACAAAGAACAGATGGTCCCATACATTGTCATTATAATGTATTTCCATAGCTTTCTTTTTTAGGTATGTGAAATTAATAATTTATCTCATTTTAATTTTGAAATGTTGGTTTTGAACTTTATTACTAAAGGGGTAATAAGTTATTCTTTTAAATTAAATTAAAGGTGGATAAATTACTTTATGAAAATTTAACTTGGCTACTATTCAGATGTGAAGATAATGATATATTCATCATATACTTTCTTATCGTGCTGTATTTTATTGTATAATAATATCATTTTCATAAAGTTAGCTGATGATACATTGAGTTTTCCTTGTGTGATTCTATATCCTGTAGCATGTTTGTCAAATGTGATTCAAATGTGCAATTGATAAGTTCTGCCTTAGTCTTTTCACATTGGAAACTAATGATTTTAAAGTTCACTGCATTAATTGTCTAATTCTCGTCATAGTTTTGGCCTTTCTCTCTCAAGATTACTATAAGCAGAATATCCTTTTACAAAGCCAGGTTGTCTTCCAATCTGCATCTCTGTTAATAACAGCCACAGAAATCTCCAGATACCTCTTTCTGGATCTGTTCTGTAGAACAGTGATCCATTTTGCACAAATGTATATTCAATACAGTCCCACAGAACTTGGGAAATGTTCTGAGGGCAGAAGGGAAAATGATTGGTTCAGAGAGATAACCAATCAGATTGTATAGGAGGTGGGTCCAACCAATTAGATATAGTTTCCTTTTGCCTTGACATTTTTATGTAAGTAAAACTCCCATGAGTGAGATATAAATTGCATTAAAGATGACTTGCGGTTCACTCTCTCTGCAAACTGTCCTCCATGCTAGGTATCTAGATTCAAGTGTCCAAATTCCACTCAGATCAGCTGGATCGGTATGTCCAGGGCTGAAAAAAAGCTGAGGTTCACATGACAGTTCAAGGCCTGAGGAACTCTAGCTGAATCAAACATCTTGAGGTATAGGAAAGTACAAAGGCCATTCTGAATGTGGATTTGCAACCAGCGTACTTGCATGAAATTCATACCTCAGCTGTGAGAGATGTAGTTTTCCTCCTTTTATTCTTTGTTCCTTTTCCCAGTTATATTTTTGTTATCACCTACATTGGATCTGTTTAATATGAAATCCTGCCTTGATGATTCAAAAGTAGTTTCATCTCTGCTTTAGTTCTTGCATGGTCCCAACAGAGAAACCCCCATTGGAGACAACATGAGAATGTGGAGAGTAATACCACAACGCCATCCAGGAAAAGTGGTATTGATTTAGGACTGACTCCTTGAAGTGTGCGATGAAGCTTCTCACATGGGACAACTATTATCCAAAAGTCTGATGCAATAAACCTGCCGTGGACACTGACGACCATTGTATTGTGTTGACTTGACTAAGGTTTATTATTACTGTTGTTCTTTTCTGAAGAGTTTCTCTGCCAGCTTAGTCAACCGAGATGTTTAGATATGGAGATGGCTAATTCCAACAAAGTCAATCATAGAAACATGTAATATTATGGAAAATATGATGTATGCTGTAATATATCTAGTTCCTCAATATAAAATTGTAGGTATTCTTCTGTGCTTTTACTTGGGTGGTTTCTACAAGGCAACAATGATGGCGGAGAGATAGTGGGTTCAGACTGATATCTCAGCATAATGATATACAGTAGCCTTTCTAAATATTCGCATTTACAGCTTTAGCCCTCTGCCCACTCTTATCTGTAGGAGATTTGCCCATCTCCCCAGCCCTTATCATGAGCACGGCTGTACGTCAAGAATTCCCAGATCTGCCGTGACAGGCCTGCCGTGTGTGAAGACCCAGCTTATAGATCCCAGACAGAGATTCACCCACCAACAAAGAGAGCTCCTGCCCACAGAAATCTCACCAATCAAAGCATGTTGTTGTGTCCCAAGTCAGAAACAGGTGTTATATTTGGTACTGTGGGTGTATTTATGTATCTGTGCATTTTAGTGACTGGATGTTCTATGTTACTTTTTCTTTTGCTCTGAAATCTCAGAGTATGAAAATGATACTGGTGGGTAATTCAATAAGCTAGAAATAGCCCAAGAGATTTTTAATTCTTAATTCTGAATTGTTTCTGTTATAAGTACAATAACAATGATCTCTCCCAGAACTCCATTTTCATAATTAGGTAACAACTGTTTTTATGATTACCTTCTCTTTTGCATTTTAACATTTAGCATTATCAATATAATACAATAGAATATAATATATGACTAAGATTAATTATAAATGTATATTTGAACTGCTCGGCCATGCTTTATACGTAAGTTTAAAGAAGTATTGTTGTTATCTTTGATGTTTTGTTTTTAGCCTTTCCACTGGTAGTTAATATCTGAGTAATATCTATACTTTGTATAGTAACAATAATGGTGGGTATTTAGTATAACAATAAACCTGGAGTTAAACAACAGTGCAAATTCTGTATGAATTTTTTTTCTTTTTTTTAAATTTTTAAGAAAATACTTTTCTGAACTCAAAGGAGGATGACACAAAGCTCTGTGGATATGTTATCTGTAAAGGTTAAACAAAGTCAAGGTGATATAGTCAGGTAACATACCACCCAGGCTTGGTTGAAAAGATAAGAAGGCAATCTCATGTCAACTAGAGGTAGAAAAAGGAGAGCTTTTTTATCCTTGAGTTACCTTCCCAAGCACTGTCCCCTGTCGGCATAGCTCCTCTCTCCAGAACTTATCCCATACTTTTGCTGTACAATTTTGTATTCATATACTGGCTACTTACATGTAAATTTGCACTTAACAAATATACCTAAAGCTAAAATCAGCTATTATCATATGAATACATCTAGTTAAATAAGTGTAAGTTGAGTTAAATACTGTGAAATCTTAAAGAGGGGATCGTTGTTTATTCAAATAAAGCTTAAAATGCATTGAGGTCAAAAAAAAGAATTTTTGTTGGACATCAATGAATTTGTTTTTGGTTTGTCGTCTGTGAGATTGTGAATACCCTGCCAGACTTGACATGTTGTCCCAAGTGCTGGTATGTTGTATGTCCAGTCTGTACCAGAATTCTATTTTCACCTGTTATATTTCTCTCTGGAAATCATTCCTGTATTTCTTGTACAGATGCATATCTGTAGAATAATATGCACCAATGCAAGCCTTGATCAAACGGTGGATGTGTCTGCTAATCCACAGTTTCTGTTTGGAGAAAGCACAGAATGATTTTTGTGGAAGTACATTCAGCAGCACGCCTTTAACTGCTGTGATTTGCCTATGAACATGCCTCAATCCACAGACTCAAACCAGTCTTAAGTTGGCCATAATCTTTAGACAAAATTGATGGAACTAATGTTGTTTTGGCAGTACATGTATGGTGCACAATCACCGTGATTTTCACCGTTTCAGTAAATTGTTTCCTTGATTGGCTGACAAAATGTGATGCCGCAGGTTTGGTCAGCAGGAGAAATAATGAGTTTCCAGCATAATTTGCACCACTCTGCACTTTAAAAATTGTAAATTAATATGTATTTTGTATATTTCTGTTAATAGTAAATGTCGTAACTCTGTAATGTGTGCCGTGGAATGCGTGTGTTTCATTAACGTATAAGCATGAGTGTCATTTCAATTGTTGGCTTCCTGTCTGTGTGCTGCTTCTATTATTAAACTGATAGTGGACATTAATAAAGAGAGAAACTTCCATTTTAGTTGAGCTGTCATTTCCTTTAGTAAAATGACTCACACACTCATCACAATACATTTATTTGCACTCTGCGTGTGGGTCTGCTACTTCGAAAACATTCTGAGTGTAACGTATAATGCGACATATAATGAAAGAGGCATCATTTTAAGTATACGACAGATCTCGCCTGTGAATTCGATTTTGTTTTCTCCGGATGTCGTTTCAAGTATACGGCCATCTTTATAGCCTCCAGTGCTGAGCATTGCGTGCTGCAAGCATGGAGAGGGAGCACAGAAGATAGCCCACACAGAAGATAGCCCACACAGAAGATAGCCCACATGTGGACGCACCTAGGAGCTGCAGGTTCTCTTAATCGGAGTGTCGCCACGATCCAACATGTCCACTGTCTAGCTTGATGTTAGAAAACCACTGCATTACCCAGAAAGAGCTGCCAGCATCTGTACCAGTTGTATGCTCCTACTGGCCTTATCTCTATAGCCAGTCAGCTCTTCATTCTGTCCACCATCCACTACTTTCAAGTGGCCTTCTTAGAACCAGAGGGAGAGATTGAGCTTTTTAATACAACTCTGCCATTGACAAAATCCAAGTAACAGCTACAGATGAAAAAAGGGTAATGGCAGGCGTGATGGTTATCATGGGCTCATGGATTTTTGAATTAGGTCCAATATAATACACACTGAAGATCACAAACACACAGGGAGGTGACTGAAAAGGATCCTTCATGAATTTCAAAGGAGTGCCAGGATATGGAAGAATACAAATATAGCTGGACATAAAAGAACAGCATCTGTAACACTGTCACCCAGATACTCTCCGGTGCTGGACTGTGATTATATGTTAACCAGTGGCTCCAGATATTCAAAGATGTGCGTCAGAGTTATTGGCAACCAGGAATAGGTGTAGAAATGTACTGGCAAGGAATGAAGAGCACAATGATTCAAAAAAGGCAATTTTGTTGACCCAAAATGTTCTTTAGTAATAGCACATTGAATAATAATGGATTACAAATGTACACAAAAATAAAAGTAAGTCCTCTGTGAACCTGATCAAATTTGAAGTTTATTAATATATAAATAAATTTGGGTTTAAACATCAAAAAAGCAATGTATATGCACATTTGAATTTGACAACAAAAAAGGAAGATCCTATGTAGCTATCTAATGATGTGCATAATTGACAGAGGTGATATTCAATGTCAGTCTAGAAATGCATCGAGGGAAGTTACATGTATCAACACAGTTACCTACAGAAGACCATTCGAGGTTGGAAATTCACTTTATCAGGATGGGTTTGAAAAGTAAGAAAATGCAAACTTTAAAAACACAGGACTGAGGCTGAGAAGCTGGAGTCCTGAGTTACGTGATAACCCAGTATCACAACCTAGCTCTAGATTAAATTTTAATTTGAAATAACTTAAATTGCATTTTGACCCAGACTTGACTTTCACCTTGACTTAAAAGGAATGGTATTGTTGAACTCCAAGGTACGTCAAACACAAAGAAAAAAGAAAGAGATTTTCCTGTTTCTTCTTGAACAGCACATTGGGGAGACAAGAAATAAATATATCATCCAAGTCCATTACTTGGTGACCAACTTGTCAGAAACAAACAATGTGACCCAAAAATCGAGATTCATCAAGGAAGAATCACAGCCGATAAAAAAACTCTGGCATCATCCAAAAGTTTTGTCTTTTGGCTAAATGACAGCTGAGTTCATCAGGGGCTACGCATACAATTGTGTTCCAGCTGCTTGAAACTTCACAGCAAAGCTGGCAATGTTAATTTAACAAAGAATGTTCAAATCAGTCCTGTGTGACTAAGTGTTAATTTAACACTGTCAATTCTAGAAAAAAAAATCTATACACAAAACTAAACCTGCAGGAGTGGGTCTAAGCATAATGAATTAACAAAAAATAGTCCAATGAACATTAATAAAACAGTACAAACAACATAAATATAAAAAACCAAAAAAAAAACTTCACATTTTGCTACATTATACCATGTAATTGCTTATGCCACAAAAGTATATAAAATGGCTATTATTCCCCACAAACTTTGCTTTTGTGACTAAGACAGTAATATTTGAAACTGACCTATTTTACAGAACATTCTAGATAGATTTAGTGCCGAGTCAACTGAAGTAACTTCAAGATCTTTTGAAAACTTTTCAGTAATATGATTAGTAGTAAAAATAGAGGGGCTGTAAGCCCACAAGTTCAGTTTCGTTCCAGTTGCCTGTGTGGATACATAACTGCATTTTTCTGTTGTGGCATCAAGAGGCTGCAAGCATCTGCCAGGCACATTTTGCCATGTCTGTGGCCAATTTATCAAGACAAGACCGATAAAGTACTCAGTGGGAGTATCTGCTAAGATGTGTGAGTTGTAAATCTCGAAAAAAACTACTTACTTCTAAATCTTTTGTGGTCATCAGTGTATAACTTTATAAATGCATGTTAATGTGTTTTTATGATTTCTCTGTCACTGAAAAGATGCAAATTCACCTGTTTTCTCATTAGGTAAATTTCAAAATATCACTTCTTGGTCACAAAAGCAAAGTTTGTAATTGGGAAATAAGACTTAGTACCCAGAAACAAAGACTGTGTTACACAGTGTTATATAAAAATAGAAAACATGTGTAGTTACTAATGAGAAGTGTAGTGTCCATAGAGTGAACATTATGTGAAGTTTAACGGTATGTGTGGATTCATGCATTATATGTCTAAATAGCTCTTTGATTAGCCCATGGGTGTTATATTAATTGGAGACCAAACTAGGTTTTATTTAATTCCATCTCCAGGGAGTCATGCATGGTTTGGCATAATTGATAAAAATGCACAACAGATGTATGATTTCAGTTATATAAGCATTGAAGTCACCTGTTTCCTTTACTAATTGGTAAGATATTAAAGACACAAGTTAAGTTATGTAACACTTACACCATGAAATTGTAGCTACTGCTTTTTGACTCCTCCTCTGAGGAGAAGCGCTAGGGATGCCTGAGTCTTCTTGCTTGGTAATTTGAATACGGAGAATGGAGGTTCCATTTGGTACCAATAGGATTATATGGAAGTAGAAGAATTTACAGCGGGCACAGAAGTGCCTGAGTTAGCATAAGCTCTGGTGGGAAGCCTCCGATCTGTCCTCCATCAGACTCTGCAAGTGGATAACTCACACTGTAACGTGTTTGCTCAAATGACTGTGTTTCATGAAGCCAGTAACAAGTCTCTGAGTTGTAATGGCTCTAAGTGCTGCGATCAGTTGTGTGATCATGAGGTGAGAACATCAAAGACTTGGTTTGTCTAAGACAGTGGTATTCAAATATATTTGCCATTGCCATTGTGTGTAAAAGCAGCATGGTTACTCATGTCAGGGTACGACAGCCTCACATCACTAGAGCTGTGGGTTCAATTCCAAACCCCAGATGCAATTTGCATGTTCTCCCTGCCTTCCTATACATTTTTTCTGGATCCTTCAGTGTCCTACCATAATCCAAAAACATGCCGTTAGGTGAAGCTGCCTTTATAAACTTCCTATATCGTATGATTGAGTGGGCCCTGCACTGGACTGACATCCCATCCAGGGTGTCTGTGATTCATTATGTATTCATTGAATATTCATAAGCAGTATGTAAGTATGTCTTGACATCCTAACATACCTTAACAGATTTAACAGTATATGATTATATGATTGATTTTTGTTATCTTCACTAATGGAAATTATTGTGTATTAATTTTAATAGTCTATAAATTATCACGGAATGAAAGAGGGGTACCCTCTTTATCCAAATTCTGAGAATGAATAGAATCAGTTCTTTGGGAAGGTAGGTGAGGAAAGAAAAACAAACATACCCACATGCATGAATCTTTTTTTTTTCTTGTAGACTTAAATCCATGGGATACAAATTACATTATCTTGTAGTTTAGCTCAGTTTCCATGGCAGACTCTGAATTGTCAGCTAGCAAGATGTCTTTGTTCTGCTCTATTTCTTTTCGACGTTGCTACATATTGATGCAGGTGCAATGAATGACATTTAGATTCCAGTTTGGAGCAAATTTGCTCCTTGTGATTTTGAAAGAATCAATGGGTAACTTCGACCAAAGAAGGCTAGGCACAAAAGTCATGTGACTGCAAATTCCAGAAAGGCTTACACCAAAAACCCACACCAAAAAAAAAATAAAATAAAAATGAACACCCCAATAGGTTACACTAGCAGTCTTCTGACTTTCTGAAAGTAATTTTAGCATGTTTAAATTAACTTGTTAAATTCCCTTTTAAATATATATGTATCAGAGGGTGATATGAAATGTCACATTTCAGCTTGGTTAGAATATCTAGATAACCCTTACTTTTCCCTTTGCCTTGAAGTCTCAAATGCTTTGTGACGTCACCATTCCTTTTCATTATTCTTTAAGGAGGATAAAGAAAGGAACATAAGACAACAGGGTTATGCCGGACCAAGAGATACGGGCATAGGAAGGAAGTTATGATGTATGAGTGGAAGGCAAGGTGACAAGGGGTAAACGATAGTCAGAAAGAAAAATGAGATCAAGGCAGCGAGTGAACAGAGAGGGAGGGAGGGAGGAAAAGGGTAGGGTGACAGGAAGAGGGGAATGAAAGAGAGGAGACGGAGGACTGTGTCTGCTCTGTCTCCATGCCCTAAACAGATGAAGATGAATAACGCTACAGTGTGGCGGGATGCTGATCAGTGGATACGGAGCAGCAGAGTCGTCATTTCATTCAAATTACCTCTAACAGTGCCAGCACGACTCCTTTTCTCCAACCACCCCATTCTTTATTATTCCTTTTCACCTCATCATCATGCTTCCATCACTTCCATCTGTACCATCTCTAGAGACCCAGAGAGCAATGTAATTTTCCTGAACTGGGAAAAGGGGAAGGCAAACGCGAATTAGGTTGTGTTTAAAACATTGTCGACAGCATTATTCTGAAATGAAATGAGATTTCTGTGTGTTGGTGCTAGGCATCTGTTTTACAGCAGCTTTTAAAACTAAGGTACCTACAGTATACCCATGCCTTCAATACGTGCATGCTGATTGTGTTGGCTTGAAAATTCAGAAAAAAAAGCCATAGCACTGACAGACAAGTATTCAAACATTTCCAGTACTTACATTTTACTACAACACTGAAATGGATTAGTGGTTATGGATGACAGATGGGTGGATGAATGGATAATTACACTTGTCAGGATCCTGCAATGTAACATCGCTTCAGTGCAAACAGAAGCGGTACAAAGTAAGGCTAAACAGTTGGCATGAATGTGCACAAACGGAATCGGAATGAGGTTACACTGTTGTTAAATCCTCATCACACTGGTTGCCATGCAGTGTCATTGAATCTGCCCTGTACGTTTTGAGATTATTCTCTGGACATGAAGTATGTTTGAATAAGATGGAATTTTCCAGATGTGCTATCACTAGGTGGAGAAACAAACCATGAACAAATTTAAAACTGGCATATGAAACAATCGCATATTGATCGCATGCTGATCGATTAATTGTTTGATTGATGAAGTATTTATGATGTTTTTTGAATAAAACTCAGTTCTTAAAAAAAGCATCATATTGAGACTAGAATATATTGCAGTTATACATGTTTTTTTTCCCCCAGTGTTCTCATTTGGCTAGTATGTGCAATGTTCATTAAGTTGCAAATTGTAAGAAATCAACGTTACTACAATTTAGTGCTATTACTCTCCATCCATCCATCCATCCATCCATCTTCTAACTGTTCCTTGTCATGGGAGCTGGGGGCTGCAGTATATCCCAGGTAGCACTGGGACCACCCCTGAACAGGATGCCAGTCCAGTCTAGGGCACATACACTGATCAGCCATAATAGAGAATTGTGGGACCCCCCTCCCCCCCATTGGCTCAACAAGACCTCTGAAGGTGTCCTGTGGTATCTGGCACCAAGATGTTAACAACAGATCCTTTAAGTCCTGTAAGTTGTGAGGGGGAGCCTCCATAGATTGGACTTCTTTGTCCAGCACATCTCACAAATGCTTGATGAGACTAAGATCTGGAGATCATTTTGAGGCCAACACTCTTTCATGTTCCGGAAACCACTCCAGAAAAATTATTGCAGTGTGGCAGAGTGCATTATCCTCTAGAAAGACGCCATTGCTATCTGGGAATACTGTTGCCATGAAGAGGTGTACTTTGGTCTGTTTAGGTAGGTGGTATATGTCAAAGTAACATCCACATGAACGCTACCCCAGGTTTGCCAGCATTAGCAATTCCCACTGAAGTTCAGGAACCTAGTTCATAGTTCCGAGTTCCTGGAACTTTTGTAGCACCTGGCCACTTTTCCCACCACAACACAAGAACTATGACCTTTATGCTAAATTAGCATGGGGATGCAAAAAACTGATTGATTGAAATCAAAATGGCATGCAGCCTTTTATTTATATTTTATTTATACAACTCACAACATATGACATTATAATTCATTATTAAGATAGAGATCTCATTTTCCACAGAATAGAAAATGATGTACCATTCCACTAATAAGTGCTGGCACCGGCGATATTAGAAAAAAGTATATGGGTTATCAGTTGAAGTTTTCCAATGCAGAAATATGGAGACATGAGCAAAACGGTATTCATTACTACATTAAATGTAATTCAGGTACAAAATACAGTGGTACCTCGGTTCTCGAACTTAATTCGTTCCGGACTCCAGATCGAATCCTAAAAAGTTCGAGTTCTGATCGAATTTTTCCCATAAGAAATAATGGAAAACCA
>JAODJU010000033.1:7892217-7902467 GCA_026776725.1 Gnathonemus echidnorhynchus
TTTATGTTCAACTGGTTGGTTGAAACAAAATCCTGGTTTGGATTTTTACTTTCTGGATCTGAAATGTCCACCTCTGCTGGCAGTGGTAGGGGCTGATGGATGCAGTTACCAGGCAGTGGTAGGGGCTGATGGATGCAGCTACCTGGCAGTGGTAGGGGCTGATGGATGCAGCTACCTGGCAGTGGTAGGGGCTGATGGATGCAGCTACCAGGCAGTGGTAGGGGCTGATGGATGCAGCTACCAGGCAGTGGTAGGGGCTGATGGATGCAGTACTCCATAAGTCTGCTCCTGGTAGTTGCTGCAAATCTTGCCTCCACACCTTCTGCTTCAGCCAGGGAAAGGGATAGGGTCCCCTCAAGGAAGAGGCCTAGCGAGGAAGTCACTCATTTTCTGAGTGAGCAGGCAGATGGGGAAGAGGAGAGAGAAAGAGAGAGACTGAGAGAGAGAGAGAGAGAGAGAGAGAGAGAGAGGCAGCAGCAAGGGAAGATGAAAAAGACAGAGAGAGGCAGCAGCAAGGGAAGTGGAGAGAGAGAGAGGCAGCGGCAAGGAGAGGGAAAAAGCAGCCAGAGTAAGGGTACAGAGATACCTTGCCCTTTTTAAAAAATTAATAGATCAACTTTAAAATATATTTTTATATGAACTTGCAGTCTTTGAGTCATTTAATTTTGAGAGAGTTGTGTTATATAAAACAAGATTAGTGATTAAAAGGAGGGTCTAGTATCAGAGTATCTTTAGGGCAGTGCACTTGCTTCAGCCGCACCAGGCCCACTCAAAAGGGAAACTTTCCTAATTAATGATAGACTATATAATAATAAGGTACTAAATAGTCGTTTTCACTGATTTGCTTATGCAGCCACATTTCTAATGTTATTTTGGATTAATATTATGGCTATAACGGCAGATTATGCTACTTGTGGCATTGAGTTGGTTATGCCTAATCCTGGTTGCAATCAGTTATAATCGATGGATAATTACACTAGCAATGGAGAGAAAATAAAATAGTGATAGTTCATTATATCCCTGTGGGAAAATTTTCTCTCCCCCCCTCATCTTGCTCTGCATGACACACAGACACATGTACAGGTGAGAGGGAACCTTGGGGGGGGGGGGGGGTCACAGCACAGGGGCAGCCATACTTGATAGTAGAGAACACATGATTTAGTTTATTATGGTGTCGTTTTTTATTTTTACACAGTTGTTTTTACAATGTGCAAATAAGTATCTTTAAGGTTTTCTTTTGCAGATAAAAAGCCATAAAATCAATTCAATATTCAATATCTAACTAATAACTACAATAACTTAAATGTAAATCTAAATGAAACTATACAAAGCTACCTAAATGTATTAATCATTTAAACATTTAAATTTGTGTTTAATTACGCTAATTAAATATATAAAAGAAGGCTTCAAGGGTAATTAAATATCTGTTGGAAATCTGTAATCATGGTCTTCAAGGCCTGCAGGCAGCTCGGCAGGGGCAGACCTTTCTGCGGCCAATGTGGCACCAATATTTTGGCCTGACAATTCATGTTTATCTCCTGAGCTATTCAATTCATCTTCTTCATCCTCCTCTTCACTCTGTAGCCAAGTTTCCTCTTCCAAGGTATCATTGGTGGACAGGGAGAGATTGTGGAGGATGCAAGCAAGCAGCTTTCACCTTCGGAGGCAGATGGAGGCTGTACCTCTAGAGCTCTCAGGAAGACGGCTCTCCAGCAGATGTTTAGCACGCCAAACATGCACGCCATGATGCATCTCGCCTTGGCATGATGGCTGTTGAACCTGGCCTCAACTCCCCCTGGTGGTAGGCAGATAACAAATTAACATAATACAGTACTTGAATATAATTCCCCTGTACATTTTAATGTTTTTCCTGCTCCTATTACATCCTGTCCTACTCACTATGGCCCTGTAAATTAACCGATAAGCTTTTGTACAAAAACACCAAAAACCTGTTGAAGAAAGCAGTGAATATTTCAGTCATGTATTCTTACCTGATACAGGCTGCCAGTACTGCGTGATGACAGCTACAGGACGTTGCAGGCATGGGTATCCACCATCTCCAAGAAGAAAGTAACCTGCTGGTGGGTAAAGTGGCTCCTTAAACACTGGAGATCTGCGTAGAACAAGGGTCTCAAACTCCTACACAGTGCTCCACAACCAGGACAGAACCCAGACCAATGGGTGGACCCTCCTCTCCAGTATCGCGGCATAGACCTTCCCAGAGAGGCTGAAGAGCGTGATCCCCCTAAAGTTGGAACAGATCCTCCGGTCTCCTTTCTTAAAGACTGGGACCACCACCCCAGTCTGCCAGTTCAAAGGCACTGTCCCCGACATCCACGCAGTGTTTAAGAGGCATGTCAGCCAAGACAGGCCCACAACATCAAGAGCTTTCAAGAACTCGGGGCAAATTTCATCCACTCCCTAACACCGAGCAGTTGTTTGACTACTTCAGTGAACACAGCCCCAGAGCAAGTCGTCCTCTGAATCTACCAGCTCTACTGCCTCCAAGAAGGCATATCAGTGGGATTTAGGAGATCCTCGAAATATTCCTTCCACCATCAGACTATAGCCCCAGTTGAGGTCAACAGCTGTCCATTCC
Organism: Gnathonemus echidnorhynchus; assembly: GCA_026776725.1. NCBI lineage: Eukaryota > Metazoa > Chordata > Actinopteri > Osteoglossiformes > Mormyridae > Gnathonemus > Gnathonemus echidnorhynchus. Next base: position 7,894,817 of record JAODJU010000033.1, read on the forward strand.
TGCTATAAATACCATTGGTGAAGCCCTGCTTCCCCCTTCTGAGTCGCCTGACAATTTGTCAGAACCTTTTCAAGGCTGACAAAAAGTTCTCCACAGCCTCACCAAACTCCTCCCACAGCTGAGTTTTTGCTTCAGCAACTGCCAGAGCCACTTCCCACTTGGCCTGCCAGTACCTGTCAGCTGCTTCAGGAGTCCCACAAGCCAACCCAGCTCGGAAGGCCTCCTTCTTCAGCCTGACAGCTCCCTTTACTGCTGGTGTTCACCACTGGGTTCAGGATTTGTCACAGAGACTTGCACCAACCACCTTATGGTCACAGCTCCGCAATGCTGCCTCAGCAATAGAGTCCCGGAACATGCCCCATTCAGGCTCCATGTCCCCTGACTCCCTTGGGAGAGAAGAGAAGTTCTGCTAGAGGTGTGAGTAGGTGAGCCCAACTATATCTAGTCGGTATCTCTCTACCTCCCACACCAGCTCAGGCTCCTTACCCACCAGAGAGGTTATGTTCCATGTACCTAGAGCTAGTTTTGGCCTCCAAGGCCCCTGCCTTTGACTACTACCCTATCTACATTGCACCCAACTCCCACAGCTCCTCCTGCAGGTGGTGGGCCCACAGGTGGCTGGATCCACGTTCTTTTCTTGGGCTACGCCTGCCTGGGACCCATGGGTAGAGGCCTGGGTACCAGGCCCTCGCCCTCAAACTCCTGGCCCAGGCCTGACTCCAGGGCAAGACCCTGGTCTCCCCAATCCAGGTCAGGTAACATTGTCCATTGTTTTATTTTTCTTCATGGGGGTGCTCTGAATTGCTCTTAGTCTGGCCACTCACCTAGGACTAATTTGCCTTGGGAAACCCTACCAGGGACAACTGCCCCCAAAAACATAGCTCCTAAGATCATAGGGGAACACAAACCCCTCCAATACGAGAAGGTGGCAATTCACAGAGGGGAATATAATACACATCAGGCATAAATATGTTAACTGATGTGGTTTTTAAGTATAACCTTGAGATTTGTTGACTTAGCAAAGTCAATCTTAGTACATACACTGTAGAGGATGTGAGTGTTCAGTGTTCATTTTTTTAAAAGTGATTGTAAGTTTGTTTCCAGCATAAGCTCATGGCTTCCCCAAAGCCCATCCCTGGAAGCACGGGTCATGGGAACTGCTCCGACAGGACGCCAGCACATCACGGGTCTTATGCATAAAACAGAGACGCAAATAAAATTACAGAGGAAAATTTTCCGAGTCCCATGAGAACACAGGACCTCCACGTACCAAGAACAGGGGGTGAGAATCGAACCCCCAACTCTGGGTGTGTGAGACCACCATGCTATCCTCATTTGTTTCTATTATGTCTTATTTTTAACTAATGTGTGACTTTTTTGTGGTGAGTTTTTTTTGAGTGATATTAAAGCAATTAGTAGTTCAACAACAGAAGTGCTGCTACATAAATAGTTTCCTATTCTAAAAGACTGCAATTAAGAAGTGAATCCTTACTTCCTGTATAAGATGGCAGACTATAAGCATAAGATAGCATATCAACCAGGCCATCTGTAGTTTTGCTTATAGGTTCCCAGATGTTGAACAAGTCCAGTCTTTAGACAGTCTCAGTTAACTGGGCTCCAGTTAAGCTTGAAGTGAGACACAAATACCATCAGACTGACTGCATTTTTAATCTCCTTTTATCCAAACCGAAAGCCAGCCAAAGCTTAACAGGGGAGAAAGGACCCACTGAGCACTGACACATCATAACCCTGCACCCCATGTAAAAAGCGGCAGCTTAATGTTCAGTTTGTGGATTATGCCGTGGTCATTCTGTGTTCCCCACAAGCTGCGTTATGGTTCTATCAGACAAATGAATGTGCTACCACTGCTGTTATTACATACGAGAGTAAAAAACATCTCCATAATTACATTACTCTCCTGTATTGAACCATATCCAAGCCAGCTATATCTGAGACAGGCTGGGTTTTTGAAAGGGAAGTGCTGACTGAAATTTGTGAGTCCTATTTGCAAAAGAGCAAAAGGGGAACGGCTTAAAAAAGAAGGGTGATGACTGAGTGAGAGAGAAAAATAAATAAATAAAGGGTGAATAAAAGGAATGAGACACCGAGAATAAATGAGGTGATGCCCCTCTCTTTTCATCTCCAAGATCAAATGGGCAGGATTGAGGGGACTTATTGTACTTAGAAAAAGAGTAAAGTTCCAAAAAGAACATAAGACATAATAGATTAAAGGACACAATGCAGTTTGACAAAAAAATTGTATCAAAAAAGCAAAAAAAAAAACGTGTTTTTTTAACAAATAATACTAGGACATTGACCTTCACCTGGGCAAATGGTTTTGATGTATGGCAAAACAGCCTTGTTCAGCTACACTAAGTTAATGGCATATTCAGTTGAAGAATGTGTTTTGCAAAAGCTGTCATTTTGTTTCACTCAGGAATAAAAGCAGAAAATAACACAACTCTTCCACATATTTCAGATACAGGTGCTGTCTGCTGAGTTTCACAGTAAATTATTAGGAAGACCATTCACCTGTTGGATGCTGAATCCCCCAGTACTGTCCCAGTCCCTCTCTCTGGTCCCGTTTGGGATACATTAAACAGAAGGGAGACAACACTAAAAGATAAAAGGATAAACAACTCTGCTTCTGACAGTAGAGGTCTTTCCCTGCTCCACTTTATAGCCATGGCTCAGACCATATACTTCTGTCCTCACTCTACAAAATTTAAAGACTGTCAGAGTGCTTCTAGCAATGTGAATGATAACAAGATCTGGCTGAACTGAGGTGAACCTGCAAGAATTTTTTTCCAGGGAACTTTTAACAGCAGGTCCAGCATACGGAACAGCTTTGGCCCTGGGATTCTCTCCGTGACTAATAGGGGTGATGTCTGGGTTGGTAGCGAAAATGGGACACTTTGTAATGACAGGAGAGGAAATGGGGAGTAATCTTTTTTATACATTCTGTCCATTTGTGCAAACACTTGCTGGCAAAGGCCACCCACTTCTCTTCCCTGTAAAAAGAATATCTAAACATAATCAAATTCTGAGAACCTGACAAGCCAAAAAAAAAAATAACATGGGATAAGGTTCCAAAAGTTTCTTAACAAATGTATATATTCAAAATTTCCATTTGTGTGATTGATTTCCTTTTTAATTTTTTTTCATTCTTTTTTTGTTTAGAGTCAATATTGTTACAGTGCAGGTCTTGGGTGTAAGTGTGGTGATTGATGGTGACCAGATAACAGTGTAAAGCCAGCCCTCTCTGAACTGTTCTATAAACACACACTCTGACGGATAGCAAATGAAATGTAGGTAGGTCCAAGACTCCCAAGAATTTATGCAAGCCTGACACTTTGAGAATACATTTTTTATTCCCTTCTTTTCTACATATGATGAGAACCATACTTGTGTTCGAAAACAAAGACAAAAGGAGATCAGTGAACATCTACTGTCTGGTCTGTGGTTTTGAAGGATTTTTTTTCCCCCCTGAGGTTAAATCTTGTTGACAAGTTTGTCCAATTATATATTTTTCCCACAAAAAATTTCTAGGATATTTCTGTGAATTTTTGCACCTACTGTATGGAATATCTCACTGGAATTCAAATTGCAAGACGTTAAAACACTCAGAAATAATTATAAGCAGAAATGTCTGTTTTTTCTGTCAGTTTAACATTCGTTTATAGACTAAAAGTGGAATTGTTTAACATACTTTAATCAGCTTTAAAAAGGTAAAATGTAGATAACAGAGAGTAGACCTATGCATACATGCATTACATTAAAATATTTCCGATTGTGTTTCTTGATTATCTGAGTTTAGCAGCATAGGGTTGCATGCTATTTCAGTTTAGAGTGAACCTTTGATTAAATTATGAATGTTATCTACAGTGGAAAAAAATTTTTTTTTTGCTAGTGTAAACCTGTCAGGCAAGAAGCATACCCAAATATCACAATGTTCCAAAAAATCTCTGGGAGAAAACTTAACAAACCTACTTGACATGACAGCAGGACAGAATTAGAGACTATATAAATGCATTAACAAGACACACTGACAAAAGGTCATGACCCAAACTATGCACTGCCGCCTGTCAGTCCGTTTCTCTTTGGCAGGGGAGTGGTGGCCAAGTGCTCAGCACTGACAGCGCTGAGGCCACTGACTGTGATGCCTGAGGGAGCCAAGCAGGATTTGAGTGCTGAGTTACAATTGGTGTCACCAAGGATGAGGTCACACAATTCAACAAAGTTTGGTGATAAGCAAACAGGTGATCATGATTATCGATATAATTTATTTGTATGCGGGCATGGACATTGGGTTAACCAGCCTGTATCAGATACCTTGTGAACTGGATTCTGGATCGGGTTTGATGACATTAATAAGGCTTTTATTGGGTACAGACTAAAATACCTAGGGCAAATTATATTGGACTGCGACTGAAGACTAGGGGCGTCAGAGGGGCAAGGATACCTTGGCAGACTGAGGGGGCCCGGTACTTGGCAGAGGTTCTTGAATATGTAAAATTGAATATGTAAGAAACCTTCTCCTGGAGCCGACACCTTATCGCGGTGGAGGGGTTTGCGTGTTCCAATGATCCCAGGAGCTAAGTTGCCTGGGGCTTTATGCCCCTGGTAGGGTCACCCAAGGCAAACAGGTCCTGGGTGAGGAACCAGACGAAGTGCGGCTCATCAGACCCCTTATGATGAGTAATAGCATAGATTCACGGTTTCCCTCGCCCGGATATGGGTCACCGGGCCCCCCCCCAGGAGCCAGGCCTGCACTCATGGGGCCTGGTCGGGCACAGCCCAAAGAAGGCACGTGGCCCCCCCTCGAATGGGCTCACCACCTGTAGGAGGGGCCATAGGGGTCGGGTGCAGAGTGAATTGGGCAGTGGCTGAAGGCGGGCTTGAATGATACTCTTATCTGTTATATACTTATGGGTCTGCAGGAATCAGCTGTCAATGCCTGAGATCCCTGTCGCGAGGTTGTCAAGTGGAAGCATGAATGTTTGATTGCTAAGTACACACTGAAATGTGAACATTCTGGTGTTCTTTGCATATACAACTCAAAGCAGATATGGCACCCTCCCATTAAACTCCAGTCGATCAGAAAAGAAATCAATTTAACATGGCATCATGGTGCAGCAGTTTCGTATTTTTTCCACTATTCTTACGTTATTTCCCTCATTTCTATTGTTATCATTCTGTTTATTATTGTGTGATTATATTCAAATTCATTGCATTTACATTCAGTTTTTAGGGGCCACATGGTGGTCGCATATCACCTCTGGAGACCAGCGTTAGAGCCTCTACTCTGGCTCCATGTGTGTGGAGCTTGCATGTTCTCCCTGTGTCTTTGTGGCATTTCCTCTACAGATATTTTCTCATGGAGGAGCAGAACTTCTGACCTTGGCGAAGAGCCAAAAAGATAGATCAGGGAGCAGTTAGGCCAGATAACAAGGTCTTGAAAGCCTGGGAGAAGAAGAAGGCTTTGAGATAATTGCAGCCATGCAGGGGAACTGAATTCCACTTGGAGTTCTACCATGGATAAGGCTCAGGTATCAGAACTATGGAGGTTATATGGAGGAACAGTGAGGAAACCAATAAAGAAAGTTCAGAGAGTATGTGAAGGTTGGTGGGGTAACGTAAGACCAGACAGTTGGGAGATGAGGTATCTCGAAGCTGTCAGAATGGTGCCTCTTGGATTCACATTCATTTGGCTCTCTGGCTATTGAGTTGCTGCACCAAGGACAGTGGCAACCTGTCAAAATTCAGCAGTGGTGTTCTAGTTAGGGGCTATAAACAAGAGGCCAGAAGGAAAATCACATGGAGACTGCGTGACCCAATTGCCCTCCTGGATTTGTGGCATAGCATCCCACTGAACAACAGCTAAAAAAAATAGATCTGATAGAATCCTCACTGGCTATAGATCTCAATCCCCTGACCTAGCATATACTTGATAGAGTGCATTGTCTTTTACATTCTTAGACTCTGGATGATAAGTAATTCTAATATTAAAGAGAAAGTCTAATAAAGCCAGGGATTTAACAAATAGGAACTCAGGGTTCTTGTGAATAGTTATGATCACAAATGGAAATTTAACACCCTTAAACTAACAGTGCCACTCCTTCAGTGCTCATTCCCCCTGGGGAATAGCTAATGAGTGAAAAATGACACACAGGTGGAATCTTTCAAGTGATCCTGTAAATTGGGACATCCACATCACCGTTGGATGCATTCAACTCAATCAAAAAACCTTTCTTTGGACACTGGTATGCTATAATAAGCCCCAAAGTGAAGAAGCATTTCATGTTCAATCGCAAAGACATGCTGAGCCTCCATCATTGATTCAATGAACCAATCCTTTGATCATGGTAACAGTTGTGATTGGGTAGTTAGGGAATCAAAACTTTGGATAAAACTTAGATAAATTTGGAGAAACCCACAAATCCTTCTATGTTCCTGACTGAGGACAGAATGAGCTCATCGTCACTAAACCCTGTACATCAATGAGTTGGGTAACTGATTTGAAGATCGGCTGCAACAGGTATTTTGGGGAGCTGACCAGCACTGACAGATTCTATTTGCATATGATTCTTTTTAAGATGATGCAAAGTCCATTTTTGGCTTGGTTTTTGGTTCTGACCCCGAGGTAAACAAACATCACCAGTTCTTCTGCCTGTCATTCCATCCCTGTTTAGCAGGCGAGGCTCCAAGTACTCAGTGCTGAACATACTGGAGCTGCTGAATATGTAGCCTAAATAAAAGGTACAAAATCATATCCCAGGTCCCCATTTGGTGATTGGGTGCAGCCCCACATCACCTTTGAAAGCTTTTAAAAGTTACATAAAGCCTATTCAAACTTCAGTTCCATATTAAGTCAATCCTCAATGTCTTGTACTAAGCTATATTTTTTACTATAGTCACTTTGCACATGTCCACCTTGTTTCTGTTTTTCACTCTTTGAGTATACGAGTAATTAGATAACAGACCCAGCAGAAAGTGATGACATTGAATCAATGTTTATTGAGTATTTCTTTTAAAATGCCACAAAACTGACAGTCATGTTTCTCCAAGACACTGTATCATAGTACTAAATGTCTAGTCTGCCTGTAAAACCGGGCTTTTTTGAAGGACATTGGGCCATGAGATGTCATTGTGATGCCATTTTTCAAACCTTTCTACGTCACTGATTCTTTCGATTGTGTTTCATTTCTCAAAAGCCCAGGTTCGTACTAAAAAACAGAATGGGAGAATTGAGAGACTGAACAGATTCAAAACTTGAAAGCCAGGCTCTAAGGAATATAATCAGGGGAAAAAAAACAAATACCAGAATTGATAATGAAGCATTGGCCAGAGTGAACTTAAATAGATGAAGAATGACTGCAGATGTGGGTGATCATAAAATGAATTCTGCAGAGGTAGGAATGCCCATGGTGGACGTCCACATCAGTGGTTGCTCACTTGTGAAACAGATTCTGGATAAGATGTGGCATTAATTTTCCAGCCTGGACTCGTTTTAAATATAGCAGTATCGATTTAAAGTTATACACTTCTAAATTCTGAATTATGTAAATAATCATCATACACTCACCTAAAGGATTATTAGGAACACCTGTTCAATTTCTCATTAATGCAATTATCTAATCAACCAATCACA
>JAODJU010000033.1:7918698-7939219 GCA_026776725.1 Gnathonemus echidnorhynchus
AGTGACGAATCACGCTTCTCTGTCTGGCAATCCAAAGGACGAGTCTGGGTTTGGCGGTTGCCAGGAGAACGGTACTTTCCTGACTGCATTGTGCCAAGTATAAAGTTTGGTGGGGGGTGGGGGGCATTATGATGTGGGCTTGTTTTTCAGGGGTTGGGTTTGGCACCTTAGTTCCAGTGATAAGAACTCTTAATGCTGCAGCATTGAGAGCCATTTTGGACAATTTCATGCTCCCAGCTTTGTGGGAACAGTTTGGGGATGAGCCCTTTCCTGTCCCAACATGACTGCTCGCCAGTGCACAAAGCAAGGTCCATAAGGATATGGATGAGTGAGTCGTATGGAGAGGAACTTGACGACCTGTGAGCCAGGCCTCCTCGTCTAACATCAGTGCCTGACCTCACGAATGCTTTCCTGGAAGAACGGTCAAAATTCCCAGAAGAGTTATAGCTACAAAGGGTGTGCCAGCTCCATATTAAATGCTGTGTTTTAAGAATGGGAGGGACGTCATTAACTTTAATGTGTTTGTCTCAATACTTTTTGCAGTATAGTGTAAATAAGTAATATCTGACAGGTAAACTATTAGAAAGCATAGGAAAATTAGTTTTGTTTGAAATTTTGTTTCTTCCTCAGTAAGCAAAGTAATAAAAATAATTTAAATTGATTTATATAAAAAAGACGTAAATAGGTCTTAACAGGTAAACCCCTCAAGGAACAAAAATGAGATCATTATAGTTTGATATTATATATTCTTTCAACTCACAATGTAAAAATGCAACACTTCTCATTGCCTACTCATTTACTGATATTTAGCCAGATCATGTGATGTGAAGATTTGAGAGAGATAGTCATTGTAGTACTAATGCTTTTACAAGTAATGATACCACGGCAAGGCATTAGTAATATGTATTACAGAAAAGAAAAATCGTCAAGTAAATAGACATCAAAATGAAACATTTTGATTAAAAGTAATATATACATTTATACAAATTGTTTAAATATAAATTAGGTATCAGGACAAACACTGTATCCATTGCAAATATTGCTGATTTTTTTTAATAATGTGTTGAAGTAGATTTAATTAGTGCTACAAAAAGGTTAAGAAAACCCTGAAATGTGCATTGAGAACAAATACATTTTTGTTGTTCCTCAACTAGGAAGGATTTGAAATATTAATTCATCATTGTTCGAATTGATATTATCATTAATATTAAAGTTATGTGATAGCTTTCATAAGCATAAATGCATCTATTATTCAGCAGCAGCCATTACTAGTGCAATTGATGAATCATTCAGGATTTTAAATCCTATTTGCACAGTTTGTTGACAAAACAAAAGAACAGCAACAGTCCCCATTTGCCTGCTTTTTAAGTGATAACATTAAGCCAAGGAACACAAGCTGCAGTATCCACGGTCAGGGGTCCCTATCACGCCTACAGAAAGCTGAATATGCTGGCAGGGCAGGGTACGGAGTCCTCGCTGGGCAGAGATCTTTGGCTCAGCAAACCAGTGCCTTGAAGCTAGAGCCCCATTAACACAATGCATTTTTTAAAGATATTATTCACATAGGTAGGTAGCTCAGACCCATTTCAACCAGAAAAATGACTGGGCGAAGAAACCAGCAAGAATACGTGCGTTCCTATTTATTGACAAACATATGGAATGGTACACACAAAACGGATATGCTTAGGTTAACATTGATGTGAAAATGGTCATAGAGAAACAGCTAATTAATACTGCCTATTACTTATCATACTGGTATCCAAAAAAATTAAAACAATTACCCTTATAAGACGACTTAAAAAGAAAATCAAGAAATAAACATTTAAACTGATTAGAAATATTAATACTACTAACACAATATCCATAATTACAATCAGAAAACTTTAACTCTGAGACACTCTCGAGAGTAATTCGTCTTCTGTGCCATGACCAACCAGAGTAATTCTTCTTCTGTGCCTTGACCAACCACAGTAATTCTTCTTCTGTGCCATGACCAACCAGTGTAATTCTTCTTCTGTGCCTTGACCAACCAGAGTAATTCTTCTTCTGTGCCATGACCGACCAATTCGTGAAAGCATGTTGTCATTACTGAAAATTAGCTTAAGCTTCAGTATGTTTTCTGAGTAATAGGACACCCCGCAGAAACACAAGTGTTTGTGGAAGGAATTCTGCTCCTTAAAATAATCATAATGCATATTCAGAATACCAACTACCTGATGAAATTAAGGAATCTGATAAAAATTTGAACCCTTAAAAATGCCATTTTTTTGGTTTTGCATAATTATTACACTATGAAAATACATTTGATACCTTTACATAGCAAAAAAAAATTAACCTCAATTTTAATAGCAAGATAAAGAGTTATCTGAAGCATACAGATAATGTAAAAAACCGCAATAACTGCTGTTCTGCAGCCTTGGCTTATGCTTCGTAAGTCATTCCTATCCGGTGTGGCGTATTTGAAATGGCATATTATCTAATTTTGATAAACAGTCTCAGCATTACTGCTGTTGTGTACATCACCAACATGATGTTTAACAACTGATAAAGTGATATGATACCAAACTGATACTTCAGAAATCTAACTGATCATACAATTAACGCAGAAGGAAACATCAGACCAATCTGAAAAAAGCAATGGCAATTAATGCTAATCAAAATACAGAACATGAAATAAACAAAATACCTTAGTTACTAACGTTGCCTGGTGATTTTAGAAGCTCTCTGGCTTGTTTCCTCGACATTAGGGAACTACCATTAACATTTATAAGATCCCGGTCAATTTCCTGCCTGCTGAAACGGTGTGTAAGATCAGAGCAACGTGCAGGATCACAAATTAATGGGCAAATCCGTCGCAGAAGCGAAAATCAGCCTGACTGCCTAGGAGGCAGGCTTGAGAAGCAACTGAAAAACCAGTCCAACTTGTCAAACTCGTTACTGTGTAACGATCATAGTGCTGTAATTAGAATACATCAGATCTGTGGTGTCACATTTCACAAAATTATTTGCACATTTTACTGAATTGCTAAGTAAATAAATGATACCAAAATTGAATGCATATATGTGGCACAAACACTTTAGATTTTATTACACATTTATTTCTGAACCTAATCAAATGTGTTAATGATAAAATGGAAATACAATCTCCATTTCGCATTTAGTTTTCAAAGACTATGCGAAATGCTCGTGTAAAAAAGAATTAAAGTTAAATAACACCTTGCACTTTAATTTTCCAGTCATTTGTGAAAAAATCAGAAGATGAAATAATTTTTTGCCATTTCATTTTCTAACTTGACTTGCATGTTAAAGCAGGTGCGCCACTGTAAGAAAACACTGGAATTAGCCTAGCCCAGACTGCCATGTTTCCAGCGTTTTTCAGGCATAAAACCAGTCTAGGCTCGGCTTTCATGTGATTTCATGTGTCCTTCCAGTGGCGTGCCTGCTGTGTACTGCGCATTTCATATCTGCCTGGCCCAAGATAGACATGATCTAAAGATGCGACTTCTTTTTGAAATCAGTGCGTACAATTGCTCGACGTGTCATGCGACCAGTTTACTGTTACGAAATAAAAATCACATTATGCCGGGGTAATTCCACTATTTTCAAAGCAGGGTGTTTTGTGAAATTCACATATGAAATAAATATGCGTTTAACGTTTTATTCACACGTTATTTCTTATTTACAAAATCTCCTAACTATAAACTACGCAGTATGTGCTGCCTCAAACACTCCCCTCTAAGGAAGCCGGGAATAAGAAGCTAACTTAAGCCGCGAAATGAGACACCACGAATAAGAAGCTGCAAATAAGTAGCTAACTTGAGCCACGTGTGACTTTACCATTATTTCGGACGACAATGCAGAACGAACAACGACAACGCAAGCAAACGCACTGAGAAAGCGCAGCAGTGATGCATATCTCCGCCCACTGACCCGCTTGGAGGCTGTATTATCATTATAGCATTTTCATCTCCTTTTTTTGCAAGAAATATCTCCTATAATACAGCCATTTGAGGTTTTAAATTTGATCCACATTTGGATTCTTTGTTTCATTGTGTTTTTATTGGACAAGAGAACACAAAACACCTCAATCTTGCTGTACAGATTGAATATTTACACATTTAAGGTTAAACCAAGACGATGCCATTGTTAGTCTGAGTGCCATTACAGAAGAAGGATAAGGATTTTGTAGGTACAACCAGTGCATGCATGTATACATAGGCCTACATTGTGTGATAAATATGTATATTTTAATGTAAAAAAATATCCGCAATCGTTGCATACATACTGTAATTAATATGCTTAGCCTACTGTAAACAATACTGGTAGGTCATTATATATGCTGGCAATTGCCAATATTTTGATTTAGTATTATTGATAATGGGTGCCCTATGAGCGATAGGCCTCTAGTCTGGGGTTTTCCACAGATGTGTGGCCTGTGCTGCCTTGGTTAGACTCAACACCCTCCATGACTCTGTACTGGAAAAGTGATTAGAAGTTTGAACAATGTTTAGGTATTTTACTGCGATCAAACTAACTAAATGAATTATATCACTAAGGCAAATCTTAAAAAACAAAGTTGTTTACTGCTGATATATAGTTAATTCAGTTACCCCTTATCTAAAGCATCTCAGTATGTGCTTCATTCCCATCCACTGAAGTTTATAACAATGCTGTGGATTCAATGAGGGGCCCAGGTTATAACAAATTTATTTATATACATTTACCTTTTGTTGTAGGCAGGAACACATTCATTTTGGTGCAACCAATGGCCAGAGGAAAAACAATAAACTTACTCACTCTTAAGAGACACTAAAAACAATTCATTCCTGGTATGTCATGAAACCAAGCTGCAAGTATGCAGACTCCAAATAAATTATGACAGAGGGACGACGGTAAGAAAAGTGACATTTGTCGTCTTGCAACTAGAGAAAACAAGCAGGAGAAACGTTGAAAGCCAAAAGTTATCAAGACAAAGTTAGTAACAACACTATAACAAATATGTATGTATACAAACAAATCATCTGACATATTGGGAAAGGTCAAAAAGTACTGCCTGCAACATATCAAATCAAAACACCTAACAACCATGAACACTCATACAGTATGTATGAAGTTCAAAAGTTTCTAAAATGAAGTTATCACAAAGTAGTTTTTAATAGTGAAAAGTACAATAAATACTGTGAGAACAGTCGAACAATGCTGTTAACAATGTTTCTCGAATTAGTGCACGAGTGTGGTTATTTATTGCTGATTTTCAGACTTTGTACAAATAATGAGAAATCTAGATGTTTTATACCCAACTTGCCCTAGATAATAATTTGCCAACTTCGTCGTTTTTCCCCTCGCCAAACAACATGTTAAGCTTTATCCATATTTGTAGTTAGCAGCCAATATTTTATTTCCACAAATAATTCGCAAATAAATTATTTGCAGATTAAATTTAAGGTTAGTCAGCCAAGACAATGCCATAATATTAGTCCTTTAACTATAGTTTGCTATCCTGAGAAGTCATTAGGCCTTTTAAACCATGATGATAATAACATATAATCCCTATAACCTGATACCAGGCAAACATGTCATTGTTTTACAGTCACATATTCCATCACAAAAGGTCTAACAAAATAACTTATTTGTATAGTTAAATAAATCCTATAATAATTGGGGTATTTACTGATTTTGCGCGTGTCAGCCTACACTAATACGCATCAAGTTGACGTACGGTTATGGTTAATTTTATAAGTGTTATTAGGTAACATTTAAACCCCCGTTTATATCATGTATTGTCCCAGCGATTAGGATCAAGAGTTACTAGCAGGATGACCGAAAATGCTGTATGCAGCCTTGTTTGATTTCAGTTAGTTAAATGGAAACAACCACAACAACAATAATAATAATAATAATAAATAATAACAATCTTACCATATTCAATTCCACTAAGAAGAAAGATTAACCCAATAGTAAAAAACGTTAGCTTCTTCTTCCGCCGATAATCCATTATTCGCTAAATGGGTTAAAGCATCGCATTTACCCTTCAGATGAAATCTGTACGTATACAAGGCAAATGCGGATTATGGCGATACCCGTATGGTCGCCCAAATTAAGAAGGCTGTGCATCCAATTACAAAATCTCGCAATAAATACAGGGCATTATTAGCTAGCAAATAGTATCGTATAATAAAATTCCGATGCTAATTGGCATATGTGATACGCGGCACATATAGATATAGATATGTGTCTAACTTATAGCTGATTTTAAAAAATCACATACGGAACGTCTCTTTCTGTCAGCGTAACTGCTGCTATTACCCGTCACCTACAATAACTACAGAAATAAGGATCCATCCAAGTAGGAATTTGCAGGTAAACAAGCGCGCCTCCGTCATTACCGGGACCGGCGCCGGTATCCAGCAGTCTTTCGATCTCCCAAGTCAGCGCGACTGAAGCAACTTCCGGTCGCCGCACGTACAGGCGGCTTTTAACTTGGCTGTGCAAAATAAAGGTAAATTTACAACCTTTGATTTTACAACCTTTTAGTAAGCAGGCTGCAAATATAGTTTTTAGAAATAAATAGATGCATATCTGTATAACGTCGCGTGTTTTCTTTTTTCCAAGTTCTAGTGTTATTCGTCACGTACACAACCGTGCACTGTATGTGTGTAGTGTAATGCTTTCTCAAGCTGTTAATGCACATAAAGACAATGCCGAAACTATTTCCCCCTTGTTTCGATAAAACAGTGAACTTACAGTTCTTGATAAATAACACGTGTTTGCATGCAGTCCCTGAGTAATGAAATCGGACAGAGATTCCATCTAAATAAGTGAAACTATTTGTTTCATTATGGTCGAGAAACAAGGACAAATGCTAAGATAGACACATTTTTTCCAGCAAGGCACGAAGGCTTTAAAATTGGATTTCCTTTCTTCCAATCAGGCTTCACATCAGTCCTGTGATTCCTGTTAGATGGCTATGACCGGTGTTTCTCAATATGCGTAATTAACTGTACTTGTCCCACCATCGTTGCGTTCCTGGAAAAACCCAAGTTTTTTTTCTCAGTACCAACAACGCGAAGATCATACTTGTGAGTTTCTCAAGACCGGTCTTGCTAACTTGTCTTACAAGAACGAACTTGGAGCGCAACGAATCATGAGATTGGTTTCGTTCGTCATGATTACAGTTGTATCCTAGACATTTGGGGCGGGGCAAGTTCTTGAATATTGGGACTGATTTTCAGCAATGGAGGGGGGGGGGCTGTTATATTCATCATTGCAAATTCATCCCATTCAGCAGTAGAATTGCTTTCAGTATGTGTGAGCTGTTGAAACACCAAACTGCACTGTTTCTTGGTTTAAAGATATTTTGTTATATGTTATAGTATATTGTCTTTATTTTATCTTAACTATGCATAATTACTTTTTTGCATTGTCTTAGCTGACAGTTACCTGGAATTGTGGCTGTACGTGACAATGTAAATTATGTAATGTCATCATTTGGAAGCATAGAAGTATCAAAATGTCTTGGTATGCTGAAGTTTAAGAGTTCCCTTCAATGGAACTAAGGGGCCAAGCCCAACCCCTGAAAAACAACCCCACACCATTATCACTCCTCCACCAGACTTTATAATTGGCAAAATGCAGTCAAACAGGTAACATTTCCATGAAGCTTCCGGCACAGTTTTTGTGTGGGAGTTAATTCTAGAGGATGTTTGGAACTCTACAGTTATTGAGTCAATAAAGTGTTCAGCATTTGGTCTTCCTTGGACCGCTTTTGGTAGCATAGCAGTAACACCCCACAAGACTCGCCGTGTTGGAGATGCTCTGACCCAGTCGTCTAGCCATCACACTTTGGCCTTTGTCAGAGTCACTCAGATCCTTACACTTACCCGTTTTCCTGCTTCTAACATATGAACTTCAAGAACTGACTGTTCACTTGCCTAATATATAATGGCACCCTTGACATGTGCCAATGTAATAAGATAATCATCATTATTCACTTCACCTGTCAGTAGGTGTAATGGCTGATCAGTGTGTGTGTTTCCCCTCTTTTTACTATACATTAACATTAGAAGGTTTTATCATGCCAAATTATATCATTATTAGCCTATGCTCGTAGCATCAAATGGCAATGTTTATAGAACTTGGACTAGACAGTTTGTCACCATAGAGAAAATGAACATAGCTTGAAGACACACGACAGAAGCACTGGCAAAGTATTATGGCACAATATTTGAGATGAATGTAAAGTATGACACAGTCTGTGTCATATGAAACTGACACTATCCATCAAAATACTGACTGCCTTTCTTAAAAATAAAATATATATATAAAAAAACAGAATGAGGATGAAATTATATACGTTTAACGTCAATGAAACATGTTATCTGAAATAATTTTATTTGTACATAATTACACAACACTCAAAGACTCAATACAAAGCAACTTTAAATACACAATGGAACAGACAGTTTGTAAATGAAAAGACAGGCTTTTATTGGGTAGCAGTTAAAATTGAATAAATGGTTTACTAGAGTGCAGTCTTAGGCCAAACATCCTATAAAGCTTTAGCAGGATAAAAAAGAAAAAGCAGCAACTGACTTGCATGCATGAAGGTTCTGTGCCACCTACATTTGGCCCATGACATATTCAATAGTAGGAGTAGCATAGTATTAATAGTTGAAGTAGTAACGATATTTTAAAACCGCTATGAAAATGTATACTGGGCCTTAGTTTGTCAAAACAATAATGTATGTTACCTATAATGTAAAACTGTATATATACTTGAGTCTTTCAATATATCTCCTAGCTGTTCTGAAATGTTGATTCCCTACCCCCTTTACTTTAAAGTTTGGCCTAAGGTCCAAAAAAAGTACATTTTTAGTGTCCCTAACTGCATTGAGAGGTTTGAAACATTCACAATCGGTATGAAATTGCCTAGATTACCCAATGTTCAATGTTAGGGTGTACAATGATATGTCCTCTGTTACAGTACGCGAAAAGGTGGGTCATAAAAGTTCAAGTAAAGCTGCATCATGGAAGTTAATATATGTATATAAAAAAATCAGGTGAAAATAGCATTTAGAGGTTTTTCAGATGGGCCCAGCCCACCATTGTCTGTAACCTGTACAGAAAATAAAATACACATCACTTGCAAACCATGCAATAAAAGCCATCATAATGCCACTCACCATTATAAGCTTCAAAAAGATTGACCCATTTAAGATAGTATGTAGCAAAACGAATGACATTGTTTAAACATGCATGTGGAGAACTGCAGGAAAGAATATTAAAAAAATACAAAGTGCATAACTGCAAACACGCCTCACCAATGACTGTAACTAATGCTGTTGGTGGACTGAGTATATGTACCATGTCTATTCAGAAATGTATAACCTCAGTGAACATGTAATATGGTAACACAGTTACATTCTTCCTCTTCTCGTTGTATGTTCTAGTAGTTAATGTAGAGCAGATAATGTTTGGGAATGAAGGGGCAAATCAAGATAAGAAATAAAAAGGTAGCACTTTACAATAAGGCTCCCTTTTGCCACTTGTAAATGGTAGTAACTCATTAAAAAGAAAACAGTGTTATAACTTGTCTATTAATTTACAAAGTGTTACAACCTAATTAATAACCAGATTATAAACCATTCATAAACCCTTTATATGGGAAGCCTTATTGTAAAGTGGCACTAATAAAATAATTTCTCCCAGTGTTAGTGCACTATGCTCAATATCCTGACATTCTGGGTGAAAGGAATATTCAGAGGCTAATCTGGCTGCGTTTTTCAGCCCCATGAGAAATTCAACAATACGCCAAGTAAGCTCTAAGTGTTCACCTTCTGCCCCTTTAACAGTTAATCCTCATATATAAAACTATTTTTTATTGAACCGATATAAACTTGAAAGAAACTAAGTAAAGAAATATAACATACATTCTTATATCAGGAGATATCTAAATAGTTTTCAGTAACAAAATAATAGCAATTCCATATTCCTTTAAATGTATTTCAGTGGATGGGGAGGGGGGAGCCGTGTAGAAGGGCAATAAATAATAGGTACTGAGGCAGCAGCAAAATGTGGAGTCCTTCAGAGCACATTCCTGCATCTTTGCTGTGGCCACCCCCAGCCCCCGTACCGTACAGTCATAAAGTCTGCTTATTGACATCGAGAATCTTTATACAACAGGATTTATTATTTCAGTCAATACACTGGCTTCCCTTCCTGTCAAGAAATGAAACTGCCTCTTTGTACATGAATAATCTTCAATGTACCTGTAGAGCTATTAAACAAAATGATAAAAATGAAGGATTTAAAGTGTGAGGCAGTAAATGCTGTATTTGGAAAGGATAATATTGAAAAAATCAGTACCTGTAAGAAAAATTCAGAATTCCCTGACAAAATGTAACCTAAAAATCCAGCTTTTTTTTTTTTTTTTGCAAATTTATGTCTCTGTACATGCACATTAGCAAAATAAAAAATAATAATAATAAAACATAAATTCAGAACTGCTTCATCAGAAAATGGGTAATTCATGTTACTGCACTTTCCAGCATTCATCATAGCAGACCCTTGACATAAGTTAATGGACACAAAGCTTAACTGTGGGGTCTCTGAAAAAATCACTGCACTAGTGTAAAGCAGGGAGACACCATATGGACTGAGACAAACTCACTGCAAATCGGTTAAGGCTTTCTAAAGAGCAAAAAGTTTTAATAGCACTTCCAGCATTCATCATCTTCACTAAAACTTAATAATCTAGGCTCAAAAGAAAATCATGTGTTAAGTCTTTAATGCTCTCAGGATCGACACGTGCAATGCCAGTAGCTCACTCAAGGTGTCACTATTGTCACCTTGTACAGAGCATAGGGACCTCATAATCAGGGACTTCATTTTCTGTTCAAACAACACATGAACCAAAAACAAAATTTCTACCCTGTTTCGCTTAGCAGTTTCTATTTTCTGTGCATATTTAAAGGCATAAAACTTTAGAGGAAGACATCCATATCCCCAGACCTTCTGAAAATTAGAGGTAAGTTACTTTTTTGTTTACTTTTAATTTTATTTTAAAAAAGGGCATGACAATATACACCTGGGTATTCCCCAGGTTGGAGCAGCAAGTAAGCGGGGGGGGGGGGGAAGACCCTCTTTAACAAAACCACAGGCAACAACCATTTTCCATAGATGCAGGAGTCCCCCCCCACAAGACAACAGGCTTTTTGGATGCTGTAGGTTTTTTAAAAGACTGTTTATAGTGTTTCATCAATAAAGTGGGGTCGTCACCTGATGTTTCCTAGGTCTGAATGCACCATTTGTGGCTAACTGGAATCTGATATCCAGTTGCTCCAATGCCCATGTGTACCTCAGTTCAAAGCATGCTGTCGAATCGTGTGGAAGATCCAGTCCATCTTTGTTGTCCATCCACCATGATGTGCATCGTTCATCTGCTTCATGAAGTAGTCTAGAGCCTCCTGTTCCGTTTTGTCCAGAGCCAAGGTCTTCCGGATGTAAGCAATGTCATCAAAGGACTGCAGCTCAGGCATGCCTGAGCCCAGCATCATGGAGAAGAGGTTGATGAAGAGGTTTGCATGCTGTCGGATGGCAAGGTAGGCTTTGTAGCACATCTCTTGAAACCTGCAATGAACACAGTTTGTTTAAGAGACAACCCAACTCCTCAAAAACGGAGTACACCCAGGAAATGTAGCATTTTTGCAATGATTAAAATCTGATGAATCTGAATCTTTGGATGGGTGCAGCTTTGTAGGAAAATGTGACTAGAACAGACTACTGAGGGTGGAAGTGCTCTTATTTTGCCCCAGCTACTTTCAATGCCATTTGTCAAGAACAACTAATTCAGGAGAGATTCAAAATGTTCATGTCCTAACTCACAAAGCATTCATCACAAAAAGCAAATTGATAATGTGGATTGGAAAGATATGACATACCTCTCAAATTCTCTGGTCTTAGTGCACTCTTGTGTTCCTTTGCTGATCACGATTAAAAAGTCTTGGGTTAAAACAAATGGCACACGTTCTCGTTTATAGCCAAACTTCTTCTTCTTATGATCCAGGAAATGTCCAAAATCAATATGAAAAAGCTATTTGAAAAGACAATAGAGAGAATTGCATTTTTGTTCGATTTCCATACCTTGACTCCTCCTCAAAGCACCACAAGATCTAAGAGATATCTTACCTGTCCATCATCCTTTACCATGATATTACTGTTGTGTCTGTCCCCAATCCCGAGGATAAAGGTAGCTACACAATAACCAGCGCAGGACCTTGTAAACAAATCAATGGCCAGATCATACCTACCACATAAAAAGGTTAAAAACACAGGTATATAATGAGACGTTTTCCCCCTGAATGAAACACTGATCATCAAATGCTGACATGATATGGTTTTACTCACATCTCCCCTTTATTCTTGTCCTTCAGCCACTGGTGAAGAGTGTGGCTGTTGAACTGCAGCGCCCCCTTCAGGCCACCCTTGCATTGGATCTGCATAATGGTGTGGGAATTCCTCACCACTTCAATGAGTCCCACGCAGTCACCGATTGACAAGCAACCGTAGGGCAGCATTCTTACACACAAAAATTAGAACAAAATTAGCTTCACAGGTTTTTGACTTTCTTCAGCTTTTAAATTGTTGAGAAATAGGTACATCCTTTTTTATTTAATTTATTCATTTAAAGCCTCTAAAAATATTACCTGAGGTCAAGACCCTGATTCTGCCAAATGTTCTCCATTATTCTGATAATCTGGAGAGTTAGCATGTCTTGTCGTAAATCTTGGGGAAAAAAAATATTTATGTATTATGCATAATGCACACATAATTGTGTATAATACACGTAAATGTAATATCCGATAACTGTCACAGCTATTACAATCTGTAGTACTTATTGGCTGTACAATATTGTATTTACCATCCCCATTCTTGAAAATGATCTCGTTGTTCTGGAAGAGAAGCTCCGACATGATATCAGGGTTTTCCCAGTTTAGCCACAGGGGCCTTTTGGCAGATGACATAATCCTGCATTCTTCAAGTCTGGAAGAGTCAAACCGTAAAGTAATGAATACATGAATATAACACACTGTGGTACTTCAATAGTAGTGCACACATTTTATACCAAATTATACCTTATTCACAATGTGCTCTAATTGGTAACATGACCATTATTTGATGATCTTTTTTCTTCTTAAAATTTCAAGATATATGTACTTGATCTGTGTGGGTTTTGGCTCATATCTGAAGCAAAAAAACAGCACCTGCTAAATCACCACATTCATTTAATATTTATCAGTGAATTATGTGTTTTGATTATTGTATGTCTCTCAAATCTTACTGCTAGAGAAACCAGATAATCCATGTCAGTGAGGACACTTCGAGCTAGGACAGGATTTTTAAACTACCAATTCAATTAAAAGGACCTAGATTGCACTTAAGCATTGAGTCCTAGCACAAGAAGAAATTAACTACTTAGCCAAGCACAGGAAATTTTACAGTAGTTTGCAAAACCTGAAGTAGTTCAAAGTGTCCTCCCTGACTTGGATTATCTGGTCACCCAGCTACAGCATGACCCGCAAAAACAGATGCTAAATAGCAGGTATAAAAATGTGCCACAGACACAGAAAGATGGAATAATGGACAATCCCAATGTACCGTAAGTTTCCTAGCTGGTGTGCAGGGTTTAGTGGGGATGTGAAGCTCTGCAGCGCATCCATGTAGTCTGGCCTTCTCATTTGTTCCACTAAAAACTTCATTTGTACCTGCAGAAACAAGGCCCAGAGGAAGTTTGATGGAGAAGCAGTATGTTCAGACCTATACCAGTATATAGCTTCCCCTAGGTCATTGTTTCCCAATCCGGTCCTCGGGGACCTACAGACAATCCACGTTTTTGCTCGCTCCTCGCTTTCGGAGGGAGCAAAAATGTGGACTGTCTGGGAGGGAGCAAAAACATGGAATGTCTGTGGGTCCCTGAGGACCTGACTGGGAAACACTGGCATAGATCTTTGAAAGGGGCGGTATTACCTTTTGTGTCTCATCTTTTTTCTCCTGCTTGAGGATGTCTGTGAGGTTGATCAGCTTCTCCATGGCCTCCACCTGTCTGCTCAGGTGTTTCAGGTACATTCCACATGCTCTGCAGTAAGACTCCAGCAGCAGCCCGAAGCGTTGGCTCACTGTTTTGTTATGCATCTCAGACCTAAGTGACGTAGGCCAACAAAAGATAGGAGCTTGGGTATTGTCAGTTCAAATTCCCTGGAGTAACAAACTGAAAGCAGATGCATAGGTACTTCCCTACATCATGTGCAATATAGCTACTACTGTACTTATGCTTAATCATGCGTTTACCACCAGTGTAGCACATCAATCTGGTTTTTCTTTACACGCATACTTTTCACTCTCCCTATACAGCTTGATAATATATCCAAAGTGAAACTCTTATTATAGTCCACATTTTTTGTTATGCAACCTGGGTCGATACAGTCGCTTGTGATCTGGTGTTAGCTTTCCAATAAGCTGATCCTGGCTAAGTCAAAGTATATGGTGTACAAAACTCTTAAAATGTATATATTATATAAATCCACTTCAAATCAAACAAAGAAACTCACTTCAAGTGCCAAAAAAAGAAGTGTCCGATCCTCTGATTAGTCAAGGCTTTTTTAAGCAGAAATCGCACCAGTGGATTATCGAGGTACTGCTCATATTTTAGGACCTTAACAAAACAAAACAAAAAATCAAAATAAAAGCAAATCAAAGGTTTCATTTTTATACCCTTACGATCTCTTGTAGTGCACAACATTTCAATCTGGCAGCAGCAAAACTTGCTGTGAATTTGACCCCAATAGCCACAGACTGCTTTCCTGCTTAAAACCGCGAATGAAATGTGCATTTACCTGTACAAGCTGAATGAGGTACTGTGAGAGTCTGTCATCTGTCAGATATTTCTCAAGACACCTGACAGCAAAATCCCGGATCATTGGGTCTGGGTAGTTGCAATCCAGCAATTCCATGGCTTGTTCTGGCTTTATTGCTGGCCAGTCCTTCAGAAGGCAATACATCTAAAACAAAGGAAGCATAATCTGTGTTATCAAGCTCTGTGGTTTAAGCTTTAATGAAGTATCCAAGCTAAATTTGTGGTAAACATTAAAATAACTAGGATAGAAAAAAAAACTTACTGCAATACAACCAGGTTCATGGAAACTGTGTTTGTTAAAATTGTGCTATATATAGCATACCTCATACATAGATCAACCAACCCCAAGAATATATTATATCATAAAAACTTCCATAAAACATTGCACAAATACATTAACACTATTATATTTCACAGCTAACTGCACTGTGACCCAGTATGGGATAATGGTTGTTAAAAATGCATAGATAGCTAGTGCAGAAAAATCAACTAAAAACAGCTAACAGAAGCCGGGTAACATTTTGTTCGGCTGACCTGTGCCACTTCATCTCTTGAGTTCCACTTTACTGCAAGCAGGATCTTAGGCAGAATTTCTGGCATATTCACACAATAATATCTAGGGAAGAAAAGAAGAGATAAAGGTCATTTAACGATTAATGGCTTCAATAAGAGCCTCTCTCTCGGATGTAAATAATGCAGGCATGTGTGTTACCGGTGTCTCCACAGGAAGTCCTTCTCCTGCTCAGTGATCTCAGATAGAGGGTCTCTGTTGCACACCTGGCATAGCTGCTCTGTATCACTGTCTGTGAGAGCATTGTCTCGCACCAATCTATTGCTCTACAGAGGGAATCAGGAAGCTTATGTAAAGATCACGCCATTGAGAGTGAAAGCATCACAGACATGTCTCTACCTATTTTATTTTTGTTAGGAATTTCATGATAACACTATTCTATAAGGTTAAACACCTACAGTTTGTCAATTTCCGATAACCTCATATTGTTTTGGGTAAAGATTGCATCTATGTCAATTTAAAATATCTCAATGATGATCTTAAACTTTGTGTTAGACAACAGTATCAGCCTATGGACATACCAGTCCAGACTGGCAATAATTGAGGCCGAGCTCTCTGGATATGGTCCAGTTTGCATGTTCCTCGACTGTTGCCATGTCTGGGAACTTCACTGGGCAGTTAAAGAAGTCAAATTCCAGCTCAAGGCAAGGAGTTTCCTAAGAGATACATTCCATTAGACTCACATTACATTTACAAATGCCCATATTGAATAACCTTTTATTCAGTTCAAACACATTTTATTCAAGGTAATAACTAATTTACCTTGTTTGGGTTAGAGCCTGCAACACCGATCGGATTAAGGAGATCTTCAAGCCCATGAGGCACTGGCCATAGGTTGAGTGCCATTTTCCCCGAGACAAGAGTATGTGTATAATCAAAGAGGTTCACATTCCCCCATGCAAGTGGACAGTGCTCCTGAGAGGGAGAAAAGCTAAATATCAAACATCTACTGTACGCTTTTCTTTGGTGGTGTGACCTCTGCTGACGGATCAAAAACCACAGCATGTAGATCAGCAGGATTATTCACAGAAAAATGCCACAGGAAAATAATGATAGAATCTGCCTGAAATAAACCCTTAGCCCACAATCCAAGAGTCTTCACAACAATGAGACATGAAAAACTCATACTATTTACTGCCCTTAGGAGTCACGAAACAACCACCACTGCTAGATTATTTACCTCTTTCGCCCCTTTCCTTCCTTTGACAGAGCAGATAGAAAGACAGAGACGAGCCGCACGGGGAATATCGGGGATGTACATGTCATACTGGAGCCACTCGTTCCACCTGGGAAAACCGACAGTTACACAGATTATTTCATCATTATCATTTCAGTTGACTTTCGTGGCTGCAGACATAGCTCATACTGTTCAGAAAATGAATCATAAACTTCTATTTGAGTACAGACAGGATGCACTGCGCCTCACAGCATGATACCTCGGGTTAGAACACGGCACACGCTGTGTGTTCACATTGTCACACATCTGCTCTCCCCCGTGGTATATTCCAGTCCTCACGTAAATCTGCAATATGGAAGCAGATCACTTAGTGAACCCTTCACCAACATTACACTCAGAGGACTTCATTACATTTCATTATCTAAGTTTCGATTTCATCTGTATTTTTATTTATTTATAAACTCTTTGCTGGAACACAGAAAATTAAACGGAGAAGATCCTGCTTGAATAGCTTGAAAATTTTATCCATCGGTAATAGTATTTTTGGTAAGACTAAATTCATAAAAGGAAAAACAAACACGTATGTACCTTATCTATGTCTCGAATGTTTACATTGACGTATGTCGCACAGAGTACCCGTATCCTCAGGGTGCTGCTGATGCTCCACAGGGTCTTGGAGGAGGCCTCGCCGTTCATGTAGGGTGTGGCGGTGGAGATGCGGCGGGCGTAGGATGGCATGGTGAACGTATCCATGGGTAACTGGGAGTAGAGGCTCTCTTTCGCCATTAACATTAGGTTTGGCATCCGACCGAGCATAATGCAGCTCCTTATGTACTGAGAGAGAGAGAGATGTAAACGTATATATGATGCAACAAATACTGAAATATGTAAGCCAATTAGTGCATTTTAGCGTAAACACAAAAATGGCTGCCATCACTGTAAACTGCTATTCGATACATTCTAAATATCATTACAGTTACATGTGGAAAAACAACAATGGAATTATCACTTTATAGAATTACCACAGTGATACCTAGGGGATGTCACAAAAAATAATAAAAAACCTCTAACTTTAACGACGACTGAGCCGATCGTGTGAGACACCAGGAAAGCGTCCTGTTTAACGTGGCATACCTTGTATTGACTCAGGGGGTACTTTTCCAGCAGGTACTCATCACAGCCACAAACCTTGAGGATGTACTTGCACTGGTACTCCTGCACGCACATCTTGAGCTGTTCTGGCGACAACAGCATACTCCTGGTCTTCTTCCGGATAGCCTCTGCTATCACTTGCTCAGGAACACAGTCATGGTTGATTTTGAGTGTATATTTCTGCTTGTCATTGTTGGGGGAGACGATTACCCAAATCACAACAATTATTTGACCTAAAGACAAAATATTAAATATCTGTCCTGTTATTGCAATTCATATTATAAAATATGTTCACATATCTTTCACTTAATATGTTTTACTTCCATTTTACTCAGTTGTCTCAGTTTTCCAATTTTTATAGGTATGACTACAGTTAAAGAACTTGCCTCAGTTACTATGTTACCAGTTGGAGCTACAGTTGCTTTGTCTGGTTGAATTACCTTTATCAAGTTTATTGTAGATGTGCTTTGGAAGTTCTGATGAAGATTCAACGTTGGGAGGGTAAACGTATAACGCGCGACTGTGGGGCCCATTCGCATCTCTGAGGTCCACTGCGTCTTTACAAACGTTCAGAATGTTTCTCCTGAAGTCCTGAACTTCAAGATCCTTCACCAAGTCAAACTCGCATACAGGCATACCGATTGCAAACCCTGCAAGATAAATTTCAAATGCTGACAGCAGTAATATGAATGTACTGAGAAACAGCAAGCTAATTAATTTAAAAGAATCCCCTATGACAGTTTGTCACAATCTGTCACAAGGTTTGGGTATTTTGATATTTCAGTTCAGACAGATAACAGGCTAAAATGGCTTTACCATTCATTTGCCAAAAATACACACTATTCACTACAAGGACAAATCCCAAAACTGATTTCCTGAGTCATTTTCAGAGTCTGATTTCGATGACTAAAGGGTTATGCAGGAGGCTCTGTGTAACTGTAAATAAAAATTTAAGTGATTGTCAAGTTTCATTTAACAGTATTATTAAATTCATTCATGTATGTCAATGATTAGTATAGTAGTTAAAAGAACAAGAAAGCTCCGAATAAAGTTTACTTGGATTAATAGATTTATTAAGGCAATTAAGTGGTCACATGTATCAATAATATGTATTAAACTTTCCATGAAAAAGCGGGAGACCTACCAATTTCTCTGTTCAGAATCTTCTCTTCCCTGTTACCAACAGGTTCAATAACTTTTAGAAAAGGCTGAAAGAGCCTGAGATCACAAAGTCTTCTGGTTTCATCATAAAACTCCTCCCTCTCGGCCTCCTGGGTAACACTGACAAAGATATAAGACGTCTCCTCCTGCAGCAGGTGATGCAGAGGGTATTTCCGTGCTTCTTTGAAAAGTTCATGCTTGATGGTGATAAGCGTGGCCTCACGGAGGCACTCCAAGGCGACGATCATCCCGTTGGGCAGAAGACAGTCCACCAGAATACGTGGGGGCATTAAATGGATTCCCCATAGCTCTCCCGATGATGGCCTTGGGGGCATTTTTCACTCCTTGAAAACTTTTAGTTGTCCAACAAGTGTCTAAACTTCCTGAAAAAAAGGCATATACTGAAATATTAAATTAAATACATTGATAGAGAGCAAAGGCAACCCTCATCTAGCTAATGGAAGAAGAGTGAAAATGAATTCTGAACATCAGGTCAGCATAAAAACAACAAAATGACACAGTGGCTATGTGAGTACATTTGATTCACTTCCCGTCCAGACATGCTATTTAGACGACTTGGTCCCTCCAATTTCCCCTTTGTGTGTGGACCTCTGTGATTGACTGGCATCCCTTCCAGGGTGCACACTGTGCTTCCTGGAGTACAAGAGAGGCTCAATGAAACTATTTGATAAATGGTTACAGAAGATGAATGGATATCCAAAAACAAGAGGCCTGTTTTAACTTCCGACCCCTACATCAGAGTCTTTTCTCGCCAGCCAAAACAACATCTTTATGTTTCATATTTACTTTTTGAGTTTTAATGAACACAACCAATATAAACCACACAACACCTGAAAATGCAAACACTGTCTCTTAATTAATAGCTATATCCGGTGCCATGTGGTAATTCTAGATCCAAACAGGAGAGGTGATAGAAATATAGATAGAAATCAATCTAAAGACTAGGCCTACGCACCAGGAAACTTATTTCAAAACCCTGCCATCATTACTGGAACAAATGAGAATAAATTTCCTGATACGTCAAGCTTCACTTTGCTAGACATTTTTAAGCAAGAAGGCAAATCTGTATAAATATGAGCCATTTTCTTTTCAATCAGTGTCTTTACCCCTTTATAAGGTAAATAAGCATCAATAAAATGCATAGAGAGGGTCTGCTATCACATCTAAATCACTTTGGATTCACCCTCTGCTAAATTTTATATTCCAAGTCTCTGCAACTTCTTATTTTTAGTTCCTTATTCTGAGGTTTCCCAGCAGACGTCCTGCTGTTTCACAAATGAGCACAAATCTAATGCCATTTAACCCAATCTAATGCCATTTAACCCAATCTAATGCCATTTAACCCAATCTAATGCCATTTAACCCAATCTGATGCCATTTAACCCAATCTGATGCCATTTAACCCAATCTGATGCCATTTAACCCAATCTGATGCCATTTAACCGAATCTGATGCCATTTAACCCAATCTGATGCCATTTAACCCAATCTGATGCCATTTAACCGAATCTAATGCCATTTAACCCAAT
>JAODJU010000033.1:7939319-7949569 GCA_026776725.1 Gnathonemus echidnorhynchus
TTTAACCCAATCTAATGCCATTTAACCCAATCTAATGTCATTTAACCCAATCTAATGTCATTTAACCCAATCTAATGTCATTTAACCCAATCTAATGCCATTTAACCCAATCTAATGTCATTTAACCCAATCTAATGCCATTTAACCCAATCTAATGCCATTTAACCCAATCTAATGTCATTTAACCCAATCTAATGTCATTTAACCCAATCTAATGCCATTTAACCCAAGCTAATGCCATTTAACCCAATCTAATGCCATTTAACCCAATCTAATGCCATTTAACCCAATCTAATGCCATTTAACCGAATCTAATGCCATTTAACCCAATCTAATGCCATTTAACCCAATCTGATGCAATTTAACCCAATCTGCACTGTATAAGTATCCAGCTTGATAAGAGGGCAACATCATAAGATGTTTAAGTTACTTTACCCTAACCATATTTATTTCCTAGGAAGGTTTGTGTTAAATGTTTAGGCTTAAATGTTGAAGTACATGCAAAGCTGCATCAGTGATATACTCTTTGCTAACATCGATGCCTCAATATCTTAGCATTAACTACCACAACTGACCTTCCACTCAATGTCAGTGCAGCACTGCGTGACAAGAAGGGACTCCACCATTTATCTCTGGAGAAAACTCCTCCTTATTTTATACACAATTGTATTCATTCATATTTAATTACAGGACATTATGTCAAGCAACTCTGGAAACAGTCCTTATAAGGTACTACATACAGCAGATGCACAGAGGCTAAGATATATTACAGAAAAGACATGATCCATGGCTTGAGTTAAGTTACCATCAATTAGCCTCAAGGACCAGGAGATTAATTTCAATTTTATTCACACTCCCAGAATACACCTGTTTCTGTGGATACTAAAATATCAAATACTGCTGCATGCCAACTATGACTATTACTGTATATGCTCTTGGAACATTGTGTCAAATCTTTAGGGAGGTGGTGAAGTTTCTGTTTAAGGTGGCATTAGACCTTTTGTATAGATCTGTCCATGTACCCCAGTGCTTTCATTTTAGACAATAGTTACAAGCTTAACAGTTGGTAAAAATAACATTTTACTGGCTGGAAAGAAGTTGACAGTCACATTATATTTGCATTCTGCTGGCAAGCAGAAAAACACGTGGAACTGTATTGCTGAAGAAGGGGTGAATCAAATATCCGGCTGAAATGAGCATCCAGTAAAATAACCGATTGTCATCTGATTTTTATTTGTTTGTGCCTGTGTGTGCCTTCAGCATTTTCTTTCCACTTTCTTGCTGAATTTCAGGAAAGCAACCATGAGTATTGGCTGCTACACGTCTCATCTCGCCCCCATTGCCAGTAACTACACAATATTCTTATTGCCCAGCACAAGTCATTCATGTGTGTGACAAAGAGAAAGTCTTCCAGACTTCTCCGAGCGATTGTTTTGTGTCTGACCTGCATGTAAATGCAAGAACACTGCAAGTGTAAACTCTATTCTGTTGCTTGTTTTATTGTGTATGTAGCTTAGACAGCCTTTACTGTGCATTGGTGCAAGTTTGCTTAGAGTCACATAGGCTTGTGTGGTATCTATATTTCATACTGTCATACCTTCCAGACATTATACTGCAGTATACAGTATTTTCACTGCATTTTCAAAAGCAAGATTTGAAAGTACCACACTATACTGTATTACTGTAATACCACCCATCTTAGATACACATTTACTTTGCGTAGTTTACATTTACACTTACTCATTCTCTCTTGTATGCATTTCTCTTTTTTTTCTCTCTTTCCTATCTAATACAAGGGCTGCTGACCATTACAAAGTGTTGGTGGCCCATTTTGCAGAGCGATTATTTTTCTTGTCTATTGATTGGGTCCCTACTGGTAAACTACATTTACGTAATATACATCCATAGCCGACATGGGCCACTCACTGGGCTAGTGGTTGAAAAACCCTGATCTAATATACTTAGTTTTGCTAGCTAGATTAAAATAAGTCATCTAGCATTTCCAGCAAACTACTTAATTGGCATTTGGCAGGCAACGTTGCTCTCTGCCACAGAGACAGAACACTATAACCTACTAATAATTTTGTTCAGTTTCAAGATAACACTACACAAAGTAAATAAAAAAAATAATAAATTCAAACATGAAAAATGCACTGGGCATCCATGCACTCTTTATCCGAGGTAAAAAGTGAAAGTCCAAGCCACCATTTTTGATGACTTAGTGGCTTATACCAATTAACAGCGAAATATGTGGCCTTTAAGCTTAAAATGAAGTGGGTAATTCAGTATAAGAAAGATGAGCACACTCATCTGATATGAATAGTGATTATAACACTTCCAAAATAACAAAAATAGAAAGGTTATCACTTTCTATGACAATATCTATCTGAAGTAATGTTCGTATGAGATTACAAAATTCAGGATATAAAACACACAAAAATATGTCTGCATTTTCGACCTCAGAGAACCTTAATGAAAATAAAACAACCTGACTAGCTTACCTTGGGCAAATGGTCCGAACTTCATTAAGGAATATGGTGGTTTCTTCCTATTTCGAACCACCAACAATCTCCACTACATTTTGGCAATGTCGCGCTATGAAGTCATTTTCTGTCACAAACAAAAAACAAGGTGAGTTTTACTAATAACTGTATTTACATAACCGGGGATATCTCCGTTAAGAAAGCTGCTTTTGAAACATCTTTAAAAACAACTAGAAAAATGTATAGTTCTCCTATATGCATTATATGAATACTTTATTATTATTATTATTATTATATAAAGAAATACAAACATTTTTACTTATACAGTACGTGTATATTAACAAACATAACAAACAAACAATCTATTGATGCCCTACACACGAGTACACAGTCAATTTAAGAGTAAAATAAAATGCACACATATCCGCAGCAACTGCTGCAATTTTCTTATAAGTCCGGACAACACAAGCAATATATAATAAAGATATAATCACATATATTGCCAACTATACGTACCTAACTCTGACCAAAACATCCACAATGTCTTATGATCTTCACGTACTTGCGCCTTTCCCACTGTTACCATGTTACAGGACACCGTATTGTAAGGAAATAAACAAAACTGGTTTTGATGAGCAATACCGAGTTAAACTGATACGGCCACTGCCTCACCTGGAGTTTACTAGTCAGCTTGCGAGATCTTCCGTTGAACATGCACAACGTGGGGACAAAATAACAACCATGCAAGAATCAAGTCGCCTGCGCTGCCTTTGTTTATTCGTTTTACTTAACACTGAGAATTATATAATAACAACAATAACACTAACAACAACAACAACAACAATAATAATAATAGATGATGTTGTTGATGATGATGATGATGATGATGATGATGATGATGCTAGCTTACTCGCCTGGCTTATGACTTCCCAGCATTTTACCTTCCTAGTTACTCATGACATGAGTGACAAGTACGCAGCGCGATCTTAGGCTAAACACTTATCGGGCTGAACCAGCCTACATCATCATATCATTAAGCATCAATACAGACTGGCGACACACTCGGGGGGGGAAGCATGTCCCCATAGTGTCGAGGATATCTCGGGCAAGTTTGACACATTTTTACTACGGTAGCTGAGCAAACTGCCTTTCCAAACGTCAGCAATCTACACTTAATCGACAAAAAAACATGCAGTTCGATACATTTGTGAAAGATACATTTTAATGACGTTAAATCAAACAGTTATCTGGCTATAGCCACTCACTATGCTATTGGTGCTTTTTTTTCCAACAAATATACAGGCTGCTTCATTTAAAAGTCCGGCAACAAATCAGTCTATAAATAATCTTACTTGTATTTGGTCCTTTGCGGGAAGTTAGCTACCTGTTCCACAGTGAAGCTGGACCTACCTTTTGCTTTTATTTACGAAATTTGCCCCGGTCAGCCCAGTCTTTTCGTCCCACTGAGGAAACTCCAGTCCGAGGCTGCGGCCTACCCCCGGTTTGACAGCCGCAGCTTCTCCATAGCAACCACAACTCCTCTTGTTTTTCTTGAACAGAAATATGGCGAAAACACATTCGGTGTTTTTCACGTGTCCGTGCTGAATGATCCGATCTGCACGAATATATTTTTTTTATAAAATAGTCAATCTAATATTTCATTGAACACTTATAAGTGAATATCACTGGCAAGTTATCTGTAACAAGGAAATTGTCAGCTATCCAAACAGGCAACCGAACAGCAACCGCAAACAAAAATAACAAACATGCGATTTGTTTGTATGCTTTTTCCAGCCCTAAAACGTTATCGCGCGAGTGTGATCAGGTTAACGAGAATTCCTTTAAAACTCCTCCCATCGGGATGCCGGGAATATAAAGGGCCACAGCAGCACAGGCGCTATGGGGATTGTTACTGTACTGGAGTGCAGTGTGTCAATAGCTTTTGCTCAAATAATTTTATATATTGGATAATGCAATCAATTAAGTTAATCAGTTAACATAAATTTCCTGTATTTCGCAGTGCAAATCTGCATAATTGTTTAAATTGCAAATGGTATATTTCACTTCTGGAAGGTATACTCTATTACTGTTAGGCGTCTTTTAAGTATTTTTAACTAAATACGTCTTATTAGTATTTCTAGATGAACGGTGCGTGTAAAACATTCATATTCCGCGTTGCAAATTATACGACGTTTTGCAAGTCTTCTCAATATGTTTATTGCATAATGCGATAACAAGTAAGATACCAATTTAAGATGTTTTCATTCATTACAAAGGTATAGTGATTCCTTATTCACTAATCGACAATCACGTGTGTTTGTGTGTCCCTGGGTCATTTATGCATTTTAAATGGAACATATTGCTTTTATTATAACCAGATCATATTCATACATTTTACACAATCACGCGAATACAAAAAGCACAGCATGGATTACATAATGCATCACTAAACACGTGCTAAAATGACTATTATGAATAAAACAAGTGTTTTATTTTGAAATGCCCATTAAACGTCTAGACTCCAGAATACATGAAACCTAATCGGAACAATAATATGCATAACACACGTACAGAACATCCATATATTTGGGTAAAGCAATATGTGTCGTATTATCATATACATTAAGCTGTTTTATTTCGGCGTTATATAGCCTATATACATACGAATTATGCTACTGTCATATGTGTTTTCATTGACTATGGGCATCAAGTTAATAGACGTGTAATTAAGAAAAGTAACTGTTCGCGTGATTCAAACATTCTCACCAAGAGCAAGACCTTATCTGAGCCATATGACACCATTTCTTGATAATATATATACTGTAGCAAAACTATATCCCGAATGACTGTGATGCAGGAATACTGTCAATTATAATACGTTTCGTTGCATAACGCGCGGAGCTTGAGATGTAAAAATATGCCACATGAATGTATAATAATAATAATAATAATAATGATGATGTACACCACATTATTGTACAGCACTTCGGGGGCACGAAGTATAGTGAATTATTTAGTTTTCAGCAGCGAATTTACTTGATATTATTAAAAAATCTGTACGTATCCGTTCTCACTAAATTTGTTGTGAAGTTGTCCTGCTAAAGTAGCATATATTTTTTTCTTTTCCATAATGTCCAGTCTTTATAAGTCATCTTGTAAATACTGGCTTACACTGCAGATTTCCACGTCTTTTAGCAATATTTATTAAACGAACTCGTGGGCTATACTGTAAGCGCGTTGTTATAGGAAATGGACGATACCAAATCTGATGGTACACAAGCATATCAATCTTACTCGCTTTATTATCTATAGTATTTAGACAGTTGTTTCGTATCATAATTATACATCTACTGAATAAGTGGTTGATTTATATTCTATGGGATCACCTTATTTTTATTATTATTTGTTCTCGAAACCTCTTTTGTTACCGCTCCCCCTCCTGGGCCATAATAAAATACAAAACCCCGAGCTACGTCTGGCTGGAAGAAGTTCGCTAAGGATGCGGTGAAGATGGCGATGAATGTGAAAAATAGTGGTGCTTATTATGAAAGTAATGATCACTTTAGAAGTCACAGTCCTCAGCCTCTAAATTACGGGACTGGCAGCACCTATTTCCCTGGCTTAGCAGGTAAGGAACGTCCGTGGTTGACAGTGTATGGCTCCTTTTCTGAGACCGGAGAGACTGCGATTTCGGTGATGCACTGTGCATTAGCTAGATGGCTACGCGTCCAGCTAACCGCACGACTTAACTGATCCGTAAAACATTATATATGGAAGATATATACATACACATATATATAAATTTATATTCCTGGATGTGTTCTACAGCCGTCGTCAATATCGTCAACATAACGATGGGCGTTTCATTATAGTGAAAATGCCAGTAAACCGTAATGAATTTCAGTTTTTGCCGAATCCTCACATTGCTAAATAAGTACAGAGCTGCACTTTTAATATGTTAACGTGTCTCCATAATGACTCCTAGAAGCATAAAAAATCAGGTTTCATTGTAAAAATCCGAATTGCCAGCGCCCCTCCCCCCAGACGGTCTCGTATACCGACCCGCGGCCCGGAGGTGGACCGTGCACAGGTGTCTCAGAAACACGGGCTCCCTAGGAGTTATACCCATCCTGCGGACCTTTGTATTTATTTAATAGTGTTTAATAGTCCAGTAACGGAGTATTATATGTTGATATAATACTCATCTTTAAGTGCATTATAGAAGTATTTATGCATCTATTAATACTTCTTCAAGAACAGATTTCAAGATAATTGGGAGTGTTTCTGTATCCTTCATTTGGATACAGGTCATCCATTTTCAGAAAGTTCTCATCTTATTCCTGGCTAAAACACCATCCTGTTGTAGGACTTTCTATGTATGATGAGGACAAAAAAAGTTTCCATACAGATTGAGTGTAACTTATTCCATCATCAACTCCTAAAGTTAAAATATTTGTACTCGTTATCATGATATCACATAGAGTGCATCTGCAGTAGGGCTCTGACATACTTCAACCTTGAGATCGTATGTAGGTCCTTCCTCTATTTTTGGTTTAGTACCCTCCAAAGTAATAGTGATTTCTGGTTTGACTTCTAGTGCCATTACATAGAAAGCAAAATCTACATTTTTGTTTGTAAAATAATATTATATAGGTGTTAAGTTGTATTGGAAAATTGTGGAAGTCCTCTTGTGGTTCAAATCAAATTCACAAACAAGTAGACCCAATACCCAACCTCTGTCACATTGTCTTGATAGTAATACTTAAGATAATGAGTCAATAAAGCTGAAAGTCATACAGAAAATGGATAGAATCGTAAAACAATGAAGGTGCATTAATAGCGCAGTAACAAGGTGAATCTCATTTTTATAAAATTATACATACATATTTAGTTTTATTAAGCATACAATAGCAAACTTAAAAGCAAAGCAGGCTCTAACAAAGACATTCAAATAATATTTTATCTACAGATATAGGCACCCTTCTGTTATTAGGCCTATATTTTCTTTCTCTTTAGGGTCAAGCCACAAAGCCCTTGTCGTTTACCATTGTTAAATTTTTAATGAATCGAAGAGATGCTCTATTCAGTGACAGGAGTACTAGAAAAGCCATGCATGTCAGTTCAACAGCTACATAACTTCCCCAAAACTTGCTGTGCCAGTCAGAACAAATGTTTAACCTGGATGAATTGTTTTTTCAGGTCCTGATGCTGTACTGAAGCCACCCATTAATCTAATGTGCCAGCCACAGCAGCCTTTCCAGACCATGCCACCATCTCAGCACCTTGGGCCTCCAGTGGTTGTTCCTTCCGATCCCCTACCCTTTTCTCTGTCCGTTCCCTTGTCTGCCAAATCCCCTCCCTATGTCCAAATTCTGCATAGGTCTCCTGCCCCTACTTTGCCCCCCCCTAGTCCCAAGGCTCAGGAGGAGGAGTGTCAGGCAGGGGGAGGGGAGCAGGAAATCACCCTGGAGGAGCTCTGTAAGCCTTTGTACTGCAAGCTCTGCAACGTCACACTGAATTCAGCCCAACAGGCTCAGGCACATTATCAGGTTAGTCATCGTCGGCCTATTGCCGGTTTCAGTCTTACATGTTACATGCTGCGGTTTCTTCCAGAAGACAAATCGCACAGCTGCCTGAATGTAAATTGGTCAGCAGCACACCAATACAATCAAAACAGCAAAAAGATTTCTGTTTTAATAAGATGACAAGCCATATAGTCACGATCGCCTGATTAGATGCAAAACAGTGAGATATAGCATTTTAATTAATTGAAAATGCCCTTCTCAGGCAAGCATTGCTTCATGAACTCACATTCACCCTATCACCCCAGTATGAGCGTAGAATACATAGATGCATGCTGATGGGCCCTACAATGGATTAACCCATGTCATCTATGTGATGCTTAAATAATAATAATAATAATACATTTGAAAATCAATCAAGATCTAGTCCTTGGATAAGCTCGTCAGGTTGTCACAATCATACCGCAGCAGTATACTGTCCTGACAGCTTTATCTCAGTGTATTTCTTAAAGCTCATTCAAGAGAAAAATAATTGTTCACAGGCCCAAGGGTGTAGAGAAATACAGTAGTTTAAATAAGAATAACTAGTTAGCGTCGCCAAATTCTTTTTGTAGTAACTACTGTGGCATGTGGTATTATACTTATTGAGTTGAAATTTGGCTATTTGACAGGTTGTTATGGTATTTTGGTTATTGTAGTGACCATACTGGTTCCAGCATCAAGTTTGTCTAAATGTCCTTAATGTAATTTGGAGGTTTAGAACATATAATGATTTTATATGAATCAGCAGCAGGTGTTTGGGAGATTTTATCGCATCAACAAATAGATGGACAATACCAGTGGTTCTATGCGATGGATAATTTTTTAAAAGCCGTGTTTTTAAAGGTATACTAGTACAGTATACCCAAAACTTTCTTTTTCCTTTTTTGCTTCCACCATATTTATGAATATTATTATTAATTACTTGGAAAATGTCCTTTTCAAAATATTTAAGCAATAACATATGAGAAGGAGTGTGATTGTACTCCAGTATATCACGGCTGTGATTTGGTCATAGGCATGAGGCTGCAGGCACGAAAAGCGCATAGAGAGCTCATGCCGAAGCAGTGGCGGTAAACTTTAGCCTCTTTTTAGCATAATTATGCGAGATAATGTTGAAAAGGAATCGTCATTAAAATAGCAAAGCTTGCTAAATTTTGTTTCCTACAACAAAGTAAAAATCTTCTAATGGAAATTAGTGTCTTAACCCACTGATTGTCGCAGTTCTTCCGACAGGACAAATGCATGTGTATGTGGATGGGATGTTGATATTAGCATTGCACATAGTGCAGGCCTCGCGTTTAGGAGGGCATGGTGTCACAGAAGGTGGAGCTGTCACTGCTGTCTGCCACTATATGTGTGTGGAGTCTTCATGTTCTTACCCTGTGTGCGTGGATTTACACCAGATCCTCGAGTTTCCCACCACAGTCCCAAAACATTCAACTTGAGTGAATTGGAGTGCCTCTATTGACCATGTGTGTGAGTGAGCGACTGTGCACCCTGCAATGGCCTTGTGCACTGTCTGGGGTTGGTTCCCACCTCATGTCAATTGCTATATATGTTAACTAAATGGTTACTTTATTATTTGCCATAGTAATCGGTAGATTACGCAAACATTAATATGATTGCTAGTGATAGCCCTAATAGACATGTTTCAATGTACGGTGTAATAATATGTTTTGTCAATTTTTTTAAAATTATCATAAGCAAACAGAAACTGAATAGCGATTTATTTCCTTTTTAGGGTAAAAACCACAGTAAGAAGCTAAGAAATTTTTATGCTGGCAGTCAGCAACCACCTCCTTTACGAATAACGGAGGCAGCCGAGCCCGTTTCGTTACAGCCCCTAACGAATCCACCAACGGAAAGTGCTACAGCATGCAAACAGGTACAAATAGTGCAAAGTAAATGTGTGCATATCCCAGAACGTTAAATTATTTTATCAACATTGTGTTGTTCATTGTTTCTGAAAATAATAGTAAAGTATAAAGTAAACTATTAAAATAACAATTATTAAATAGAACAAGTATATTTTACTGTTATGTGATTTTTTTATAAAGTAGGTTGCAGTCATCAGTACACCTCTATTTTGACATCTTAATCAGCTGTTTTATGCGTGAGTTTGTGTATGTGTGTGTGTGTGTGCGTGTGTGCGAGCGGGTTTACCTATCCTTATGGGGACACAATGTCCCCATAACGTGATAAA
>JAODJU010000033.1:7949669-7984873 GCA_026776725.1 Gnathonemus echidnorhynchus
TTTTTCCCATTGAAATGAATGAGCGGTCCCCATAAGGATATGTTTACCCTACATGTGCGTGCGTGTGTGTGTGTGCGCTTATCGATGCCCATAATAAGATGCAATCACATTATGCCTTCCTGAACAATTTTCTAAGAAAATAAACTTGGTTAAATATATTTTTTAATTGAGCCCTTTAGAAAGTGTTCATAAGGGAGGCATGTATTGTTAATTAATATACTACCTGCCCTTCCTCAACACTATTGTATTATTGTCAATTTGCTCATTCCATGTAACTGGCTCATCCGCATATCACATTACTTATCACTTATTCATTATTTTACCTATTTTCTTATATCTTATAGTGCACTTTATATTGCACATTGTATTACACTACTGTTTATCTTATACCCCATGCCCCCCCCCCCCACACACACACACGCACACTTCTGTGGCAAAAGAAATTCACTGTGTTCCTGGAATACAATAAAACTTTAAATTAAAACTTGAAACAAAGATTACACTGGAATGATGTTTAAGGATGACCTGTATCCACCTTTGGTTCATGGGTATAGTTGTACATTTTTGTCACTTTTTATTATTGGGGGCTTTAATTGGATTTGGTTTTAACCACGCAGAAGGACCATCAACAGTAATCTTAACTTTTGCACCCACTTCATTGAAGGGAGCCAGCCGAGTGATCCTGGCCACGGAGAATGATTACTGCAAGCTATGTGACGCCTCCTTCAGCTCCCCCGCTGTAGCACAGGCCCATTACCAGGGGAAGAACCACGCAAAAAGGCTGAGGCTAGCTGAGGCCCAGCAGAACACCACCTACCTGTGAGTCTCACCTGGATTCTGCAACAGCAGTTTTATTCATGACACGTGGCAGCAGGAATCCAATATGCCAGCACAAAGACATGTAGCAGTAAAGCAAGATGGACAAGCAAACGTGTAGATAGAAACATGTAAACTCCCGGTCAGGTCAGGTTGGGGAACATGCGCTGATGCAGCACGTTGCCACACCCACCACACAGCGAAACTCCTCGGGATCCCGGTCTGCGACCCCCCAGGCAGATACACGGTCCAGTCCCACCCTCCGTAAATGGCCGTCCATCTGCCGCAGCCAGGTGTTACGTGGGCGTCCCCTCGGCCTACGAGCCGGATCACCCTCAGGGAAACGCGGCACATGGCCGTAATGCCGTAACTGACGCTCCCTCACAATGCAGGCAGTGTCCTTCATTCGGGACTCCTCTACCAAACGCTCATACGACACAAAGTCAAGCCAGCCGTACCCAAGGATTCTCCGTAGAGACACAGTACCGAAGGCCTATGAATTTATTCTTTACAGCTTCATTTATTTATGGTAGGGAACGGCCTTTACAGGTTCTAGCCAAAATTTGGAGAAAAAAAAAAGATTGGCAATTTTAGATCAACCAGGCCACGCTATTAATTAGTTTTAAAAGCTTGTTCTTTGTGGTATGTAACCACCTGCTTTTTTTATTAGTTGAAGTATAATAGTTTCAGTTTCTTGCTCTAGGTCTCATTCGGGTCGAATTTGCATTGCTTCATAGTATATATAACACCTGGCTTGTTGTGCATTAACCCTTAGTAGGGCTGGGTGAGAATTTACTGATTCCGATGTTAACCAGTGCTTTTATTGGCACCGAACGGTGTTGATCAGTTTTCTTTAACCGCACACGTTGTACCAGCCAAGTGAATCATCAATCAACGTACGGCTGTATTCTTTAATTATAACTAACCTTACCTTTAATGGGAGTTATAAAAGCAAATAAATTGTGCAGATCACTTAGATGACAATAGTGCTTCAAGCTGAGGACCAGGACCTGTGGTCAGTGATTACATACCAAATTAATTTCCTGATGTAATGTACTTGTAGTTCAGTCATACTTTACAGTCTTGTTTAATCTGCCTAAACAAGATGGCACATAAGTCCGGCTTTAGTAACCAGTAAACAATAAATAAGTCCGGCTTTAGTAACCAGTAAACAATAAATAAGTCCGGCTTTAGTAATCAGTAAACAATAAATAAGTCCGGCTTTAGTAACCAGTAAACAATAAATAAGTCCGGCTTTAGTAATCAGTAAACAATAAATAAGTCCGGCTTTAGTAACCAGTAAACAATAAATAAGTCGGGATTTGCCCATAATGGCTGCAGAGGCAAAGAGCTACCCGACATGAAGCATGTTTTAAAAACATGTAACACCTGTCTTGTTGTGCATTAAGGTTGTCATAGTTAGCGTTAGCATTTTTCCCATAGAAATGAATGAGTCCCCATAAAGATATGTTTACTCGACGTGTGTGTTTGTGTGTGTGTGTGTGTGTGTTGGAGGGTTGGGGGAGTGCACAACTCAATATTATTATTCAATCCGATTTTTTTAAATTAAAATGTTTTATATATATATATATATACCACCCAGCACTAGTTACCCTGTTTGTGAACTTCATGACATGACATTGAGTTTCTTGCAAATAAATAACCAATTATTGGTGTGTCAACTGATGACTGATGTTACAGAAATACAGTTTAAAATTTGTAATTTTATTTATTAATGATACATTCTTGTGCATTTTTCAGCTTGGTAACTTCTGTTATCTCAGAAGCTAGTTTTAACAACTAGTTGTAAACGGTGATTAATTGAGGCTCTTCCAGAGCTCTTCCTATAGGTGAGTTAAACAGTCAGACAATCATTTAATGTTGCTAAAACAGGACATAGTAGCTATGCAGCGACCACTTCATCAAATTTGACACATTTGCATATTCAAATAAAGTTAATAAGTTAACCAAGGAAATAATGTCAAGTCTATCGTCATACCCTTAACTTAAATGGGCATGATTAACAGTAGTAATTGCAGCAATATTCATATAATTCATTCATTCAGTCATTCATGCATTCATTCATTTGATCATTTATTTTTTTATTGCAGAGACTCATCAGAATTGAGCCAAAGGTGGCAGAGGAAAGAAGGAAATGAGTTCAAACCGATCAGGAATCGCAGGAATGTGCCTCCTAATGTGTCAGGTACATGGCCATGTGCTCTCCTTGCCGATAAGCAGTTTGTCACTGTCTTTTTCCTTAAGCCTTGTTTGAAAGCATCATTCCATTCCAGTCAAATTAATGCCCTGCTCACACTCACAATGCACTAAATCACTGGGCTTTTGTTAGCGTGACCTAACATATGTGCAGATTGATTCCGTGACATGAAAATATCTAGCTAACATTAAGTATTGCTTCAGCGTTTCTAATATTCTCTTTTGAAAGGTATGCATGTGTATACTGGATTAGTTATATATACTAACTTAGATGGGATTACACAATCAACAGACAATGAAATAATGATTTAAAGTCTGTACTTCATTTTCTGGGAGAAGAAGAAAAAGTCTGCAGGTGTTATTTATATAACCATCAGCGCAGTAACTCTGCAACACAACAGCAGCATGCGGTTTTCAGATCCCTGTGCCAAGCTTTGCATGCATGTCAAATTTTCATGTGTACATAATTGCCTTTAACTTTTGGTAACACCTTGTTGATTGTGTTATTAACATTCACTTCCCTAGCCATTTATGGTCAACAGTCTTTGGTTCCCTTGATTCCTTCTTGTTATGAACATTTGGAAGGTAACCTTCATTGTAACAAAATTTTCTACAAGAATCTTATAAACCATGCATTTCTAGAAATTAGCTGGATGCACATAGAAACTGATTAGGACATTGTGTAATTATTGATTACTTTTATAATATTTTCTGATTTCCTATGTGGTGTATAAAATTTAGATGAAGATTCCTGCTATAGTTAATATGATGACTTATGACAGTCAAATTTTAATGTAGTCCATTTGGTGACTATATGACATGTAGCCTTAAATTCAAATGTCAGATGAATTCAAGATTGAATATAAGCACATATGTCCAATTAAATTGTGAACAGATTTGTGTTGTAGTTTGCATGAAGGTAAGGAATTAGGCAGGCACTGAGCTGCTAATGATATTATACAAACAAAATCATTTAAAGAGCATTTTCAGTGATGCAGAAGACAGGAACACTGGGGTGGAAATTCAGAGACGTTATATGTGTACAGTGTTTGATATTTAAAAGCTGAGCTAAAATAACTCCGTAAGCCTACCTAGCAGACTTTACATGACCTCATGCTGATTTGCTGATTTTTTTTTTTTTTTGAAATGACAGATTTAATAAGATAGGTGTAAAAATTATGAATTAGTGAGACATAAATAACCTTCCTAGATCTGTACCTGCCAGCTGGTAGTGTAAATAACAAGGTCTACTGATGCCAGTGCTTTTTTCTTGGCTGGTTTGTGGCAACTTTAATGTGAGAAGCCGAGTATCTATTCTAGTTCATGAATATAAATAGCATAGATGCTTCTGTGCTAATTGTTTATTGCACTGACAAACTTTGACAGCCATGACTTACACTTTCATAACAAACTTCATGCTTTGGTTGTGACCTGGCATTGAAATCACTTCCTGTCTGAAATAACAGCCATCAGACATTTTTTTTTTTTTCTCACATATTAATAAGGTAGCAGGATAGAACACTGACACATGCTAGGGTATGTCGAATATGAAGGCTGACGAGACAATGAAAGCAAAACTGGAAGTTCACAGCTTTGTGGCCTTTTCTTTAGAGAGTGTATGGAACTGTGCATAATGAATATCTGTGTTTTACCATTTGATTGACATCCTTTCCAGGGTGTGTTCCAGTCCTGTGCCCAGTGCAGCCTAGGTTCAGCTCCAGGTCGTGCTCCCTTGGAAGACAGATGGATGGATATTTTATACTTTAATTCTTAGCTTTAGCTTAAGAATTATCTTTAGACTAGAGTGATTAATCCATTATGTTACAGACAGACAATGGGCATGATGGGTAGCCAACAGAAATACCTCAGTGACTTTGCCTTGAACAATACTAACAACGGCGTCAGGATGTTGAGTATTTGTCATGTGATGTACTGCTTTGCTCCTCTGGAATCTGATTCCGCCCTGTCTGCCCAGCTCAGCTTCATGGTACAACTGAGGACCCCAAGGTTTTATAAACAGACTCTTTTTCCATTTCCTGACCCTGCTTACATCAGCAGCACTGCTTCTTTTCTATCTTACTCGTATCGTTTTAATTTTGGCAGTGAGGAAACTGGAATTTCCTTTTTAACGAGGTTCCCCGCTCACGTGCCCCCCAGGTCCGTACTACCACCCACGCCCCCGCCAGAGGATTCCCCGGGACCTGGCCATGTGCGTGACGCCCAGTGGCCAGTTCTACTGCTCCATGTGCAACTCTGGGGCCAGCGAGGAGGCTGACTTCCGCCTGCACCTCGAAAGCAAGCAGCACAAGAGCAAGGTGTCAGAGCAGCGGTACCGCAGTGAGATGGAGAACCTGGGATACACTTAGAGAACAGGGGAAGGCTTCTCATTCCAGGCAAGACTGTGAAGGTAGCCAGTGTAAGATGACGGCCATTTTGATATACGAGGGCAAGTTTAGTCTTAATCAAATTATCCTCTCACATTTGTCTTTGATTTAATTTGATTTGTATGAAAATATACAATGCTGGATCTATTTATTTCCATATTTATTTTTGATCGAAAAGGATTGTACAAATACTTCCCACTGGGTAACTTATAAATATGACCATCTCGCGATCTTGCCTTGTTGTGTTTTGTTGCAATCAGAGCAAGTAATTGCTTTTAATTTAAACCTGTGGTTCTCAAAGCATTCTTGAAGAAC
Organism: Gnathonemus echidnorhynchus; assembly: GCA_026776725.1. NCBI lineage: Eukaryota > Metazoa > Chordata > Actinopteri > Osteoglossiformes > Mormyridae > Gnathonemus > Gnathonemus echidnorhynchus. Next base: position 7,955,402 of record JAODJU010000033.1, read on the forward strand.
CACTGCATATGCTGGCTTGACTGATCTCTTAATTAATGGAGTTTACAATCAAGATTTTTTAGAAGATACTAACTTTGCAAGCTCCTTTAAGGAAAGTAATATGGGTGCAGTTGCATGAAAAATTTTATTGAGTTTTATTCTGATAAATTAGCCACTCATTTCATTGTTCAAGGTACTTTACCTATCTAATAATTAATGCATCTTGTACTGTATAATTACATTACAAGCAAGAAGTGTTTTTAAACATCTCTATAAAGAGAAAAATCAGAATAAATCATAATAATCATTTAATCATAACTAATTAATAAGCATTTAGCCAAACCAGCATATGCAAAAATGGCCCAAGACCAAGCTTTAAAAAACATTGTTTGAAAAAGCAAATATATTCTTGCAATCTCCATATTGATGTACATTGGCAGTCCGCCCATACTGTCCGTTTTTTAGTTATTGTTGGTTTCCAGAAAACACGTCACCAGTTAATGCTGCTGAAAAATTGCACTCTTGACACTCACCACTATAATGCTTTGTGTTTAAATTGTGAAGACACTTATTTTTCATTGGCTTAGTGCAAATTATTTTCAGTGTATTTTTAAAATTTTTGTAGAGACTGACTTTGAGTGTGTGCTAATTATCTGTAGTCATTTTTGTAATTAGACCAAAACTGATGTTTCTAGCCAGAGTTATAACTCCTGTTATGGGAAGGCTTCTGTGCTGAGAACATTGGAATAATTCAGTTCATTATACATTTAAAACACCATACGATTGTTGTATGGGAAACTGTGTCTTCTAGACCCAGGGTTATTTGTAGAAGTTATTGGTCAAAGTGAAATAAACCACAGACACATAACTGTTTAAATAAATAACAGGCTGTGAGTTGCTCTATTATTAACTTTTCAGCAATTAAATGTCTAATAAGACATTTGAAGGAAGGCATAGGATGATATTTAAAACACTGTATTCACTGTTTGTGCACTAATTCTGTTTAAGTTTTCTATTTAGAATTGTGTTATGTTAACAAGGTAGTGTTGCTTTTAATATTTCTTGTTATGACTTGTAATGATAAACTAATAACAAATTTTCATTGGGACTTTAAAATGTGTTCTAAACTTATGCATGCCTTTCTCTGAATTCCATCTTCCGCTCAAATTTTGACATCTGTAACCCCCACTAAAAGTATCTACTAACGTAACATTCTTAAAGCTTATGGTGTAAGATGCACATTATGTCAATATGAAAATTAACATGTATCATTATTTTACAGTTAAATATGGTCTTTATTAACTATGTATTAGAACCAATTATGGTTTTCAACATGTGTAATATGCCCATAGTAGTAATATATTTGCATTTCTATTATATATTTTATAGTGGGACAAAAACAGGACAACAGGACAACAAATTCATTTATAGATAAAGAAATTATTTTAAATATACAATGCAATCTTTTATTTAAAGCTTGCTTGTTTTGTAAAAGCCACTGGACTTAGTAGATGCTTGTTTTATGCATTATGTATTTATGTATGTATGTTTATTATTTATTATTATTATTATTATTATTAATGTTACTACTAGATGTGTTATGAAAGCGTGTATAATGAGAACTGAATCACATGTTTGTTCTGGGTAACTCTAGCCCAGAACATCTCCCAGTCTGGACACTGTCATTACTGAGTCCTGAGTCCTGTCCTTCCAGAAAGATCACTAAACTAAAGGGAACTAAAGGCCTTCTCTCTGCTAATGCAACGTTCTGTAGCATCCGTGTCTCATACTGGCCCTTAAGGCTGCAGTGTGTGCTTCTCCTTTCTCTCAGCCCATGGCTTAGCTGACCTAGATGGTCTTTACAACCTGCTGGACTCCAGCCCTGTAAAGTTAGTTAGGACCCCATTTTCTAACGGTGGGAATTTATTGGCAGTAGATTTAACTTTTGGGTGATTTTGGGTTAGTATGTAGCCCACAGCACATATTTATTTCTGAAGGGAAAAAAGTGAATTCCTTTTATTATGAAGCACTATGGCGTACATTTTATGTATATTTTTCTAAATAACGATTGCATAGTTTATGGTTATTGTTAGAAAGATTTTCTCTAAAATTAGTTTGAGTCAGCACTGTAAAATCGTATTGACTCTAACAAAGCAGGGCATTGATATAAGAAAGCCTTAAACAAAATGTTACAATTTCAGGGAAGTTGTGGCACTTTATTTTCTATGTTATGTATTACCAAGATTTCATAACTATTATACTCTGTTAAATTCCATTGAAGTTTTCCATGTAAAATTTCTGTTTCTGAGTAACATGTTTGTGGATTCAAGATTTTTTTTTCTTTTTTTTGTACTGGAGTCATTGAGAAGTGCATCCTATACTTGGGAGCCAGTCTCTCCTTGGATGAGGCCTTTTGTACGTTTTTTTTTTCCAGCTGCCCTGTCCAGTGTAAAACATGTTTCCGTAATCATCATCGTGTCATGAAGTGGTTCATAAAAAAAAAAAAAATCATAAAAACGCTTTGTGAGAATGATTCAGATTTGACTTCACTAGTGAATTACTGAAGTATTTTCTTACCCAGTTTTGTCAGTACATGTAGAGAAGATGAATTATGGTATAAAATATTAAATACATTGAAAATTAGCCCATAGTAATTTGCAAAAAGCACCTCATGAATTTAGAAAAGCAGAAAAAGAGAAATAGTGCCTTCTAAGACTGCCAAATAGTTTCATAGTTGCCTCAAGGACAGACTTAAGTCTTTTGTACACAGGAAGTTAAATTGGGCTATTGGGCTTTTTCACAAATTAGTTGAGAGTCAGTTCTGTTCTCTTTAGACCATATGAAAAATAAAATGTTTTTAGGATTAATTCGTGCATGTGAATAAACATTCTGCAAAATTGCCCATTGCAGAATTGAATTATTTTGTTTAAAACTCGAGTACTGTTATCTAATTAAGATTTCAAAACCCAAATATAATCAAATGGACAAGTGTTTGTTGACCGGAGTGATCTGCAACTCCCCTCAGAAACGTCCCAGTGTGGATGGAAAAGCACAGTGTTGCTGTAATTATTCAACTTTATTTCTAAATGTCAATGAAATTTTTCACTCAAACATTTTTAACAAAAATGCAGTGTTTATTTTTGTTGCATTTTTCAATAACTATTTAAAAGAATTATAAGCATTAAATTATTGCGGCAATCAATCCTGATTTCAATTAGCTGTAAGAATAACTTCCGTCATCCAAAATTATATTGTAAACTAGCCAGCTGGATTTAACCAGTCATTTAGCAGATTTTATATAATAATTTTAAACAGTGTTGTACTACGACACACATGTTGTACACATCACATCTTTTGAAAGATCACTTCAAATACCTATATTTTGATTTCATTTTGATTTGGGGGAATGCATGTTACTTAGGAGTCTGATACTAAATTATTCTATTTTCTAACCTTGTCCACTAGTCAAGTTGTGGATCATTCATGAGAAGTCAGTGTAAAATCATTAGTCATTCCACCCCTATTGTCCTCCGAAACCTGAAATCGTTGTGGAGCACTCTGGTCGCAAAGGTGAATGTATAGACCACAGCATCTGTACATATTTTCAGAAAGTAAAGTAATCACAAGAATAAAAAATCTAAATTATCCTATAAATGATATCTGATAGCATTTTTTGACATTTTGATCATTGTATTATAAGTATTTGCTTCCACGTAATAAAATTAATCAAGTGAAACCTACATATGTTTTTTGTTAATGTGTTGAGTATTCATCCACAAACCTTCATCTATCTATTTTTTAAACAAACATTTAATTTCTTCGTTTTTAAAATTATTGTAGGGTCATAAAACATTTAAGCAACTCGATTTGACAAATATAACTTCCTGTGTGTTTATAAATGGTATGTTCAAACAGGCGTATAATAAAGTTGATATTCTGGTCTTAATGTGTTTTCTTCAGCCTAGACTGAAGGAAAAATTTGAGACTTTTATGGTAAAATGAAAATACAACTTGTTGAAATCAGCTAATTATTTAAAAATGACATTTCTCGCACTGTATTTTTGCATACTGCAATTTCAGTGATGGGTGCAAGCAGGCACTCTGTTGGATACGTTTTTTTCATACTTTAGTATTTTATATAAGAGATAAGTTTCTCAGAGAATCAACATTAACATATATTCCTAGCTGTTTCTAGAAATAGGTTGGAAAAGGAAAGACGTGATCATCTGTGAGATGCCCAATTTTGCATTCATTACCTAGAAGAATAGAATTGAATAGGTTTTTGTTGACAGTCCTTTAAAATTTCATTATCCAGGTGTCATTGGATTTTTTTGCCAATGTTTATGTTGTACTGTTATGTTAAACTGAGGTGTCAACACTGGATTTTTAAAAATCTCAACAAACGTAATGTGTCAAGCATTAATTATATATTTAACATCTGGTGTTCTTTTTCATTGCATCTCCATGTGTGGGATTATACTTTTGATGGTTTAACCCTTAAATTGAAATGTGTGGTTCAGTATTCTGGACAGACTCTGTGACTGTGGGATCTCAGGTTAATTGTGCTACTCATTGCAACATCTGAACGTAAATATGTGCACAATTATGGCAAACTGTGAAACAGAATAATAAAAGAGGAGGGCTAATATAATTAGTCAATCATTTGTTTTTTATTTATTTATTTATTTATTTTAATTGAACGAGAAAATAAACAACAATGCAATCATAAATATCCTTTTCTGCAATTGCCAAAGAAAATAATTGTCTTATCCAGAATAGCAAAGTTACTTGTGAAATCTGAGCCATTTGATTGTGTGTGTTTTTTTTAATTGAAACTCTGCCTTCATTTTGGTAATCTTGCAGTAGAAGCAGAAATTAGTTAATTTGTCTTTAATCCCTTTTGGGGAATCACACAATGGGAAATTATTTTTCAGAAATATCAGTTTTATGGAAATACTATGCATTTAATACAAAACTGAAAACATGGGTGAACTGCATATTAAAAATGCATATGTATATCCCTTCAAGCAGAGCTACTGTATGGGGTGAAATATATCATACTACAAATGTTATTTTTTTATTGTATAGTCCTATGTACTCGAATGTATTTGAATGTCGATTATTAATTTGGACACTAGAGGGTGCCACATTCCTTCAAAAAGAAATGTATTGATTTCAAGCATTTCCCGTTATGGGAATGTGAAGGACACCATAAATTCGTAAACATTTTATGCAGTGATGCAGAGGGTCTGAAACTTGTTTCAGCAATTATGGAGTATGTCCTAAACCCTCACAGGGCAAATATGCAGATCATCGTTATATAACACTAACACCAATCTACCCAAACGGTGTGTTTTGGGGCAGCAGGAAACCCGTGTTCCCAGTGTAAACAACATGCCAACAAAGGAAGAGCACGGTGCTGCTCACACTGTAAAGTCCAGATATTAACCAAAGAAAATCCAGTTTTAATGAAAATATCGGTTATTATGCATTTTCAATTAGGGTTTTTTTTTCCAATTCTATTCATTTTGTGTTTCCATTAGACTAAACTGCCATTTGTTCCGTACCATATGATTCACCAATGAATTTTGAAGTAGTTTAACCCCTGTGCTCACATAATACAGTACGCCCCTATCCCCATTAATTTGAATACTGGGTCCCCGGGACCCTCAAGTGAGCACAAGGGTTAAATATGTTCTGCAGGCAACCTTGTCGCCCATTACCACGGTCCTGCACCTGACACCCAGGGCCGGTTGGTCCTATCGGCAAAACATAGGCGGCCGCCTAGGGTGCCAGCTCCTCAGAGGTGCTGACTGAGCCACGATTTCACTTCCTATAGCACACACCGTCTGTGGCAAAGTGAAATTGGCTTGTTCGTGTCCCTACAAGTACTCATGCCCTCGGTGACTGCAGCACAGAACGGCTACACTGGCTTGCCGATGCTGCCCCCAGGGCACTGACCAGCCCTGCTGAATGAATGCCTTATTATCTGTTATGAATGTGTTTATAAATTACTAAAACATGGTCTTTAGTAAAGTGTTACCAGGTTGTTTAATGTACAAATATAGAACAATAACTAAATTCCAATCTATTTTTATACGGTGCCTTTCCAAACATGGTTGCCTAACAATGAGTCAAAGAATGTCATTTACGAACATGTCACAGTTTAGGGTGACAGCTGTGTAAATGAATAGCTAATAAAAGCCAGAAGACAAGGGAGGAGAGGAGGACGGGAAACACGACTGTATAATTTGATATAGGTGAAAGCAAAACCTCTGGTGGTCCAAGGTTGATTCTCTGCCTAGGCTGGGAAGGCTGACAATAAACAGGTCAGAAAGATTGTGTGTGCGTGGGTGTGTGTGTGTGTGTTCAGTTATACCTTACCTTGTGGGGACCAAATGTCCCCACAACATGATGGATACCCGTTTTTTTTACCTTGGGAAAACTCTATTTTATAAAAATATGTGACTGCAATGAAAAAACTAAAAATGCAAAAAAGTATTTTGTTTGGTTACTTATGGTTATGGTTAGGGCTGGGTAGGGGTTAAGGTTGTCATAGTTAGCATAAGCATTTTTCCCATAGAAATGAATGAGCGGTCTCCAAAAAAATATGATTACACGACTGGGTGGGGTGTGTGTGTGTGTGTGTGTGTGATATCTTCTGTCATGTGGTTGATTGTACCCTAGAAAGTATTTTTAGTTTCGGCCAGTCAGTTCCCTGTCCAAGGGCATCTGATCTGACACCCATTTACAGGTACTGGTGCAGCAAAGCATGCTAAAGGTTTACATCAGGGCAAACCATCTTTTGGCATTAAAATAGTACTGTCCGGATTTACTAAAGACACAGAGTGAAAAGTTAGCAGTGGAAAGGCAGAGACGCAATTAATTTTGCGACTGGACATATTGCCTACGCATTTTTAGCAGTTCCCTTTCAACGTCCAAAATTTTGGGGAGGAGAGAATCAAATGACCATCCAACATGATGTGTTAAGGTTTGCGGTATGCAGTTTACTGAAAATTGGGCCATTATTTAATGCCCAAAAAAAGTGTGTCTTATTTTGTGTCTGATAAGGCTGCATACATCGACATCCTTTATGTGGGGCAATTCTTTGATTTGACCCCTAGGGGGCTCAGCAACCTCAGAAAGTCTTTGTAAGTAACTATAAATACAGCTCAGGAAAAAAATTAAGACACCACTCTATATTTTTTTAAATCTGCATTTTTAAATCCTGGTTTAATCCTGGTTCTGCTGGCAGAAGGCTACACTGCAAATCAGGCTGCTTCCAGGCTCAATGCTTCTAAGACAGCAGTACAGAAGAAAAAGGTGAAGCAGGAGACACTGGGAACAACCAGAAACCAGCCAGCTAGAGGGCAGAAGCAACCTTCAAATGCTAGAGATGAACGTCATGTTATCTGGCAGTGGCTCATAAATTGAAGGATGACCTCAAATGACCTTCAAAAAGAATGGGAAACATTAAGTGGTGTGAAGTGCACTGCTAGGACAGTTCACAACAGGCTGTTAGAAGCAGGACTAAAGACCAATAAAGCAAGAAGGAAGCCCTTCATCGATGAGAAGCAGAGAAGAGCCAGGCTTGAGTTTGACAAAAATATATATATATTTTACACAGGTGCATATCCATAAACTGAAAAATTTAGTGAAACTGAAATTTTTGCTGTCATCTCCTTATTTTATTCCAGAGCTGTGTATACATTTTCAGGGAGCCTGACAAAGAATATGGGGGCTGAAGCCCCCCTATATAGGTCTAGAATTGCCAACGCATCTACAAGAATAATTTTTTTTTGCTAGATGATAATAAAATATGCCATTGTTAGAGGGCATGGACAGCACAAACATTTGCATGAGGTGCTGATGTTTGGTTAAGAAAAACTATACCAACCATTTAGAATAACCGTGGTTTGACCAGAAACAAAAGGGTTGTGGACTCTGAAAGTCAGAATTCAATTGTGTGCTATGGTCGCCTACAAATGTGACTTCTTATTTGGGAAAGGAAAACCTGACTGCTATGTTTAACCTACGCTAAAGGAAGCTGTTCATGGCTAGAACAGGGGTGGCCAATCTTATCCAGAAAGGTGTTTGTGGGTTTTTGCTGCAACTCCTTAATTAGATTATTAATTAGAGAAGTGATTGGCTGAAGAGTCCTCACACCTGGGTTTGATCAGCTGACCTAAAGGTTATCCCAAAAACCCGCATACACACCGGCTCTTTGTGGATTGGCCACCCCTGGGCTAGAACATTTCAGAGGCCCAAAAACAGGCAGTGGCAAAATTGTGCAAATTATATAACAACAAATTGAGTTGCTGGAAAGGTTTGAATAAATTTTAATTAGAGACACAAGTCGGGATAGGCGATAAAACGATTACGATAATTATCACAGTATAATTTTCCTCAGTTTAATCTCACATAAGGTGCCAAGATCCCCAGGGCTGGCCTTTACATATCTCCATCTCTGTATACACCTGTGTTTTTGTTGATGAACTTGTAGACCATTCCAGAGGTTTATGCTCAAAATCCATTTCTGGAATAATAAAATCAAGCATACTTTGTGAACGTAAAAAAGCAAGGTCATGTGATTTATTTAAAATGACATTCCACGGTCAGGTTCCATTTTTTTCTGAATGTTATATGCAGGGCAGAGTCTTGGTAGACCAGTGTACTGCTGAATCCCAATATACTTCTAAAGACAATCAGTCTACCGTCTATCTTCTTGTCACAATTTTCCACCCACTCGCTCATTAACCTTCAAAAGCAATATTATTGACTGACCTACCAGAGGGCTGACCTTAACCCCCAACCACCTAAGGATCATTAGTTGTAGATCTTTATCATCTGGCTTTGTTTAAATGAGCCCTCGTTTTCAGTGGTCTTAATTAAGCCAGTCTGCCATTTACAGAGGTGGAAAGTTCAGGTTCAGAAAGTAAAAATCCAGACCAAGATTTTGTTTCAACCAACTAGCTGAGTACTCTGTGAATGTGACTCTATACTCAACTGGTTGGTTGAAACAAAATCTTGGTTTGGATTTTTACTTTCTGAACCTGAACTTTCCATCTCTGTCCATTTAGCTATTATTATGGCTCAGACTTTTTTCTAAATTAGCAAGCAATCTATGGTCACAATTTTAGGAATGGCTCTGTATTAAGTCATTTAAATTGAATGGAAATGTATAATGATTTCCTATTGTAAACAACTATAAGGGATTGCTTGTTCATTTGTTATTTTTAATGAAGAATGCATTACAGAATATGTTGAAACTAATGTATTTTATTTTATTAATATATGCTTGCTGTGAACCATATAAAAAACACAGCCAACATTTTATTAGAAACATATTTATTAGTCAGCTCATATAAATTATATCTTGCACAAATGTATAAAAGTAGATAAAAGTACATAAATCTTAGCTTACAGATAAGCTATTCGCTGTAATTTAGGTTGTGAGAATGCGGTTTGTGTATAAATACATACCATAGCGTACAAACTGGAATGAAAATGGATATTTACACTGATTACATCATTTTGCCAAGATGCATTAATACAATGTTTGTAATCAATCACAAATTCTTTGGAAATCACAATCCATTTAAAAATCACATTCACTTCTGTACCCTGTTCTACATTCATTCTTCGTTTATTTATTTTTAAAACCAGAAAATATAAAACACCTTTATCAAGGCATGTGCCCATCTGCAGGACTCAGTGGTGGAAATATAGACAACCAAAGAACTGGTTCATGGTTTCAGATTTACCACAACTGACTGCAACTTAATTAGTGTCATTTATGTGCCCATTTGGTGTTAAAACATATGGAAGCATCGCAAATGACTACATTTCCGAAAATCTATTGGCTTAAATCTTATATCGATTATAGCAATAGTAGTTAGTTATCTTTACAATCATTGCGATAACTTGAATTTAAGCACCAACTGTAACTTTGACCTTTTTTATCTGCCTACATGTAACCATAAATTAATAATAAGCAATCAATGAATTATTCGTAACAAAAGATGGAATCAAAACCTGTGCTGAAGTTAAATAATTAGGTCCTAAAGCACAACCAGAACTATGTGTACATTACAATAACTGCTATGGTCGATTGTTTATTCATGAGGAGATGTGTGATGTTTCAATCAAACGTATGCAAGAAATTAACACTGAAAATCCTGAATTCCTATTTGCCAAAAATATAGATATGTGAATTGTCATACAAAAGAATATCACAATTAAAGTAGGGTGAGTCGAAGGAATGCACAGGAATTCAGGCTCCTCAAACTATATACTGTAACAGCAAATGTACCCAAAACACATTTGGTTACATTGTGTTATAACACTGTAGCTCAATATTTTAGACCAACTTAAATGCATCATTGCAGTTTATGTTAAACCATAATATATGCCTGGAATTAATCATTTCCAGTCCTTGAGGTAATACAAAAGTTCTTTCCAAAGTACAAAATAGAAAATGACTATACTTATCCGAACTACAGGTTGCATGGAAAAAAGTTTGACATACTTTGCTTTGAAGTTCTTATCGTTCCTCCTTGAATAAATCTGTGTGCCAAACATAAATAAATTACTGTCACTTACAAGGGCAGGTCACATAGCTTTTGTTCTTCATACAGCACCTATGTGATTTTGCTGGATATACACCATAAAGAGGATTTTAAATATAAAACAGGTCTGCTCATCTTCATCTTTGATTGCCATAGAAAATGCATAAAAATAAGCATTTAAATAAAAATGTATTTATTCAGCTCTTCAAAATAACCAGCCTAAAAGTTTTCAAAGTTTACAGCTCATCTTCTACAGCTTCTGATGCAACCTCTGTAGCCATTTCAGCCATTAATTTTGCTGATCTTTTCACAGAGTATCGATAGATATTGCGTAAGCTTGACCAATGCAATGATGACGGTACCTCCAAAGAAAATAATCGTAGGCCAAAAGAGGGACTGTAAAACTGCAGTACGGCTGTACAGCTGCGTTAGCAGAACGCTGTCCTGACGTTCGGCTGGGTCGTAATAGCAGCGGAATTGAGGATGCAATCGTAGGTGCCCAATAATGTTTATAATTATTGTATGCATTGTCACAAGATCCTTTTGACATTTTGGCACATAGAAACACTGTAACAGAAAAATATATTTGAGGTTTTATGTTGACAATAATTCAAAATGATGACTGATCTGTAATTTTTTTTTTCATGTGTACGTATACAGTTTATATGGTTTGTATTACTATAACGTTTCTCATAATCAATTGGCAATTTCCTATTAACACAGGCAATTTTAGTATAAATAATAACTGGCAATTTCCTAACACAGGCAACTTTTTGAATACTAGTTTTGACAAAACTACTATTCAAAAATATTTGTCAGTCTTCTCCATACACCCACCCATCTTCTAATGGCTTATTCAATACAGAGTTGCAAGGTCTTCATTTTACATTATTGTGAATATTGAAATTGTTGAAGGATTTGAGTATAAATTTTCCATTTGTGTACTGTAAAGCAATTGAATTAAAAGTAGTGATACTGATCATGAATCGGACAGTACTCGATAAGTACTGTACAAATGTCTGGTTCATAATGCCTTTTGCACCTTGAATATGAAAAAGTATTGCATACTTCTCCGGACTTACATCTGGGTTCATATTGTGCATCTCCTCGTTGAGCGACAGACGCACAGTCTTCCCAGATGTATTCAGACTGACAAACACGTGCAGGCAGGGATACTTAGACGTTTTCCGGCAGTCGGAGCCACAGCTGTATGTACAGTTGATCTCTCCTATGATAGTAGAATTGATCACACTGCAGCTGGATTCCTCTGTCCACACACTGAACAAATTTGAGGAGAAAAAATATGGTGTGTTTGGTGGATTTCTGCTTATATATTTTGTAGACAGAACACTGCCAAGAGGAAGAACTGGAACAGTAGACACACACATGCACACTATGATACAGTATCAGTCACTGTACCTGTCTGAATAGGAGCGCACTATTGTAATGCCCAGAATGAAATAGATCATAATGGAACAGAGGATCATGACGAGGCCTAAGAGAATCGCCCTGTCCTCTCCAGCCTTAAGAGCAGTCACAGTTTTCTTCTTGTCCAGAGTGTCGTACTCCCAGATTTTCTGGTAAATTGACCTGATGCACGAAACACATAATAGATTTTTTTAGCTTTGTGAAATCCTAAAGGTAGTTGAGTAATTAATTTTAATTTTAAGTGACGCTAATTTTATATGACTAAATTTCACAGCTTATCTCTTTGGGTTCTGTAATTCATTTGTGTTGTGTGTACTGTATGCTTGCTATACTTATAAACAGTATTTTTACATTTGCATGCAACACTTTTGATATAATGCATATATACATTTGTCAATCTGAAATGGAAAAAAATAATGAATGCCATTTCTTAAAATTTCCAGTGTAACAACCTAGTCGGTCAACAACATTCAAATCTACAGGACGGCACTTTTTCGGTAATTAAGTTGGGCTTATTATATCTTAAAGTTGTTCTCTACCTTCTTCCTTGGCTTGGTCCCTGGGCTCCTTTGCTCCCTGCCCACAGGAACATTCTCCGGGAGACTTTAGTGCTCTGCCCACTCACAGAAGTCGTCTGAGAGGATGGCTGGAAAGACCTGGGGGAGAGACGCTCGGTTATCTGTGTACTCACACTCCAGCTGTGATCCTGGCACCGTGCCGTCACAGTCCCTCTGAAAAGAAAGGAATCACACGGCTCCTACTTTGCATGGTGGAATTCCGTTAAAGGAGGCGGCAGAAGATGAACGATGGAGGAACAGTCTTCAGATCACAAGCCTAGCATGCGTCAAGCCTTCCTAATTGGTCCCAAATTTTCGGGCTGCTCATTTGTTATTTAATATTTATATTCCAAAGTGGCAGTGGTAGTGGAATGATAATTAGCTGACAGCACTTAGACTGGCACAACATAGATCCCTTGCAAAATTTCAGCAATTAGTTTTAGGCAAAGGGTTTCAAGGTCATCATCATGTATGGTAAATAAGGAGTATAAATAAACCATGTTTTGCTTTGAACTCTAAGCTAGAGCATACAAAAACGTCTTTCAATCAAACTACTTTATGGGATTATCATGTTGCACATTTTATTTGTTATTGATTTATATCATGTCAGGATAGAATTTAACACGTTAATAATGTGTTAAGTATAACTGTTAATTCAACAGCATTTAAATCATAACAATTCAGGATTATTTTATATTAGTATGCAACTACAGTGAACATATATAGGCCATGTATCAGGTCATTTGTCCAGAGCCTCCAGAGCAACTCGGGGTTAAGGCCGTCGTTCGGGGGCCAAATGGTGGTTGGATAGGAGGTGATGACATTTTGGGCAATGTTTTACCAGCGAGATGCCTGATTTATATTTGGCTTTTTATGGTATCTCAGCTGTGCAATTCAGCATTAAGGCACCTCAACAGCAGTGTGTTGGATCTTTTCTGCTCAGCAGTGAAAAAAATTTGCCGGCAATTTATCTGTTGCTCACATCTGTAATAGCAACCTTGTCACCTATCCGCCCCAAGAGAGGGAGGGCTGATCAAGCACATAGGAGAAATATTCTGAGATTGTCCTGACAAAGCAAAGTATAGTACAAAACTTCAGCAGCCTAATTAGCCATACAGCTGCACTTGACACATTTTTTCCCCCATCATCCATAGACCCGATGTTCTAATCTGTTATTCCTGTTCCAGAAGGCAATAGAGTCACTGGTGTTGATCGAACCCCCTTTTTTCTACTGTAATGGTAAACTGATCCATCCAAATCCCAATCCCCTACCCTCTCTTCTTGCTTCATCAAAATGGGCTCTGGAACTGGCAACCAGCTGTCAAGAAGGCAGGCTTCATATCAGCCTGTTCTGCACTCCACTGCTTTCTGCACCTCGTACTCAAAGAAAGATGGATCAACCTTTACAATCCTAACCCTAGACACTCTCTGCTTTGCTCCCCCCCCCCCCCCCCCCCCCCCCCCCCCCCCCCCCCCCCCCCCCCCCCCCGATGCACATACCATGAAACTCTGAATGGAGTGAATCCAAAATCTCCTTACCTTCTGCCTTTTCTATATTTTTTTCTCATCAACTTTCCTACTCCTCTGTCATCATATGGTATGGTGTTAATGTCACTCATTAAAATAAATTGTCTGGTGTCTGACACACAGAGGCACAAAGCCATGATAACACGGTTGCTATGGCGGTAACTTCTCATTAGGGATTGACCTTGATGGTTGAGGCAGACTGATGAACAGCATCTGCTATTTCTCACCACCTTCTAATACACGAGTTATCCTTATTATATAAAAAAAACATTTTCTGCCTTTTTAGTGAACCTGCCACCATCTCTTCTCTCATATTTTAACATTATCTTATTACACTAACTTCTTAAATTTTATATTTCTAATTTTCTTCCTAATCCAATTTTTATGGGGTGGGGTGGGCTGGGGGGTCACCACTTATTATTTTGGTAAAGAAGATACGAAATCTTTCTAAATTAATAATTGTGCAAAATATGTGAATATGTGAATTCTTGCACAGTTAAAAACTCAATAAAAGCATGTAATATTTTTTTATATGTCTACCCATATATTCATCTGACAGAATACCTGTAAAAGAATAAAATTAGTATCAGATATTAATGGGGAATGGGGAAATGGACGTTGGGTACAAATGATACTCAACATAGGAAGAGGACTACGGTAAGTTTGCCCGGTTCATCCCATACAGTTCCTGTTTCATCCCATACAGATCCTTTTTCATCCCATTCAGTTCCTGATTCATCCAATACAGTTCCTGTTTCATTCCATACAGTTCTTGTTTCATCACATACAGTTCCTGTTTCATCCCATAAATTCCTGTTTCATTCCATACAGTTCCTGTTTCATCTCATACAGTTCCTGTTTCATCTCATACAGTTCCTCTGTTTTGTCACATACAGTTCCTGGTTCATCCCATATAGTTCCTGTTTCATCACATACAGTTCCTGCTTCATCCCATACAGTTCCTGTTTCATCCAATACAGTTCCTATTTCATCCCATACAGTTCCTTCCATGATGTTTTATTAAAATATGATATAAAGTTTGTAATGGTGCCCTTCAGCTTATATTTAGCAAAGAAAAGTGCCATCTCTGTTGGTGCCTAAATTCATTACTATGTCCACTGTGTCTCATTAGCATCACTGTGTTCATTAACTACACGGCCTCAACTTACCTCTCTCATTTAGCAGAAGATTACATGCCTAATTTTGCATGATATTGTACCACTAATGACATCACAGAAGGTAAAGGACATAATTGCATATCAAAGGACATTACTGCTGTTGTTAAATGAATAAACAGCACAGTCAAAACCAGTTATGTATGCAAGCTTATGTGGTGGAATGTGTTGCCTGAACTTTTAATATCATACTGCTTTCAGTCATATCCAGAAGCTTAACCCTCTCAAGGCAGGCGTTGCTGATTTGCAACAGTTAAAAACTAACTACCTTATTACCCCACATACATATTTTATGAGTTTTTTTTACTCATGATAATTTTCCCCAAATAACAGATTTTTCCTGTTACTAAAACTTAATTTGAGCCTGAAAGGGTTAAATTAAATGCTGAATTTAAAACTGCAAACATTGAAAGGTATTATTTTGCTCTATATGTAAAAGTTGGATATACAGTTCACTTACTGCATTATTCTGTTGATTGTAAGAACCGTAAGAACCTGAAGGACGTAAGTATAGTTTGGATGAGACAATTGTGCAGTGCTAATGCTTCGTAAGGAGCATTCAGTCAGCTATTTCAAATGCTTTTGGAATTTGAAACACTTTAGCTGATAACCCTGATACAGTTCACCCATTTACCATGTGTAACTATTCATCACCAGGAATTACATTTCATAAATGATTCTTGTGCTCTGTTAAATTTTCCTTATGATTTCAATTTTTCACCTATGTTTTTGTAACTTTTTTCCCCCCACAGACATTTATTATAGTTCTTGACTTACTGCCAAAACTTTAGTGTTTGACTTACCGCCATTAACCAAGCAAATATAATTGTTCTCTAATGGTGTATTAGACTAATGAGAATTTTATTATTTCACATGCTGTTGCTCACATGTAATGAAAAACCATTGGGAAATCCATGTGTGTCTGTATCGCTCATGGGGAGTGAGATGGGACATGCATTAAGTACCCAATTCAACCACAGAGATAAATACACTGCTGGTATTCTATTGGCCTCTTCATTATCTTCATGAATTGTGGTTTTATCCAGAACCATTTATTGTCTATTTACTCCTTATAAGCTACTAGCAGCATACTTCCCATTGCGTTGTTAAATTAGTGCAATATTTTCATCCCAATATTATCCTTGTCAAACGTTTTAATCATGCGGAACGCTAAAGATGCTAATGACCCATTAGCATTTTTAGATATTTCTTTGTTTTTTCATTTCTTGCATGTCAGCCATTGAGCAGCGTAACTCTTTCAAACTTGGCCCTGGTTTCAAAAGAGCATATCAAACCTGGTTTGTCTTTGCGTAGCTATTGCATTGACATGATGCACTCCCGCTTTCAATTTTGAATGTTTTTTTTTTATTCCGTAATTAATAAACAGAGATGTACTCTCAGATTCAGATGTACTGGATGTGCTGCCAACATCTGCTCTTCAATTTAATCCCTGACTTATTCTGAATACTCCAGATCAAGAAACTTCAGATCGGAAGTTTTTGTTTATTGTCAAGACATAATTCTGATTCATAATTAATTTAGGTTTGCAGCAACAAAGGATTTTAATATTTATGCAATACCACATTTTCCATTTTCCCATGCATATTAATTATGTGTGGGACAGTTTATATACAGCAACTTGTAATAGGTTTTTCAAGGTGTCATAACTTCAAGTTTTAAAATATGAAAATTATGGAGAAGTCTTTTTGTAAAAAAAATATTAATAAAAAAAGTTTGATGTTGAATACATTTATAATAAGAGCATTAGGGTTAAATATTTAAAAATAATTGTCTACAAATTATGTGCATATTTACAGTATACCCTCTTCCGAGCAGTTATCTAGCACAGGGTCATAAGGGGGCCTGGAGCAACATTAGGGCGCATGGCAGGGGTACATCCTGGGCAGGACATCGGGTCATTGCATGACACACACAATGGGCAATTTAGAGACGCTAGTTAACATAACCTAACATAGACGACACCCACAGAATAACGGTAGAACAGAGGGAAGTAGTGGGCGGGGGAGAGAATAACTGCACTTATTTTGGATTTGTACCTGTCATATTGTGTCAATAAAGCTATACCAAGTTCACTGCAGATGGTATTTCTAATTTAAAAAATGCCTTTTATTTCATAGTTTCTGACAGGGGATTTAATATTCAATATAGACACTTACTGTTGTTCCTTGAGCTTTCCATACCATGAATGGACATCATTACACAGAATCAAGGTTGTTATTACAAGTCACCATGGTAAAAACACATTTGTAAGAATTTGTTTAACTGATGAATACTTCCAGATTTCCAATCTGTCATGTCATTTATCATGTAATGACAACTATTGACTTATTTGAAATTTTGAATTTATTATTCTTGCCTCAAGCAAAATAACACAACATTATGCCACTCAATATTGACCTAATGGAAAATGCAGTCTTTCAAAAGCATTTCTTGACATTAAATATATCCAAAATTCCACTTTATGGGATTAATAAAGTTCATTACCTTATCAATATTGAATGAATTACATGGGATGGCTTAGCCCTGAGATGCTGCATATTCAACAAAAACATGCCGAAAAAATAACTTGATCCCTTCAGAATGCCGGACAGATCCGGAAAAGTGAAATTCTCTCCTGATGGCAGGCATATTGAGACAGCAGGTGCTGGCCTATTTGCGTACTCAGAATAGAAGGCCTAGCTTTAGGTCAACAAAGGCAGCCTTTCTTAAAAAAGGCACATGTGACCCAACTGCAGTAGCAGGATACACTGGGCAGCCTCACGTTCTCTTTTTCTAGCTGTGTGTGTGTCTGTGTGTGTGTGTGTGCGTGTGTGTGTGCGTGTGTGTGTCACAGAAGGTGTTTGCCATCACATTTGACTGTCACTAAAACCAGAACTATTTGCAACCTCCTGCTGTTTCACTACACGTACGTTTGTACTGTTATGGAGTTTTCTACTAGTGCTTTGGTTACAGTCGTTGTGTTATATTGTACAATTATTGCATGTCTCTCAAAGTGATTTAGCTTTGCTGTTTCAAAACTGAAATTAACCTCAGTATTTTTAGTAACTTTTCAAAGCACGTACCCATGTGCTTGTTGACTCAGCCACTAGCATACCATGTTTGAATCAAGTTCTTTAATTAATTAAGTTAATTAAGTAAGCTGGTGGTGAAATTTGTTGAATGCATGAAATGGCTGTGGTGGCCCTGAGGAGAGATTTGGGAACCAAAATGAAGTTCATCTAGCTATCCAGCAAGATATCAATAACTTCTTAGAGAACAAGGAATTCTTCATACTTTTTTATTGTGTTCATTTGCTTACATTCTATAATAAAATTGTGTTTTTCTGAAAAAATATACACTTACTACGCAGATAAATATAACAGTACTTATAAAATGTAAGATAAGGATAAGATAAATCTTTGTCATTGTCACTTGAACAACGAAATTGAAATGCAATTTTATTATATTGCTTATAGCAATAAGTCAGACTGTACAGCTGAAAGACACCTACAAATCCTGCAGACAGCAAAAACAAAAGTGCAAACATTGAAATTGTTGACTGAAGCATATCCTTTAATCGGCACAAAACCTATAAAAAGCAATCCAGTTTTCACAGTATTACTACAGACAGCTGAACAAATGAACTTATGCCAGGTATCAAACCCGCAGATATAGATCACATACAAAACCTTGTGTACATGAACTCACTTTGATGAGCACATGAGCACTACATCAATGTCAAGCAGATTGAGACACAGGAATTGAACCAATAAGGCAGAAAAGAAATGGAAATCTGATGTTAAGACAGATAAAAGAAAAAGTGGGTAAATTCTGATTTGTCATATTTGGACCATATTAATTGGCCGATGCAACCCCATCCAAGAGCAGATTGGCCCAATCAACTCCAGAGGATTAATCAGTTTCTGACTATTCATTGGTCCATGCACAGTCTAAACTTTTTAAAATCAGTTTCTGACCAAAGACATTATAGACATGTTCAATATAATATAATCAACATGATTTTTATTCACAGATAAATATTTAACTTAACTTGTCCATTAAAGCATTGTAGTAATACTGTCAAAAGTTTCTTTAAACTTCATTATCTGATTAATTCATCCCATATTCACTAATTTGTCTTCTCATTGATTAATCTGTTAATTTTCTATCAAAGCAAATTTATAGTATAAAAACAACATTTCATTATGCTTTATTTGAGAAATTGGATGACGAACTGGCATCGTAACATGAAACACCTCTGCAAGATTAAACCCATGAAAATCAGTCCCAGTCTTACAATAGTCTTTCCATGCAAACGCAGACAGTAAGTAAAGAGTGCCTACAACAAAATGCCCAAATGCCATATCGTTTTTGCATATACTAGAGTACTTAAAAATGGTAAAGTAATAAACACAAGCTCAGTAACTGTACCTTTGCTGCATCTCGTGTTATTTCTTGGAAAAATCTTGCTCAGCTCCTCTGCAACTGTGAAACTTTGGTGCATTTATGATGCCATTTTATTGACACACCACTAACTTTCATGTGATACTAATCAGAAGCATCTGCGAGTCTCAGTACATGTTCTTTCTTTTGGAAGACAGCGGTAAGATAATCAGTCAACTGTGCATTGGTGAGTAACTGCAAGAGGCTCTTAGGGCAGGTTCAAAGTCAACAACTCTGAGTAAATACTGGATCATACAGTGAGGACAAGGAACAGCATTGTGTTTGGGCAGCAATATAAGCAGTTATGAACAGATGGTTTTAGTGAACACCTCGTGAAAGATATATCTGTCAGCGCAAGCTAATCATTTTTTAATATTAACATATATTTAATCGCTAAGAGTGAATTGGGTTGGTGCTCTTCAGCAAGCTCTACTTTGTTCAAAGTGTCATGTGTTAAACGCATGAGGAGTATTAAAGCATAGAAAATGTTAGTTAATTGTGTAAATCAGATTGACAGGTTTTAGGGAAACTGGCAGTGATAAAAATTTTATATGCCGAAACACTTCAGTTGTCAAATATTAATGGTTTTTTAATATTTTGTGTTCAAAATATATTGCACATTAAGGTAAAAATTAATATGAATTAACTATTGGAACATAAGCATTTTAACTTTTAAAGAGATATAATCTTTATAATTTATTTCTATCTTAAACTCTGCAGTTACTTTTTAATTAGCTTTTAATACAGGAATTCTGTGAAACATGGTAAGTTATACTTAAGTTGTAAAGTCCAAAACTTTACACAACGTTTCACAAAACAAAACAATTCTAGCACTTACTTTCATAATTATATTATGGCAAATCTACGTTGTTTAATTTTGTTGATGTACATCTACAATGTACTAAATTTAATTTACTGAGAGGTACATTTGGCACAAACAGCATTTAATTTTTTATTGCTGCTTTGACTAATAGCCTTTCAGGTTTTACACGGTGTTAGTAATGAGTATCCTGACATTTCATGTCCATGTAAATGATAACTTCCTCCCTAATTTGTTCGAATGTGCCACTAATGATGCTGTCAGTGTCATGGCAACGAGGCCAAGCACACACACAATGTCAACAAAATGTCAGCGAATGAGATGCTTCCCATGAATGGCAAACACAGTGAGACACAAATGTATTAATATGTAGCACTGAATATAGTAACGCTCAGATGCACAGTAGTTTCTTTGTGATATACTGTCACCATATCGATATATACATACATTTTAAATGTCCCAATACAAAATATTTCCAAAATTAAATGCAACTCAATGCAACATGTAAACAAAAATATTGCTAAATGGTAATACAACCAAATTTATCATTCGGGTTTCAACTAACATTTTTAATTTACTGTTATTTAACTAGTAAATATAACTATATAAGTAATTTAGAGCACTCCCCTTTTATAGGCCTGATAAGAAACATATATTCATCTTTTTACAGCAAACACAAGCAACCCGATCACAGTCTTACAGTTATTCCATGACAAGACCACGTACAGAAACTGCAGACACACGCTCATCCCTGTACAGTGGGATTCACCCTTACTGGTGTTATAGTTAAATATTAACTGTAATGTTCTGTTAAAGGCCTGTGGTTAGATTTGTTGCTGTGTGGAAGTCATGCTGGAAGACGAAAATGGCAGAATCACATGATGTGGGTCAGAGAGCATTTTTCAAATATTGGGTTACATTCTGTTTTGCACATTACAGCCATGTAATACGTGAAACCCCTGAGATAAAAACCTGTCACCTATATA
Source organism: Gnathonemus echidnorhynchus (assembly GCA_026776725.1). Classification (NCBI taxonomy): domain Eukaryota; kingdom Metazoa; phylum Chordata; class Actinopteri; order Osteoglossiformes; family Mormyridae; genus Gnathonemus; species Gnathonemus echidnorhynchus. Next base: position 7,976,885 of record JAODJU010000033.1, read on the forward strand.
AATATTATTTGACAGGAATTTAAAGTTTTTTTTTTTCATTTTTACTCAGTTTTAAAATTGTATGAAGTGTTATATGAATGGATACATTTGAGCTTTATAAAGTGGGGAAGGACACACAGAATGACTAGTATTTTTTAAGAGACGAATTCCGGATTGTAATTGAGTTAAATCATTTCCAGCGCTCCACATTCCCATACAGTCTTCATTTGTAACACAGTCGCGCTGCCTCACTCGGACTCCCTCGTGGATTGCAATAGAAAATGCAGTAATTAAATGTAAGGAACAGCAGGAACCACTGTGCTGTTCTGCTGAGACAACCAGCACATTTCAAATTTAATGCCTGTGGACAGCTCTGTGAAAGAAAACAAGGCATTGTAGTGAAAAAAAAATTCTTAAAATCCTTGGAATCTAAACAGTGCATCCACATGGATACAGATATGAAACAATGAGTCATTCTATGTAATTCAGCTTGCCATTAGTCTTCCTCGGCTATTTACAAACACAGCCAAGCCGTGGGTAGACTGCTTGTTTATATTCTATATAACGTAACATTAACTAAAATATTGATGTTCAGGAGGAAAAATGCGTAAAGCAGTAACCTCTTCTAATACGTCTTTCATAGAATGATACATTACATGTCGTATTGCATAAATGTCACACCTGTATGATATGTGAGTGACATTAATTCCTGAGAAACTGTATAACTTTTTATTCATCACGCTTAAACAACAAAGGAGAATCACTAGTTTGTGTAAATTCTACCTTGAGCCTGATGTCACTCCAAGGTCCTCTGTCTCTATGTAAATGGGTGTACCAAACTAGGAGTTTGGAATACAAAACTTGTGACATGTTCAGAAAAGGTCAAAGAGTTAGGATGACCCATTACCACTTAGCCGATTGTGTCGGAAAGAAAAGCAGGTGAGGAGGAAAGACTTCTCATTCTGACCAGAGAAAGTTGGGACTAGAAAATAACTATGTATGGAACACGGGAGTTTAAAGGATATGGGACTTAATCAATGGTGTATATTAGTGGGAAATCGGAGATAATAGTGTCAATCCAGTTACCAGGGTATATGTGTGAAAGTTATTTTTATCGTATACCTTGATTGGAATTTCATAGGAGATCTTTTCAGGCTTTTATTCACTTACCCTATGAGCCACATGCTGTCTCACCGACATCTTTGCATTAGCATTTATCACCTGAAATCTAATAAGTTTAATGGTGCCAGATGCTGTGAAACATAGACACAGGAGCAGGTGAGATGGTGGGAATCATTCCTGTGTGTCCGGAAGGGAATTTAATACTCTTTGCTTTTTTTTCCTGTGTTCCAATCCCTGCTTCCCTCGGAGCTAGTTTCTTTTTTTGGCGATACTCTTCAGCAGCCCTACATCACCGAGCTCTAGGTTCTGAGAGTAGCTAAAATATTGTTGGATTTCTGTTTCCATGGGTGAGTGTCTGTGTGTTTCTGCCATCCCAACCATGGCACGAACCGTGACAACTTTTAAGTGATAATCAAAAGAAAAAAAAAAAGAAATCACCTTTGGCTAGATTATTGCGACAATTTTATTTTTCAAAGTAGAGTTAAATTTGCGATTTTTTTTAATGTTTTGAATGTTGGGAAATTTTAGAATAAATTTCTGTTTTATACCAATTATACAGAGCATTTCACATACCATGCACAGTGGGAGTTCTCAGCTCCTCAACGGTGTCTTAGCGAGACGGAAAAAAACAGGGAGATGACAGGTAGAGGTAGATAAAAGCAGATCTGAGGCAGAGCGGACAGCACTTGAAAGAGCAGGCGCATGGTGAACAGATGAAATGCAGCCACTGTTTGCTTATTGAAATAACAGCCTCGTGATACGACATCAGTCCCCTGCTGCTTGGAAGCTGTACAACAATCAGCACAACTTTATTTCCCGCAATCTTTTAAGACTTAAAGATTGAAAATTAAAACATCAATTCATTCTAAAATACAGAAATTTGTTCAGGCATTATTCTCCAGGTGAGAAACTTGAATCAGTGCCAGGAATACCCGTTCATGCATTATACTGGCGGGTATTTGTAGTCCAGTGTTAAACGTGTCCCATTCTGTGCAGTGTTTTCATGTTCTGCTAGTATCCAATTGGTTAAGCGGTTAAGAAGTACGTGACCATGGATAAATGAATAATACATTTTATTACTGTTTATTTCATGGTTGTGTGTATACATGTATTCTAGTGTTCTAGGTGTCATGATTAGAAGGAAAATCAGAGCCAAATAACCACACAACCACTAAGAGTAAACTGTGCCGTATTTGTATCTGTACAATTCACTTACAGTGACCCTGAATTTAGAGTTAATATTACAAGTGATGAAAGAGTAATGGTCGTGAGTGTAGAGTGCTCTCCTCAATGTGCTTGACCATGTAGCAACACTCTGAAAATAGAAAGTTTAACGCAGGCATCTGTTCCATGAGACCTGGTGAAGGTTACTGAGTATTGCGTGGGTTAGCAGGTCAAGACCGATTAAGACGAGGGACACTATTATTGTTGTGTGCGACTTCCCCGAATGGTAACAGCCTAACAGGTCCTCCCAGCCCTAAATGGCTTTTTAGTTCCTACTCAAAATACTATTTGATTTCCCTTTAGTTATTTTAAGACGTTGATATATTCCTGTTAGCTCTAATCCTCACAAAACTTGACAGAGCAGCAGAATACTAACATTTTTCATTTTACTCTCCAGGGACAAATTATGTGCTATAAATATCTGTGTGAATCCCTCTCCCAAACACATTTATTTAGTCAGCAACACCATTCGTGGTCTTATTTTCTTTTTCTTTTAACAGCTCGTTACTTATTGAATCATTGCCGAAACCATGAAACGAGGTTAAACCTCACTGTAGGGGGCACCAGGGTCTTTGCCTTTCTGTTTGGTGACCCTGAACACACAACTGTCTCTAAGGAGGAAACATTTAGATTTTTTGATCTTCAATGCATAGATAGGCAAGAGAAAAAAGGAAAAAATTCAACTGAGGCTAATTACTCCATCTGAAATATGCTACATGTACGTTACGGCTGTTTTTTTTTTTAACTATTTACACTGTAATACAACAGATTAAGAACTTCACCTAGAACAATAACATTCTGTAACACAGAATAACAAATTCAAAAGCAGTGGAAGATAGAAGACCTGCGTACATTTACTTATAACCTGTTATTTTGTGTAACCGGGTTTTTGAGAAATGAGGAACAACATACACTTTAAGTGAACTAGAATTTGCGTTTGAGAATTTGCCTTGCGCTAGATGGAAAACACAAAGTACCGTAAAACACAATAAACCTGGAATGAGTCGTTGAATAGCCTTGAATAAATCTTACCTTTAGCTGCAATATTTTCTTTGGTCTGTGCTATCAATCCCATTCTCATTTAAAGATTGAGGGTTGCAGTGTTATTGTTGAAGCTCGTTCCTAGAAGTTGATTGTCAGGGACACAGTTCTGCTAAATGCTTGGGTCAAGTGCCGGTGGTCCCCACATGTGTGACATAGCTCATGGTGCACTAAGAGTGACAGGCACAATGGACTCTCATGCTTAAAATTAGTCAGCCAAGCATTGTGTTTGCATGTGCTTAAGTAAGTGTGTGTGTGTGTGTGTGTGTGTGTTCCTCACAATGTAATAAAAACCTGTTATTTTGACATTGTGAGGACCATTTTCCAGTCCACACGAAGATCTGTTAATGCAAACAAAAAACTTAAAATGCCAAATGTCTCACATTTTTTTTTGGTTACTTATGGTTAAGGTTAGGGCTGGATAGGGGTTAAGGATGTCATAGTTAGGATTAGGATTATGCCCATAGAAATAAATGGAGAGTCTCTACAAAGATATGAATACAAACGCATGCAGGCGCACGTGTCTGTGTGTGTGTGTGTTTGTCCTAAGTAAAGCCATTAGCTCCATCACATTTCCAATCAAGGTTATGTTACAATGTTCTAGTTCAAGTGTGATTATATATTAATCAATTGTATAAAAATGTGGAGATATATAAAAATGTGGAGATCCTTGAGCAACTAACCTGGCTAAGGAATCAGTTCTGAGTGACGAAATGTTTCAATTGCGAATATCAGTGTTCGGGTCCGGGCCCTGGTATTATTCCAGTGTGACTAGGAACTTAGTGGCAGCAGAACCTAGTTACCATTCATGAGAGCTGTCTATCTGAACAGGGAGCGCGGGGGAATGGCCTGCCCCAGATCGTTCTGGAAGACCAAGCACAGCAGGGTGTAGTTTGAGCCAAAATTTCTGTCATTCTTGTCATTGGATGACTGCAAAAGAAATAAATCCTGCAAAAAATGTAAAAGACCAGGTAAAGTCAGCTTTAAAAGATTTAATTGGTGGTATGTTCAGAGTTTTTTTTTTTTCTTTTAACTTTCACTTTTTTAGCTACTGTTATGTGCAGAGAACTTATGGTTCTTTTTTTAAGCTCTTGGAATTTATTACATATTCTTCTGACTTAACCAACTCTCTTTTCTTGGGTTTGAGTCTTATTGCTCAAAAAAAATTCAAAATATTTCAAGATAGTATTAGAGACGCATTGATAACCAGGATAATGGGGATGGCTTCATAATGACGGCGATGAGCTGCAGCTAGCTGGGGGGCAACCGCGATGGATGCGGCTGCAACCGCAGTGGGCAACAACACCAAATGCAACACTAAATGCAACACCAAATGCAAGGGTGAAAACAAGAGGCATTTCCTTTTCAGAGTCAGCAAACATGCTGTTGCACTGCAGTTACAGATGAATAAGACAAAATCAAAAATGTGTTTTACATGGAAATGTAAGCAGGGTTGGACTGGAATTGAAATTCAGGCCTGGACTTCGGGGTCCCCCGTGGCCCCATGATAAATTTTACCGGGGGGTGGGTTCGTTCACGGTAAGTGTTGCTGACTGGGGGGCATGATACATTGCTGATATACCTGATGGCCAGTCCAGCCCTGAAAGTAAGCATTCTTTACTGGATTTTGTGTAACATGTCGATCCATGGATGGAAGTCCCTCACAGGGCGTATACACTTAAGAAACACAATCACACCTACCTGCTCATGAGGAAATTCACAGAACGAGGGAAGAATATGCAGTCAGGCACGGATGGTACCTCAGCCTCTATAACCGGAGAGGCGAGACTGCTGCTTACGACACAACCATATTTGTTACAGTGTACTGATCATTTATGGAGTTTTTTCATTAATGTTTGGCCAGCAGGGGGTGCTCATATAGTAATCACTGTTCAAAAATGTTACAGAATCAGAATAAAGATGCAGTGATGTAATGGTGGTGCAGTGGTTAGCACTGTCACCTTACACCTCCTGGACCTGGATTCTCTGACAGGGTTCCAAGCATGTGCAGTTTGATGTTCTCCTCGTGTTGTCATGGGGTTTCCTCCGGGTGCACTGGTTTCCCCCCGCAGTCCAAAAACATGCTGAGGCTAAATGGAGTTGCCTGTAGGTGTGCGTGTGTGAGTGAATGGTGTGTGACTGTGCCCTGTGATGGGTTGGCACCCCATCCTGGGTTGTTCCCTGCCTTGCGCCCGTGGCCTCTGGGATAGGCTCCAGACCCCCCACGACCCTGAATAGGATAAATGGTTTTCAGTAAATGGATGAATGAATAAACATGCTGAGCTAGAGGTGCTATATGGGAATGATGCTGGGCTTAATTAGACTCAGAAAAAATGATAAAGTGCTTATATAACAAGCCTAACAATACAGAACATCAGTCTAGTGAAATGAATAAAATTTTAACGTTTATAATCTCTCATGCACTAATACAATACTACTTTCAGCTGCAGAAATTTTAAAGAAATATAATATTTAACACAAATTTGCAGTGGGTAGTATGCTTTAATATTATTATACCAATATGTATTGTTATGCTTACATCAAAAGTAAGTCTTGTAGAAAATGACTTGCAGTCACCCTAATGAAAAAACACAATTATAGGGATTTAGCACTTATTGCAATTCAATAAAAATCCACATGATGTCTCTCTTCCATAAAACCAAATTAATTTTTTCTCTTCTTGCATATAAAATCCACCTTCTATTTAATTAGATTTCATGAGGCGCCTGCTTTCCCAGTCTTGATTATGTTAAGCCTTTAACGTTTTTAAAACTCTCAGCACATATTTGTGTCTGTGTTTAAGTATCTTCACAGATCTTAATGTACATACCCTTGACAAAGGAGAGGCATCAATGTCTTAATGCACTGGTCACACCATGCACAGACAAACAGTGGGAAGCTTTAACCACTATTGTTTCTTTCTGACTACTGAAAATTCCACACAGCTGTTTTTTTTTTTGGGGGGGGGGGGCGGTTGTTTCACTTACTCTAGGTTGAATTATTTTACATGCTCATTCTATCGTTCTCAGCTACTTCTATGTGGTATGTCAGAGCTATAGCTTCAGATTTTGAAGTGCTGGTCTTCGTCCTGGCTTCTTCACGCTCCTCTTCAAAATGCTCCACAGCATAACCGAGGTCACAGCTCTACAAACCCAACAGGATCACATCATCTACAGAAAGCAAAAGTGAGATCCTGAGGGCCCTAACCTGGATGCCCTCTACCCTTTGACTGTGCCTAGAAAATCCACAAAAAAAATATGAGCAGAATCGGTGACAAAGGGCAGCTCATGTGGAGTCCAACATCACCAGGAATGAGTTTAGCTTACTGCTGGCAGTGCGAGCCAGATTCTCTTTCCAGTTATACAGGAACCTAATGGCCTGTAACAGTGGGTCCAGCTCCCTATATCTCAAAACACCCCGCACAGGACCCCCTGAGAGACATAACTCTATGCTATTTCCAAGTTCACAAAACATGTATAGAATGGGTGGAGAAACTCCAATGAACCTTCCAATATTTTTTGTGAGGGTAAAAAGTTGGTCCAGTTTTCCATGACTGGGACAAAATTGATCCAGCTGGGTCCAAGATTTGACCCACGGATGGATGTTCCCTTCCAGTAGTGGGGGGGTGTTGGGGGGGTATGGGCACCTGGGTCAAGGGGGGCCAAAAAAGTGCTTTATCCTTTACATAATCTGCTGGCATATTTTGTCAAAAATGCACATTCGTGAAAATGTTATATTGCATTTGTGAATCACAGAGAAGCATGTTATTTTTTATCTTTCTATTTTTCCTTGGCATAGTGGTCAAAAATAATGTTACTTACGCGCTGTATAATGAAAAAAATGGTTTGGTCTGTTGTTTTAGTGCCAGTCAAGCAAACTCATGGTCTTTCAAAAAGCAATGCCTTACAATGCAGGAAAAACAGCAGCAACGTTTTTTTCGAGCAGATTTTCGTTTTATATGCCTGAAAAGTTGGAGAGGTGATACACATTTCATAGATTTCCAGCAGACCCAGAAAGATGCAGTGGTCAGCTGAGTGAACTGGCAGCCCACTGAATACATGTGTTTGTGTATTATTTATATGTATGATTTCTGTATTTTTTTGCATGATTTATTTATTAAAATTAGATTTCAGTTTGCAGTCAATTCAATTTGTCCCCCTTTTCATCTTCTGAACTCGTTAAAGGGTATTTATAAGGCAATTTTAAGTACAAATAGAACATTGAAGTAAAGAAACAATGACTTGAATCAAATTGTGATAATTAGCGATATAGATTGATGCAGAAAAAAATCGTGATAAAATATTTTACCATTTCACCCAGCCCTAAGCTGATATCAAAAAATTGTTTTACATATTGTCTGTCAGTCATTAGACATTGCAGCATTAATAGAACAGGGATAAAATTCTAACCTTCGGTAAAATTAGGAAGCGATCTTTTCTGGGAATTTCCCATACACCAGCTAGAAAATACTTGAATGCATCTAAACTATTATAAGCATTAAACTGCTCACACATGTATCGAGGCATGGAGTGAACTGGATAGTTAACGATGTCATGGGGGGGGGGGGGGGGGACTTGAAGAAAATCTTTCCCCCAGGCACGGGCAAGACATATGGGGGCCCTG
>JAODJU010000033.1:7984973-8007018 GCA_026776725.1 Gnathonemus echidnorhynchus
GGGGGGGGGGGGACTTGAAGATAATCTTGTCCCCAGGCACGTGCAAGACATATGGTGGCCCTGATCAACCTCCATGCAATGTTGCAGAGGTGTGCTAGCCAAGACTAAAAACATCCAGAGCCTTCAGGAATACCACTGGAGCCTTACCCTTGAAGGGCTTTTTAACCTCACTGACCTTAGACCTAGTAATTTGCAAATCCTCCTCCAAGTCCTCCAACTCTACCTTCTCCTTGGAATGCATGTCAGTAGGATTCAGGGGGTCCTCAAGGTGCTCTTTCCTCCATCTGAAAATATCCCCAGTTGAGGTCAACAACAGTCCATCCCTGCTGTAAACAGCCAAGCCCTACTTCCCCCTCATAAGTTACCTAACAGTTGGAAGAATCTCGTTGAGGCTGACCCAAAGTCATTTCCTTGGCCTCGCTGGACTCCTCCCACTCCTGAGTATTTGCTTCTACAACTTCCAAAGCCACACTTTGTTTGGACTGCTGGTACCTGTCAGCTGCCTCTGGAGTCCCATAAGCTAACCAAGCTGAAAAGGCCTTCTTCAGCCTGATGGCTCCTATTACTGCTGGTGTCCACCACTATATTTGGGGCTTGATGCCACCACAAGCACTAGCAAGCACAGAAGCCCACTCAGGCTCAACGTCTCCAGCCGTCCTCAGAATGTAAGAGAATTTCTGTTGGGGGTGTGAGTTGAAGATCTCCCAAACAGGAACCTCTGCCAGACACTCTCAGCACACTCTCACTGTACTTTTGGGTCTGGAAGGTTTGTCCAGTATTTTCCCCCCTCATCTGATACCTGAAGGTGAACAATTGATGGCTCAGCTCCTCTCTTCACCTGACTATACAAGACATACAGTTGCCGATCTGATGATACAACTACAAAATTGATCATTTGATCTATCGTCTAGGGTATATTGGTGTCAGATGCACTTATGGATACCCTTATGCATATTTGTGGTGTTCGTTATGGACAAATTGTTTAATCTGTTGTGAAAGGCACTGGACTGGACTGCACTTGACTGGACTGGATTGGATTGGATTGGATTGGATTGCTCACGAGGAGTGTCAAAGTCCCCCAGTAGAACAATGAAGTTCCCAGAGGTTGTGCCTTCCAGCACCCCACCCAAGGTCTTCAAGAAGGCCAGATCCTCTGAAATGATGCTCAGTGGCACTGAATCAAGCGGCTATGAGCAGACCCACACCTGCCCAGTGCCTCTCACCTAGGACAACTGCAGAGTGGAATAGAGTCTAGCCCCTCAACATGTGTTTGGTTCCAAAGCCCATGTTGTACATTAAGGAGAGCCCGACTATATCTAGATTGTACCTCATCACCTCCTGCACTAGCTCAGGCTCCTTTCCCACCAGAGAAGTTACGTTTCATGTCCCTAAAACTGAGGATTGGTTTGCTAAGGCCCCTTCCTTCAACTGTTGCCTTCAACCGTGCACCCACCCCTGCAGGTGGTGGGTGCACAGTAGGGGGGGATCCATGTAATTCTTTTTTGCTTTACCCGGCCAAACCCCATGGGTGGATGGCCCGACCATCAAGTGCTCCCATGTGAGTTGATTGTGTAAGCATCACAATATTTCAATGCGAAAAAAAGATTTAATACATCAAAATGTCAGGGGTTTATGAAAAATGCATAATACTGATCAAAATTGGCAGTGGGTATTCCAGGATTTAACTGAAAACCATGCAGATCAGTAAATTCTTGAGGTCCAAAATGTCCAAATGCTTAATGGGCACATGCATCAAGACAGGATACCAAAACAGTTTAGCAAAAAATAATTTAATGTGGATGGGAGGGGTAGCTGACAATTATCATCAATTAGATGAAATACATTAGATACACCCATTTTACAGAACTGCTTATCCAGTCCATGTCCATAAGGCAGGGTCCACCCTGGGTGGGGTGCCAGTCCATAACCGTGAATGAAATACAGAATGAAGGATTATTAAGTTTGAAGGACATCAGAGAAAGGCACCGAAGTATTATGTTATGGGGGGGCATGGCGAAGGAAAAAGGGACAAAACCACAGAGTGGCTCACAGCAAACAGAAGACTTTAATAAACTCAAAAACAACACAAAGGGGGAACCAGAAAAGAAAGGGACCACGAGGGGCAATAACAAAACAGGAAAACAAAACTGACTAAAATTAACCAGAAAGCAACACAACTAGGGAACAGAGCAAAACTGGGAGCTAGCCTGGAAAACAACCACAGCTACAAACATGAAGTAACAGCTACAATGAGAGACTGAGGAATAGGACAAAGGCAGACACTAAATACGCTAATAACAAAGACTAACAAAGGACAGGTGTGGACTATAAAGAACCAGGGACAATGAGGAGTAGGTGAGGTCAATTAATGGATACAGCAGGTTCAAACACCAAGGGAAACTGAAACAAGGAAAACTGAGCACAACCAGGGAGCAGGGAGCGAACACAAGGGACTGTAACGGGAATACATACGCATAATGAAACCAAGAGAACAAAAAATAACAAATGTTAAACAAAGAAAAGAAATAGTTGGGGCTGGCCAACAAAAGGACATCTGGATGATGGCTGACCACTTAACCCATTAAGTCACACTGCAGCATAAGGAAATACACTAGATACTGAGGGGCTACAAGACAGAGGCGGGAACAGGATGGCCAGCGCCCCCTGCTGGCCAAATGCTGAAAAGACAGGTGTGACAGGGCCAGAAGTGCCGATCCAGACACTGTGTCTTGCCTTGATTCCACATCTTGTTTCCACTAAAATATGCCCTTTGTTATTTTTAATTTTTTAAGGTACATATTTAATCTCCATTTGATCTATTAGATATTTACAGTTTAGTTTACTAAAGAAGTAGCCAAGCTAGCCCCCTAAGCATTTATCACATTTGCTTTTCAGATCACGAGACATATTAAGAAGTTCAATGTCTAGTAATTAAAAGCCACCAATTCACCTAAACTGTAGGTATGGATCTTGCTTAGATACTAGAGGAAACCCTCCGGAGTGCAGGAGACCATGCAAAGTTGATAACCAGAGCCTGGGGTGGGAATAAAGCCAAAGTTCTGGGTGTGTGCAGGGCCTCAATCTTCCTATCTATCTGTCTGTCTGTCTGTCTGTCTGTCAATCTGTTAAGTTTTTCATTACAACTGTCCCACTTTTCAGTTGCTGAAGCAATTATGGCAATTTCCTAAAAGCAGATAACTCTTCTGTCACTAGTGTGAGTTTATTGCATTTCACTAACAACATGCCTGTCTGCTGGTTGTCAGTATCGATTACTAACATGGACGTTTTGCTCATTGTTGGAATATTTCATCTTAAAAAAATTAGGACATACTCCTGGACTGGGTATGTAGCCAATGACAGTAAAAAGAATAAGAAATATATATATATTTTTTCAATATTTTTCAACTCAGATTTGCTAAAGAGACATCTTATTATGATGATAGACAAATGGCGGTTGGAAGATGGATTGATGGATGGATGAACAAATGAATTTTTACAGCATGAAGATTTTTTCATTTTCTACAATGGAATGATGATTATCTGAAATCTCCAAGATAAGAATAGAGTTTTTACTACTGACATTGAATATACTATAATAAAACTGAGCACCAAGACACAAAAGCTTTTGTTGCCTGGAGCAACTTCTAGAATAGGCTGCAGTAGGATGCATTCTTCTTAGAAATTATTACCTATGTGAGTGGATTCAGCGTCAGGAAATGCGACAGAATTGCTAGAGAAGGCCAGCAGAAGGACTAAACATTTGGCTTGGGCAGTAATTAAAGGTGACTTTATTTATTATGTTTTGTGTGCGTGTGTGTGTGTGTGTGTGTGTGTGGGTTTGCATAGATCACATTTGAGGACCAAATTGTCCCCAAAGTGTAGTAAAACCTGAAATTTCCCTATTTTTGGGGACATCTTTTGAGGTATTTGTTTTCCTGTGTTGTGCGCTGCACTAGTAAACAATATATAAATAAATGAAATGATTACCTAAATCAATAAAACAATAAAAAGAGCTCTTATTAAAGTATTTTATCACAATGCATAAAGAGGTATTTATGTACAGCTATGCTGGGGAAGAAAATCAGCAATGCTTTAATTTTCCTTTCTTTTTATTTGAGCAATAATGTGTATAATGAAAAAAAAATGGAATGTAGAATACTTTGCAAAAGAATATGTTGAAGCTTATCCATTCAGATTTATTATGTAGCTATACCCATCAGTAACTTATTGGGAGGGTCAAGACAAATAGAAATATCACTTGATTTGTGGGGTGGCTCTTTCGACAGGTAGAGTCAGGTGTTCCAGCTTTCTGCAATTGCTTATGCAAGTAAATCTTACTTTATCACCAATGCCTTAGTGCAGTGTTTCCCAACCCAGTCCTCGGGGAACCCCGGTCAGTCCACGTTTTTGCTTCCGCTCAGCTGACAGTGCACCTATACCAGGTATTCAGTGTTCCTGATTGGCTGGGAGCTGGGAGGGAGCAAAAACGTGGACTTTCTGGGGTTCCCCGAGGTCTGGATTGGGAAACACTGCCTTAACGACTTGGTTCATCCTGGTGTTTTTGCTTCTGGTACCCTGTAGGAGTCACACAATGCTACAGGCTCATCTCTCATGCTCCTTAGCACGTTTCCCCAAAACCCTGAACCTTCCCTTACTTCACCCCTCCGTGTGATATTCCATTTCACTCACTGCCAAAAGAGCATCATTATTTTTTGCTTTTATCTTTCCACGTGTGCTGCCCATCCCTTTCCTACCCAAAACTATTTTCTCTGAAACTATACTATATCCCCTCCTGCAAAACAAAAGTTCAAGGTCAGAAAGAAGAAATCCAGACAAAGATTTTGTTTCAACCAACCAACTGAGTTCTCTGTGAATGTGACCCTTTGTACCCAACTGCATTTGTACTTTCTGAACCTGAACTTTCCACCACTGGCCTCCTGTTCTCTGTCCATTCTCACAAGCCACAGATAGTTTCACAATGTTGTTATAAAAAAAAAAAATAGACGTTGCATCATGTTCATTATGTTTATGTAGTGCAATCATGCTTGAATACTGAAGGCTTCACTCTTCTATGTAACTGATATATTAGATACGTCATAATGTAATTGTGTTAAAATCATGATCATTTTGCAAAGGCAAATTAATCATAATATCTAGTTCCATTTTCTCCCCGGAACTGCCTCATTGTCTAGTTGGAAAGGGCTTAGTGAAACCATTGCTATTTGTTTTGGGATATATATTATGTCTTGCTGACAATAATATAGCAAACTAAAGATGCTGAAGCTTCTTACGACTTACGAGTTGTTTGTAGGTAGCTGAGTTTGAAGAGATTATAGTGTTTGCCTTTTTAAATCCAGTTGCTTTGGCGACAACTTCTGCTAATTGCAAAGCAGGCCTATTGTAGTACTTCAGGCGTTACTGTGTGTGAGTATTGCAAGAGCTGGAAGGACCACTTTCATTTGTGAAGCCCTTTCGCTTGCCAACCTGCCTGAAGCTCAAAGGCACCTTCTTTCTTCAGGCTGGGCCCATCCTGAGCCATTCGCAGCAGAGCTAATTTAACGTTGAAACGATATGCTGTTACTACTAGGCCTATAGAAAGCATTTACGATGTAGAAAAGCTTCATATCATACAAATGAAGGGCTTAAGAAAGATAATGGAAATGACAAGCGAGGGTGTGAGTGAAAAGTGTTCAGAATTAAATAACATGTCTAGGCTGACATTTATACATATGGATTTTAAAGAAGAACATTAACATCACTATTTCCTTCAAAACGGTGCCTTTAAAATGTTATTTAGGCTGCCAGTTTTCTCTGGAGCTCACATATCAACATTTTCTACCTCCTCATAATACTGGCTTACATGAGTGACCTAGATTCCCTTCTCTGTATTTGAGGGTAACAGAAGATCACACACTACAATTTTAATTGCTTCCAAATTTGAACTGCTTGGCATGAATGCAGATTGTGGATGGTCCAGTTTAATAAACACTGGATACACCTTGCTACAAAAAGGTGCTCTATTGTAGAGAGATCATCTAATGTGATCCAGTAATATATTTAAGTGGATAAAGCACTTTATCCTTAGACCCCTGAATTACCCCAGTTAAACCCCTAAATTATCTCAAACAAATCAAATGAAATGGAAAGACACTGCAACATTTTAAAATAAAAATGTTCTGAGTAGAGCCTGTAATATTGTGTACTTGTCTGAGATGTACAGTGTGCTGATCTGGGGGTGGCTACTATTCACATTTAATTATTAATAAGTACTAATAATATTTTTATCATGCTCTGAGTCTCGCCCACATGCAGTTGGCAGCACTCCCCCTCACTGGAATATCAACTGGATTTGTCTCAATTAGTTTCACCTGTTTCTTGCTAGTTATATGGACGCTTAATCCCTTGTGCCTTCAGTGCAGTTGTGAACACTAATTTCTTGTTCCTAAGGGGCAATCTGAGTGTTAGTTCCAGTTTCTGGGTTGCCTGCATATGACTTTTCTTCCGTGTGTTTTATCTGTGATTTTTATTGCCTTGATTCTCCTTCATTGTAATGTTTGACCCCAATGGGCCCTAACGAGTATCATGTATTTGATTTGTGTTTTCAGAGTGACAACAATATACCCTGTGCCTGGATCTCTATCCAGTGGAAACCTTCTGTTATTACAGTTTTCGAGGTGATGCTTTGTTTGGCAGACAGAGCAGCCAGACTATGAGAAAAGTTAGGCTAGCCACTTCTTGCTGGGGGGGGGGGGGGAGTTGGATCCCTCAGAAAGAAGTCACACTGTGTTACCTGACTGTGCACCCCTGCAGTGCTGTCATTCCACGAGTGCTATGATACTCTCCGCTGGGTGCACGTTGCAAGGAAACAGTGTCACTTCCCGAGACCAGACAGGCTTTGTTGAATTAATTAGCACTCAAGCATATCCTTGCCTTGACTTTTGAAGCCCTGGCACTGGGACTGCTACAGCGACAGGTGAGAATTCTCTCTGGGGTTTTGTGTTTCGACTGTTACACAAGCACAAGCCCAGGCAACTTTGGTGCAGCAGTTACTGCAGATAAAGCAGGGTTCTGCTAAAATACGCATTGTGTGATACAGCATCAATAAGACACCGTGGCCACGTTGTACACCTGAATATAAGCAGATTCAACTGTTCCCTTACTGGGTGGATTTAGACAAGGGGAGAACAAAGACCTTGCAGTAGCACAGAGAATTATAGCTATTTAAACTGAATTGCTTCAATAAAAACATCAGAATGCATGAAACTCTTTAGCAACTGTATGCATTGGTCATTTGCCCAGGATCTGCATGCAGTCTGGAGCCAAAACAAAAGAATTTTCCACTGACATTAAGCCATGCTAGATAATTTTCATTCACAAATATAAGAAATATAATTCCCAGGCTGCAAAATGCCCTTGTGTTCTCTGGTTCAATGTCAGGATCAAAAAAAAAAAACAAGCAGAAAAGGGTTAGGCTACATTCCTTATAGGTCACATTTTTTCCACATGTACCACTGACGTCTTGGCTGCAGGCAATAATGAGAAGAGAATTGGGCCATGGTCGTGAAAAATGTTTGAATTTGCAGCAATTTTAAAATATAATTTAACATATAGAAGTTTATATCAGAACTTATTTCTGGTTGACCCAACAGTAATCTTTAATATTGTCGTTTTTTAAATAAATTACATATATAAAAACTTTGGTAGGGCTAGGTCTTGATTTATCTTATGTAAAATAGGTTATGAACTTCTATACTTTTGAGCATTGCCGCAGACTGAAAATAGTCATTATAGTAAAAATAGGAACTAGCTACTGTCATATTTTACCTGTCAGTCATCAGAAGTTCTTTGTTTGTGTGTGTGCCTGTGTGCAGATGCAAAAACATGCATGAAGAGATTTTTTCAGACAGAAAGACAACCGTACCTTAGAAGACTGTGGAATGAATGCACTTAATCTGGATTTGTGTGCTATCAGCTCTAATAATAATCTCATTTTCACTTTTGTACATGTCTTGCCAAGTTTTGACAGCCAAGAATTAAAATATGATTTAGTAGTCCAGTGGAAGTATCTGGAGGTCAAGTGAGGATAAAGTGATTTCAGTGCATAATGCATTAAAGAAGATCCAATATTTTATCAGACAGCTTCTGATACATCTTAGATTTTCTTTAGACACTGTATGTGCTGCCAAGAATGAGTGGCATCCTGCAGGAAATTGTCCAACATCTCTAAATATATATATTTTTTCAGGCATTTCAGGCATTTTTCAGACACATCCATGTCTGCCATTGATAATAATGTCTGTAGGAAAGGTATAGCACATATATAGAAAAATATTTGCCTACACAATGTTTACACAGTATTACAACAAATCAATTTAGTGGAAGCTTTGCACTGGTACTATTTTCGTCTTATGGTAAAGCGTAGAAGTGTTAAAAAAAGGAGGCAAAATTTAGATCAATGAGTAGGAAGGATTGTTACAACTCATTTATTTCACAAATGATAATAGGAATTTTCTACAGTATAGTACATGTACGTTTACAGTACATTATTCCTACATACAGTGTATGTATGTATATATGCATATATAATCACATAACGCCAAATGCATATTTATATATACTATAAAAATGTATAGAGTACAATTAACACTGCATGTATAAAATGTTTTATACATACTAATAATGGATTTTTCCTTTTCTTTTTTAACTTCAGCCTGTTCATCGCTATAAAAGATTCATTTCATTGTCCTTTCAACTAGGTCACTGTTTCCAGGGTTGTGAAGATTCTACTCTTGGAAGCACATCTTTATGTTTCATCTACAAACTGGGGCGTGTCTATTGCCCTGAAGTTCAACCAACAACAACTGGATTGTAAGAGACCAAAGACTGGAAATTGTAATAAGCTGAAGATCAGACACCAAGGGACTGACAGAGATCTCAAATAAAGCTCAATTTCTTGACAGTTCCTTTAAAGTTCTAAGCGTAAGGTAAGAATAAATAGTAGAGGTAACTATTTCACTGACTCCTGCATTAGAAAATGCTATTAGGGACTATAGAAGGTAATACACCTCTTTTAAACAAAAGATGTCCTTGTTGTTATTGTTATGTTAGCAGTATAATCATGACATAAAATCCCTCAAAAAGTCTCTGTAAAATAGTCACCGGCTGATACAGTAAAAAAACACAATGTCTCAACATCTTAAGATTAGCCTGTTTGGTACTTAATCTATCAACAAACTGCATGTGAAGCTTTGAAAAACATTACGGCAAGACATACTGACAATATCGCAGGACAGAAATTTTATAACAGAACAAATTTCAAAGGTATGCTTAGCAGCTGCACACGTGTACAGTATGTTAAGCATCAGAATGATACGGTCTAATTAACTGTTACATTCAGTAGTGGAGGGACCAGAGGGGAACCACCCCCAGGCATTTACCCAGGGGGACCCCCCTGGGGCGACAAATATTACCAACGGGTCCGCTAACAACACTCCCCCGCGGCTGTGAGACCCCTTCTCTGCCCCTGGTTATATAGCCATATGAATTCCATTCATCCAAAAATTAGCTTTGAAACTAATTTTCATGTCCAATTTTGAAATTTGATTCCAATTCCAATAAAAAAGTACTTCTATCCTGTTTAGATTGCCATGCGTGAAAATGTGGATGGTAACGGGGGGGGGCACTAACAACATACTTATTCAGTTTCTAAAGAGCAAATCATGCACTAATATAGTTCCTGCATAAAATACCGCTATGAACCGTTATGATTGATTAAGAATGAGTGAATATTGGGAACATTGGGATCAGTACATAACATTTAGTTACTGGCTATTACATTATTTGTGCCCCCTCAAGTAAAGTGTCACCATGTTTACTTCTGATTTGCCATCAGCCTATGGAAAAAAATTAGTTAAGGCTAAAATTCACACCATTTGGCAGAGCAGGAAGACAATGCAATGTGACCATTTCCTGCATAGATTAGATTTCCTTGCTAACGTGGGGTTTATAAGGAGTGTAACAAATAATGGTCAGTAACTACCAGGAATATCTTTCCTTGAAAGCGACACAAACTTGGGGAAAGTCATTCATCTTAAGCTATTTTTGTTACTTGCCCTATTGAATAATGCAGCTTATGTTGTACATATTATTAATAATCTTCATTGATTCCAGCCCAATAATCTGGTTGCCTAACCAGCCACATTTTTGTAGAACCTCCAGCTACAGCATGGTGAGAATCTCTGTCTGGATTTCTTTTAGTGCTCCTTGCACAAATGAAAATGTGGCCTGCTATTCATAAAAATGAGAGCAGGCCTGTTTTGGACAGTCACACCCCATTAACCCTCATGACCTTTTTCATTTGCCCATCCATGGCTGTTTCAGCCACAATTTTCTGCTTCAGAGCAGCACTGCCAAGAAATGCTTCCATTACTATAAGAACACAGCTTGCAACCTCTTCCAGTTTTGCAGCTCCCCCACTTGCTGCCTGTATTATATTGCTTTTGACAGAGAGACTGAAGAAATAAGTAATTTTCCATTACTGTGTGAAAGCATATAATTGTACGTACTTCTACAGTGCCATCATAATTTATTAGACATATAGTTTTATCTGTTTTAGCTCATATGGTTGTCAAGGTTTTGTAGTATATCTAAATTTTAATTTATGATAAGCAAAAAAACAAGCGGTTGGTGGCCTGACTGTTTCATGACCTCGCATTCTGTTTTTTGATGTATTTATTGATTTATTAAGGATTTATTTCAAAGTTCACTCATAGGCCTGCAGAATAACTACAGCCAGATTCTGAGGAAAGTCTTGTTCTTCTCGTTATTTGAAGAAATGGATTTTCCCCATTTGCTAACCATTCTTCATGGTCACTGTTCATTTTTTGCCTTTACATAATTCCCTATGAGCAGAGTAATTTTTTTAGGAGATGGTTGATAAAACTTGTATTTCTCCATACACAATGACCTTTCATGCAATCACTTTTTATCTGTTGCCATAGGCATGTTGTTCACATCTGGCTAAGCACAAGCAGGTGTTAGCCTATCCCCCAGGAATGGGTCCCGAGGAAGTGAGATAATTTTTTGCACTCTAAGTGACACCAGTTTACACTCTGCTGTTAGGTGGCGATATACTTGGTCTTTTCCCAATCCATTACCATTGTGTTTTCCATCTCACAAAAAAAAATTTCTGGGGCAGAAGAAATGCCAAATGGGAGTATGTGATATTCATATTGTCCAAAAGGCATGTTAAACATTCAGAGCACAGCTGCAACTTCTAAAACCAGTGGCATTCATAAAGTCTTGCGGATTGCTGGGAATCGGCTATTTTAATTGTAATCTCCTTTCATTGTTAGTGTTTCATAGTGCTCTTTAATAATGTTTTAATTACTGTATCTACATAGAGTGAATAACATATTGCTTATTTTTGTATGCTACACACACATTTGAAATTGCACATTGTTTAACACTGTGCTGTTTTGATACGTTTCAGATTGTATATAGACCAAGATCTTTGCACAGCATAAACAAATAGCTTGGCTTTATCATACCATTCTATAGAAAAATTCAAGCCTAGATAGATATCCAGGAGTAGCCTTTTCAGTTAAACGAGCATGAAACCAAGGAACCTTAATATACACCAAAACCAGAAACTAGGAGGTATAACACAGAGGGCTGAATACACTGGACAAAAACTAAAATCAAACAGGACACAAACAGGGCACACCAAAAAGAAAAGCAAAATAACTGCAACAAACACTAGGAACAAAAATCAATAATTAAAAGAAATAGGTGAAGCTGGCTTTGAACCCATGACTGTAGGAGATTAGCCTCTGTGCCACATGCTTAATCCCCTGAGCCATGTAATAGTCGAAGCTGCTGCTGAACACACAGAAGTTAGACAGGGAGTGAAAAGGTGGGATGGCCAGCGACACCTGCTGGCCAAACAGGGTTGAGACATCAAGGGTTGGGTTAGACAGGCGCTGACACTGACAACAGAGCTATTCTGTTTCATTTTCTTTCAGATGTTATAAAGTAATAAATAAAAAAACATATAAAAGCATGCATTGCAGTCTATCAAATGACTTCAACAAGTTACCAAATGGTTGCAAAATCAAAGATGGCACCAGCCATTATTCATTCACAATACTAAGCCATAGAAAGGTCCCCAATGAAACCCTTGCATTCCCACGTCATCAACACATCAAATGATGACGTATCTGAGTAGGCCAGAATGTCCAGAAAACAAAACACATAAAGCATATGTCAACATTTCTCAATTGAACTTGAAATATGATCCCACTGCTTATACATTATTTAATTGGCTGCTTGGATTGATCTTTGGTATAAAATAACATTTAAATAATGTGGTTACTCCGCCTGCACCACCTTATCATGTTTTTATATCCAAAACAACTACTGCCACAGCGCATACCTAATGGACGGCAGGTATACTCCAGCATGCTCATACCTAATGGACGGCAGGTATACTCCAGCATGCTCATACCTAATGGACGGCAGGTATACTTCAGCATGCTCATACCTAATGGATGGCAGGTATACTCCAGCATGCTCGGTAGAAGCCCAGTGGTCTGAATCATCTCCAACCTGGAGGACATGACAGCATTGCACATACTTACAGGTTTTCTGTCTCCTTACCTCAATATCAGCAAGTCAAGCTATATTTAAATGTTTCAAAACATAAAATAAACATGTGTATATTGCTTCATACTAGCAATAAAAATCTAGACAACTTTTGAGTATATAGAGGTAAATTATGACAGTTGCATACAGAAGTAATTACTAAAAATAATTTGTGGCACCTTGCGTCACTGGTCTCTGCAATCAGGTATGGCTGTGGATCACACCAGGGGCCTGAACTACGAAGCGGGGTTACTGGTTTATTGGGGTAACTTGTCGGATTTAAGGTAGTCTGGGCAAAATGTAAGTGAACGAAAATGAAGTCCATTTAAACTGTGGTACCTTAAATCAGACATGTTACCCCGATAAGCCAGTAACCCCGCATTGTAGTACAGGCCACTGGAGTAAAGCATCAGTTCACTGTGGAAGGGGTCTGTGAATGTGGTGTAAGGATGAAAAGAATATGCGGGTTTTTACGGTTTTGCATTTAGATAGACAGATAGACCAGACAGACAGACAGATAGACAGACAGATAGGCCAGAAAGATAGACGGTCAGATAGACAGACAGACAGACCAGAAAGATAGACAGACAGACAGCATACAAAATTACCAAAATACTAAATATGGAAATGAACTGGACAATGAGAGAAAGAAATCAGGACATAAAATATAAAAGTATGTGATATTAAACAGAATATATTTCATTACATTACATATTTTGGCATCCTACTTAACACATTTTAAATTTAAGATGGCTGATATTCTGATCGCCTCATAAATTACTTACATGTCACAGTTCAAAAATGTTTAGGTAAAAATCTCACATGGGACTGTGTAATATACTCAACATAAGGATTTTATTCTGTCACTAAATGAACAAGTAACATCATAACTAAGGGTAACCAGGCTGACAGATTTAGGTTACCTGTTATTGCTTTAACGTTTACCAAATGTGTTTCACCGTGAATTCAGGCCATGTAATTATACACGCCCCCTGCAGCGGTACACTAATATTTATAGCTGGCTGGACCTGTGACTGCCAGAATAATATTAGGGCATGTCAACAGTCTGGAAGCATGATTAAATGACTGAATAATTGCCAGTGGCCATGAAGGAAGTGTGAAAGAGTAATCCTGGGAGAGATTCTCTCACTGCAAAAAGCAAAGTGGCTCTTATGCTCCCTCTGGTTTTTCACAGTATACTTTTGGCTGGAATGTTTCACCAATACTCCGCTTTTGGGTGGACTGGTCGATGGAGGAGTTAGACAAGAGAACACATTGCATACTGCTGAAGAAATTTCAGGAACTTTGCAATAATGTGGATATTGAATAACAAGCAGTTGATTAGAAAATGATTGTATTTGATAGTGGGGAGGTCTTTACATTTCTAAAATATTTAATTATTATTATTAGTAGTAGTAGTAGTAATTATCATCATCATCTGACAGTTAGGACTTTCTTATTATTTAGGAGAATCTAAACAGATTCTGTTCCAGCTCCGCTTGTAACAGATTGGGGGCAATCCGATCCACTTTTTCTCCACAGGAGATTACAAGGAAAACTGACTCCCAGTTCTCTTCAAAATCAGAGCACGCCCCCTAATTAAGCCTCACTGGGGTGCTATTTAGGCAACTTGAAATCTTGAAGCTTCTCTTGTGAATTCAAGTGAAAACATCATTTGCTTTTCCTGACCTGATTCTTCGCCTATTCTGTCTGGTCTACAATTGTCTGGTTTTTCTGTTTAATTTCCTTATTTAATTTCCTGCTGTCCCTGATTGTGCACCCAAAAGCAACCTCTACCAAAGACAGAACGCACACAAGAAGAAAAGTTGGAGAAATGAGGAGAATGAGACCAGAGGGCTGATTCATCCAGGCTGAACAGTATAAATGATCACACAGGAGAATACAAATCCTTGGACTGACGTCAACTGATATCCTGCTTGGTGGAAGAAAAACAAAACATAATGGACCGATTTAAAAATATTTCAGAGAACAACAGACAGTAATCAATACAAAATACTCTGACCCTCTCCCACCCTTCCAAATCACCTAAAGTCTATGACCTTAGCCCTTGCACAAATACGAGTTCAGTTATCTGTCCCTATTTTTATTTTTTTTACTATTTACCTAACTTATAACAGGTTTTATTTTTCATAACTCTTTCTGAGTGCAGAAACGATATGGAGACTAAAAGAGCAGCTTACAAATTTCTTTAATATCAGTGATTATTGAGCAGAAAAACATGAGATATTTGTCAGGTTGCTCCTTTTGTGTTCTACTCGGGGGAAACAGAAGATGCAGAAGCTTAGGACTTTTTTACTTCTCAAAAAGGCACCAAGCCCTGGGGTTACTATCTTTCACAGAAGAAAATATAGACAAATATCAATATAGACAATATCATACACACAAAGAGCTATTTTAAATGTTTTCTATTGCCTCATGAAACTCTTGTGGATAGAGAATAATCAATATTGCATTTTACAAACAAAACTTGTGATTTTTAGAGATATTGTAGATGAAAATGCACATTTTGTACCGTTAGCACTCTTTCATGACGTTCTAGGTTATGGAAAACAGCCAAATCTTATTTTGTACAGCTATATTACATTGGCTGAGAAAAAAATAAATTGCAAGGTAGAAGGTTTTAGAACAACAAGGTCACCATATTGAATAGGAAAAGGTTTTATAGCACTCAATTATGAGTTGGCAAAAAAAAATCATTGAAACAGACAAACATGCATAAAAATAAGTATGTGCACTAATTGTTCAAGGTTGGCTGAATTCAAAGAGTTAAAGAAAAGAAAATTGTGTGACAATGCATTATGACATTGATACAAATTATTCAGCAGCCTTGTCAAAAGTTCATCTAAGATCATAGGAGGCACCATTTTTCCACTACACTAAAATCTTAGTAAATATTTTAAAAGTGGAAAAAAATCCTCTTAAGAAAAAAGGCATGAAAAATATTTCTTCAATAAACCTTTCCCAATGGTTGTTCCAACCAATATAATGAATCATTGATTTCTTAGGCTGGAGCTTTCTGAACAAGCTCTAAGTTGTGCACAGCACATAATTGTAAGATGTAATTGTAAGTCAAGTATTATTATATCCCACATCTAAGAAAAACATTATGAAGGGCATAACTGATGAATAATTCCAATATGTGATGTGCAGAACAACTCAGATATGTAATATTAGCTCAAACTTTGTAAACATTCATGGGTTTTAGTTTTGGTTGAAAACCTGGCTCTGATTAATCCTGTTTTATTTAGCATAATGAATGTTTTAGTTATACATCCCTGCAGAAGTCAACTAATTACAGTTCTTATCCTAGTTAACTAGACAACAAATCACTACTGCAGAGACACTGGAAAAAGTATTTATTGTACTTTGACTATATTAACTGTCTAACTGTATACAGCTGCATTTTAAGGGATCACAGAAAATGATGAGAATGTTGACGGTGATGTTCATAGTGGTATAATGGCAATGTCAAAACATAGAACAATCACTGCACAGTAACATAACGCAATAGTGGGAGAGAGAGAAAAAGCTCTGAGAGAAAACACATGATTTAGACTCTCAGTACTATGGAGAGAGAAAATGATTTAAATGATTTAAAAGGCTAATAAAGTTTACAGAAACCTAAATGGGTTAGAATCTGAGAAACAGCAACATTTTCTAAACCATAGTTACAAAAGTGAGATTAGAAATCGGTCTGTAAAACATCAGCTAAGTGGACTTTAAACTAGGCTTCTTGGGAACAGGGTTGACTGCAGCTATTTGTTAATACAATGGAACTCCAGAGACAAGGCAATGACTAACTAGAGAAGAAATGTGGGCTGAAATATCATATAAGATGCATGATGGTGGCCAAGGCCTATGTCACAAGAAGTAGACTTACATCACAATTAATTCTGGTATAGAGAAAGAGCTGGTAGAAGAAAGGAGGTAGAGGAAGAATTCAAGAGCAGGGAGACTGACAGAAGTTCATGGAAAGGTGTAAATAGATAGCATCAACTGCAGCTACACCTACATTATAAGACCTGAAGGATGCATTTACTGGAGACTGGAGGTGTTTCCCAATAGAATAAAAAATGTCTTAGATATAGAACTAGTTTAATTAAAGGAAAAGGAATAGTGGGATGAATGGGCATGTTGCAGCCAATAAAATCGTAACTGCGGATAATGTAATAATTTTTTCCATTCTTAATGTAAAAGCCAATAATGGAATAACTTACCTATAATGTAATTAAATTTCAGAATCAAAAAGATAATAACAATTTCTGCATAATGTAATAGGTTATTCCATTATTGGCTGGGTGATACATTATTAGCTGGTGAAGCAGGTATCCCTTCCAAATGAATCTACGTGTGTTGGCGGGTATCCCTTCCAAATGAATCTACGTGTGTTGGTGGGTATCCCTTCCAAATGAATCTACGTGTGTTGGTGGGTATCCCTTCCAAATGAATCTACGTGTGTTGGCGGGTATCCCTTCCAAATGAATCTATGAGTGTCGCAGGTGTACTGGAATTTGCTTTTTTCAACAGGTGGCAACATCCAGAGCTTTGATTTGATGCTAGGTTTGAATTGAACTGCCAGCTGCCGAGTGCAAAAACAGGAGGGGTCAAGTGGGGACGACATGTAAAGGATCATGCCTACAGCCTCAGGCCATCAGCTGATGCAGTGTGTGTGCGTGGGGGGGGTGATCATCCACTGTTCCTGTAAGTCAGCAGTTCAGTCTGATTTTCTCTATCCATATTGGGAGGACAGTTTATGCAATCTCTATTCAAAGAGAGGACAAGAGCATTAGAACAAATCCACCCGGCTTTTTCTCCTCCAGCAGGCTCTCCTGAATGCATTAAGTACCCCGTGGGGAAATGAGAGAGGAGCAAAAGGAGTGGAATGAGGGCAACCGATCATGTTCTAGCCACGGCATGTTTAGTTTCCGCACATTTCAGCAAGAGGAATAAGTGGCAGCAATCCACGGTGCTGAAATCAATGCAGCAAAAGTCAGATGACCTCCCATTGTCCGACCTGTGACAGTCCCCCCAAGCACTATGCTCCTCTTAGCATGAGGGAAAATGTCAATGCTTCCTACTCTGCTTGGCTGTTCCACGTGACCTACTCAGACCAATGCATAGCCTGATGCACATGAAGGAAAATGTCCATCATCCTCTAGAAGGTAGCAGGGGCCCCATAGGAGAAATTGTCCTGTCAGTGGCCCCTGGGAGAAATCTGTCCTGTCAGTGGCCCCTGGGAGAGATGTGTCCTGTCAGGGGCCCCATTGGAGAGATGTGGCCTTTCAGTGGCCCCTGGGAGAGATGTGTCCTGTCAGTGCCCCCTGGGAGAGATGTGTCCTGTCAGTGCCCCCTGGGAGAGATGTGTCCTGTCAGGGGCCCCATGGGAGAGATGTGGCCTTTCAGTGGCCCCTGGGAGAACTAAAGAAAACCTTTTCCATGGCCTCTCTGGGCCCCCATTTTTCTAATGTACAGTACTGATATATCAGGCTTTATCTGAAAATTCGACTAGATCATCAAGGGGAAAACTGTTAAATTTCACCACCTTGTTCAGTGTCCGGAAGTCATTGCAAAATCAAATGGGACCGGGGTCAGTGATTCTTTGAGCACCCTTAGCTGTACCTCTGAAAGTGTTCTCGTAAATGGTATCATGGTACAGTATGGTCACAGCTTGAGACAAGAAGGCTATACAGAGAATTATGAGGTCAGCCCAAAAGATCATTGGGACCGGTCTGTCATCCATCAACTAGATATACACTAACAGCTGCCTCAACAAAACACAGAGTATATTAGAGGTTCCAGATCACTCAGGCCACAAGTTATTTTCACCCCTGGGCTCGGGTAGAAGGCTTCACAGCATCAAAATGCTGACTATCAGAAGCAGGAACAGTTTAGTCTCAAAAGCTATCTACATCATGATTCGCTGAACTGCTCCATTGCAATATCACTATACTCTGAATTTTACAAAATGTGTCTATGTGTCTTCTCTTGTATTGTATGTCTAATGTCTAGATATTCTTTATTTATTATATACTGTTATTTCTTGTATTATGTATGGCTGACCAAGTAAACATTCCAATGCACTTAATGCATATACTAATAAAACTTAAATCCTGAATTTTGATTCTTAATTGTGTACCTTGGGGATAGAGGATTCTGTTTAGATTAAGTCTGACCCATTTTTATTATCATCCAAAATTGTTAAAGTGAAAGAATAAATTATACAGGTCTGACAGTTTAAATCACCAATATACACCGAACAGCTATAACATTAAAATCACTGAGAGGTGGAGTGAATAACATTGATTATCGCACTACAATGGCATCTATTTTATTAATATTACCTATATGGCATATTAGGTAAATGAACAGTTAGTTCTTGAAGTTGATGTGTTGGAAGCAGGAAAAGTGGGCAAGTGTAAAGATCTGAGAGACTCTGACAAAAGCCAAATTGTGATGACTGGACGACTGGGTCAGAGCATCTCCAACACGGCAAGTCTTGTGGGGTCTTCCTAGTATGTAGCGGTCAGTACTTACCAAGAGTGTTCCAGAGATGGGCAACCGGTGCACTGGTGATGAGGTCATGGTGCCAAAGGCTCATTGATGCATGTGGGGAGCAAAGGCTAGCTGATCCTTGGAGGTCCACCTCACAACTTACAGGACTTATAGGATCTGCTGCTAATGTCATGGTGCCAGATACCAGAGGACACCTTCAGAGGTTTTGTGGAGTCCATACCTGGACGGGTCACAGCTGTTTTGGTGGCATGGGGGGGGACCTACACAACGTCAGGCACATGGTTTTAATGGCTGATCGGTGTATAGAGAAACTGTCTTTCCTAACCAGAGTTGGGTAATTCAGGTCCAGAGAGTAAAAGTCCAGACGGGGATTTTGTTTCAACCAACCAGTTGAGTACTCTGTGACTGTGACTCTTTATGCTCAACTGGTTGGTTAAAACAAAATCCCGGTTTGGACTTTTACTCTCTGGACCTGAATTACCCAACTCTGTTCCTAACAACTGAACAGAAGTATCATAATCTTCAAGATTCAATCTACATACAGTATAATTCAAAAATAACTCAAATATCACTGATATCGAAGGAGTTATTGGAGACCACCAGAACTTCAATGCAAATGCAAAGTTCAAGCACCATTCCCCCTGAAAATCATTATATTCTCTATAATTACACACTTTTCAGTAGGGATACCCAGTTCCTCTCTAAATGCTGGCATCTTCACTAACCCTAGGGGAAACTCTAATGACTATATATTTCAGGGACGCCCTGACCCAAGGTGTTCACACCTGCACCTACCCCAGGCACCCACACCCTCCACAGGAGGGAGAAAACTGCCTTTTACTTTGCCAGCTTGCCCATCCACACCTACTCTAGGTGGGAGACAATTACCTTTCACTAGTTGCGGTGCACCTACTCCAGCTGGCCATTCATACAATATTCATTCTGAGATTTATTCCTTACACAGTCAAGTGTTATTTAATGATGGAGATACGTTCTGAGAAATGAATCATTAGGCGATTTTATCATTGTGCAAACATCATGAGGTATACTTACACAATATGTGTACATTTTGCAATAAACCTTTTATATAAGTAGAATGAGTACGCTCTAAGAAAACACTAAAACAGTACAGTAATGTAAATAACCAGTAACAGGAACCAGTAACAGAGTTGTTTATTATAATTATCAAGTATTGTGCACAATAGCTGGCAGGGCAGTAGGTTTGTTTGGAGAAGCATCACCACAAACACACGAGTAATGTGTTGTACTATGACGTTATGATTGCTTTCAGCTCCTTTGCAATCTTATGGGCCAACCATCGTATATGAGGGATATCTTTGACAGAAATGTCATTATGCGGCACATGACTAAATACAATTAATCATTTAATAAATGGATCATGACATTATCAGGTTGAGGAATGGGACAATAAAAAATATATATATATATTAACACTGCAACATGTAAACACAGACATTCACACCCTATCTTCCAAGATCAGCCTCATATCTTCGCTGTTGCATCCTTGCCTTCAACTTTCAGGAGGCAGCCAATGAGAAAACAGGGCTTAACTTAGTTAACATGTAACTTCCAATATATAAGTATTGTATTATGATGATACACTATATGGACAAAAGTATCCATAAGACACCTGGTCATTACACCAACAGGATGTTTTCTGATATCCCATTCTAAATCCATAGGCATCAATATGGAATTTGTCCCCCCTTTAAACTATAACAGCTGACACTCTTCTGAGAAGACTTTCCTCAAACTTTTGGAGTGTGTCTGTGGGAATTTTTGCCCATTCATCCAGAAGAGCATTTGTGAGGTCAGGCACTGATGTTGAATCTGAAAGCCTGGCTCGCAATTTCTGTTCTACTTCATCCCAAAGGTGTTTGATGGAGTTGAGGTCAGGGCTCTGTGTGGGCCAGTCAAGTTCTTCCACACCAAACTCACCCAACCATGCCTTTATGGACCTTGCTTTGTGCACTGGGGCACAGTCATGCTGGAACAGCAAAAGGCCTTCCTTGCCACAAAGTTGGAAGCATAGAATTGTCCAAAATGTCTTGGTATTCTGAAGCTTAAGAGTTCCCTTCATTGGAACTAAGGGGCCTAACCCAACCCCTGAAAAACAACCCCATACCGTTATCCCTCCTGCACCAAACTTTACAGTTTGCACAGTACAGTCAGGCAGGCAACGTTCTCCTGCCATCCACCAAACCCAGACTCATCCATCAGGCAGCCAGACTTGATTTGTCACTCCACCAAACATATTTCCACTGCTCCAGAGTCCAGTGCCGGTGTGCTTCACACCACTCCATCTGTTTACATGCAGCTGCTCGGCCATGGAAGCCCATTCCATGAAGCTCCTGCCGTACAGTTTCTGTGCTGGGGTTAATGTCGGAGGAAGTTTGGAACTCTGCAGTCATTAAGCCAACAGAGCTTTGGCGACTTTGACGCAACGTGTGCCAGAACATTCAACAACGCCGCTCCATGACACCTCTCTGTTGTTCCTAAACACTTCCACTTTGCATTAATACCACTTACAGTTGGCAGGGAAATATCAAGCAGGGAAGCAATTTCACAAATTGACTTATTGCATGAGAGCCATCTATGCTTGAATTGACATTTGTCTATATATTATATGTATTAATTACATAATGTCAGTGCTTAAGAAAGTATGTAAACATAAAGTATAACCTCTCATATGTGGGTGGGAATTATACAGGATTCATCTGAGCATATCAGACACAGAATATAAAAGGCTTTCATATTTTTAATAACTTGGTTCCTTAGAACTGTGAAATGTCAAGTTACAGTTAATAATAAGTGGCTTCTTCTGGGACCTGGGGGGGGGGGGGGGGGG
>JAODJU010000033.1:8008653-8021488 GCA_026776725.1 Gnathonemus echidnorhynchus
TGTGTTTGCAGCGCGTTTCCGTATTTGCAGCGCCTGTGTTGTCAAACTGATGGAGACGTTTTTTTTAATTTGTTGTGGTTTTTTTTCAGTTTGCATGTGTTTTCTGAAGTTGCAGCGCGTTGAGCTCTCTCGGCCACCGTAGGATATATATAATTCTGCTCCTAGTAGAAGAGAAATGGAAATTTTGGTAAATACTGAAAATGTATATGACATCTGCTGCAATTACTTTGATCTCAAGATGTGACTAAAAATAAAAGTTTCCCCAAAATCATCCTGCCTAAAAATACTTCTGAGACACCACTTCAAAAGTTTTAAAAACTAGCTTACTTAAGCAGCATTCATATTTTTACTCATAATTGGATCACATTATTATTTTCTCCCACCAGTCACCCCACCCCATACATTTTATTCAGAAATGTACATGCTTTTCTCCAGCAGCTAGAAATGTACGCTTCCTTGCACTGCTACTTTCCCGCGCTGTAACACTGTAGCTCTTTTCTCCACTTGGCCTTGCACATTCCAACCACTACCTCTGAGACCTTGAATCCATCTGTGGCCACCCAGCTCACTCAACTAGTGAATAACTCTATGATGTTGTTGCCTGTCCCTAAGAATAACACATTATACTCTCTCAATCTCTCTTTCACATACACACACAAATAGAGTTACTTATAAAAAGTATTATATTAATCAGGATTCAACATATCAGTGTATACCTACAGTACTAAACTGATCTTTTGTGTGAAGTGTGTGTACCTCTCTTTGTGTGTGTGTGTGTTAGATATACATTACATTGTGGAGACATTGGTCTCCGCCATGTGATAAAAACCTGTTATTTTGACGCTGTGGGGACCATTTTTCCAGCCCCCACAAAGATCTGCGAATGCAGTCAAAAAACTAAAAAAATTAAAGTTAAAAATTAAAGTTGAAGGTAAGGTTGAAGTTTTGTACCAATACTTACACTGGAGGGACAGTGTATATGTGTGGTTGTATGTCTCGTTTGACTCTGTCCGATTTCATTACTCTTTTTCTCCTCTGAAAAGTACCTTCTTAGACAGGTGCCCTCCTTAGAGATCCTCATGCCCACACAGTAATGTACAGTTTCTGTGGTGACCACTGAACCAGAAGACTGTGGTGAAAGTGCAGTCCCACAATTTACTTGCTGACACCAAGAAATGTTACACCACGATGACTCATGCCAAGAAAGCTCTAAGCTGCTGATTAATGATGTGGAACACCACCTCATTTAATGCTGAAGATGAGATGAGCGTCTCTGATGGGCAGATGCCTTTTCCCTCAGCATTTTCCCCAGAAGACTTTCTTATTCAGTCACATCTCTAAATGAAGACAGGACTTTTCCTAAAATATAATAAATATCTGTGAAGTATGCGTAATTTAGTCATAAAGTGTAATTTTAGAAAAATGTAGATATTATTCATCGGTCAGGCTAGATATATAGTAAAAATGGAATTCACAAACATTACATTCTCAGAAGCTCCTTGTTATTTGTAGTCCATCTCCCTCCTACCATGTCTCTAGGGTTTTTATTGCATCTCCCAAACAAAGACACTGTCCTTTTTATATTTCTGAAATGTACTGACATTATAATGTTAGAATCAGGAGCAGCCAGCAAGCAATCTGCTCCACGTCTTGGCACCAACCGACTAGCTAACACACCTGCGATATAAGTTTAACCTTTAAATACTGGTCTTTAGTTACAGCCCATCGTGAGGTAATGTGAGCCTGTGTCCCCTGTGTTCCTCTGTGCCTGTCCATGTATTTTTCGACTCTTGTCTGCATTTCTTGACTACAACGTTTTTGAATAACGATCGATTTGGTCTCTGGTAGCATTGGGTTCTTTTACTTTGTCCCTTGCCGATCTTCTGGTTCTGGATTTTTGGATTGTGTTTGGCTTTGGGGAGGAGTCTAAGTCAACGATAAAGCTAAGCGAAGGCTTCTTATATAAAGTAAGCTTCTCTGTCTGATTCCAGTTATTCCTTTGCCAGAGTGTAATGCCTGTTTTGTTTCCCTTGTGCCGAAGCTGAAAAGGTTATCATTTGTTTTTATTCCCTCCCTGCCTTTTCATTAAACCTGTGCCAAATTAAATCCCCGTTGCTTCCTTCTATCCTCACGATACATGACTCTCTTTTTTATCTGACCTGGCTTGCAGTGATTATATCATAAGAATATACACGTTTACAATACCTGAAATATTCCCTTAGGGTGCTGTTGGTGCAGATTTGAAATATTCTTCAATTTGAAAGGCATAACATATTTACATCGCCAAGCTGTAAATTTATTTGCTATGTCTGAGATTATAGATGAGGCCCACCAAGCTGAAATCTATGCAGGATTAATCAAAGGAAACTGCCTTTTTATTGAGAACGGAAAGCATGCTGTGAAATTAGGCAACATGTACAGCTCTGGAAAAAATTAAGAGACCACAGCAAAATTTTCAGTTTTGCTCATTTCTTAATTTATGGGTAAGCACCTGTGTAAGATGTACATTTTTCTTTTTTTTGCCAGCCTGGCTCTTCTTCCTTGCTTTGTGGGTCTTTGGTCCTGATTCTAGGAGCCTGTTATGAACTGTCCTAGCAGTGCACTTTACACCGCTTAATGTTTCCCATTCTTTTTGAAGGTCATCCTCCGATTTATGAGGCACTGCCAGATAATTTGACGGTCATCTCTGCCATTTGAAGGTTGCTTCTGCCCTCTATCTGGCTGGTTTCTGGTTGTTCCCAGTGTCTCCTGCTTCACCTTGTTCTTGTCTACTGCTGTCTTGGAAACTTTGAGCCTGGAAGCAGCCTGCCTCACAGTGTAGCCTTCTGCCAGCAGAATCAGGATTAAACCAAGATTTAAAATGCAGATTTTTAAAAATATTCATTTTGTCCCGAGCTGTATATAATACAAGGAGCGGATCAGCTGCTCAGTGGATTAGCAGCACGGATTCACACATCCAGTGCTGGGTGTGCTGTCTCTGCCTTGGCTCAGCTTCTGTAAATTGCCTGTGGGGTAGTGCGTTAGCATCCTGTTCAGGGTAAACCCTGTGCTTCCTGAAATCCGTCTTCCACCCTTTCTTGATTCCGGACTTTATAAATAATTCTAGAAAATGGATGGATAAGTTAAGAAACAATATTTTCTTCTCATTTTCTAAAACACGCAGAGGAGCTTAGAAGTTATTATAAGATGTGTTCATTCTCTATTCTAACGAGCCAAACACCAACTCTCTTTAACATATAATTCTTGTATACAGTTTTGGAATATTAAAAATGTGCCCAATAAAAACATTTGACTGATGTGACAATTCAGTCTGCTACAAACGATAATTATGACAATACAAAATGTATGTTACGACAATATCTAATGTAAGCTTTAACTTAAATTGCTAATTATTATAAAATGCTTATAATATTTTCATTATTATTTTGCTGCTAATAATTAAGTTTTGTTTTACTTAGTTCCCTTTAATCCACAGTGAAACTGCTTTTAAAAAAATATGTTGTCAGTAGGAACACCGACTTAGCACGTTTCGTTGTAAATCAGTCTGAAAAATGCGGTAAATTTAATTTATTTTTCAAGGACACGCTTTTTTTTTTATAAAGGGCATTCAAAAAAATGTACTGAGAATAAAAAGGGCAAGGGAGGAAACGATAGCTAGGCACGGGCGTGCGGCAGTAAATCGGTCTGAGGCTGCCTTGAGTGGGCAGCTCCTTTTTCAAGCTGCTGACTCGGACAGAAGGTTACATTTTTCTTTATTTCAGAGCTTGGCTGCATTCCCAGAGCATCATATTTTATTCATTTAATATTCTAATGTTCGTGTCACCTTGCTGACTGCTTGGATATTCAAAACATAACTGTTTTTAAAAAGCTGCTTGTGTCCTGCTATTCCGGTACCATTTATATATTAAGCTACATGATATTGGATCTCGTGGTCATTCTTCCAAGTTCAACTTTGAAGAGGACAAGAGTTCTAGACACAAAACAGGCACCTTGCCCACCTATAAACATTTGTAATCACTTGCTGTAGAGAAGTATTTCCATAGGTAGGGAAAAATCTGTCTGCATTTCTCTTAAACGTGAAACCATTTCCACATAAAATGAAACTTGGTGCGTCATATTTTACATTCACATGTCAAATTTTCCTTGAGAGAAACCTTTGTAAATTGTATGTGTAAGTTTGAACTTTTGTGCCAGTAGTCACACTGGATACACTGAGTGTGTATTTTGGTGTTTGTTTGTCCGATTTCATTATTCTTTTTCTCTCCTCAAAGGAACCTTCTTAGATAGGTGCATCCCTCAGGTAAAGATGACAGAACTACTGTGAGCAATAAAATTTGACATAAATACAACAAGTCCGGTCATATTTGTCTGGGTCCTAATGAATAAAGAATGACCTGAATCAGTCCTACACCTGATGTGTAACCCCCCCCATGGCTTTGGAACAGGCTTTTGCAGGTAGATGACACATACATAAGCTTGAAAATAGTGCTGTTGGCACTATTCCAAGAACTAACTGCTGTCAGCAGGGTCGAACAAGGAACCAGAAATTATTTACACCCCTCAGAAATCAAATTTTAATGCAGGTTCCAAAGATCCTGTTTTCTGTTGTAAACATACCTTGGTTGCATAAAAAAACAAAGTGATCTTGGCTGCTATATTGATAGTACCATTGATCTTGCTTGCTAGCTAGAGGAAAAATCTGACACTAGTCGCTGACATTTTCCGATGTGGCATTTTTGGGACTGATAAACTCCATCTATCCATCCATCCATCCATCCATTATCTAAGATGTTTATTGTCATTGTATGTCTACAGTGAAATTTGTACTGTGTCCCTGATTTCATTGCACAATTAACAAAGGCAGCATTGGAGAATCAATAAAGAGTCTATGATAAGATAAATGCACTTACCCACAGGTGGAAGTCTGATACACAGCAAAAAGTGCACTTATTCCCAAGGGCCTCTACTAAAGAGGTAGGTAAATTAAATAGTTACACTGGAATCCCCACAAATATACAACACAGAGCAAATTCACCTCATAACTTGTCAATCCATCAGTATATCCAACTTCTGCTAATGTAAAATGCTTCTAATCTGATAACACACACATACAAAAAGTAAAAGAAGATTCTCTGCTTCTCAGTTCCGAATAGACAGAGAAGAAGAGAAGGTGCTTTGGGCTGGGGAGAGCGTGATCCCTGGATGTCTTCTGATAACATGTCAGTTATCTGCAAATCTTTTACTGCTTCCGAAGTACAACTGGGAAAGGCACATCCCTAGTAAAATATCTACGCAACTTTCACTCATACATGTGAACAAGGAAATGGTTTTGGCTGGACCACATCCCTCACTGCTGAGAGGAGTAATGCCCCCAGGAATGCTGGGCTTGGCCCTCGGCCAGATCTCACGTCCCTCTGAATGACATTAATCGGCTGTGGAGTCCGCAGCTTAGCGTTTGGGCAGAGTGCAGCATCTTCTCTCCCTACATTCCTCTTACCATCAAAACACTCCTGCCCTGCGAGGTAAAGAAACTCCAGTATGTTCTTGCACAAACCTCTTCGAAATTCAATCCTTTAGATTTAACCCTAATATTCGCACAGCAAAATCGATTCGGCTTCCAAACGTTCCCCACAATTAACAAATTATGACATCAGTAATAAATCTCCTGGTGAATTCCCATCATTTTTCATGCTGCGTTCACGCCAGAAAAGACCATAGTACTACATTTTCCCCTTGCTGTCTGGAATATTTCCAAAATCAACAGGATCAGCATTATCCGATTTAGTGCCAAAAACAGATTGCCATAATTTTCATTCATTCACCCTATTTTGTATTTCTGTGCAGTTTACGGGGTGGATAAGTGGCTATAGGATGGATAGAGCAGAATAAATGGCTGGTGCTCAGCTGGGGGGAGGGAAAGACCTTTGAGGTGATACAGGTGGGTGTACAAACATCATTTATTGTGTGCTGCATGACTGTT
Source organism: Gnathonemus echidnorhynchus (assembly GCA_026776725.1). NCBI lineage: Eukaryota > Metazoa > Chordata > Actinopteri > Osteoglossiformes > Mormyridae > Gnathonemus > Gnathonemus echidnorhynchus. Next base: position 8,014,634 of record JAODJU010000033.1, read on the forward strand.
TTGCTTAAGCACAACATATTTTATTTTATTTACATACCACTCATATGGAGTGGACTGATAACCTGAACATGCCTGTATTTGGAGTGTGTAGGTCTTCCCGTTGTAGAGTCCTTCAGCCCTGTACATGCAAATCTACTTCCTACGTTCCTTCGAAATGCTTTGTAAAAGTGAAATTTAGGTCATGTATAGATTACACTATGGGAACTAAATGTCCCCACAATGTGATAAAAATCTGTTACTGCGATGCTGTGGGGAGCACCTTTTCAATTTTACAAAAATCTGTGAATGCAATCAAAAAACTCATAATGCCAAAAGACTTTTATTTTGTTTGATTACTTATGGTTAAGGTTAGGGCTGGGTAGGGGTTTAGGTTGTCATTGTTGGGATTAGGGTTTTTCTCAACAGTGTATCTGTGTGTGTGTGTGTGGGCATATGTGTGTGTGTGTATGTATTGATGTGTGTGTGTGTGTGTGTATGTGCAGACATGCGTGTGTGTGTGTGTGTGTTGAGTTTGCATATTGCCCTACAGCTTTCCTCCCACGATCCAAACACATGCAGTCAGGCATCCAGTTATCAGCTAATCAGTATTTCTCAGTTGTCCATTGTGTGCACAGTGATGGACTGTAATCCCATCCATGCTGTTTAGGATTGACTCAAGCACCCCCCCCCCCACCACCATGATGGATGGCTGGATGAGGGAGTGGAAGAAGGATGGCAAAATAACTGTCTATCAGCCGTGATGTTTATGGTCCACAATCGTGTCAAATCTCACATTTTCCCAATGAAACTCAAGTTTTTTTTGTCGTAGCTGCTATCTTACAGGTGTGAGATGGAAATCCCATGGATGGTGAGGTGCTTGAAGCAAACAAAAAAATTACTTCAGTATCAGACAGGACCTGCTGTGAAGGTACATCTGAATGCACATAAAAATATATGCCACCCTGTATGACTCCATGCATTCATTTCAATGTTATAAACGAATACTCTGGAGGGACTCTGCAGTGACCTTGGAAAGCAATGTGGTTTTGTGACACTGATGCCAGTTACACCCAAAATGGCAAGTCAACCAGACGTGAAATGCCCCCGCATTATTTGTCAAAGTTTGTGAAACTACAAGTGTTATTTTATAGGGATACCAATAGTAAAAGCTAAAGATATGAGCGTCACGAGTCTTTTTCGATGGCTCACAGTTTTCACTGAAATGCACAAGTTTTCCGCCACCTAGCTCACTGTTTTCACTACAGTTAGGATGACATGGGTGCGGATATGTTGCTGAAAACACAAGAAAACACGCTCGCTCATTTGAGACGACATCATCCCAGTGTCTGTATGGCCAGAGTAAAGCAGTTATTCTCCCTGTTGCATTTAAGGCATTATTGCCAGGGAATGCAGATCGGGCAAAAAAAAAAAATAACTATGGTTATAGGAGTGTTTATCGCTACAGATATGTAACCATACGTGGTAGTAAAGAACATGCGATTTCATGAATTATGATTGTAATGATATTATACACACACACACACACACACATCAGTGTGTGTATGTAACCTAAAACCGTGACTTTGGTGTACTGTCACACCCCCACAGTCCTGCTTGAAGTTTGACACTCTGTCATTTTAACACTTTTGTTACAAATGAAGTCTGACTAACAAGCAAATTATCATTTGACCTTGGATAAACAGAAACAGGCCTATAAAAAGCTGCACGCTGTTGCAGATAGTGAGTGAGCCCAGAAACCCTATGGAGAAACCTCACTTCAGCCACTGGTACTCGTAACCTTTTTCTTTGGGTCATTAGCCACGGCTATGGGTCTGAAGATAGAAGACAGATAGAGTCACAAGCTTCATATGATGAGCGACACACTTGTTTTGTGCCCTCAAAACTGCAGGAGCTGAACCGATCTGCCTGTCTCTCATGAACAGAATCCCATGGTATTTATACTCTTTCAGTAAGGGCAGACTCTTCCCCCTCAACTGAAAGCAGCAATCAACTTCATTCTATGTCCTCTGGTTTGAAGATGCTGCTTCTCAACCCTGTTACTTTACACTCAGTTTTGAACTGGAGGTCCTGGTTGGATGAGGCCAGAAGCACAACTATATCTGCAAAGAGCAGGGATGTAACTTCTAGCCCACCATTTCAGGCAGCCTTCCAGCCGTGGCTGTGCCTTGATATCCTGTCCATGAAAATCACAAACAGCAGTGGAGACAAGATATACCTTTACTGGATGACAGCGCCAACTGTTAAGGTTGATTATGTGCCAAGTATGTGGACACTTACTGCATTCATACAAGAACAAATAGCACACTGTATGGACCCTAGTACCCAATATGTTTGTTCACTGTGTGGGCATATTTATAAAAACCCTCGCACAATGGTGTGAGAGAGATGCATTGGTTTACTGATCCACATTACCCTTTCTGAATCTATCAGGCAGAGTCTTCTATCCAGTAGGGTTGCATAGGTTTGAGTTGAATTCATCTTGCATGGAAGCTTCAGTGAAATCTCTCCTAGGTTGTCCATCCAACCGCCTGCCTAAATGCTGAATCCAATGCACCACCAAGTGGTGATCAATTGATACCTCTCCCAGTCTTTTCATCCAAGGGTTCAAAGCATACAGTCTCAATTCAGATGACACAACCACAAAGCTGATTGATCTGGCACAATGTACACTTATGGGCATCCTTTTGCTCAGACAAGAACTTTGTCATGGACAGTCCATAGCTTGCACAATCCAAAACAATGCACCTCTCAGGTTTACATCCAAGAGTCCAATCTTACCAATCCTGTCCCTTCTGGTATCTTCTCAATGTGTGTGTTGAAATGTCTTAGTAAAACCACAGGGGGTGCCCTTTCAATCACGTCTCCCACATTCTTTAAGAAGGCCAAGTATTCTGGAGTGCTACTCAGTGAATACACACAAACAAAAGAGTTTTCCTGACTGCAACTTGTAGCTGCATCGAGGTAATCCTGTCAGTGTCTTAGAAGTAAATGATGACCTGTATAGACTAAGCAACATTGTTTTAAACATGCATAAGAGTGGTTATTAAAACAACAAGCTCAGTTATTCTCCCTTTTATGTAAAAATGTTAAATCAGTTAAAGTTATGTTGCGTACATAACAGTAACCTATTTCTGTATCAAAGGAAACCACATTCAGTATAGCGCAACTTAAATTATTAAACCAGAAAGGGTGTTTGTGAAAAATATGCAATTGAAAGCATATTTTCATAATATTTATTAGATATAAATCATGTAAAACTTATTAGAAGGCAACAGCGTTTGTGGGTTAAGTGTTATGAATTATTGACATCTACCCAGGAATGATTTTTCAAATACCAGCATTTGGAACTTGATCCATTTTTCAAAGCAGAGAAGTAATCAGAGCAGTGAGGATTTCCAGAAGTGTGGGATACTTCTATAAACAGGATGATATAAGCAGGATGATGACAGGATGATGACAAGGAAGAAACATTATGCAAAAAAGCTCCTTATTGACATATTTTAAAATCTCCACATGTGCAGTATTAGTAACATTTTCTATAAATATCATGTCCATAAGAATCTATGACCTCATTCATAACACTTTATAATGCATTCATAAAGCATTATAAACATGGTAATAAATATTTATAAAAAGGCATAACACATTTTGACACATTTATTATATATTATATCCTTTATGAAGCTTTCATATATAATGCCCTTAGATACCTTCATAATGTAGTACAAAGCATCATTAATTCTTGTATCGGCCATTATAATGCATTATGAGGGTATCTATGATTTAAGTAAAGTGTTACTGCAGTATCCCATTAATATCTGTAGTTGCTGTCTTTGTTTGGTTGGATCCAGCCACCTCTGATTTGGATACTTTCCAGTGTATGTAATAGGACACATTTAATTTTGACCTGAGAATCTATATCATTTGAAGTCGTTCAACCACTCCATCCTTGATGTCTTCACAGAGGAGATCTGTTGGCTGGCTCAAAAAGGAGGATCTTTCAAAATAGCAACTGAAACACTTTACAAAGTCTTATTGAGCTCTCCCCTTGCCTGCAGGACATATTTAAGAATCATTTCTTCAATATAAAGCAGCAGTCTGCATAAGGCAGAGAAATGAAAAATATATGTAGCGCTGTTTTCAGGAAATTTCTCCTGCAAAATAGCACTGACATACCAGTGTCTCACTTCCCATCACCAAGCAGCATAGTATACTAGGGTGTTATAGATGGGAGAGCTTACTTATCTTCCATGCTTTGATACTAACCCTCCATCAAAAGAAAAGCATCTAGAGTATGTCAGAAGCATCAGCCACAACCTTGTTTCTACACCAGATACACACACACATTCACATACAAATACACACACACCCACCCACAGAGGTTTGTGATTATATCTTTGTGGGGACTCTCCATTCATTGCTATGGGGAAAACTCTAATCACACCATGACGACCTTCACCCCTACCCAGCCCTAACCTTAACCATAAGTAACCAAACAAAATACGAGACATTTTTACTTTTTTGATTGCATTCACAGACTTTTGTGGGTACCTGAAAAATGGTTCCCACAACACCAAAATAACAGGTTTTTATTACATTGTGGGGAACATTTGCCCCCCACAGTGTAATACAAATATAATCCACCCACACACACACACGGGGGGGGGGGGGGGGGTTGCAGTGCATGGCGCTGTTGCCTCACTCCTCTGTGACCAGGGTTCAAGTCTCTACCATGGCTTCATGTGTGTGGAGTTTGCATGTTCTCCCTGTGTCATTGTGGGGTTTCCTCTGGGTACTCTGCTTTCCCCCCATGGTCCAAAAACATGCTGAGGTTAACTGGAGTTACCAAATTGCCTTTAGGTGTGTATGTGTGAGTGAATTATATGTGACTGTGCCCTGTGATGGGTTGGCACCCCATTCTTGGTTGTTCTCTGCCTTGTACCCGTAGCCTTCGAGACCTTCCACAGCCCTGAATAGGACAATTTTAGAAAATGGATGGATGGATGGATGGATTGATGGTATATACACATTGTACATTTGATTAGTGAAGACCTTTGCAGGCAAACAGGCAACTTATTATGAAACTTTAGGAAAGAGGCGTGGAAACAGAAAGCTGTGGCTTCTTTGAATCAACCCAGGGGTACCTCTGAAGGATTTGCGGTGTTGTTAATGATCTGCACAAAAAGCAGATCATCCTATGAGTTGATCCAAGGCATAATATCTCAAAAGAATACACACGATTTCAAAGCTGCCTACACTGATGTGACTGTCAAATCTATGTTGACAGTGGGATGACAGTGCAAGACAAAGAACATTCCAGTGAACGTTCAAATTGCTCCATGAGAACCAAGGTGTATACATCAGATCATGGCACTTGACAACTGATCCATCTTGATGTGAACAGCAGGAGTTGCAGCATGAAGAGTGTTTCACCATGCAGCAGTCAGCTTCGATGTGAAGCCAACAAGGAATGAAATGTGGCCAGATATATCTACTGAGATCAACAAAGAAATGTATCTTGACTGAAATCAAGATATCCATTGCATGTCAAATGAAAGCAGAAACTAAAATAAAAGTATCTACTGAGTGAACAGCTAGAATGTGGTCTTCTGATGAATTGCGTTGTGATTAAAACAATTAATCAACATTCTAAATAATCATCTTCCAGATGCTAAAAAAAAGCATACTGTAAAATGAGACTTAAACGAGTCCAGTGTTGTGGTCACTTTACTCTAAAATTCACCGCTAACCAATTAGTGATCATTGTGTATACCATATGCCACTTGTGCAGGAAGGGTATGCCATGGGCATTTTATAAGGACATGAAAGGGTAAAAACAAATAGTTTTTTATCCTGTGATTCCATGTTAGCACAAACTTCCATTTGAGTCTGCATTCCTTATCTTTTTACATTCTTTTTCAAGGACTTCTAAATTAATAGCAAATTGCTAAAAGAAATTAATTGACTACATAAATGCTTACATATAAGTCGTGAACAATTAAGTAGTTCAATTATTGATTTATCTTCATGAAGTACTAATCTAGTTAGCTCTAATTCTCAGCCTGAATCACAGTGTTACCTTCATAGTGATCACCATCGCCTATGTCATAAGGACCAAATGGCTGCATCCATTGTTCCTTGGGTTCTGGTTTTGATGTCACCCCTTTGTACATCCTTAAGAATGAGGCTGCCAGGATTCCTGTGCTTGTCCTTCAGTTTACTGGAACGTTTGTTCCACTGTGCCTCCTTTCAGTCCATGTTATAAACGATGCCCCAACTGGTCAGAGATGAATAGGTTTAGCACAAAGCTGTTATGTGTGTGAGTTTAAACTATCAATGAATATGAATACCCTTGAGAAAGCTGCTTAAACAGAACTGCCCCATTTCATTATATAACTATAATTGTCATTGTTATTATCATTATTATTTGTATTAGTAGATTTATCCTTAATCCCTTTGAATTCATTCAGGACTTTCCTTTCATAGTCACATTTGCAGTGTTCTGTCACAGTTATTGATCGCTAATTCAGTGTGAATTGATTTTCTGCTCCCGCTTGGCCACGCTGGCGAGAAGATGCAGTGACCTCAATGTCAAGGGCACAGCAGAGCTGAAAAGAACTGAAAGAAGCCTGAGTCTTTAGTCAGGTATATAGTGTAGGATTCTCATGTTACAATGGGATGCCATCCTCCCTGCGGTAAAAAAAAAAATGACAATAAACATCCTCTCTGGAAATACACCATCTCTCAAAATTGGCATTTTCTCATTCAGGTAAAGGTAAATCTACCTTATGGCCCAAAACACAACCGAATCCTGAAAACCCCATTTGATAGTGGAACCCACCAACCCCCCCCCCC
>JAODJU010000033.1:8029742-8045266 GCA_026776725.1 Gnathonemus echidnorhynchus
CTGTAGGTCAGCTGTTCAAACCCAGGTGTGAGGACTCTTCAGCCAATCAGTCCTCTAATTAGTAATCTAATTAGGGATTTGTAGCGAAAACCTGCATACACAGTGGCCCACCTCTGTTGTAGACCAAAGATGTCTGTTTCTTTTTGCATTTTCTGTATTCTGCTGTAACGGCAATGGCAGTTACACCCTTGGAAGACACCTTCGAAAGTGCACTGCACATTTACTGCATTGACACATGAATCTTTTTCATAATATGAACAGTGGTTGGTAAATTACTGATCTGTATTTCTTCAAATGCCACATGACTGTCCTCTGTGGTTTAACACTGGATTTCTGTCAGGCGGGTATCAGTTTTTGAGCACACCATGTTGCTGGTGGGAGAGAATATAGTAGCACACCCACAAAGTTCCATTGTTACGTGGCTGAAAAGGGAAGGTATGCTGTACAAAATACTGTACGTGCTGCACAGTATAGCAAGTGAAGAGTGTGATTAGTTTAAGTTAGAAAACAAACTTTTGATTGTGCCAAAAACTTTATTCATTGGCTAAGGATGACTGTCCGATGACCTGACTGAGCAAACATGTTCTAGAATGTTCTCCTACACCTCCCTTTGCTTCTTCCTTGTCTCTACCTTCCACTGTGACTTTGATTATTCATTTGTGACTTTCCCTTGTCTGCAATCCACAGCTTGCCCCCTTGATTGCCTCCTCTTAGCTCATGGCCAGTTCATAGGGTTATTAAGTGCTGATGGACTGTTATGCGGGATCATTATCCTTGGAACATGATGTAATAAATACAGGGGTTGGACAATGAAACTGAAACACCTGGTTTTACACCACAGTAATTTATTTAGTATGATTTAATGCCTCCTTTTGTGGCCAATACAGCATCAATTAGTCTTGGAAATGACAGATACAAGTCCTGCACAGTGACCATAGGGATTCTGAGCCATTCCTTTTACCGAAAAATGGTCTTATCACTTTTACTTTTTTTTTACTTTATTTCAGAGATATTCTAAGTAACTCTGACTCAGGGACAAGACATGCTGGGAAAACAAAATGTTTTGTTCCGGCACCGTTTACAAATGCATAACATAAAAAGCAAACATAAAAATACAAACACCTTGCCATGTTCGGGTCACTTGAGACCCGATACCATAAAACAATATATTTAAGCTATTATGCCATGAATTTGTTAGTAAAGTATTGCAGATGAAACGTAGGCCTGCATTGCATACTCCAGAGACAGTGACCTGCAATAGGTAGCTACACAAGGGTTGCTTCCAGTGAGTAACCTGCTGAGACGTTATTTCTATATAGGGACTATATTTTTAAGAACTCACTGGGACATTATTAAATGAGAATATGTGTAATGTTCTTCTGGCTAGTTTATTATTTTATTATTTTTTTGCTTGTTAGCCGTGGTATAGGCGGGATAAACCACTTTGAGGTGTGCAGTTAAACGAAAATAATCAACTCAGTCTTAGTTAACGGCTCTCCAAGTTGTCAATTATCTTCGTATAACTGTAGACCTCGTCTCGGTTTATCCTTTACTTACAGCAGGACGGCCTACATTTATATTGTGCATTGCATAAAACCTATTAAATATTTTTTGTGTATTTTTACTGTTCAGTCTATCGTACTGAAGCTTCTGAAACTGTAAGACATTGTTTTGGTATTTCCCCAAAAGCAGAGACAGAATATCACTGTGGTCAAGGAATTCATTCATTCATTTACCATCCAGCTTGTAAACGTATGCAGGGTCGTGGGGGTCCAGAGCTTATCCTGGAAGCAACGGGTGCAAGGCAGGAAATAACTTTGAATGGGGAACCCACACACGGCAGAGATCACACATCATTCACACGCACAGACAATTTGGCAACTCCAATTCACCTTTGCATTTTCCTGGACTGTGGGGGGAAAGTAGAGAACCCAGAGGAAGCCCCTTGACAGCAGAGGGAGAACATACAAACTCCACATATGTCAAGCAAGGGCAGGCATGAGGCTACCATGCTAAAGCATGGTGTCATTCAGGCTGCTTTAGATTTCAGGCCCCATGAAAGTATGTTTTTGGGCCCCTACGTGGAATCGTCCCGGTGTCCCTCACTTTACAGCACCCCTGCATGGCACCAGCAGTACAGTAATAATACAAAACAGTAATAATGATAATAATAATAATAATGGTATTAGTATTAGTAGTAGTAGTAGTTGTAGCAGTACAGTAATAATGAAAATAACATATGGTAGTGAACTGTATCTTGAGCCAACAAATCTCTGAAGCACACAGTTTCATGAACGTCACAAAGTAGTGCGTGTCTTTGTGATCACAAATGTTTGCATTTAACTCTAATTTTTAATGCAGTGGGCTTTATGACAGTCCATTCCTAAATACGAGTTATCCGTGAGTCGGACATCGTAAATCCTGGAAGTGCCTGTATACATGCATATGATTATTACACTGTGGATAATTTAGAAATACAAATTAGCTTAACTGCATGTCTTTGGACGGCAGGAGGAAACCAAAATACCCAGAGAAAAACGCCAAAGCACATGATGACATCTGGGCAAGAACTGTGAAAATAAGACGTAGAATCCTCTCCATTTTTTGGTGCTGGGTCTGTTCTGTGCTCGCTGGAATGTAGAAAATGCATTTTGAATTGGCTGACAAGCATCATAAATTGTCTTCTAGGCTGCTGAAGCAGCTACACTCATTACATGTTAGTCTTCAAATTATAAACAGGAAGGGTGATATTGTAACAAACCAGCCATCTACTGGTCCAATAACCACTTATGTAGGCAGGGCTGCTTGTATTGAGAAAAACCCCTATGATAAAATTCCTTTTTTTCTCATTAGTATTCAGACCGTTATAAATCCAAAGCCACTGTTTACTATGGAAGGAAGGCATGGATATGTTTCTCAATGAGTGTTGGACTGCTACATTTAACGAAGAGCTGATAGAGGTACTCAACACTGAGATAACCCTGGAGACAAAGGCAGAAATTGCTTAGTTTCAGTATAATAAAGCTCCCAGCCCTGATAGGTATGTGATAGAATATAGAAAAAAAACTTGCTCATCTCTTTTTTAACCATTTTTTAACCATTCTAGGAAAATTTTTCAATTTCTCAGTCTTTGAGAGCCAAAGATTTCTTCATTTCTGAATATTGATGGTGATGATGATGATTATGATGATGATGATGATGATTATGATGATATTAATGATGATGGTTGTTGTTGTTACAGTTTTTCTCGATTGTTTTGCAGCATTTTTCAAATGACAGTTAATAATGCAAAACAACAAGTGTAATTCCTGCACCAGAATATCATTGTTGCTTCACACAAATAATAATAATAATTATTATTATAATCATTATAATTATAGGGAATGTATATTTCACCAGCAGTAAAACAGGTACAGGGGAAGTAATCCACCCATTGAAACATTGGTACAGCATTGCAGAGACTAATTTCTCTAAGAGAATAATTTCTACAGCTACCCCCCAACAACCAACGGACGCTGTTACATAATTGCTAAAGCATTTCCACGTTAAGATCTTCTCCCTTTAATAAAACATGTTACCGGTTCTAATAAGATCTGCCATTACAAATCATTTATGATTTTATGATTTATGATTTATGATTTACAACAACCCAAATAATTATGCTATAATATTCATACAAATAGAGTGCAGACAGGCCAGACAGATTATCTGAAATATTGATTACATTTATCGTCATATGGCATTGCTGAAATATGAAATATCCTTAAAGATTATCATGTATATTAAAAGGCCAGCTTTTATCAACTGAAAATATTAAGTGTAAGTAAAGATGTGCCATTATTCACTTATGCATTGCCTAGGAAAGTTCAATCATGACAAAGAAATAATAAGACTGTATTTGACCAGAAGGTGAAGTCCAAGTTCAAGAAACTGTACTTTTGGCTTTTCAGATCATGGATAAATTCAGATGCTTGGTTACAAGGGTTATTTGTCATAACAATGTTAATGGTGATCAGTAGATCAACTGCCATAAATGTGGAATCCTAATGCGTTCTTTTCTGAGACAAATAAGTACAATCAAAATTATATAAATATATAACCCTAAAGGTTATAACTGCTTTCAGCCCATTGCTATTCTATACAATGGCATGTCAAATCTATTTTAGGAAAGCAGATTTCATGATTAGCCCATTTGAATGGAAACAGCATTTCAGCCTTAAACTGAAATACCTTTCAAGTGCAAATCCAAAGAAAATGTGGATGTAAAATTTATTATTTAGAAGGGTTTGGGAGAAAATCTCTCTCCTGGGATAGGCTCCAGACAAACCCTATCACCATGTACTGAATAATGGATAGATCTCAAAAGCAACAAACTTTTCATTGACCATTTACTTAAGATTTATAGACAAGTTAAACCTCTTTTCAGGCTGTGTACCTAGAGAGCCCCCTTTGTCATAAGAAAGTATTTTCTCCTGAATGCAATGATGTTATCTATTTACAACAGAGAAACAGGGCATTCATTAGGACAAATTCCCAGTCTGTTAAGGTCATTCCAAGCTCCCCATGTTTGAGTGGGTTTCTCCAGATGCCCCATTTTGTGCAATCATCTAAAGGTATGCACTTCAGATAAATCATTGATTCGGGTTGATGAGTTTCGTGATTGTGTCAGTGTAGAAGTTAATGTCCTCTGATGGACATTCTCCCTGGAATGTTTCATAGGAGCCGTTCCAGATCACAGCAAAATCAATTGCAGAAGTGCTTTGTGGGAGTGAGTGGATGGATTCCTTGACTGCTGGGTATCTATCTATCTATCTATCTATCTATCTATCTATCTATCTATCTATCTATCTATCTATCATCCATCCATCCATGCATCCATCCTTTTCCTAACCATTCCTCTTGGTCAGAGTTGAGGGGCCCCTGGAGGTTATTCCAGGCAGCACAGGGCATAGAAGATGCCAGAATTTCTAATCTAATCATTTAATGCAGCTTCCTTTTTCCCCAAGCAAACCTGCCAAAATATTAGCAACCTTACTCCTGAAACCCTTCCTTCCGATGACCATACTTGAGTAAGTGTTTTGTTTCAGTGTCTTCTCACTGAGATAACTCATCTTTCATTTTAATTGCGCCCTTCTGTTTTTGTGTGCAACCCGTTTCCACCCCACCCGTCAACACCATAAGAAGCCTAAATCCTATTTTAATGTGCAATTTTATTCCCTTCTGTGTCACCTGATTCACCATCCTTATCTGAGTAATCATGATCAATATCAAGAACTGTCGGTATATTCTTACTTATTATGAGATAGTAATTTTCAATCAGTTATACAGTTGAGTTATACAGTGTGCCTATTTTATGTTATAAATCGGAACATTCTTTACTGCGCTAAGGTTTATCAGCTTTCACTGAAAACGGATATAAAATTTCATCTGCTTCAATAAATAATAAAATAAAAATATATTTTACTCTTCCCCTCCGACACCACTACTACACAGAGCAACAGTTCAGCTATGCCACATTAATATAACAACAAAGGACATACATGTACTCCAACTGGCTTCACAATTCAGACAATGATCTTTGATCCCTTAAGCTGCGAAAACTACTGCTAAACACATTCAGTTCAGGGTCTGGAATTATAACGTTACTTTCCTTTCAGACCAACTTTGTGCTTGCTTGAGAATAGGGCTCTTTTATCTTGCCTATGTATGTCTGTAAAAACCTTTGCATTGTTTTGTTTAAAAGATAAGTGTGTGAATTCCTATTTAGATCCAAAGGAATGGGTACAGAGGTTAGCATTTATCTCTAACCACAAGTGGCCAGAGGAAGCCAACACAACTCATAAAGAGATCTTATCTAAGAGGGAAGTTGAAGAATATCCCTCTCATTCGTTTTGTTTCACAGCTGTGTTGTCAATTCTGAAAACTTGTAATCTTTTAGTTTTTCATTTCCTTGCTTGCAGTATTTATGACTGTACCTCTCTTACGGTGTGTTTTTTTTTAATCTTCAAAGTCAGAATCACAGTCTTCAAAGCCTGAAATAGTTCGGTGTAAATGCCTCTTTAGTCAAATCTTTTTATGGAAATCGTTAACTCCAACCGTCTCATTAAAATTATTCAAACTATTCGCAGGTGATGAAAGGACAAATTTACCTAGTCAAGCCATGAGCCATGTCTGCATTTTCAGCATCTTCACTTCTGCTGGAATGAAAAAATCTACAGTTTCAATGTAGTTTTAAGCCACATCAAAAGCATTGTAGAATGGGCTTTAACTTTTTAAACTTTCTCTTTAGGAATGTACTTGTGAAATTAAAAAAGCAATACATCCATTCAACCATCTATATTATATGTATTATCATATTTTGTAGGAATACCTAACACATCAAAGGAACACAAGAAAATATTTATTACATTTGATTTGCTACTAGAATGTGGCATTAAATACGGCTATGATCTTAAATACTGCAGTGATTAAATACTGCTATTCAACCATTAAAAAGTGTTTAATAATATTGTTAATAGCACAGTAGTCCAGTTAACTATAAAGTGTAAAACCCACATTACACTCATTCTTGAGCATTAATACCAACAACAATCAATTCAATGATATATTAATATTCTTTATATATTATTTATATTTACTTTCACCATTGTAGTGAAAGGTATCTTTCTACAAAAACTGGAGCAGGATTCGTTGAGGATCCAGACCAGCAAATCTGAACAGCAAGTTTCTAAATCACGTCCTGCCCCTATCTTTCTCTGTCTTTCTCATTCATTCTCTCCTCCCATCCCCCAATCTGAATGTGCACCGCACCTCACTGCTCCCTCCATTTCAATCAGTACTTTTATGGAGCTCTGGAGACCTGCCTGGCTGTCTGCCATAATCTCTTGTAAGGTCACCCCAGACTTTTCCATTACTTTGAGGTGGAATCCAGAACTGGGAAATCTCTGCAATGGCCTCAGAAAAGACCATTCTAGATATGTATTCATTGCCAGCCTTTGTATTTAGTATTTCATCGTTTTTTTTAATCGATCTGAGTATTGGAAAAAATTAGTCCCTGAAGTGGGTCTGTAATTTTTAGTTTGTTACGCAATTATAACTTTTAGGTAAGGTAAGCATGCCCTGTTTACTTGTAAAACGTTTCTCATTCACTGTCACCAAATATGCTGTCACCAGCATAAAGCGGGTTTACTGATTTCTTACTGCTTTAGGTGTCGGAGAGGGTAAAGGAAAACACGACTTCCTTTTATACACAAATCAATATAGATGCACAGTTAATCACATTTGGATTAACATTTGGATTATCAAACATCATGTCTCCTGAGGTTTCAAGTGCTGAACTAGTAAGTATTAAAACCTGCAGCTAGAAATCTAAATTGAACCTCTTATCTCTGTAAAAACCCATTTGAAGATAAAATTTACCTTTTGTTGTGCTTTACATTAAGCATATTAGAATTAAATTTAACATGCCATGTACTAATGATACTCTAATGATAGCATTCTTTTATATAAAAACAAATATAAACATTCTTTTCTGACACCCTCTTTCATTGTTTTGGAAATTTTCAGCTAAATCAATTTAGAAAATAAGTAATCACAAAAAAATAAAATCTATTTGAAAAAATATTAAGCATGAGGTATTCTTAGCATTATATATCCAAAAATTTAAAATATTTTGGTGAAATGTGCGCAGGTTTCAGTGCTGGAATCATGCAGAAAAACAGCAAAACCAAAGATGTTTTTGTGTGACACAGTGACTCACCCAGAGCACTTCACTGGGTGAAGTAATAAATCTTGATTGAGTCAAGAATAAACCCCATTTACAATGTGCAAGTGTGTCTGAAAAACAAACGTGTGGGGGGGGGGGGTATGATTTTTAAGTTTTTGAGACTTGAGGTCTGTGATACCCTGAAGGCTAACAAAGTTATGGTTGTGTGTATAACTGTCACATGTGATGCATGCTGTGACACAAGCTTGAAAATACTCAAGATTTACTGTGTATCATTAATCAATGACTAAACAGTGTTTTTATATCATATTTAATAACATGAGAACAGTGTTGCAATTGTTGGAACATCAGCAGCAAGATAATTTAAATCAATCTGTCATCCACACCCAAATCTATAAATTGACAAAGGAGAAAAGACTGACATTTCAAATGAATTATGGTGTGAAATTTTTGAAAATTCTCATCCTTAGATATCCGTAAGCAGTACATATGCAGGTAACTGTGTGTGAAAAAATAAAAATGTATTTACACTGTCAGTGTACCGCATTTCTACAGTAGATAACAAAAGACGGAAAGTGCACAAACAAACCAGTATTTGTAGTCTCACATTAATTAGTAACAGCCAACCCACACATTCCCAACTGGGAATACTACACTAAAAATAAAAAATATTTTAACCAGTAGCACAAAATGCAATCGAACACAACAAATTCCATTCCTATGCTAATAACACAGTTACACAAATTGACTTGTTTTAAAATTGAGATAACCTCCCTTAATCAGACTTTTATCATTTCAGTATTTGGGGTCTATGGCTTGTTGACCAGTGTTGTTTGTGCAAAGAATGTCAGCTTTGGTCAATTATGAGCATATCGCCATGGCATGATTTGGGTTTTGAAGTTTTATTGTTCAGTCATTTGCTGTTTCACAGTTGCATTAGCCAGATCATTAGCCACAACTCTGAAAGGAAAAAAGAACTTAGCTAATCGACGCGTGACTAGGGCCCACTGAGAATTGCCCCAAATAATTTTCTTTTGCCTGTTTTTTGTTTTGTTTACCACCAATCTCTATATCGTTTGCAAAACCCTTTAATATATGTTCCCCACTGCAATCCAGAGCCCTGTCTGGAATTTTCTTCTTTCTTTTCTACATTGTCCCCCATGCTTTTTATATTGACATTTTATTATATTTTTAGTTAATTGCAGAACAGATCTTTGGAGGCTAGCTGGTTGCATGGCTATCACTTAAGACTCATTCAGATCCTGCTTCCTGATCTTCCTGTAAATGAAGTTTACTCGTTTCCATTGTCTTTTCATGGCTTTCCTCCTGTAGTCCAAAAAACATCCAGCTAGATAAATTGTTGTCTCTATATTTCCCATATTTTGCATGGGAATGCACCCTGTGATGAACTGGCAATCCAGAATGTCCTACTTCCTGTTCTTCCTGGAGCAAACTGACTGGCATAACTCTGTGACTGTGAGGTAAAGCTGTTTTATGATTTAAAAAGTAATAGTAGGTTAAAGAGTTTTTGTGGTCTCTTGCACTATTGTGACATAGCTACAGGCTTTAGAACCTATACAACGAGATGGGGGGTAGTTCAGGTGCAGAGACTAAAAGTCCAGACCAAGATTTAGTTTCAACCAACTAGTTGAATACCCTGTGACTGAGACACTTTATACTCAACGGGTTGGTTGAAAGAAAATCTTGGTCTGGACTTTTACTCTCTGAACTTGAATTATTCACCTCCAGGTGGGGGAAGGAGCTCTGGATGTCCTTAAATGTGGCAAAGTCAGATGATGAGTCCCTGCATCAACTTCACCGTGCCTCTTTTTCTCTTACCCCCCCCGAACAGGCATCTTGATCTTTAAATCTATTCCCTGTTGCAGCTCTTCTCACGACCTGATGCCAGTTTTGTTTTCCAGAATGTTTTGCTTGTGCCACAGCCAGAATGGCCACGTTTTGTTTTTGTCCCACCCACAGATTTGTTCAACCCTTCTCCATACCCAAATGAAGTCTCTGCTTCTCCATCCCAAGTTGACTGTGACCCTGTACTGGATAAACAGAACAGAAGATGGGTAGATGTTGTTGTAGGTGCCTGTAAGGCTACAATATCAGTCAGATTTATGCCCAAATAAAATTTGATCCAGAAAAACTCTTTCCTAATACACAAAATAAATATATGGTAAAGGATTTACTGCAAAAAATAATGGTCACATTAAAGTAACAAAAATATATATATATATATATTTACATCAAATTACAGAACTCGCCCCCTTTTGTGTAATAAATATTTAGTCTGACAATCCTGTCATTTCACAAAGCCTGTGGAGGCACTGAGGCTTGTTGAAGCATGGATTCAGTCACGGAGAGATTGGTGCTGATGATAAAGTAACTGCTGGGGCTGAATTCAAATGATCTCTAAGAAATAGAATATTACAGCAGAAACAAAGCATCACAGTCAAATGCTGCAGCCAAATGTCTGCCAGCAAAAAAAAAAAGCTGAAAAAAAAATCATACAATAACTAAATGTCATTGTGGATAAATGCAACACACAAGTATTTATTTGGCATAGCTGGATTTTATAAAATGATTTGTCTGACATATGCAGGGACACACTCTTCTAATACATGTTTCACAGACCTTGATATAATTATGATTCATTTCTTTCACTCACTGTAATCTGAATATTGTTTTGACAACTGTACCCTTGTTTTACAAAGGGTATAAAGGCATCTTATTTTATGCAATAACATAAATTACATAATCTATGCAATATAATGAACAAACAGGAGAGAAATCAAGTCACTTGAGAAGTATTTTTAAAAATAAATCCAAGAGAGCTTGGCACCATGAAAGCTTAAAGCCTTAAATTACTTCATAGGCAGCTGGACATGGAATGCATGGCAGACAGGAATACTATACCACAGCAGCACCAAACACAGTGAACAAATAACTTTGGGGATTTTCTCCTGATTTGACTCCTTATTCAAATACCGATGTCCTAACCAGCAGGTCGGCTTTTTCTAATCAATGCTTATTAACCCAGGGCAACACACGAAATACATCTTCTACTGGAATCCGTAACGGTTTCCATATTTAACTTGAATATACTTACATGTCACATTATATTTCTTTAGCAGCTGCTTTTTACATTTATCAGAAGGGATGTACGTTTTTCTTTTGAGAAATCCCTGGAGGAATTGGGGGTTAAGGGCCTTGCTTAGGACCCAATGGCGAAATCACTCTGCCAAGCCCGGGATTTGAACAGTCGACCTTCTGATCACAGACACAGCATGCGAACCCCCTGAGCCGCACACCGTAGAGAAAAGAATAATCTATAAAGTGAGATTTTTTGAGACTGTCTGCATTTCATCTTCTGAGAATCACTGACTGAATGACGCCTTCCTGTCTTCTCCAGTAAAATATTAACTCTATAACTGGGTATCAGCATATTTCATGGAATTCAGAAACAAGTTTGCACAATGTGCGGAATGAAATTATAACTGCAACTAAGCATAACATGCCGCTTTCACATTTTCTGATCCATTAAGTGCTAATTTGGATAAATACAAACATATATATCACATTACAGCTTGAGGAAAACAAGACAACATACTAAAAATATTGCTTTAACTTAGTCTGTCCCACAATGTTTTATTGATCATATGTTTCACAAACCCGCTCAGACCAACAGAGGGATTGTTCACAGAGCCTTTATTTAACTGTGTGGACAGAACCGTGACTGGGAGCGGGCAGAGACGTGGTCATGCAGGCAGGGTCGAAAACCAGGAGATCGGGAACAAGCGGCAGGCCGGGGTCAGGATTTGGATCCGTAGCCGAGGTCACAGGCAAAGGGGTCGATCACCGGGGGGTCCGTCTGAAGACACAGACAAGGCACACGGGAGACTCATGAGGAGGAAGATCGAGGGGAGGAAGGGCAGGAGGGAGGTTGAGATGGGTTGCAGGGAGAGTCGGGCAGGGCAAGCAGGGCAGAACGGAGCTATATGGGAGACAGGAAAATGAACGCTCAGTATGTCTTTTTGCATCAACAATACCTCACACCGGGCTGCGGTGTCGTCGGGCTTTTATCTAACGTGGAGTCCCGGTATTGGTCGGGGGCAGCCTCTGTTTTCACTCTGGAACACACCTAGCGATATGTCAAAATTACAATTCTCCTGGTTCAAGCATGGGGCAGCTATTGATATGGATAAGGTCATATGGGTTGGGATCCCCCATAGGGATCAAGGCAAAGCACATGCATACACTGCAAGCAAGTTATAGATTCCAGTTAAATTGAGTGGTTTTGAATTTTATATATATATATATATATATATATATATATATATTTGAAGACAGGAAGACAAGACCATGCATTCTATATGAACCTGTCACAGAAAAAAATGGTTAATTCCTGGGTGCTTAGCACAAATTCAAACAACATGCAATGGCCTTTGATACAAAGAAGTTCTCAAAGAAAGCTGTGCTTGAAGGACATCGCTGATGGCTGCCTTAGGCAGTGAATCCATGCTCAGCTTGGTGTCTAGTGCCTGTGTCTGGTGAGCACCAGTAACTTTCATGGAAAAGGAGAAACTTATTTAGAATCCTATGAAGTATTAATAACAAACTATTTTACAAAAGAGAGGATGGTGGCCCTGCAGTGGGTTGGTGGCCCTGCAGTAGGTTGGTGGCCCTGCAGTAGGTTAGCAGCCCTGCAGTGGGTTGGTGGCCCATCCTGGTTTACTCCCTGCTTGGTAGCTCCGCACCCCCATGACCCTGCAAGCAGGTATGCAAAATGGATGGATGGATGGATGGATGGACTAAGAACTTCCTAATAAAATTACATGGGAGCTCTGAACTAATTTTGTTAGTTTATTTCTTAGGCTTTTAGCTGACTTTTACTTACTGCGATTCATTAAATTAAAATCAGTCTTTTTCTTTGAGTCCTTGTAAACCCCTTGGTATTATACTGTATGTTACTTTTTAGAATTGTGGCAATAGCCAGTTAGTTATAATGAGAAGATGAAAATATGTCTTCATAAAAGAGCCCAATTGGTTCTCTTGCTGAATCCATTCATCTTACAATCTCTTGTCCTGTGTTGACGATCAGTAAAGAGAAATGTATATAGATTTAAACATCACATTGGTGATGATGCTGCTTAAGTCTTTGTGTGGGTGGTTTATATATTTTGCTTATATTTTCTATATTTGCTTCTTTACTCTGATATCCACCTACCACCAAACACATGTGGTGTTTCCACAACAGCCACTGTGAGGCTGTACCTAGAAAACGGCATGTTATTTCATTCTGTTTGCCCCCTGCCATGTGCCCAAGGAGACGGTGCAGGGTCACTGTGACCGAGTACAAAGTGGGTAAGAAAATGAATAGAAATTTGTCATTTTTTTTTTGTTTTTCTGCCACCCATGGATATTCGCCAAAGATGGCATTATTTGAACTACTATGTAAAGCAAATTAGACAATGTGATATTGTTACACATGATGCAGTACATTCACTTTGTACTATTCACATGCGTCTTCAAATCACAATTGGTGGCTTCATAAAATTTTGTTGGATACTTAACCTTTTCTCTTAACCTCATAATGTAAGCTTTCCTTATTTAACGCTGCCCAAATATGTGAAATTCTATGTGTCATGAGAAATATAAAACGACAAAAATAGCAAGTGAGATTTTACTCCTCACTGGTCTAAAAATTGACTGTGAAGATTTCTCTCTACAGAAACTGTTTCTGCAAAACAGTAATGAGAATAAACTGGTAATTAATTTTAATTGCCACAGTTCTACACTGGATCAGTGCATACATTTATAGTGCACACATTGATATTATATTTCCATCTTGGCTGACACTCCTAGAGCCCATAATTGCACATGAAGAACTGTAGTGGATGAAAAAAACTCTCTGGAATTGCTGTGACAAGGGCAGGTGCTTCAAAGAAGAACCTGAAACCAAGTTTAGAAAAAAATTAAACTGCCAAATATGTAGTTAAATTACAGCAATTGTACAGCAAACAGATAATGTTTAAAGAAATATATACTGTTCTGGAAAGACATACATTTCAGCTATAATAACCTAAGTTATGCTACTCGAGATGATACTGAAGTGTGACATTTGCTGTGAGTCCTACCAACCCACGTAGTATTTTCCCATAACCAAGCCAGCTTTTGAGGTGTCTGATCTCTGTGCACTCGCTGAACTGCTTATATCCTCCATTTGGGTGGCAGGTCCACTCAGAGTAACTCCACATGCATGCCTTGCTAAGAGCAATGGGCACTCTTGTAGGTTAAAAGCAGATCCAGAATAAAATATTCATGTCAAACAAAAGGAATCTTATCTTACTCCATAGGTGGGTCTAGAACCTACTTAGGGGGCTTCAACCCCTATTTCTTGTTTCAGCCCCCTTGAAAAATATTTTTTCTAAAACCATTTAGCATGTTTTCTTTTAAATTTGTTCCCCTGGCTTGGCAAACTTTATCAGCTAGGGGGATCTGTCATGCCTAATCTCTTCCCCTGTCCCAATTCCTTCCCCCATCTCTTGGTAAATTTAATCATGGGGGGGGTGACATCCCATATACTGCAAGATTATCTAAAATGAAAGAAAAAAATTTGTAACTGCATATTATATTGAAAGAAAAGTACATTAATTAATTGCCCTTCTTCCACTGCATGCTTTTTCTCCATCAATATGTACTGTATTTTTTATTTAATATTAAATCTAAAATTTATATGGGTACTGTAAAAAATTATTGTGAAGGTCCCTGACATACAACTGCATTATTGTGCTTGATTTGACCCTGCTGGAGGTGTTTCTGTCACCCTGCTTTCATCTCCACAAAGTCCTAATGAAAAGTAGTCCCTTTCAGGCTTGCATAAATCCATATAAATAATCTGATTAAGATGCAACCTCTGGCAAGCACTTCGTGTCTCTCGGTAAAGCGGAATATTCATTTGCAAACTTCCTTTCCTAACTAAAAGAACAATGCATTCTATAGTTTTTTAATCAAATTAATTAAAGTTTATTATGAAATTTAGTGAGGCAGGAACGTTTTAGGTCCTTGTGAGGTACTTTATTGATTTAGTTGGATTACATTCATGTTCTGCTCTCCATGCAGGTGTGAAAGAGGGAAGACACATTTAGTGCATGGTGTTGGTGTGAATGGGTGGTAATCATGACAAGCAGATGGTGCAAGAGAGGCAGCAGGTTATCAAACAAACATAGCAGAATACTTTATTTGGGTCTGGGATATAATCAAACAAGATACATTGTAATAATACTGAGGTTTCCAGTAAATGGTGTCTACTGGGCATTCCAGTTTCCTGTCACAGAAATCCTAGTGAATGTAGTAAGCCAATTAAAAAAACCTTTGCTTTGTTGCAAATTATAGTATAGCTAGCAAAAGAGGCATAAGATCTAATTATAATGTGCCAACTTAAAACACTCCATTTAAAACTCGAGGCTCTAGGTCCTACTGGAGAAAATCTATCAAAAAGATAATAATGAACATAATGCAGTTACTGGAAACTGGTGTCCCAGAGAATGCAAAGCATTCATCTATACAACTTTCCTCAACTGCAAAAACTAAATAGATGGAGAGCATATTGTAATGCAATCTCAGAGACTAAAACCCCAGGAAGGAACCTCACCTACATCACTGTAGAATCTGTAGCGAGTTTTTTTGAGTCAGCAACATTCAACTTAATGCTTCTTTCACTGATAGGAAATTATACTGTAAAATCATTTTTACAGTAAGTGTTATGCTATTACAACACTGATGCTATACT
>JAODJU010000033.1:8083943-8110159 GCA_026776725.1 Gnathonemus echidnorhynchus
TCGGTATCGGCAGATATCCAAATTCAGGTATCGGAATCGGATCGGAAGTGAAAAAATGTGGATCGGTGCATCCCTAAATATATGAGATATTTTGATTATAGATCTTTTTCTTCAGGGAATTTAGATCTAGTAAAGCAGAGAAAATGCAGTTGTGTGTGTTTTTTTTTTTATTATTATTATTTTTTTATAGGTGCTTGCAAAATGCACTCTTTTTATCGAAACTAATAGTATTTTGTTTTTCCCCATTTTATTATTGCTGTTTTTATCAGGGTATATTTGAAATTAGTTGGCGTGACCGCAATGAATCGTTGTAACTTGACTAGCTGTTTCTGACGTCAGCACCACTTCAGAGTTAACACCCTTGTCGGGAAAAACAACAAATTCACCGTACACTGAGTTTGCTCTGCCTTATTTGGCCTTGTTCGTGCTTTACATGCCCCTGCATGCTGCTATAGTAGAAAACAATGTAATACAATGAACATCCATATCTGAACAATGAGTTCAGTCATTTAAAAAGTTCATTTGTTAAAGAATCAAATGAATACAGCTGAGTCATATAATGTATCCTTAAATACTGTGTATTGCAGTGAGTAAATGGGATATATCTGGGGATACCAATTTTTGTGTAAAATTGTCATGATTGATGAATTACTGTTAATTAAATATCAGTAATTTTACAATAGGGACAGAATGGGTTTGCGGTGGTGTAATGGGTAGCACTGTGATCTCGCACTTCCCAGATTGGGGGTTCAAATCCCTTCTCTGTTCTGTATACAAACTTGCATGTTTCCTTCTTATGCAGTGAAGTTAGTTAATGTCTCTGAATTGTCTATACACTGCGAATGGATATGCGTGTTTGTGTCCTATGCGCTGGATCTCATACAGAGTTTTCCCAAGGTTTTGTGCCCTGTGCTGCCTAGGGTAATATACAAAGCTGCAGTCATTTTAAATATGCTGTCTATTTGGAATCAGATTTTTCTTACTGGGTCAGAGACTTGCATTAAAGTCTTGACCATCTATCTCAACCTGATGAACAATCTCTAACTGCCAAGGTGTTTTGCTTGAATTACAGATTATATAGTGGCAGTTCATATGCAGATAATGGATCATGTGTGGTCAGTTAATTCGGTAGTTGGTATCAGCTTATTGTTAATACATAGGAATATGTATGGAATCGAATGAAAAAGAAGGAATCTTATTTGTAATTTGTCTGTTTTTGTATTTCAAAGTTTAAACACTATTTCTTTGGGTTTGTCCGCTAAACTTATGAAGTAAGATCAGTAAATTAATTGCAACCACATTACCTAATTCAGTTAAAAGCAACTGAAGAACTTGCATTACCTATGAACTATGTTTTAAACGCCTTGTGGTTTGCTCTGCCTCACACCCCGATGGAAGCTTTTCAGCTGTAACCTGTCAGCCGTTTTTAATTTTGTCGCCCATTTAATTGATGGTCTTCATATACATTTGTCCACTGGAGAGTCTTGGATTGTTCTGTAAATTTAATGTAAATGTACAGGATCTTGCTAGGGAATGAATAGTAGGCAGCTTGCACATGCTCATCATAATACATAAAGACATAAATAACTGTGGTGCTGCTGTGACAAAACAAGCATGAAGCTTGGTCAGCCTAAGCAGTCAAGCTACAGGACGAATTTGTGCCGGCAGCGTATCTGTGTGTATCCCTGCTTTTTTAAGTAGTCTGGCAAGACCCGTGTGTCTAGAGTAAACAAAGAATATGCAGTAGGAAAGCCTTGTGCAGGTAGCTAATGGTTCTGACGTTTAGCAGTGTGGACATTCTAGGTCAGTCTTTAACATGTTTGTTTAAATATATGAACTCCTAACTGATTAGGTTGAGGATTATAAGCAGTTCAAACATTATTTCTTTATGGATAAAAACAGGTGCTTGGTTTATGCAGGCTAGTGATATACTCTGTGGTATTCTTAATGATTTTTTTTTTCTAAAACTGATGTTTTTAAACGGTAGCATTTAACCTATATTGGATAGATGTTCTTGATTTCTTTGTGCCATTCATTGTAGAATGATGGTTAAAATGCTGTGTGCTCAACGAATGGAGCTACATTCCATAAAGATTTAATATTAGTTAATAGTAATGGTGTGTGCCTGTAAATTTTAATATTACAGAACACAGCATTTGCACACACATGAATGGATGTTCCATTTTATTTAAGTTTAATGGCAGATCTGGCAATTTAAAAAGAACCAGACCAAAATGGCTTTAGGAAATCAGCTATCATCTTTGTTTTCACCTAAAGCAAGGATTAGCTGTGCTTTAGTCTTTTCTGGGACTCTGTGATCTTCATTTACGCTTAATCATGACCAGTGAAGTATAACAAAATGGGTACACATAATATTTTTATTATTTTGCTTACTACAGTTGAGTGTTCTTCACTGTGGCTTGGATTCGCTTTAGGACTTAGGCTGAGCACTAGCTTACTCCGCCAAACTTGTTCTGTTTGTTTATGTGGCTGAGAATGCTTCATTTATACTGCACCACACTAACATATATAATGTTTATGGATTGGTTCTGTCGGTAGCAGCATTCAGTTATTTGAACAAGTTACAGGCCATTAAAGAGCTGAAAAAAGAGAAATATTTGTAATATAAGAACATTTCAGAACAGAGTTTCACTATGGCAGCACATTGTTGGAGTGCTGGTGTTGTCTGATAAACATGCTGCACTGGATCAGCCTTGTCTTTCAAGGTCAAGGGTTAGGCTGTAAGCTGCAGAGGGCTCTCTGTGTGATTGCTGCCAGCAGTGTGCTCTCTGTGTTCCTGCATTTGATAAGGCTCGTGTTTGTAGTCTAAACACCGACACTTTCATCAAGGAGAACCTCTGTGAGACTGCCCCAACCAGTTGGCAAAGTGCATCATGTCTCGTGTTCTTGAAGCAAGAATGATAGTGTGTTGCCAGCACTTAGCATTTAGTTTTCATTTTCTTCCAGTTTAGACCCTGCAATTTCGAGGACTTGGTGTTGCAAGTAATATTTTGGTATATAGGTTCTTAGACAATGTGCTTCAGTTGTTAACTACAATAGAGGTAAATTAATATATAAACATTAAGACCATAACAGCCCGCGCAATCTGGTTAGCAGGTCTTGAGAATTTACACTGATGTTTTTTTATATCACAAAAAATGTCATGTGTACTTTCAGATATTTAAAAAAAAACCTTTGAGGTGACTGTTATAAAGGCAAATGTACCAAAGGGGAAGAGACCAAAAATACTGGGTGAAGCCTCTGAGCACTGCCTACTCTACAGACAGTCAATTGTAAAAAAGGAAGAAAAAAAAATGAAAAGAAAGCATGGCAAATATAGTCTGTATTTGTGTCCTTCCATGCTATAATTCTGGCAGAGCCATGTCGAGGAGAAACGTAAACAGCCGCTCATGATTCTTTTCTAATTCAGCCTTGGAGGAGACCCCAGTATGACTGATATCGCCTTGTTAGTGGTACAGGTGCAGGTGATAAACAGTTCATTCCAGATGCAGTGACAAAAGAGGTTTAGACGTTCTTAGAGAACAAGAAGCTGGGTGTCTGGGAGCGGTTCTCATTTGATTCCAACTGGAAAGACCGTAAGTCATCCCCCAGAACTTCCGAAAATCTGCCAAGAACAACTGGCAAAATGCGACCCAAGCTGATGTGGCTGCTTTTAGCTGTTATTGCTGCCAAATGTGCCTCCGCCAACTGTTGAATTCAGGGGATATATCTGCCATCAAAAATATTTATAATAACCATCTATCTTCCAACTGCTTATCGTGGTCAGGGTCACCTGGAGCCTATCCCAGGCAGAATAGGGGACACTAGGCAGGGAGAGGATGCCAGTCCATTGCAGGGCATATGCACACACACATCATATTCCACACTGTCTACAGGCAATTTAGAGATGCCAGTTAGATGGGTCTGCAGGAAGAAACCTGCACAGCAGCATGCAAACCCCACACACCGAACAGAGATGAGACTCAGACCCAGATAGTGCTACCTGCTGCTCCAGTGTCCAGCTGCCCTCAAGCCAGTGAAGAAATTTATATGAATATGTAACTGCTTCACTGTTTAGTGTTATTTTCTTCATTTTTTCGCAATTAGCTTAGATATTTCAGCAAACTTTATTTTTTATTATTTTTTTTAAATATATAAAGTTTGCATAATTGTTTTTAGTCCCACAATCCTCACTCGGTTATGTGCTGTGAAGAAGGTGAAGATCATTTTGTAGTTCTACAGAATGGGACACTGGGAGGCCCTGAATTCTTTTGCGAGGAGTTTTAACAAGCTTGGAAATTGGATTGCATCTCGACGTCTGGGTTCTTATTGAAAATACCACCACTATTATTAACCTACTGTAGCGATGTAAGTAAGCATTGTCATCCTGTCATTTTGCTTGTAAAGTATTTTAAAACGCAGACTTCTGACTTTACTTCCAACATTGATGAAGTAATTCCAAGATTAGGGAATACAGGATCTAAGGGACCCATTCAATTTGACCCTCTCTTATTAGTTTGGAATAAGCTGACTGTTTGAATAATAAGCTGCTGTTGGCTATTTTAGGTGCTCTTGTGAGTTTCTGCTGTCAATGACGTATTTAAGAATCAGGTTGAAGTTCAATCGCGGTGTTCCAGTACCCTAAAGCAGAATGTTTCTCTTGCTACATTGAGGAAGCTGTTCCTGTGGAACAGCTACAAGAGGCACGTGGACGCTGGAACTGCCACAGTTTTGTCCAACATTAACCCGTGTCAGATGACGAGTCTGTTGTTATGAAAATGTCTTGGGCAAAGACCTTTTGAATACTATTTAAAGAAAAATGGACTAATGTTGAGTAATGGACATTAAAGCCTGTTCAGAATCGGTGCTTTTGCAATTCAACCACTCCTAGTTATGATTAATGACAATAGATGGTGACAAAGAGGAATAAAATGTATTTTTTCCTTTTTGTTCTTTTTTTCCCCTGCATGTAGGCTTGTGTCCTCTGTGCTGACCTCATGGTTTAACCAAGAATAAAGATGAGTATAAGCAGTGATGAGGTCAACTTCCTGGTGTACAGATACCTGCAGGAGTCTGGTAGGTTTGGTAACAAATATGAATTTAATGACCAATTCCTTTAGCAATGTTTGTCTTTTGAAGTTTTTATTGACTCTCAAATAGTTTTGCATTTATTTTTAATAAGTTGCAAGCATTTACATTTTTTCGTTGCAGGTTTTCACATGCATTATTTTGATTTCGTGGCATGAATACAGGCTTGAGTGCACTCGCTGAAGCATTTTAATGTCATTTCTAGGGTTTTCCCATTCCGCTTTCACGTTCGGCATAGAGAGCCACATCAGCCAGTCCAACATTAACGGAGCCTTAGTGCCCCCTGCTGCCCTCATCGCCATCATTCAGAAGGGCCTGCAGTACGTGGAGGCAGAAGTCAGCATCAATGAGGTGAGCGTGAGCGTGAGCGTGAGCGCGAGCGTGAGTGTGAGCGCGAGCGTGAGCGTGAGCGCGAGCGTGAGCGTGAGTGTGAGCGCGAGCGCCGCAGAAGGCAGCTTAACCTGTGGGCTGTTATCTTTAAAAGTCATATGGAAGATTGAATCTGAGCAAAATTCCACATTAACACACAGGAGATGCATCCATTGTCAGCAGACATACCCAGTTAAATAGTGACTAAAGCAGGTATTACAGGTGGGGTTACTAACAGCTGGCCTATTATAATTTATAAATATAAAGATGAATATGAAAATAATGATTTTAAATACAGTATATTTCCGAGATGATTTCTACGACATTGTTCAGATTTACTTCCTCCAAAATTATTTCACCATTAGAGAGGAAATGTTGCCCTTTGGAGTCTAGAAAAACAATTAAGAAGCCCTGTTAAAGCAATTATCAGTTTTTACAGATGTTATTCTATGATTCATGGCCAGAAAATTGCTGGCTGTTGAACAAATAGCCATCAACCATAGTGTTTTAATTAAAGCTTACTAAGTCTTGCAGGTGTATGCAGTGCTTGACAGTTTTTTTATGTTCTAAATTGTTCCTCTGCATTCACATAGAAAGTACTTCTGCTTTACTTGAAAATTAAGCATAGAGAAATCTGCCAACTCGCACTGACTTTGATTAGAGGTACAGGTTAAAACATTCCAGAGGCCACTCCCATTAATTAACTTTTAGGCTTAAGTTTTGATAAGTAAAATCAGTTTTTAGGAATGTGTTTGTACCCTGGACTTGCTGAGCTGCTCTTGCGTTTCCAGGACGGCACCCTGTTTGACGGACGGCCAATCGAATCGCTGTCGCTGATTGATGCGGTGATGCCAGACGTCGTGCAGACGCGCCAGCAGGCCTATAGGGACAAGCTCGCTCAGCAGCAAGCTGCCGTGCCCCCCCCTGCCGCCCCCAACCTGCAAGGCAGCACCAAGAATGGAGAGAATGCCACTAATGGGGAGGAGAATGGAGCGCATGCCTTACCTAGTATGTCATAATGTAGAGAAATGGCATCATGTGTCCTGGGTACAGTGCTATAGAGGAACCTGATGGTGGCAGAGCGGTTAAGACTGAACTTGCTATTGATGGTCACAGATTGGAATAAGTTTTGGCTAATCTGTATCTGTGGAAGCAGTTAATATATTGTCGTGCTGTGTTAATATATTGATTTTGCCACGAATCCTCCTCTGCCCTGTCAGACAACCATGCAGACATGATGGAAGTGGACAGGGATGTAGAAATTCCCCAGAGCAAAGCCATGGTGCTACGTGGCCACGAGTCAGAAGTGTTTATATGCGCCTGGAACCCTGTCAGCGACCTCCTCGCCTCTGGGTTAGTCTTCCGGGGGGATTGGAGCCTGTCTGCCTGCGAATCCTCATTACCTCAAATCTGCCTGTCTGGCAGATCCAGATGTACGACAGATAATCGCCGAACGCTGATTCACATTGAAAATTCCTGGGAATAGCTGATTTTGATTAAACGTTATCTGAAGTGTGTTTTTTTTAATTCTATCTGAAAGGACTTCCTAAGGTGACCCATGGTGTCAGAAAAAGTTAAAAGGTACATATGGGTGAATGTTACTCCTGACAATATGAGCAACAGAAGGGCAAAGCCTTCTCTAAATGAGAGGTATAAAATGGTCTCAATGGGTAGCTGCTGTCACCGGTGTCACCGTGAATGTCTGATCACACTTCCCCCCGCGGTGATCCCACAGTGCTGCCTCTCCCCACAGGTCCGGCGACTCGACAGCTCGCATCTGGAACCTCAGTGAGAAGAGCACTGGCAGCTCCACACAGCTGGTGCTCAGGCACTGCATACGGGAGGGAGGGCAGGACGTGCCCAGTAACAAAGATGTCACATCATTAGACTGGAATGTGAGTCCTGCTCCATTGGTTTTCTAGCATGTCTTAACTTGGTCACTTTTTAAATGCCAGATACCCAAGGGAACTAGTAAGGCTTTATTTTTCATATCTGAAACGCAGTTTAGAGTTTTAATTAAACTGAGTTGGACTCAATTTATATGTATGTATATATTAGTCTTGTGAAGTTTTGACTTGACTATTTCTGTGACAGAGTGAAGGTACACTACTGGCAACTGGCTCTTATGATGGATTTGCACGGATATGGACAAAAGACGGTATGACTTTTCCTTTCTGGGACCATCTGATCTTGTATTGAACATCATCTGTTTGCCCTCCTTTAAGTGATTGATATGATTTGCAGGCAATCTTGCCAGTACCTTGGGTCAACACAAAGGTCCAATTTTTGCCTTGAAGTGGAATAAAAAAGGAAATTTCATCCTCAGCGCTGGTGTCGATAAGGTAAAATTAATTATTTCCTATGCTTTAGGTATGTATATTAAATTAGGCAACTCGTATGCAACTATGTGCCTGTTGTATGAATTGGACTACAAAAATGGTGGCTTCATTCAGCAGTAACTTGCTTTTTGGAGTCAGCATGCTTAACAGAATTCAATGGCAGTCTGTATTCAGATTCTACCTACTTGGTGAAAAATACCAAGTGTACCATCACTGCAGACTTGCTGTTGATTAAACTGATATCACAAGTTGCTTTCCTGTTTCATACATATTGAATTAAATCCATAGTGAGTTACAGTTACAGTTGCAGTTACAGTTACAATTTTTACCTAAAAACCACTTTCATGGAAGTTATTGATGCAGTGTCTTGTAAACTGCGCGCACATATTCTGTGATGTGAAGGAAATGAAAGCAAGATTGTGTGCATTCAAACTTTTTTGGTGTATTTACATTTAGGTAATTCCATAATGTAATAGTTTTCAATGCTGTTTCATTTTTATGATCTTGTCAGTTCAAGACTGGCTTGTTTTTATGAAGAATTCGGGGGCTTTCACTGGTGGTCAATATTATGCCTTGTTTTTCGGTTTCATTTTTGTAGGTCACATTGAATTAGGCCCTATCAAATACAAGAAATATGAATATGCTTAATTTTAGGGAGAATATCCTATCTTTACCAAGATAAATGCATTACTGAACATCACAGCAGTCTGACCTTTCCGTTTTAAACACCTTTTCTCATCCTTTGCCTAGTGAAAGATAGCAACCTAATTAAATGGAGAATTTAAATAAATATATGTTCAACCAAACCATTTGTCAAACCTGTCTAAGAGATTGAGCATTTATGTGTTTTTAGGAAACACTTTAGGAAAGCATTTCAGAAGATGCATGTTCATAAATATTCTGCTGTAGAAATGCTTTGATGTGCAATATCAATATCCATAGTGAGTTAAGTGTGTGTTCTTCCAGACCACGATCATTTGGGATGCCCATACTGGGGAGGCAAAGCAACAGTTTCCTTTCCATTCGGGTATGTAAACAAACGTTTCAAGTGAATTGATTGTGTGTGTGGGGACCAATTGTCTCTGCAATGCCATAAAAACCTGTTATTTTAACATTGTGGCTTTTTTTCGGTCCCCACAATTTTTTTCTGGTTACTTATGGTTAAGGTTCGGTCTGGGTAGGGGTTAAGGTTGTCATTGTTGGGATTAGGGTTTTTTCCATAGAAATGAATGGATGGTCAACATAAAGATATGATTACAAGTGTGTGTGTGTGTGAGACAGACAGACAGACGGCAATCATTTACTGTGCATGTGTACTGTTCCGATGCACACAGTATCCTTGTAGATATATCCATATAATCCCTGACAGATAATACCCACTCTTCATCTCTTTTGTCCTTTTCCCAATGGTAGCTCCTGCGCTGGATGTCGACTGGCAGAGCAACAACACATTTGCCTCCTGTAGCACGGATATGTGCATCCATGTGTGTAAACTTGGCCAGGACAGACCCATTAAGACATTTCAAGGGCATACAGTACGTATCATGATATACATCTGGGAGTACTCTGTGATGTGGCCAAGGTCAGTACGCATGCCTAATTTTAACCTGCCCTTTTCAGAATGAAGTCAATGCAATCAAATGGGATCCAACTGGCAATTTGCTGGCTTCCTGTTCTGACGATATGACTCTGAAGGTAAAGTTTATGTATCGCAGTCTGTGCAGTGTTTAACTTCATAATTTCTAATTAACCGATCAGTTTCATTATGAGAAGGGTCGAAGCTCTAAGCTAACAAACTGCAAATGCGGCGGTGTCAGAAGATATGCTGAAAGTTTGGGGAAACTGTGTGTGTGTGTGTGTGTGTGTATGTGTGTGTGTATAATATAGGGGCTTTTCTCTGATAACTTGCTTCAAATATCTGGCAGATCTGGAGTATGAAACAGGATACCTGTGTTCACGACTTGCAAGCGCACAGCAAAGAAATTTATACTATTAAGTGGAGCCCTACTGGTACTGGAACCAATAACCCCAATGCCAACCTTATGCTCGCGAGGTATGTCAGTATGGACTATGTCTGATTTTTCCTCCCTACAAAATTATAATGATTTGTTCAGTGGATTCAAAGTTGTCTGTTGTTGGCAGTGTGACAGCAGCTGTGTATTGATTCCTCACAGTGCATCCTTCGACTCCACCGTCCGATTATGGGATGTAGACCGAGGAATCTGCATCCACACACTGACCAAACATCAGGAACCTGTGTACAGTGTTGCCTTTAGCCCAGATGGCAGGTACCTGGCCAGTGGCTCCTTTGACAAGTGTGTCCACATCTGGAACACGCAGGTAGGTACTGCTCTGCACATCTTGTTGCGCGTTTAGTCCATTAAATCCAGGACGGTTCATATTACACAGTTTAATATCTAGGATTTCTACCTAGATCTGTTTTTGTACTCCTACTCCAATAAATGAACGAATAAATAAATAAATAAATACCCATGTTTGCGCTGAGATTAAACTGCACAGTTTAAAAACAGTTTTAATGTGCTGCAGTGTACCTTTGGCTCCCTAAAACCTTTAAATTGTGTCCAATTCTCTGTTTACAGACAGGTGCTTTGGTTCATAGCTACCGGGGAACAGGAGGTATCTTTGAAGTTTGCTGGAATGCAGCTGGTGACAAAGTGGGAGCAAGTGCATCGGATGGATCTGTAAGTGCTTCAGGGTCTTCGTGTTATTAGGCTCCTTTAATAATACTCATAAGGGAGGTGACGAGCTCAAGGCACAGGCAGACAAAAAGCGTTTTGTGGGTGCAAAACTGGGTTTCTAGACCAGAATTTCTTTGAACTATGTAAGGGTGTACATGGTGTTGCGTCATGCTGTTTAAGGATGAATATAATTCTTAATTATCTGCAAGTTTTTATAAGCCATGATTTGTGAAGAGTCTTTTTAAAAATACATTCTTGCTTCAGTCTTGAAAGAATTGGTTATTTTAAAGTTTTTAAATATGTCAAATATACAAATACACAAAAAGACATCTTTAAACTCATAAGAATCCCACATGAAGAATATTCTCAATTGAACAGGCATATAATTTCAAGGTATTTGAAATAAGTTATACATACCATGAAGTAAATGGGTACCTGAAACACAGACAAGGTGATGTCTACATTACTTGTCGGGTGTTTTGCCTAGTTTCTGTACTGTAACAATAGGACCACATGTAAAAAAAAAAACTCATTGAAACAAGAACGATTATTATCATTTTGATAACTGTGAAACTTTAAGGGAAATGGTTTGTAAGTCTTTTCAAATGATTTGTTTGTTGCAGGTTTGTGTATTAGATCTACGGAAATAATAGTGCTTGTTGCAAGCCATGGACCGACTATGAATGTGTACATAGCCAAAACGACTGTCCCCATCACACTTACCGCTACAGTCCCTGAACCATGGCCAGCAACTGCAGCCAAAACAATCGTACCTGAGGGACAAGCTGAGCCCTCTTTCTTCAGAAGGAGGATTCCACCCACAGATGTGAACCAAACAGAAAGAAGAAAAATAAAGAGCCCATATTTGGACCAAAATTTGAAGAAAGAAAGAAAAAAAAAACGAAACCTTTTTTTTTTTTTTGGTTTGACTAACCAAAAACCAAGGATTTATACTTTTATGGGTAGATAACTCTCTGTGCACTTCATTCGGCATCAGACATTTGTTCTACTTTTAAATTTTTCATTTTTTAAGCTTACAGCTGCATGAATTGGAGGAATCAAATTATCTTCCTCAGTTTCATTTTTACTTGGACAGTTAGCAGTTTAAAAAGTCTTTGGCACTGTATGTTTTATGGTTCAGACATTGGGGACTGCTGCATTTCCCCCCCGCGCCTCTTCCTCACTTTTACCTACTCCTAAATTTTTTTTTGGCTGTACGGTTTTGCTGTTGACATCTAGGTGCAGCAGATTCTTTTAAGGGGATATTTATTCTGTGGAATATAGAGGAGAAAAAAAAAATAATGTGGGCAAAAAAATTGGGAAGATGCATTATGCATCATTTTGCTTTAAGACCATAATTATGGTTCAATAGTGCACTATTGATAAAGCGACATAAAAAATGTTCATTCATGGAACATTCTGGACAAAGGATGACTGCTGTAAGTGTATTCAGGAAGCTCCATTGTTTAATATATTTCTGATTACTTGTTGGTCCACACTGAAATTAGAAACCAGTATTAATCAATCATTATTGTATAGTCTACAAATAAATGTGCATGGCACAATTTGTTATAAATTTAACACTGCAGTTAGGAAGAATCAAATCCATATACTCCACCAGAAGGGAAAGTTTCTTTAAGTTCTCACTAAACATTAAAACTCCTGATCCAAATAAAACTTTCAATTTTTTAATATTAGCTGTCGGTAGAAACAGTACTGCAGCAACAGCCGTGGTTGTTTGTTTTAATATTAATAATAAAGCGAGTCTGGGTGCTGGGCACATCACAGAAGCTGCAGCTACTGCGTGTAATATGGACCAGACGTGATTATGTAAACAACTAAAGGAAATCATTCAATACTCATACTGAAGCTTTTCTGTTTTTTTTTTAAACCATGTGAAACATTTGTGTTTGGTCTTAATTATGTGATAAGGAATGTTTCTACTAGGCAATGGGAAAGTTATGTTTTGTCCATTCATAGAATTACCATTACCATTAGATCATAAAAGAGCACTGCATTTTTCAGATGTCTGAAAATGGAATGTTTTTATTGTGCAAGTAAATCAAGTATTATCCATAGAATTTTGTCTTTAAAGTATAGGCTTCGAAATAGCTTTATTCAGCGTTACTCAATTATCCAGCCATACAGGACAGCTGCAGCAATATTGTTTGTCAATGAAAAAAAATGGGATTTTTTTTTTTTTGCTAGAATGGGGAAAAACGACTAATATGCATCCTAACACAGACTTTTTGTGTCTAATGTAAGTGCATTGTACCACTTTGGACACTATTACATGGTCTGACAATGGCTTTAGTATTTTGTTTTCTGGCTCAAAAAATATTGTCCAGTTCCCTGCCTCCCCTGTCCATTAATGTCACATTTACCATAACTCAGAATCAGTTCTTTGTATGTGTATACCTCCTGGAGGTTTTGTACTATTTGCAAACTTTTGTAATTCATATTTCTGAATAGCTGTTACAGCAATGTGAATGAAAATAAGAATTGGACTCGCCACAGTATCCTGGACCATTTGTATGGCACGGTTTGAATCGGGTTACACGCTGCATCATAATTGCCCAGACCCATCCCTTGTTTCCTTGCTAAATTGGATTTGTTGGACTCAGATTTTCTTTCTGTTGTATTGGTCTGACTGTTGTAATTTGAATCAGATCTGAAAAAAAGTCCAGATTAAAATATATTTTGATATGAATGCTTCAGCCTTTTTTTAAAATGTAATTTTCATGCACTTGTATTGCTACTGTTAAAGTTATAGCATTTTTTTTACTTCAACAGTTTAAATTAACTGTTGCATGGTAGGGAGAGGTACTGATTGCTAAATTACTCTTAAGCTGTCCAACGAACATTGTGTTGATCAGTACAGTTTTGTTGCATTCGTTTTTGTTTTTTTTTAAATAACAATGAATTTTCCATGGGGAAATTTTTTTACGCCTCCCTCAACTTCCTCTTCATAGAGCAAGCTGTCCACAAAGGGCAGCCACCTGTTAGGGCACGCAGGGAGCTGGGGGTTAAGGGCCTTGTTCAAGGACCCACAGACATGCTGAGGATGAGTTTGAACCAGCGACCTTGTGATTGCAGGCACACAGGCTTAGCCCACTGAGCCACACCTTTTTAACTGGTAGAACTGAGAAATTACACATAAGGCCACATTCACAACACAGTATTTCTTTTGTTCCAACACCTAAGCAGTTAATTTAATTTAGCAGTCCATCACATCAAAGTAGTTATCGGCACATAAGTTTTGTGATTCCAGTCAAAAAAAGTTCCTGAAGTTTGGTAAGTTACCGTAATTGTTGCCATAAATTTAGAAATGAATTGTACAACCTCTTAGTATATCCATGGCTATTTTACTGCTGAGTCTTACAGGGATACAAGGTATTATTTCTTTTTCCCTTTTGTAAGTTGAATTATTAGCTTTGTTGTATTGTAATTAACCACTGTGCTGTGAAACAGACCGAAGGTATCCTCTACCTCCAAATGCACAGGATAGCTAATGCAGCAGATTTTCGATGATTTTCAAAGAATTGTTTTTTTCATTGTTTGATATATGCTCTGCTTATTATTACAGGGGTCTGAAAATCAAGACTCTGAATCCTGTGTTCCTGTTGGGGTGCTTTTACTGATCAGGCCGAATGTGTTACATGACCATACCTGTTATTAAAGTAGAATAGATTGTAATCCTCCAATATTGCTGCACAAAAATCATGCATCTCCATGAATCTCAGAGGAGAGGTGAGTTGGATGGCTAATAAGGGGACCTGGGGGTATTCTTCAAAGCAAGATTTCATTTGCCAGATAAGCCACATGTAAGGATTGTCCAATAGGAACGTCACTTGCCACTATTGGACAGTTTTCACATTTTGGCTTAAGTTATCCTGCTAACTGGGACATTCTGCTTTGAGGAATACCCCTTGGTCTTTGTCACCCTGGAAATGTTTCTAGTGACATCATATCCTGTTTTGTGTCTAGTAGTGTGCTTTCAAAATAAAACCACCTTATGTTAGGCCCTCACCTGCTGCGGGAATGTTTTACATGTAACCACAACTCACAAAGACACTTTTACACCTTTTCCAACTGATAAGGTGGATGCTCTTGGTCCCCAGGGCACTACAGAATGTGCCATGCTTACATTCTGCACCAAGTTGGAGTAATAAAAGTTTTATTCGTGCCATAAATTTAAATGATTGTTCTGCGTGGGCTGGCTAATAAATGGTAGAGGCAGTATCTCCCACGTCATTGAAGAAATACCCTTTTAACTTGTGTTATGACCCCTTGCATGTCTAGGGGGACTAAACGATGCAGAAGTACTGTTAAACAATCTGGCTCAATCACACACAAATCCAAGCAGAACGTAAGAGTGACATGAAGTTATGTAACAAATATGGTGGCTCAATGGGTAGCAGTGATGCTTCACCTTCAGTGTGGGAGGTTTCACCCTGTTTTCCCCGTGGGTTTCCTCTGGGCACTCCAGTTTTCTTCCTAAATTGGCCAGAGTGTATGACTGTGTGTGCGCCTTGTAATGGACTGGGATCTCACCCACGGCAGTGTTCTCCAGCCCGGCCCTCTGGGACTGCCAGACAGTGCAGTTTTTTGCTCCATCCCAGCTCCCTGCCAGACAGCCGAAAAACACAGGCTGTCTTTGAGAGTCCCCGAGGCCCAGGTTGAGAAACGCTGACCTAGGATGTCCTCCTTTCTCGTGCCCTCTGGCTCCATCCCCCACTCCACAGCAACTATGGGTAAGATCAGTGGTTGGAGATGGACTGATGTATTGCTATAGAGGACAGGAGTTTAGTGACTAGGAATCATGTGAAGCAGAGCACGCCACACGTTTCTAGCCGCAAATTAATATGAACCACCTTGAGTATTTAAAAAATAATAATAATGTAAGGAGTCAAGTGAAACTTTGTGTCGCAGGAGCTTTTACTAGATATCGATGATTTTCTGTTAAGTAGCTTATTTCATGATTTTTCTATGTTGGAGTGCCTTAACGACCCATCCCTAAGAATGAAGTATAATGCTTTTAATGTTGATTGCGTGTGATCGCTGCACACAATGCAGTGAATTATATCAGAGCCGCAGCTCTCGTGAGGGATTGCGAAAGCCATCACAGCCCCGTAAAGAGTGACTCCGCAGTGCAGTTAAGGCGCTGTTTAATGTGAAAGTAAGTGTGGGGAGAAGCGGCAAAGGGAGAATGAGGACTTCACGCTTGGGACATGTGAGATTGGATTTGTCAGAGAAGCGTGATCGAGAAATGGAGCCTGATATCTGAAGGATTGAAAAGAAATTAATATGGATTTTTTTAAAACTTCCAGCCAATGGTTGAAAACATTGTCAGTCAGGTTCTGAGATTCTGCAGTTTAAGTTTTCACTAATACAGATTTTGACATTAGTTCAACATCAGACAATGCCTGGGTAGAAAAAAAAAAAACCACTGCAAAATCTTGAAAATGCGGCTTTGTCACTGCAGTGAATCACCTTACAAAGTATGTATTAGCATGCAGTGAAGTACTTGTATGTTTTACCCTGTCACATGAAATGACAGTGTTGTACTGCGAGGTATGAAAAGTTATGAAATTCTGCTACCCAAAAGACCTGACTACCTCTGATCAATGATCTACCAAAATAAAACTCTTGTATACTTATGGGAAAATGACATTATACCACAGGAAATGTTAAATTATACTTATTTAAATCCTCTTTCTATGCTACATGTAGTGCAGAACATTACATTCAACATTATTTCTTTTTCTTTAGCATCGACCACATTAGCCAATACAAATGACATGAACTCCTGGAGCAGCAATATCTCATCACACATGAATTAAAACATTACACTGAAATTGCATTCACCCTGTACTCCAATGGAATTATGTAAACAATGTATATGCTTTGAATTAATTGAAATTCTGATTTGTTCAGTCACGTTGCAATACAAGGAAAATGTCCCAAAGTGCAATGACAAATACTGACCACTGGATGGTAGCCAAGATCTTCAGAAAAAGATATATAATGCCTTATAGTTTTAAAAAAGTGCTTGTATATTGGCACATCTTTGTAAACTATATAATTCAATTTAATCTGCACTCTGACTAAATCTGTTCTTTACACTAAATCTGTCAACTTTAAATATGGGACAGCTGTGTGGAGCCGATTGTTAGAGTAAGATCTATTCAAATAGGTGAAGTTGTAAAGTTTGTGGTATTTTATAATGAAACAAAAGTTAGTAAAAAGTCAGAGAATCGCTAAAAGCGTTGTGGTGTGTCCATAAGTATCGTAATTTTTAGTTTATTTGAAAACTATAATACGTGAAATACAACTGAGGAGCAGCAAACAAGCACTTATATATTGTATATTGATGTATATTCAAAAAATTGCTTGCAATTATGATATTAAAAGACCTTTATTTGTGATCACAATAACCACAATAATAATGTAAAATTGCCACACACAAATGACTGCTAGTTTGTAGTGTACAGGTGCTGTTGATTTCTAGAATATCAAAGATTTTCAGTTGCATACATGCCAACACTATTACACTTTAACCTTGTCAGCCCACAAACAGCAGTCCCCACTAAGAAAAATTAGTTGCTATTTTTCATTAAATATCAGTTTGATACCTTAATCCTACATTTTTCTGTTTTCCAGGAGTCAAGTAGTACGGAGGACATTGCTAAATCCGCGTCTTAGCTTTCGGTGTTTGGGGCTGCAATGTGGGCAGAAAAAGTGCAGGATATTAAACCGTAATCTGTATGGCACATTGCCTCCGGGGCAAGCATCGAGACACTGCCACGAGCCAGAAAATTTGTGATCTAATTTAGAGGCAGCGAGGCGTTTAGCCTTCTCTCTGTGGACTCCTGGCAGAGTCCACTCCATCCCCTTTGTTCTGGGGGGGGATCAGTTTTTGCCACATTTCAAATGCATCCTTATCTGCACCATCTGGGTCACATGTGACATGTTGTGCATGTTTTGTTTTTATTGCATTTCTATCTACATCCGCTACCATTCTTTCCAGAGTGTTGATAGGTGCCATCCAGCCATTGTCAGTTCTTGGCAATCCTGTTCTACCTTCTCTCTGGGTCTTCAGGCTTCTCATGTCGCTGCCAGTGGTTTTATTTTATTGTCAAAGTAGCTTTTAGCCACAGTTTCAAAAAGTCCTTTTTTTAGTTTGAGTCCAGGTGGAAGATGTTAGATTTTTCTGATTTAGAATGGGTACAAATATCAGTAGACACTTTGTCATTTCATCGCAAGTGCAGTTTGATAAAGCACGGATAAAGCAGAATTTCCTGCCATCCATTCCATCACTGTTTGGATTTTTATAGTTGGGAATATGTCATTGCAGTGGTTACCATTCACAAAAACCCAACTTAGGTGCTAAAATATAGTAAAAAGTAACTGCATGGACTGGAAAGGTACCACTTTGAGTTTGCAAGAACAACAGCTTCAAAGGAGACGAATTTCATAGTACCAAACATCTCTGCAGAAAATCAGAAGTCTCTGTGGAACAGCCTTGAAAAAAAGTTCTTAAAGTTCTTAAAGAAAGCACTGATGGAACGTGAGCTTTCTGGTGCACCTATGGAATGTACAACAAGGTTCCCCAGTCCAGATCCTGGAGGTGCCGGTCTGCGACACAGTTTGCAGATTTCCCTGCTCAGACGCACCTTGGTCAGCTCACCAGCCAATAGCCAGGTTTAGTAGGTGTGTTTTAGCAGGGAAATCTGCAGAGTCACAGACTGGCCCTCCTGGACTGGAAGTGGGGAGCTCTGTTATACAATATGCCATTCATGCTCCATGGCTAGTTGTATATTTGTTCCAAATCTAAATTTTGTAAATTGCCTATGTTTCAATTTAAATCCTCACAAATTGGATACAAAGAAATGTTCTAGACCAACATAGTGCTTTGACGGTAGCAGTTCAATGTACTCTTGTTAACCAGTTTCCTTCCTGTCTTAGGCTAATGAACTGGAACAGTAAGCAGTCCAGTAAGCTCATAAAGTCTACAGTAGGAATCTTTCTCGTTCTGTTTCTCCATCAGATTTTATTTTGCCAGCCAGAGCACCACCAGCTTGCCGTTTTCTGTTTCCTTATTAATACATAATCCTAGGTCACTGACACAGCTCATTCTCACTACATAGCTAGCATTATGCTTAGCATTAGCATTATGCTTCTACTGGGATCTCAGTCAAGTTGCATTAGTGATTAAGAAAGCTTAAGTAACAAGTGTTACTTGTTTCTTTCCGTTCTTTTTATGTTACTTTAGAACAAACAGGAAAAGAAGTTCCTGTTTGTTTATATTAAAAATATAAAGAACTATATGACTGCTGTAATTGGTAAGAAAGGTGAAGGTGAGGCAACCTGTTTCTCACTTTTACTATTAAAAGACTTCTCAGGTTGTTTCTAGATTCAAATCTTAAAACAACACAGAGTTGAGGGTGTACATTAATCTTTTACTCATATATATATATTTAAATTTATTTCACTGCCACAAGTATCCCCACGTAAATCTTGGTAAATGTGGTAATTCCTAATTGGTGACCAAATATTATGATAATGTCAAGGCTATGTAAGATGGCATTCATTTGCGACTCAATGTACCCTGGTTCGTTTCCATCTGTTAACGGGAACTTCCAATGAAACCGTGCTGTTTTTGTTACACCTGCTCCATAAATTTACCTATTCCTTCACAAAGTCACAAAGAACATGATACTCTACTGTTGCATTACTACATTACTATATTACAAAAACTAAATTCAGAACAGGTCAATGTAGAACTTCTGATTTCTTAAAATATTGTTTTTATATTATTACAGTTGATAGTATTATCTTTAATACTTTCATTAGGTAAATTATGTAATTTGATTTACTGCATCTAGCATAGTGCCGATCTAAACCAAAGTAAGGCAAATGAATATATTCATTATACTTGGGAAAATTACTAGGTTGCTAGGTAACTGAAATCTATTTTTCTATCATTATATATCCATTTTCCTGTTATGTTGGCTACTATGGTTAGAAGAGATCCCAGGGACTTTGGCAGAGTAGACGCCGCTGAAAGCTCATTTGGAAGGAGCTTCAGTGATTAAAAACTGTTCTACCGGTGGACGTTTTGTGAGGAACGAATCTAAAGCGCTGATGGCACAGCAGACTGTGGACAAACCTCAGCCAGGCTGTGTATGACTGTGAGATGCAAGGCAAAGAAAAGAATAAAATGTCAGCATAATGTGTAAGGAGATGGCTTCATCAGTACTTCACTGGAGGGTACCCTGCAGCCAGGCTATAGCATGTAAAACTCTTAATTATACATAAAAATGTCCTTATGTTTAAACTTATGCAAGGAACTGAGCAGTGGGGAAGGATTCACATGGTTAAAGGAGTCATTTGTCACATGGTTTTCAACAATCTTGGGGTCTCTCTTGTACTGCAGGGATTAAGTCTGTTCTCCTTGGAGAACCAGGAGGAAACTCCACAATGTCATGTGGAGAACATAGTAGAAACTCAAACCCAGGTCCCCCAGGAGAGAGGCAACAGTGCCGACCACTGCATCATTGTGCCACCCATAGTGGTAAATACCAATAAATACGAAGTGATTCGGAGTTCTCTTAAAGTATATAATATGACAATTCTTAACATGAATGCCAGAACACTACAAAACATTCTCAAAGATAGAGTCAGGGTAATTCACCTTATTTAGTTTAGTTGTAATAAAAAGGATTTAGTGTGATTTGCCCACAGAATGCAAAGAAGACAATA
The DNA here is from genome assembly GCA_026776725.1 of Gnathonemus echidnorhynchus. Lineage (NCBI taxonomy): Eukaryota > Metazoa > Chordata > Actinopteri > Osteoglossiformes > Mormyridae > Gnathonemus > Gnathonemus echidnorhynchus. The sequence goes on from JAODJU010000033.1 coordinate 8,104,204, forward strand.
TTGGAACACACCTTTTTTCATTGAATTTCAGGTGTTTCATTCTGACCCATTGCCACAGGTGTGTATAAAATCAAGCAGTCATCCAGGTTTACAAACAACATGGGTCATTCTGAAGAGCTCAGTGTATTCAAGCGTAGTACTGTCATAGAACACCACCTTTGCAAGAAGTCAGTTCGTGGAATTTATTCCCTGCTAGATATTCCATGGTCAACTGTAAGTGATGTTATTGCAAAGTGGAAGCATTTAGGAACAACAGAAAGTCAGCCTCTAAGTGGCAGACCACATAAAGTGACACAGTGAGGTCGCCAAGGGCTGAGGTGCAGAGTCCATAAAAAGCTACCAAAGCTCTGTTGACTCAATAACTGCAGAGTTCCAAACTACCCCTTGCATTAACCCCAGCACACAGACTGTGCACCAGGAGCTTCATGGAATGGGCTTCCACGGCTGAGCAGCTGCATGCAAACGGATGGAGTGGTGTAAAGCACACCTGCACTGGACTCTGGAGCAGTGGAAATATGTTCGGTGGAGTGACAAATCATGCTTCTCTGTCTGGCAGTCTGATGGATCAGTCTCGGTTTGGCAGATGCCAGGCGTAAGTTACCTGTCCAACTACACTGTGCAAACTGTGAAGTCTGGTGGAGAAAGGATACTGGTACGGGGTTGGTTTTCAGGGGGTGGACTAGGCCCCTTAGTTCCAGTAAATACCTAGACATTTTGGACAATGCTATGCTTCCAACATTGTGGGAACAGTTTGGGGAAGGCCATTTTCTGTTCCAGCATGACTGTGCCCCAGTGCACAAGGCAAGGTCCATAAAGACATGGTTGGGTGATTTGATTTCGGTGTGGAAGAACTTGACTGGCCTGCATACAACCCTGAGTTCAACCCATTCAAACACCTTTCGGATGAACTAAAATGGAGATTGCGAGCCCGGCCTTAATGTCCAACATCAGTGCCTGACTTCACAAATGCTCTTTTGGATGAATGGGCAAAAATTCCCACAGACACACTCCAAAATCTTGTGAAAAGTCTTCTCAGAAGAGTGGCAGCTGTTATAGCTGCAAATGGGGGTCCAACTCTGTATTGACGCCTATGGATTTAGAATGGGATGTCATAAAAGTTTCTGTAGATGTAATGTCCACGTGTCTCTATACTTTTGTCCATATAGTATACGTCAGTGGTCCCCAACCTTTATTTCGTCACGGACCGGTTTAATATCAGAAACTATTTTTACGGCCCGGCATTTAAGGAGTGGCAGATAAATATACGTATTTATACGAATAAATGATATTTTAAAAATATAATAATGCGGTATCATTAAAATATAATAATAACCGGCTTGTGGGACTATTTTTAGCGGTAACTATCACGTGACCGAAGTTTTTTATTTTTTCTGTGCAGCCCGGCGGTTGGGGGCCACTGGTATACGTGCTTTAATGCATACAACATGTCAAATAATATGACTATCCATAAGTATGTACTTGTTTTGTTTGATTTTTTTTTTAAAGTAAAGAATATTCACTTTGTAATGCATAAAAATGAACTTCCACAACACATAAATAAAACTACTCTCACAATGTATATGCAAGAAAATGCTGTAAACCGGAACTGGAATAGTGTGATCAGAGCATTGCACATCTAATACACAGCTCACACTATAAAGCATCTGTGATGTTGTGGGTCACAGACTTTCCTGTACGTGATCCTGACTGTACCCACTGTGCAGATGGCATGCAAAGCTACATTGCAGAAGCAAAGCATGGCACCAATGGCTATTTGTATTCTGTGTGCATCCGCTTGTTTCCCAACTTTTAAATGTCTAGTGAACCAACATGGCTTGGGGACTGATTGCTGTGACCCACTTTCAGATTGCAGTAGTGGTGAATATATTTAAAAAGTGATTATAAACCATTAGGGTTTATCCCAAAAGGTTCCCTGAAAACAATTTACCTAGAAAAGACTGGAAGTTTAACTGGCATCACCACTTCACTTATCCTGTCAAACTAAGAGATGTACTCCAGCACTAGGTCTTACAGTGCATTTCCGCATGTTTAAAAAGGTATTCCAGGAGTATGGCAGTAATCCGATAACCAATACTAAAAACATTTTCATTACTTTTACAATCTGTATAGAGTTTTTACGTCTCGAGAAACTTTTTAAACGGTCCCTTAATAGATATTATGTACATAAACAATTTTTTGATGCAATGTAACATTATAATGACAATTTTCATTTTTGTAGCGCATTTACAATATTCACTGAGGTGAATGGAAACAAGAGATGCTTAGCAGGGTGTTACAAATGAGACGATAAGCATATGCAAAATAAATAAACAAAAAACCCACCCCTTTATCAAATCCTTTTATTCAAGTTAACAGTAACAGGGACATAGATAGTAGAAATTTGCCGAAAAATTTTGTGTGAGCAAAACAATAGTCATTAGCAAAGATTTATTAAGTTTAAACACACATGAAGTCATGTAATTAATTTGTCTGGATCACGTGTTTATATTCTCAATATGGCTATTATCCTAATGAACAAAATAATGTTTTGGTGTACGTAACCTTTTTGGCATACTGTATTCTCAATTAACACTTACTTAGCAGATTCTTTTACCCAAAACAACATGCAATCGATATGGACAGTACAAGCATTCAGCTGATAGGAGCAAACAAGGCAATGATGGGACAAGGCTGGGCTTCCAATGAATGACCGGTAACAAGTGTAAGTTAGCATTACAGCAAGAGTCATACAATATCAAGGTACAAAAATAGCAACAACATTCTAAGAGAGTAATTCAAATCAAAGCCAAGAGTATTCAGGATACACAAAAAAAACAGCAGTCTAGGCTTCCTCCTGCACTCCAAAGAACTGCTGATGGATGAGAATGATTATTATTGTTACATTGTTGTTGTAATAACTATAATTATTGTGACTATTACTACTATTTAAATTGAAATAAATGTCACTACATAATAATACAAAATGTATAAATCTTATAAAATTATCAAACAAAAAATCAGCACAGCAAAATCGCCAGTGTTAAATCAACTCTGAAGGTGTTAATTTTAATCTCATTCCAGTGCTAGACATTTAACTCTACCTCAGTGTTGTTCTGTTAGTGTTTAAGAAGAAACTCTGAAAAGTGTTGTTTTAACACTTGCTAAGGATGAATTAAAAACTCTGGAAAGCACATTAGAAACTAACTCTCATTAGTGTTGTTTTAACAGTGTATGAATGTGAATCATATCTATGAAAAGTGAATAAGAAACTCTAAACAGAGTAGCTTTAACAATGAATAAGGGTTTATCATATCTATGAAAAGTAAACACAAACTTACGTGTCAACAATAAGTGTGAATCATGTGAAAAAGGCCTGAAGAAAACGCCCATTTCAAACCTTAAAATCAAGGCTACCCATGGTGTATACATCTATTATTAGCCATCTGAAACTCCCCCATCATAAAGGCCAAAACAAAAACGTTGAACTACTTTTAGTAATTTTATTTATTGAGCCAATTGAATAAAAAAGTCACTTTTCACCAAGATTGTTAGCAAGTTCACCACCATCAAGGCAAGTGAAGCATTCACATAATGGTCCCAAACATGCATGTATACCAGTATGAAACATTCCATTGTATGTTAATGTTACAAACATTTGGATTTTGACTGAATAGTTAAATCTACAATAAAACTTGACTTAATAATTCAACTTAACACACTACAAACCTGTGACATACATCCCCTGCAAATAATACAGCAAAATATCAAAAACTGAGCAGGTATTATGCTTGGGGTTGCAAGACTTTCAGCTTATATCAAACAATGGAATAGCACCACATGCTTGCTTTCGTCTGGTCCACACCAATGCTGAAGATCAAGCGGTATAAAAACACAAACTATGCACGTCAATAACAGTTTCCTATTCTTCTCCATCATATAGTCTGGAGGGATGGTGATGCTCACCATGGTGATGAAATAATCTGTGACAACAAAATAGATGTGTGCCAACAGAATTCTTTTGATTCTGGAAAAAGACTGGAAGCTCATGATTTATCTCATTACAAACAGTAAGACCAACTCTATATTCTGTGCCATCAATTTTAACACAGTTAATATTATATAAATTTTCATGTTTTGCAATTTTAAGATTGTTGGCCAACTCATCGCAAAGACTGGACTCTACAAAACAGTACAAAGACACTGGCCCATAGTCTTTGTGCTGGAAAGTTAATGTGTCCCAGTGATGCCCAACAGACATCTGGTGTTTTTGGCTAGGGAATTTGTGATATTATTAAAGTTTTTGAGAGTGTTTTTGAAAAGTTTATGCTTAGCCTCAAATCTCATACTCCATGTATGTAAAAGAGAACCTATTTTCCTAATGCATGAGGGGGTAGTGTATCATGAAATCATGCTTGGGTATTAAATTTTGGTCTGGGTACAACAGCTTAAAAAGTTGGCGGTGCTCATGAATTAAATGATTAAGTGCAACAGTCATTCCATAATTAACATGGGGAGAAAAAAATTGTGTTCATTATTTGTAATAAGAGAAGCAAAAAGTTCCAATTTGCAAGTGTTACCACTTCCCCAAACAATAATGGGGTGTTTCTAATAAGGCATAAAGTTTGAATTGAATCCAACCCCAAACTGTTTCCATGGTGATCGAAGTTTACGTTCATTGGATGGTTTTTACGTTCCAAGTATCCACAGTCAAATGAAGTGATTTATGAAAGTAGCTCTTGCTTTGAGATAAAATTTTCGGTCAAATACCCAAACAACAACTTCAGCTCATTTTGAGCAACTACTTCAAGAACATCATGCATAATGTCAAATAAAAAATTGTGGCATGTGAAAATCAGTTTTGATTTTCTCTTGACCCCATACACATTGCTAAGCTGTGGGTCTGACTGAAGCGTTTCGCAATGCATTTGGAAACTTTGCTCATCACGAATTATGACTCCATGATCATAGTCATGGATCACATCCTAAGCATCTGATTTGCTCAACAAACATAAATGATGGAAACACTGCCCACTGAAGACTGTAAAGCCAAGAGTGGAGTGCAATCCTAAGTTATTGCCTGTAATTTGACTTATTGTGCATTTATATTCTTTCCGAGGATATAGGCAAATGTTTTCTTTTACTCTCAAGTGTTTTAAGGTCCAAAATCAAGGGCTCAAGAATCAAATCAAATCCATACTTCTTCAAACTTGTTGTGGGGGGAGGGACTAGCCAGCTCCCCCTGTTTGAAAGACCAAACATAAGAAGGTAAAAATGGAATAAAAAACAAGCAGAGAAAAATATCTATTCAAGTCCCCCTTATACACACACCAAGGAGTAGAGAAAGATAAACATTACTGGTAAAAATATTAATTGGCTTACCCATGCATCTCTACCATGTGTCCAACAGTATGTTGACAAGAACTTGTTTCACTTGACAGAGTATTTTTGGACCTGTACTCAGAAAGTATGGCATCACCACCTGCTGTTTGATTTAAGGCAGTAAGGATCGCCTTCAAGACACATGTCACGTGACGAACGGGTGGATATAAACAAAGTATCAAAGTAACGTAACAGCACAAGTTATATATAAAAAAGAGTCGCAAAATTAATGGGTTAACGTCCATCATCATGATTAATCTGATTAAAATTTTTAACGCAATTAACCCATCTGCAGCGCAGAATGTCTCTGTCAACCCATTTCAGGCAGTTTTGGTGCGTTCCATTTGCCCTGGGAACTTGTATTCCGAGTTTTGAAGCCGTAAGTGATGACGTGCGCTCCCATTTCTAGGAGATCTGAAAAATATCTCGGAGCAGCACAGAGGATCCCAAGTTCAGAATCCAAGATGGCTGCACCTTTTATCAACAGAAGGGAAAGTTGGAGTTTTATACTGTTTAAGCACTACTTCTCATTTGTGGCTCATTAAATCGGTCGCACACACTATACCGTCCAACTTAT
>JAODJU010000033.1:8133915-8166947 GCA_026776725.1 Gnathonemus echidnorhynchus
GCATACGTTCCCACCCTCATGCACACATAAACAAATATTCACCCATTCGCCCAACATGGAGACACACAGAAATGAACACCGTACACACACTCACACTCCCCATATATACTCTATACTCCGAGATCCAGGCACCTCCCCTCCCAGAGGGGCAATCTGCCACCAGACCCCGGAGATGGACCCCTTTTTTCCTCTGGCGTGGGGACACTAAGAGCATTTGTGTCATGATTGCGTTTTTGGTAGGAAGTTTAAGGCAAACTGCAAACATGTATATAAAGAAGCTGAGGACGCCATGGAAGGAAACAAGACTGAAATACAAGGTCATGTTAAGACTAGCACTGTCAAATGACTATTTTTTTTATCATGATTAATTGCACATACAATCATATTGCAATTTTAAAAATAGTCTCTATATTCAGTACAGAAATGTATTTTTTTTTAAAGAAATGAACCAAGCAACAATGTTTCTCTGCATTTGATCTCCACTAGCTTCCTCTGGAAATGCTAACTGAATGTTTAGAGTTTAGCTGTGAATTTTTAGATTCTGTGCAAAGTTATCAATGAAGCTGTTGTGTTGTTTACGACCTTTAATTAATACTATGGGGCGATCATACTTAATGTGATCATAGAAATAACGTCTTGGAACTTAAAAATTAATGCTAATGTGTAAAGTTTGACATCACTAGTTAAAACTACAGCCTTGGACAACAAATGCTAAGGGCATATATGCATATATGTGCCTAAAGGTGCTCACTGGCCAATTCATTTATAAAAAGAGGGAGAATGCCCTCAAATATAGATACAAACAAATGTAAAAACCTCAACTAAATTGAAAAGGAAAAAATAGCATTAGAATAAAAAACTAATTTTAAGTAACTAAAATTATCTTGGTTACTGGCCATGAATTCTGTACAATATTAAACCCAGACATAATGTTTTGGTTATAAAAATCCAGAACATTGCAATAGCAAAAAATAATAACTCTGAATGACAAAAATATTGAAACAAAGTGAATAAAAACAGATTATAGCAAGAGAAAAATGCCAAATGCAATTGCCACCTTGTCTTTCCCCTGCAAAATAAAAACATATATCATTCTTTTGTCACATTGGGTAAAACTCTTAGGTGGGAAAAAGATATGAACAGCTTTATATATTATTGAATTTGACTCTGGACAGTAGAGATTTATCTATTAATTTGTTGTGGCTCTGCAGCTTTCAACGCATGACCAGTTTCATTTCATTTTGCTGTTCTTTTGTATTGAGCGGGATCTCACCTTCGAAATATGTGCAGTGGGATAATTATATATATATCAAAATTATGAGCTGAAGAACGGATGAAGTACAGATTAGTTCTCACAATGTCAGGTTTAGACCCTAAACCTACAACTGTGGTGTCAATAAAACAGCACTAAATTATTCTACTTCCTGCTCTGAATGATCTACAAAGCAATCCAAAGGACTGAGTGAATGTGTCTCAAGACCTGCACTGCATGGTTTACCCTTATTGCATGATTTAGGATTTGGTCTGTATGAAACTTCATATTTTTGTAAGTTTGTGTGGGAAAGGAAAAACATCAACATTCCCCATTTCGGGGACCAGTCTTCACACACTAAAACCACCAAGGTCAACTTCATTAAAGTGCATTGTTCATCCTGAAATGCTTTACAGTTTGACCTTATACTTTCTCATATTCACAGGCTTAATATCAGCCAGTTCTCATTATTAGAAATTCCAACAGAACGTATAACTGACAAATGACAACCGTACAGCTCTTTTTTTTACTTTAATTATAAAAAGGATTAACATTTTGATTTACCATAGTAATTACTGGTTCATATTGTCCTTGAATTAATGGTCAGATCATGCATTAGTATGAATTAGTATCGTAGTGTTTTAAAGCATACCTAGCTAAGGCAACACATTTTTGATTGAACTTTTACAATTTAATGTTGACTAAATTTACTCTGAAGGCGTCTAACAATACATCAGAAACAGGACTCTGAAAGCATTAAATATTTATTGTTAACTCCATAATTCCACAACAGCCAGACTCACCATCCCTGGAGAAACTCAGCAATTTACATGACAAAATTACTTGCCTATAGATTCACAATAACAAATTACATGAGATATTCATTAATATAATTATATATTAATATAATCAATATAATTAATTAGTATTAATAACCCTGTAAATACCATCCCTTCTATAGCACACATGGTGTAATGAAATATATTAGATTAGTATTGAAGTATCAAGTAGAAATCCTACTGGCCATTATTAAAAAGAAAGACTGTTGTATTATAATGTATTAATGTTCATTGATTCAATACATTGGAATTTATGTGGGGCTTCTTTAAGAACCATGTGCTTAATATAAGACTGCGACAGCAATAGCAGTCAAAGTAAAAGTTATTAATATACCTGTTTCCAACCAGGAATCAGAGCCTATTTTCTAGGATATACCTAATTTAAGCAATTTGTTGACACCTAATTTTAAAGTCAAAAAATGGTCCAGCAGATATCTATCCTGTTCTTTGACTTATCCTGCAAAATGTGAAATATCATATCACTCAAACAGTAATTTTAAAGGTAAATTTAATGAGGATCTTTTTATAAAGTTACCATTTCTAATACTGGTTGTCTTCATGCTCTGATCATTGCTTATATCTTATATCCAAAAGTAAGAATGAACTAACTAACAAATACATACATACATACATACCAGGAACTACTGGTGTATAGAACATGAACAAGAAGTAGAATCAGAATCAGCTTGTTTTCCATTTTCCTTGAAATGCATGTGGAATCCAAGAACTACAAAGATGTTAGTCATTTGATTTTGGGTTAAGATTTACACATTTATATAAATGACGAAAACTCTGCTGTGTCCACTGGATTAGGAATGTGAGCCTCTAAAAAGCCACTTAAACAAGCAGCAACAGGTAATTCTGACTAATGGTCCCCCCTATCACACAAATGGGATTCACTCAGCTGTTGACGTGCAAATACAGCCAAAAATGTGCATTAGGAGGCCTTGATTTCACGCTGTGAGATGGAAGTAAGAGGTGTGCAGTGTTTTTTTTTTCTTTTTTAACAGATTCAAAGTGACCAGGCTTGGGGGATATATGAGGGAAGTGGACAAGAAGTGTCCGACAGAGGCTAAAAAAGCAATGGCGAGGAGGGTGAGAAACGGCAATTTGATTAAAAAGTCATAATCGCTTCATTATTACTTCATTGCATATTTAACGACTTGATTTGGTACTAAGCACATAAACAGTTAAAGCACAAACACATGGAACTCCATGACACCTGTACTGCAATTAAGAAATGTGCTGGATTTAAATGAACCCGCAATCTGGTGTCTCTATAAGGTTAAACACGGCTTCTCAGCTATAAGTAGCAGTCACAGGTGATGACAAATAGGTGATAGTATCTTTACTAATGGTGCAAGGGGAGGTTTCTGCTGGATCAAACCTCTCATTTAATCAGCTCCAGCATAATTGCTTTTGCTCTCATGGGTAACAAAGTGCTGATTGCCAGCTCGATAGCTTCTTTACAGATGATTAGGTACAGTGGAGGGTTGTTGAAAATTTAACAAGTGAGAAATCAAAAACAAACATAAGGCAAAGAGCCAGACTCTGCCAATGTATATGTCAGTGTCTCGTTCATACTCCAGATGTCTCATATTGTCTGATTTTGAAGTTGCAATTTTGTCACATACACAAGCACTGTATGTGTGTGTGAAATGTTTTATTTCCTACCAACTACTAATATGAATAAAGATAATATCAAATAATAAATATAAATAAATTAACAAAAACATTAAAGCAATATAAATATCTGTATTCACATGAGGTAGTGTACATCATAAATATCTAAAATTAAAAATGAGGAATGTGGTGACATTAAGTGACAAATATTAGGTGACTCACTGGAGAACTTCAGAACTTATCAAAAACGTACCTGATTTGTCATAATAATGCAGATTTGATGCAGGGGCAAACAACTACTGAGTGAAGACGATACTGTAGCAGTCCGATAACCTGCTGATTTCCTTCTTCCTGAACTCTGCTGTGTTCACCATTTTGTTATTTTATCAAGATGTTCTGCTTATTTGGATTTAAAATGTCCCAGTTATCACTATTGTATATGTATTTATCAAAATTTCAAAATAAAAAAAAGCATTTAATTTTTAAATGCATACTCATAGCAAATAATCCAATAGCAAATTTATTTTATACATATTTACGTTACAAAAAAATAAAAATAAAATCAAGAGCCTTCCAGGATACCCTGTGAAACCTCTCAGTTCTTATTCACCCAGGTAACTGGGAAATTATTGAACTAAACGACAGAATGGCAAGAGACATGAGACAATCGGTAAAGTGAAGATACATTTCTAGTGGACCCTTGCTGGAACTTGTATTATTCGAGGTCTGGTGCATGGTTCATTATCTAGTGCGCTGCTCCACAAGCTCATTTATTGTGCTTGTAGCTACAGCCCGAATAGATGCAGCTGCTTCCACGTCTTAAACTGACTGGAACCAACAGAGCCTGACTATCCAGCTGTGGCATGTGACTGAGTGGTCACACTTTAACCAAAGACCGGACAATTTAGTGTGACTAGATCTCAGTGGAGCGGATCATGTTGAAGAAGTATTTTCCTATAAGTTACTATTCAATATGACAGTTATTTATCAACCAAAATTCTACATGTCATTTTTATCAAATTTGCATAAATCAAATTAATAATCCATTATAAATTTTCTGGGGTGGCACAGTGGTTAGCACTGTCACCTCACACCTCAGAGACGAGGCTTCGAGTCTCTGCCGTGCCTCTCTCTATGTAGTTTGCATGTTCTCCCGTGTCTTTGTGGGGTTTCCTCCGGGTACCCCCCCCCATAGTCCAAAAATATGCTAGGTGAGTTGCAGTTGCCAGATTGCCCGTAGGTGTGCGTGTGTGTGTGACAGTGTGTCCTGTGTTGGGTCGGTGCCCCATCCTGTGTAGTTTTCCTGCCTTGTACCCGTAGATATTGGCCCCCTCGTGACTCTGAATGGGACAAGTGCTTACAGAAAATGGATGGATGGATATACGTCTGCCAGTGCTTTGCTATACAATATTTCTGAGAATATAGGGTATACATTGTTAATTCTTACATGATGATATTATTTTACTTACTTTTCTGGGGTCTTACTGAAAAGTCACCTTGAACACCCTCTTTCTTCACTTCTCTTACTGAAGTTCTGATTAGCTGCTGCCTAGGTCACCAACATGGGGTTCTAAAAAGGCTGGTAAATATGTAAATATTTGTAATATGATTGTAATGTTTGATGGGAATTATACCTTGCTGCACAGCCATCTTTGACTGTCATGTAAATTGACTTTCACTAAGTTTATTAGCAGGTTTTTCCAGCTTGGATTATTTTAATAATTACAGAAAACAAGAAGAAATTTTGTCTCCTCGTAATTATGTGTTGAAGTTTATTTATTTGTTTGTTTATTATTTTAGGGAGTGCTGGTTGCAGAGCAATAAAAACACAAAAACTTAATCAAAGGAAACAGTTTTCAATTATGATATTTGGGATAAAATGACAAACATTTATCCCAAGAAAAATGTGAAAAATATCATTCATTACAATAACATGTTTGTGAAAGGAAACAGCGTCCTATTTATAGAGCTCCCATATTAACATCCTCAGGGATAATCGGCAAACAGAAGCCCGGCCTCTCGGCCATCCATCGGAGGGGACGACCTCCATAGCGGCAGCCCAGTAACTGGACAGCTGCAGCATAAAAGCTGTGCAGAGCAGGTAAGGCTGCAGAGCTCGAGCTTGGTCTTCAAAGCAGCACACGGCAGTGTGCACACCAACAGCTCTTGTTTGCTCTTTATCCCGAGTCTCCGGAGACAGAGGCTGGCTGCCTGAAGCCCTTATAGCGCCAACGCTGAGGAAACCAATTAAAAGAACGCAGGGGAGAGAGATTCCCCAGCCAGCCGTACTCACACCTGTGTTCATCGTGAGTGGGAGTATCAGAGCCCCCCAATCAGAGGATCTACTCAAGCTGAGCGCTATTCCCCATCTAATTAACACACGGCCGAGAATATGTGACCCTGCCGCATCAATTACGTACTACAGCAAGACGACACGCGGGCCGAGAGGCCTGTGCTAATGAGCTTATTTTAGCCTGACCTGCGCTGACTCCTTAACACAACTGTGATTTTGTACAAAAACAACCACTCACACCCAGTGAAAAAGCCGCCCCCCCCCCCAAAAAGAAGAAAAATCCCAAATTTGAATTTCTAAATTTCTTAATGGACCAAAAAGAAATGTGACACTTTTGAGAAAAAAAAAATAAGCTAAAAGAAATGCGCAAAGAGGAAATAAAAATAGGAACAGAAACGATAAACTGACAAGCGTAAGTTAAACACGATTGACTTAATGATTCAATTTGTTGGACATTTTCAATATACTAATGCTTCCTAGTGTTTCTTTTTTGAAAATCTTAATACGCACTTAGCAGCAAGGTTGCATTACATCAATACAAAAGAAAGCCAATATCAGAAATTTGTAAAATAGAGAGTGTCATAAGAAATAACAGGAACCACAGGCAATACAGTAACTCAAGGCAATTATCTGTCTCAGATAAAAGTCTCAGAGGTAAAATTAAAATTACATAACCAAGCCAGCTTTCAAGTAGATAAATAAAAAATAGCAGGAAACCATATATTATCTCTGTACTACTATTTCTCTTTCCTAAGGTATGAAATATGATGCACTACATTATGGTTTAACCTTGGTTCATTATGTATTGTTCCATTGTTACGTTGCTTAACTGTGACTCCCTTAGCACAATAAAATGACATTGTAATTGTAATAGCAATTGTAATTGCAATAAAATTACAATCATTGTACATTTTTTGCATCAACTAAATTTGAAGTAGACAGTAAGGTTATAAAGCCACATAAATATCTGCTCCCCTGCATTATACTGAGTAGTATTTTCGCCTTTAATTATGTTAAATCAAATTAAATAACCTGGAATCAATTGATTTATATATGTCTTCCTCTTCCAAAGATCTTCTGGGACTGTACTGTTGGAAAATGCACATATGTACTGGAAAACAAGTAGCATGTTCTTAATTGTACATTAAGATCACATTTTTGCTGCCTGCAATAAACCTTACATTACTCAGCTTAAAGTATAATTACAAATGTACAATGTTGTTTGTTAACATTATTATGTCTTGGATGGATAAAAGACATCTCATGACCAAATTCCAGTTTGACAAAAGTATTAAAGCTGTCTTCAATTACCATGGTGCTGGCTTTCTGAGCTATTAATGGACAGGCACCCATCTCCATCAAGAGGCTCCTTAAAATCTCTGATCCATCTCACCCTCTTGAAGCAACATTGCTTGGAGATCCGTCCACCATGCAAGAAAATTTACTGCCCAATACCCATCTGTTCCAGGCATTCCTCTACTAGCTAGCCTGATGCCACTCTCTGCTCCCTGAATGTTCTTAGTGATGCAAGTTCTTGCGTTGTTTGTAAGACGTTGTGTAACTCTTGCTCCAATACTGTTTACAGTTGTAACTGGGCATTCATTGGAAGCTCAACCTAGCTGCACTTCTGCCTAGTCAACTACTTAACAGCACATATGTTTCTAAAGTGCTATTTGCCTCATTTATATGTCACTCTGGGAAAATGTGTCTGCTAAATTAAAGTAAATGTAATTGTCTAAATTGGTTCATTATTGTGTCTTTCTGATGAGGCTTAAATTATTATTGAGAGCAAACAGGGTTCGTAAGTGCAAGGTTTTTACAAAATCACAAAACAGTAACTGGCTACTAACTACACATGCTAATTTTCAGTTTACTTTAAGACAATTCATTCAGCAGAAAAAATACAGTGGGGAGACATGGCACTTTCTTACCAGAAATGTCTGTGTAATTTCCTTATTAAATTGCAGCGATCCCTAATTTTTGCATGTTACTGCATAATTATGGAGCACCATCCAAACAAACAACCAAACAAATAAAGCCAACTGGAGAGAGCACCAAGGCATTAAGGCTTCCTCATGAACAGAGCTACATTTTAGCCACACTAATTCATTTACTCTGTGTTGTTGGAATAGCAGCACGTCCAATATTTCATTTAAATGATATTTAATGTGAATGTCACTTCAGTGATCCATTGGGCCAATAGAAGGTAGCAATGGTAGATTTTGATTGATCCACAATGCCAAGAACAGGTTATTCATGGATAATAAGGGTAATTAGCCTGAAAATAAACGTGCCTGACAGAGAGCTATTAAAAAGCTTATCAATTTAAATAGTAAATAACAGGTAGACCATTTCTCATACAACATGAACAGGTTGTCATTATTTATGATTGAGATATGAAATACAATTTATTCATTCTCTTTTCTTATGCAAAAGTATAAAAGTGAGGATTATACTCATCTCATGAATAACAGGAAACTGTCAGATGCCTGTCAGTAAACCATTCTAGATTTAGACGCCGTTTGACAGTTTCCTTTTTGCATTTCTAAGAGAGAAAAGCTTCTGTAAGTGGCCAGGTTTATTTATAAGCGGTGTACTCTGCTTGAGTACACGATGAAATGTTGATATTTTATAAATGGGGCCACACAGGCTGCGTCCAAACGGCCTCCCCTTTGGGAGCCTTTTGGGGGATTTTATCCTTTGGGTAGAAAGTGTATAAAAACACAGGGGGAAAAGCAATTTTTAGGAATTGATCTGTTCGGAATGGATAGCACAGCTGGTCCAGGCCATCGTGGGTGAAAGCAGCCATCACACCATTTTCTAATGGAGATCAATGGGAAGGAACCTCCATAATTCCACACCAGTTACTCCATCAATGGGGCCAAACAGTTCCTCAGTGTTATTAATTATTATTATTATTATTATTATTATTATTATTATTATGTCACTCTGGACTAATAAGAATAATAATAATGAGAAGAAGAATTATTATTATCTTAATAACAAAGCACAGGCAAAACCAGCTGGGCACAAGCAGTGCAGCACGAAACGATAAAACTCACCAGTTTTGTTTTCTGTCTTCATTCTGATGAGAAGAGAGTGATGATTGTACCTCCTTTTTCAGTGTACAGCCCTTTATTTAATGTGCTCTCGCTGCTAATTAGTGTCCAGTCCCTCTGCCCGGGAAGTTTCACCATGGTTGTCTGTCCTACCACCCTTAATTACGCTGGTGTCTCTTTTTTACCTGTTTTTTGTCACACTCAGTTGCATATTTCATTTAAGGTGCATGTGAGAATATGATACATCCCCCAGTCTCCATACTGTGTCATTATATCTGCCTTTTAAGCTACCTTATGCTGGATCAGACTGGGGACCAGTTTCATTATGTTGCCAGCTTTATAGTCAGCTATTTGAGGCCATTTTCTCCCATTAAGCAAATTGCACATTTCCTATTAAATGTTACCATGTAGATATATCCTAAAAATGTCACATTAACATGATTACATTAACGGCACCTGTCATACCTTGAGTTACTGTATTGCCTGTAAAATGCCTGTTTTGTGACATTTATTTTTCATAATATTCTTCAACCAGACACTTTGGGGAAGAGATCAAATCTTGTTTCAAAGAGTTTAACAATTTAAACAGGCTCAACAAAAGCCCAGTCAACAGAAGGCAAGAAACCAAGCAAATAATTTAATTACCCTGAGAAGGGTCTAAATGACCTTTACTAAAGCAGTGGTTTTTCATTTGTACTTATTTTCAATCTGCTGAAGATTTAGAATGGGGGATGATTCATCAGTGAGTGACTCTTACTATGCTAGCAGTCAAACTGTGAGGCAGCAGCCAGCTCAGCGCTACTTCAATGGAAAACCAGGCTTGCCTATCCAACAACAAACAAACAATTAAACAAACAAAACAATCACATAAAATGAATAAATACATACATAAACAAATAAATAAATCAAGTTTCCCATTGCCCCTGCAACCCTTTACATTGGCTGTTTCATAATGACTATACAGCTAAAATTTGTAAATCCGTGTGGCAGAAATAAATTCAATTACTGCAAACCCATCAGTTGTTGTCAATGACTACATTAAGCATTTGCTTCTGAATTACCTACATTTGTTAAAGACACTAATGATGTATTACAGTCCTTAAGAATCATTGACTGTTCCTGAATCAGCTATACTGTGTACATTAACCGTGAAAACCTATTTACAAATACCTCAAAGGGGGCTAGAGGACTGGTAAAACCTGATTTGAACACTTTCTTTGGTAGCATTACAGTGACAGCACATAACAATAGATACAATATTATGCTGAAACAAAAAATGACTGCATGTAAATAGACAAATCCATATTTATTAGCTTATGGTAACTAGGTAACAGGTGCTTAAACTGTTCTTTATTATACTGAAACAGGTTTGTTTGAATGTTAGGGGCTCTTTGAGTTGATTAATTGGGCTTTTTTGGATGGACCTAGAACAAATTGTGTTTCCCCAAAACAAATAATGGAAATAGCTTCCTGAAAGTCACGTTTGCTCTATTTGAGTGGTTTTTAAGAACTAATTACACTAACATCTCTCATGGGTCACTAGTGTAGGTTTGAGATCTGCAGTGGATTGGCATCCCATCCAGGATGTATCTTTGTCTTGTGCCCACTGGCTGGATTGGTACACATTGTTAACTGTCAGCAGAAGCAGAAATGAGACGTACAATGGGATGTAAATTTTTGTTTCAGATTAAGATAAAATAGACTACTCTACATGGTTCTGTCATCCACAATTTCTGCACACGCAGTAAATCAACCTTATGAGTGAAGCCTTGTCCTTGCCTAAGTGTTTCAAACCACTAATCTTCCATACCTCCCCCATAATTTTAAAAATTATCTCTGGCCACGAACAATACTCTTATGGTATTCCTCTTATACATCGAATACATTAAAAATAAGGTATATGCTTTCGGAATGGTACTTTGATTTAATGTAATGATATGAACATTCACACAGTTTAATTATTCATTCTGATAATATTTTCTACACCTATAACAACCTTACTTTTGTGAATCCCCAATGGGACAATGTGTCCTCACACAGAAGCTGAGAATCAGAGAGATTGATTTTGAATTGCTCAGATAATACCTACAGATGGCTGTCCTGAAGCTGTTACTGCAGTCGAGGTTAAGATTTAGCAGTTTTCTATATGAGCAAGGCTAAAGTGCAATAACACTCTATCAATAGAATGGAAAGCATACAGCTCCACATATAGCAAGACAGAACAATATATTCCTAGATGGCCAATGGATGTCCCAACTGAATTTGCTACCAAACGTTATACATTTATTCTTCTTTATGGTTTAAATGCCTCAAGAGCATGGACAGTAATATTACGTGCAACAATAAATGCCAGTTAAGCATGTATACTGTATTATGTTTACATACTATTTAAAATTAACTCATTTATTGCCTGGTTTTATCCAGAGTGACTCACAGTAGAGAGAAGGATTACAATTTATGTGTGACACAACCTTTGTCTATTATTACAATGCCATACTATTCATACAAACCAGATCCAAATGAGTCCAATTTGTACTGTGCAGTAAAAATGATACGATGAACAGATTAATCCTTATGAATTCCTGTTTCATATATATATGATATATGAATATATGACATATGTGTGTGTGTGTGTGTCTGGGAGGAATTCATAAAGATTAATCTGTTCATCGTATCATCGCTCGATGATACGATGCTAGCTGGTATTCAATGTTCCTCAGCCTAGTATGACTTACTTTTGCAGCTGCGAGCAAGTTTAAAAATAAGCAACAGTTTCAACATTGCAATTATCTAACACATAACTCGATATCTGGATCTTTCAGGATAGATACCTGCAGGAGCAAGACCTCCACATCTGAAGTAAGGAAGAGCAACCCTGCAACAAGATAGGTACTAAAAACACATGTATACACAGGCTGCGATAAGTACTGAGGAATCCTAGAGAAATTACGCTTAAGAAGCACATGGAAGTTTCAGAAAAGGCAATCTCCATAGAAGCTATTATCAAAACAATTCCACATCTTTGGGCCAGCTGAAGAACACATTGTGAAGAAGGTATCATTGATCTAACACTATCAATCTTCTCAACAAAAGATCAAGAGCTTCATGCTTTCATCCGCTGAAAATTCAATGACACGGTCTCAGAATGGATTAATAATATGATCTATCATGATAAGCAGAAATGTAGACAACAAAATGTAATACATTAAGTTGTCAACTGACAACATATTATGCTATTAACTCATAACTAAAGTCATGATATATATTGCCCATCCAGCCACAAGGTTATAATTATTCTATAAATCTAACCCAACCAAGAGAGATACAGCAAGCAGGGAAGGACAGAGTGGATGGTGTCTACAGGATCATTGCTCATTGCAGCGGCAGTCTGCTGCCAGGCCCATGTTCTGGCAGAAAACAGCACGTCTGTGCACCTAAGGAAGGAGAAAAGGAGCTAATACTAGGTATACCCAGCCTCACCTTGTTAGAACTGCAATAAAACACAGCATCTGGAACCCGCTCAACTCAAGAGCACAGGACCTGAAGACCGTATGCTGGTAAGCGGCTTGGTTTAGTAGCAGCTATGACAGGCCTCTACAGTTAGTGAACACTGTTCACAATAATGCACTAAATTTGGACCGGAAACTTGGAACTGCCAAATACTAGGCAATAGTCACTCAATAGTCATTGAAGACACAGAAAATAAACCTGGATCATTTAAAATGCAGAAATTTAGAGTGAATATAAAAATGAAATTAAAACAAAAATTTTCTGGAAATGGCAATTGGGAAACCTGAGGTATGTCAACAAAGAACGTGAGGGTCCAGCTGCACCGAACCCTCTCTCTCACAGAACCCTCTCTCTCACAGAACCCTATCTCTCATTGATCATTACCTTTAATTGCTGTGAATGGGCAGTCTTTGTATCTCCTACATCTGACCTAACATCATGAAAAGAAGAACCGATTAAAAACCTGGCATCAGCGTTGTAGTGGTTGCATAATATTTTGTATTAATCATTCCTTTACATGAATATGAAACACATGGATTCAAATTGTATCTGGATAATAAACTCCTGCACAAGAACAATCCTTGAAGAGAAGCATTTTAAACAAAGTTATTTAAAACACGTTCCAGTGAAACACATTGGACAAGTATTTGAAAATGCCATACTTATCAGCGCTCAGAACTCAAACTGTGTTACCCTGAAGTTAGGTCTACTACACGGTCATGTAACGACTGTGGCTACATAAATGCAGGACAAGAAGCACCCAAGTACCAGGACAATCTGGAAAAATGCTGTGGATTCCGGATGAATATGTGCTAGAGTGTAACAAAATGAATGACATTCCTAAGTCATAACCCCAGACACACCATGGAGGAGAACTGAGAGTGGAGAAAACATTGCTGAATACCAACACTGACTCTCAACACTGATACGGAAGTAAATGACTACTTGCTTAAATCAACCATACAGAAATACTATTTATATAACCAGTAATGTGGTTGCAAATAATATGATTTATTTAATATGTGCGTATGTGCTAAGGATCATTACGGACAATTTGAAATGCAAGGACACTTCCTTTATTAATTTAACTGAACACAGCACTTTCAATGTGAAACAGACAAGAGATTATTAGCTTCTTGATGAAGATAAGAGGCTATGGTTCTGATTTGAAACTACTTAGAAATACGTATGCTGATGCCTTGGCCAAAAGTTCAGGACAAGTATTAATAAGGACATCAGGAGATGGCAAGCAGATGCACATTAGTAAGTGCCAAAACTGGAGAGAATCTGAAGGTCACTCTAAGGATGGAGCACTGTGTTCCTCCCATTTTCTGTGTCCTTACCAGCATGGTGTCCTACCGTAATGAAGCGATGGGTTCATCGTTTTCTGAAAGGGAGTTCATAGAGAGGCAGGCTCTGGCAGCCAGCAGCATAGGCGAATCGCAGAAAAAAATTAGTAACAGTGACAGGCAGAGTTTTCTGTCTCATTAATTCCTTTGGTATTTTACGAAGGATTTGACTCCATGTAGATTCTTGATTACAACTGATAATTCATTAGTGCATGAGTGTTTTCAGTTGATCACACACCTGGAAGAATTGAGTGGATTGATTTATTCTTCTGAATAAATTCCTCTCCACAGAAGCATCTATTTAATTATTTCAACAAGATTATCTGTGAAAAATAAAAAGATTTACAGCATGATAAAAACCACAGGATGATATTAATTTATTACTAAGCTGCTTTGATTTAGCAAAAAGGTGCACCTCACAGTATGACACATTCACCACAGCGGACTCATTAGCATTAGCCTCATGCTAATTCCCAGATCTCCTTCAGCCATCGCGACTATGCTGTCCTCAAACAGAGTAATGAGAAGCGTCTGCTGTCCGGGTGTTTTATGAATGCGCTGCACTAGAGGAGGATGACATACGACAAGCGAGCCTGAGAGAGAGTGGGTTTGGGAAATGAGCCCGGGCCCAGTGACAAAACCATTGCCCAGATGGGACAACTGACAGCCCACATTTGTCTGTGACAGACCAGCTCTTGTAGGTCGGTTCTGACACGGGGCCAAATGGACTCATGGAGCACAGAGAAGGAGACTTACTCCCATCACCAACACTGAATTGAAAGGAGTAAAATACATTAAGAGAGCATTATGGGCAACAAAATTAATTTTGTTCATTTACGATAGTTACCCAGCGGAACTGCACCTTACAAGAAAGGGATACGTATAAGAGATTGAGCATTGCTGTAGTACTTTACTTTCAACAGCCTGTGAACTTACAGCAAAAAGACACGTTGTTCATTCTGCAAGGGGTGACACGGCCTACCAGAGAAAATAATAATGGCAATGTAATAAAAATTACACCAAGCTCACAGTAGTTGGCACAGAATTTCCCAAATAATTGTTTTAAAAATGAAATATTTCAGGGCATGGCTATACTGTCAAGCCGAATGTCACCAATTGAAACACGCTAAAGGAAAATTTTAAACTGATCAAATGACAAGCTGTAACTGCAACTCAATTATGAGTTTCAACAAAGACTTTAAGAGGAGATCGAAGTAAATGTTTTGAACTCCGTTTTCAAAGTTTACACTTTAAAGGGACGAAAAATTACATATGCCCTTTACATTTAGTTTTGTGTCAAAAATAAACATACATTTTCCTATTCACATTTTAAAACCAGACCAATAAGCCACCTACACAACAGCATTATAAACTGTAGAATATTTTTTCCATTGGAGATTTCAGATTTTGTTCATATGCAATATAATTGTATATGGTATATAGTAGTTGCACTTTTGTGGTTGGCTTGTTATGTTACTTGTGAACAATGACATCACCACCTCGCAGGCATGTAGCGAGGTTTGAACCCCCCTTCCCCAAAACTGGTTTGCTCCCAACTAGATACTTAATCAAGTACTAAAATGATAGATTTGTCCCCCCGACGAGGCAAGAAAGTGTATTTTTGTAACTATCCCACTTTGTCACTTTAAACAGAGATTCTCTATACTGTGCAAATGTCTAATTACAACTGTGACTTAAAAAAGCTCTTTGTGTTTTTAAATAAAGCATTTGTACTTTTCTGTAAACCTTGTGTTTTGGCTTAACTAATCCATTAGTTGATTGCCCTAGGACAGACTATAATGCGAGACATTTAAACAGTATAAAACTTCCACTACAGAGCCACCTTCTGGTATTAAGGTTTGTTGTTTTATATTTCTGCTGACGGGTTGATGAAGAGGGGAGACTTCCTGACAGTCACTGGAATGTCCTGTGGTGGGTGGGACTGTAGGCAGGGCGTTTTGGGTTGGCAGAATGAGGAAACCTGAGGCAGGAGACCCTGAAAGGATAATTAAGGTTTGTGCAAGTTCCAACTTCTTCAGCTGTCTGGTTGATGTTGGTGTCATCTCTCAGAATTTGCTAATGCGTGAGCGGTGACCATACTGCGAACCGTATGATAAGCCAATCAATTTTTGGCTAACATCTGCATGTCAGTGGAGAATTCCCAGACCATCACTAATGCCATTCACTATTCTCATACCAAAATCTGGCAGAAATCTGTACAAATTAAAATATTTTCATTCACTTCAATCCTTTTCACTTTTTATCTTCACGACCTTCACTCAGCAGGCCAGACTAGTACAGTGTTGTAAAGTGATAACAGGTGCAGGCTTAGCCCAGCTCACAAGGACCTCCTTAGAATAGACCTCAGTGCCTGCCAAAACATAGCTAATCCCAATGGAGACATGGGAAAGAACAGACTGTGACATTACACAAATTAATTGAGTAATCAATTATTTTTCTTCTCCAGAAACTGCCCAGTATATTCAGTGAAGCTAATTTTGTAGGAGTATGTAGCATGACTGGAAAATACGACACAAAGAAAAATAAATAAATCACAACCTTATTCTACAAACAAAAACACAAGCAAAGCAGCAAGAAAGCAGTGCTTCTCTGTCTTCTGAAGTTATGCGATTGAAGCATGTGCCCTGAGACATGTAGTTAAAAAAGGGTGACATTTTCTATCAAAAAAATATCACCAGTCCTAACAGAATTGTATACTGTAGATGTGCATTACAGCTTACAAGATTGTCATAATTCCATGGCAAAACTGCATTTAACCAATCATGGAATATTATGCTGAATTTATTAATGTAACAGGGTTTTGTTCATTCTGTTCATATGGGGGAAAAATAACATTTATTATCAGGCTTTCTTTTCCCCAATAGCTGGTGGGAAAAAGAACTCAAGACCATACAAAGGATATCAAGGTTGCTTTATATCAAAGGGGAATTGCATTGTTTTTTTTTTTTCCCAGACAGTCAGTTCGATCAGACAATCAGTTCAATTCATCAAAGTACAGTAAAGTGTATGTGCCCCACAAACATACATATTTTAATAGAACACATTGCATCTATTTATGATTATCTTCAGTTAATGCACAGTGCATATTAAAAATATGATTATAATTTATAGCAGTACATCATGTGCAGTTTATTTTGTGCAGAATCTTTTTTCCCCCAGATAAACTGTTCCGACAGGGACAATGTTTCATATAAAGGACATTTTTCACATTATGTCAGTCAGGGTGGGCATGTTGGATTAAAAACCTACTTAGGGTGCAGATTGAGCAGAAACCATGTCCTTCACAATAAAAGGGACGCGCCCAGATAATGTGGCCTATCTCCGTGCCTTCATTAACCTTTTAGTCATTTATTAAGAAGTTCAGGGTACAATTCTCATCTGAGCACAAAAGTGGCAGTCAGTGGTGACATTTCAGAGGCTTGTATGTCACTAGAGTCCTGCTCATTTGCAGGTGGTTTCTGTTACACCTCCCCTCAATCAAATGTGCATTTCCATCACTTGCAAATACAAAATGCAAATCAAGAAATGATTCTGCTTGCAAAGAAAAAAACCTATGAATGTAATCTCAGTGGCATGAAATAAATGATGGAATCAGTGTGCACAAAGCACAAAATAACCCATCTCCCCTTCGTATGTGAGTGACATCTATGAAGTACTTGGTCATAAATTAAAGTCGATATTTTGCAAACAGACTCATAATGTACCTGTATTATTGGGAGCAACAGATTCATGAACAAAAGATTAAACATTAATTTACTTCACTAATGGACATCCGTCTTCCAGACATTCATCCTGGTCTGGGTCACAGGGAACTCTGGAGTCCATCGAGAGCTGAGATACACCCTAGATGACATGCTAGTCCACCACATAGTGCACACAGAATGGGTCATTTTTATATGCCACTTAAGGTAAAGGCAAGCCTTAGCATTAGAGGTAGATTCCTGTGTTACATGGGAAAAATATGCAAACACACACATATTGAGAACTCACACCCAGTCCTAGAATTGTGTCTTGCTAAAATGCTGTCCACTGAGCAGCTGTAATGCCCCGAATGCAGAGTACAGATAACTTCATATGAGGAAGAGATAACTGCTTCAGCAACCAGGATACTATTTCTTTGAAATGGTGTCAGGGTTTACCTGGATTTCAGTTCTTGAATTTAGTAGATAAATTTTCTTAAATATATCCATCCATCGTCCATAACTGCTTATCCATTGCAAGGTCACGTTGAGCCTGGAGCCAATCCCAGGAAGCATGAGACAGGGAACAGCCTGAAGCACATGCCCATCTGTAACAGGCTACGTACAATCACACATCATGAGCAATGTTTGTTATATATATATATATATATATAAAAGAACATTTAAAGTTACGAACGGCCATTTGGAACGTAGCTCATTCGTAAGTAGAGGAGCATCTGTATATATATAGGTTTTATTCGATCACAACAAATACTGCATGGAGTCTCACTGTGTATAGAGCTACGCAGCTGTGGATCGGACGTCTTGATCCAACACGTCCCACAGATGCTCGACACGAACCCGGCCCTCCACATGATGCAACAGAAAATGGGATTCATCGGGCCAGGTGACCTTCTTCCATTGCTCCAAGGTCCAGGTCTGACTCTTGCGTGCCCACTGTAGGCACTTTCGACAGTAGACACGGGTCAGCATAGGTACTCTGACTGCACAAATTTTATTTGAGATTAAAAAAAAAAAGAGCCATTTTGCAGAGGTCTGCCTCCACATGACCAGATTTACATGCTCATAATGCATGAATTACTCTGAAGGAACATTTACCCTATATGGTCATATACTACAAATGAAGCTGCAATACTTTTGCCTGCATGAATTGAAATTACAGAGCACACAGAGCATCAAACACCATGCCATATGTTAAATGCAAGTTTGAGCCGTGCAGCATGGTGATTTCTTGGATTAACGCCAGAGAACCTCTAATTAACGACTTAAGCAAGTGACCTGTATTTGACGGAGAGCCAATTCGGAGAGGGGGTGCATCCTGGAATTCCCGATTGCCGCAGGGCACAGCGCCATATCACAAAGACACCTCGCACTTAAGTCTTAATTCTGTTCCTGAGCTTGTGATGCTGCTTATGTGGGGACTGGTTTTGACTTCATTTCATTCCAATCCCCTGTTATATCTAGTCGCACACATCAAAAAAATAATTTAAAATAACTCTGAAAAAGTAACAAGCCGGCCTTTGAATCCGTGCAGGCTGGCTGGCTCAGAGCTCAGCTAACGTTTACCAGCAGCACAAAGGACGAGTCACTATCCAGCACAGTGCACCTGGCAAAACTAATCCTTGTTCAAAGAAAGAATGAAAAATACTCTATTTTACAAGGCTCACGGCAGGCAATCACCACAAACCTAAGAATCATCAAGGTTTAAAATCACCAAACGTACGCTCACCAAATGTACAAATAACCACTGTCTTACGTATTACGTATGTATAAACACTGCAGGCAGCTGTTTGGCATTGTCCAGGCAACATTGTCCAGGCCAGCAGCTTTTTATTCCGTGCGTGGCTCAGTGGATTAGGATGCTGTGTTTCTGATCAGAAGGTCATTGGTTCAAATCCCATGGTCGGTACTGTGATCTAACCATTATGCCTTTCACCAAGACCCTTAAAGCCCAGTTGCTCCAGGCACTGTCTGACCCGGCTTTCCCAAAAGTGGATGCTGCTTTGGATAAACGTGTCTGCAAAATAAATAAAATGTATGTTACTGCATAAAATATTACCCACTTTTTTAAGCATGTATAAAAACTAGGAGTTTGCTGTGCAAGTGGAGTATAAAAATTCCGCGTTTACCTGAATGGATATTTCTTACATGTTATCCGCAACAGGAGTGGTTATCGTCAATGGCCACACCCACCTTCACACCCAGATTCACACTTAGCAGGTACTTTTGTCCACAGCGATGTGCAAGTGAGGCAAATATTACATTCCAATCTGTAATAGCCCATACCTGCAGCTAGTCTATGAGTCTGTTTAAGCTCTCTTTGGTCAATGATTGTAGTTCTGTTCTCGAGGCTTGACACTTTTTGGCTTAGCAATTTGGATTGGTTCTGTTGGACCTTTTTTTTTTCCGGATTGTTCTCTGGTTCCTTGTCAAGCTTAGTACCATGCATTCTATTCACTACTTTGATCTATGAACTTGTCCATGGTTACTCCCGTGCAATGCAGCACTTCAGTCCAACCGAACTGTCACTTCTGTGTACCTCACAGTACACAGAGACTAGCATGTCAACAAGGAGAAGTCTGACAGATAGAAGATCTGGAATACCGTGTGTGCAGGGTGTGTCCAGTTAAAATTCTAGAACAACTCTGTGCTGTTATTGCGACTTCTGCAATATGGGCATAAGCCATACCACATGGTAGGAAGGAAAACGGAGAATAAATATACAAAAAAATATCCAGATAGTGTGAAGAGATTCCAGATGTAGTTAAGTGGGTCATGGAAGATTTCCGGAGGAAACTGACAACTTGAGGTAGAGAAACTGATGTTCCAAATGCATGTTTTATTAAATAAATAAGATCAAATATGACAGAATAGACATCTGGAAAGTTTTTCAGAGTATAGTTCCTTTTCCCCCCATCAGAGAAAAACCTGCAAACTGTGGATTCCCCACATGAAAATAAAAGCTCGACGCAGCAGAAGTCTGGCAAATACTGCAGAGAGACTAAGAATATCGAAGTGCATATTAGTGCTGTACGCATCAATAAACCACATCTCATCTTGAATGGAAGGATTTACTGAAAACCAGCGGCAAACTTGTATGGTAGTGAAAGCAGAAGTCCTCTGTCAAATATCTGAAACTTAAGTAAGTCATGTTTTAGAAGAAAAGAAGCCTCCTGTTTGGTTTCACAAACTGATTTCTCAGCTCAGACCTGAAGTTGACTTCTCTCAGAGCTGTACAGAATAACTTTGCTTCACTTTGGGGATAACGTTTCTTTAGTTAACACACTGTAATTCTCTTATGAGTATTTTACAATTTTGCCAATCGATCATGCTAGGAAAGGCATTATGCATATTTAAAAAAATCACATTAACCAACATGATATTGACAAAATTCCAGTATAAACATTGAGCATTTTGGTTCAAAAGATTTGAAATACCACAGAAATCAATCAATAAAATAAAACATTAAAGAGAAATTTCTCTTTAAAGAGAAATGTTAATGCATTTTTTTCACTAACCTCTATTTTATTGGAAAGTAATGAGGGTAAAGAATGAAATGTCAATCTTCATAAAGGAAAAGCGTATTTTTATCAAAATGATAAGTAACTCTAAATCAGGTATGGCAGCTAGTCATAAATCTGCGTAATTAAGACGCGGCATGGAGATCAGCTTATAATTTATGCGGAGTTAAGACTACTGTAATTCTAATGTAAGACTGACAGGCGGACATGCAACTGGAAGGGAAACGCTATCGTCAATTTCCCAAAACCACCCATCTGCTGAGTAAGAGACAGCCAAGTAATTAAGATGGAAAGACGCGAGATACTGACACCTGTCACACGTACGTTATTCCAACAAGGGTTTCACACAGACAAACATGCAGATGTGAAACTCTGCTAAATTATAAGTGCAGTAGAGTGGAAGATACAATGAATATAAAAACCCAGAAATGCAAATTACACATCTAAGGGTGGAAGTGGGCAAAGGTTAATCTGGCTATAAGTAATAAATGTGGCAAAAGTTTAAAATTGCATACAGCTACTATCATGTTTCATTCACATCTTTGTCCAAATTTTGGTCCAAATGATGAGCAAATACGACATTTAAAATTCAATACTGCACTATTGTGCTTATTCTGTTGCTATACATTCTTATATTTCAAATGAATAGTGGCCTATTTTCTAGTTGTGCATTACATTTGAACAATCGACAATGCTGAATGTACATCAGGAGTTAAAAGTATACTTGTATGGCTAAGTGAATAATTCTCACAGCACCAGTGGATTCCTCACTGTGCTATTTAAAAGTCTGTAAATAGACTTTTAAATATTGACTGAAATTTAATGTGGACAACCATTCATTTTTGTATAATGTGTTTGTGGGCTATTACAAAACATTTTATTGCATTCAGTTGTTCTCTTCAGCAGATAATAAAAGCATCAGCTATTGTAGGAATGGATGAAGAAATACTGCACATTCAGAATACAGATTTCTTTTCAGACAATTCTGAATTATTACTGTGCAAAGAATGAATATGAGGCAATACTGGGACGTATTTTAAGAAATACAGGTCTGCCCTTTTTATATTTTTATTTGTTTAGTTTGGGGGGGGGCATTGTTATGTGGGGGGCATTGTTATGTGTGTTTGGAGGACCATGTTACTTTTTAAAACAAAAATGACATTCAGAAATGAAATTTCATGTCTGAATCTTAGAGCAAAGGTATACACCTAACCAGGTTGGCTTAACATCAAAATGAACATGGCTATAAAATGAACTATAAATACTGACTTATAGTTTATAGCTTAGATGGTAGGACACTGTCTAATCACTCCTGGTGTCAGTTTTGGAGGCTAAGAAAGGATGGTAAACAGGATCACGCACCAGCTGACTGGTGGGACTATAGGAGAGCTGATGTAAGCGTCTGGCGGCTGGGTAGTGGGTATGTGCGAAACAGAGACATGGCTTAACTATGCAAATGTTCAGATCAAGAAGAAGTGATGGAACAATGGTTCCATGTTAATGTCCACTGTACTCATGAGAAGGTTTTACTCCGAGAACACTGGAATACAGAGAGCACAGCCTTGTGTCACTCAGCTTGTTTACCATTTTGTCTACCTGGACATTTCAGGACAGAGTGTCTCTAACCAGGAAGTCACTTGAGAAGAAAGTGGCCAACATCATTGCCAAGGAGCATAGATTGAGATGTATGGATAAGAGGACTGATTCTCTTCTGGGGGGCAAAAGCAGGCCTAATGACACCCCTGCCACATATAAGTAGGTAAACCAGAGGACGAATCACAATCATTTCTTTAAATTATCAGCTATTTATATTATAGAAAAAGTAGGTTAAAAGTAAAAACTAGTGACAAATCAGAAGTTCATCAAGAGTTCCAGACAATACCGGAGATTTTAAAGACCTAAGTACAAGAAAGCTGAACTGAAGTGGCGTGCCAGCTTCCTAAAAGCTTTGTTAGAATCCTTCAGCAGACAGAGAGGAAGCTCCTATGGGAGAAAGGAAAAGTTTGTTACCAGAGGCTGCATCAGAGTCAGAGGTCACTGCCCCGTAAATGCCTGAGGCAGACGGGGCTAGAGGTAGAACAGTCAGTCCAGCAAGATGGCAAAATACAACTATATAACAACACATCCTTGATGAGCTGCTACATTTCAGTGGCTGAACATGTACAAAAGTGTGAGTACGTTATACTCAGCATGTCATCTAACTCCAGGCCGAAAATCACCTGCAAGCTTAACCCTGACGTTCAAGAAGACTGCCATCTTGAGGCTACTTGAAGAAGCAAATGCAAAATAAATGGCATTCTTGCGATTGTCATATTCTATCCCAAAACATTTTATCCAAGACAAAATGCATTGTTGGGTCACATGTATCAGTTTTTTGAAGCAAGTGCTGTTAAATTTTTAACAAGCTGTGGTAGACAATGCAGGTCATAAGACCTCAGAAGCCTAGATGAGCTATAAAATGACAAGCTTGTGAAAAAAAATGTATACGCATGCCGAGTGCTGAGAAAAACAGGGGCTGACTGGGACTTGTGGCTGACCTACATTGTACCCCCAGGCCTTGACAGGCTAAACAACAATTGTGGTACCATAAAGTAAGACTATTGTTGAGTTTTATGGAGAGAAAAGGAGAGGGGTAAGGAGAGGAGAGAGAGAGGGAGAGAGAGATAGAGCACGATTCAGAGTATGGTGAAATATGTCATTATTATTCCAGAGGAATTGGAAAAGAGACTGCGATAAGAAGTACGTCGTTGGTATGGGAATTTCACATCTATAGAATACCTGACAGTCCCACTCTTACTGCTAGGCTTAAAATTAAACTTACATGCAGTAATGCCTTGTCAAATTGCTATGCTACTTAAAAAAAATAGACAGCCAAAGCGAGAGTGAGTAAAGATGTATTTTTTAAGCTGTAATGGATAGATTACAAGCATCTTGCTACTAATGCCTAATATGGAGGCAATACTGAACAACCAGTAGCTAAATCTCTTATATTGTAGAAATCAGTCTTTTTAATGGTCGTGTTATCTAGGCTGGTTTTTGTGTATTTGATAACTAGGCCATGAATACACAATTGGACTATATCAAGGCAGTTTATTTCAAAAGTTATCACATGACACTGGCAGCTTTGCTTATAAATTGAGCAATATCCAAATGGCAGACAGATCTGCACACATAACTGGCTGTAATAAATGAATTCTTTAGCCTTAACATTTTATTTAAAACTACATTAACTGTAATAGGTGATGAATTATCAAGCATTTTATAAATTTAACAGTCTTGACAGCATGAAAGGCACCCTGACGGTGTGTTAAATCCGTACACTTTATCAGGAAATGTGAGACACAATTCCTACTTGGAATACAGCTGAATTAGCCATTTGATTCAACTTAAACAAAATCATAAGTAAAACATCACGAATCACCGAAAAACAAGGTGAGGCATAGGTTGAATAAACACTGTTGACTGTAGTTCTTTCAGCTAATGCAAGAAAACACTGATCTATCCAATTTTTCCTGTAATTGCTTAGTCAATACAGGTTTGAAGTTGGCCTGGACCCTATTCATCAGACAGGGTTTATTTCAGGTAATATATGTATACCAACTGATGTATTGCAGGCATTTTGAGTAATATAAGATCTTATACCCTAGATGCACCACACTGATTACTAGAAGCATATATATTGATGGACTTCACCATGATCCATAAGGAGTTAATTCTGTTTTTCTACCCATCTGTTTTCTGAAACACTTTACATCAGATGTGTGGTTGCAAAGCCTTCACAAAGGAAAGTAGTATATCACAGAAGTCACAACCTACAGTATATGGACAAAAGTACTGGGACAAATCTATTAATCACTGAAGTGTTTTATTCAAATCCATTGCAACACATGTATAAAATCAAGTACCTAGGCATGCAGTCAAGTTTACAAACACTTGAGACGGAATGGGTCCTTCTGAAGAACTCAGTGAATTCAAGCATGGTGCTGTCATAGGATACCACCTTTGCATTAAAGCAGTTTGTGAAATTTATTCCCCGCTAGATATTCCATGGCCAATTGTAAGTGAAGTTATTTCAAAGTGGAAGCATTTAGGAACAACAGAAACTCAGTCACTAAGTGGCAGACCACTCAGTAAAACAGTGCAAAAAGCCACCAATGCACTGTTGACTCAAATACTGCAGAGTTCTAAACTTCCTCTGGCATTAACCGCACCACAAAAACTGTGCAGAAGGAGCTTCATGGAATGGGCTTCCATGGCTGAGCGGCTGGATACAAGTATCACATCACCAAGTGCAATGCCAAGTGTCAGATGGAGTGGTATAAAGCTTGCAGCCACTGGACTCTGGAGCAGTGGAAGCGTGTTCGGTGGAGTGATGAATCATGCTTCTCTGTCTGGCAGTCTGATGGATGAGTCTGGACTTGGTGGATGCCAGGAGAACGTTACCTGCCTGACTGCACTGTGCCAACTGTAAAATTGGGTGGAGGAGGGATAGTGATACGGCGTTGTTTTTCAGGGGTTAGGCTAGGCCCTTTACTTCCAGGGAATGGAACTCTTAAAGAGGCCTTACGGTAAAGAACCAGGATCGTCCCAGACCAACAATCCAACTAGGCTCCCATCCAAGCACTGGCCTGACCAAATCCTACTTAGCTTCACACAGACTACCCAGGCCAAACTACAGGTACCATGGCTACCAAGCACTAGAAACACTGATCACTGAGAATGTGAGCTGGAGCCTAAAGAAAGCAACTACATCAGTTACCTACAGGAGATAGTAGGCGGGGGTGGCTGGATAGCACAGTGGTTAGCACTGCTGCCTCACAGCCCAAGGACCAGGGTTCAAGCCTCACCCACCTCCATAGTTGGATAGTCAGGACATCCCCCCCTACTTTTTCCAAGAAATACCAAACAAGCCTTAATGAGGCCTTACAACAAAGAACCTATATCTTCCCAGACCAAGAAGCCTCCCATCCAAACACTGGCCAGACCAAATCCTGCTTAGCTTCACACAGACTACCCAAGCCAAACTGCAGGTACCATAGTGGCTGACAGCTAGAAACCCTGATCACTGAGAATGTGAGCTGGAGCCTAAAGAAAGAAACTACATCAGTTACCTACAGGAGGTAGTAGGTGGGGGGTTCCTGGATAGCACAGTGGTTAGCACCACTGCCTCACCCACCTCCATAGTTGGATAGTCAGGACATCCCCCCTACTTTTTCCAAAAGATACCAAACAACCCTTAATGCTTCAGCATACCAAGTCATTTTGGACAATTCTATGCTTCCAACTTCATAGCAACAGTTTGGGGAAGGCCCTTTTCTGTTCCAGCATGTCTGTGCCCCAGTGCACAAAGGAAAGTCCATAAAGGCATGGTTGGGTGAGTTTGGTGTGGTAGAACTTGACTGGCCTGCACACATTTCCCCAAAAAACATGTTTGGAATAAACTAGAATGGTGATTGTGAGCCAGGCCTTCACATCAATGCCTGAGCTCACAAATTCTCTTCTAAATGAATGGACAAAAATTCCCAGAGACACACTCTAAAATCTTGTGAAAAGCCACCACAGAAGAGTGGCAGCTGTTATAGCGGCAAGGGGGGACCAACTTCAAATTGATGCCTATGGATTTGGAATGGGATGACATAAAAGTATAATAGCCCAGTGTCCCAATACTTTTGTCCATGAGATGCTAGTCATTTTTAGATGGTCATGAATGTATGTTTACTAACAATTAAGAACTAAGAGTGAAGCAGTCATGTTCACATCGCATGAATAAGCTTTATGGTTTGGACTACAGACAACTTCACGTTAAAGCTAGTTTACAGCCACAAATAAGTAGACACACAAGTGAATACACAAGATTAGCATATAGTAAAGGAAAAAAATTGAGATTGCAAAAAAGCATACAGAATGCTGAAAAGTCAGCAATATCTATCAACTCCTTCAAACTGCCACCCTTGCTTTATATCTGTATTATATAATAATATATATAATAATTATAAATGTGTTAGCGTATGGACTGGATAATGGCACACATTACACTACCTTAAAATCATAAATTCCAGTTGCAGTAGCTATTATTGTAAGTGACACAGAATAAATAATATAGTCTACTTGGTGATACTCATTATACTGCATGTTCACCATTGTTCCAATGAAAACACAGTACCACTGTACTTGTTATGAATGCATGCAAACATTAGCTGGGTTCAAAGTATCCTACTAGTTCAGCACTCAAAAAAGCCTTTGACAGTGGTTCCTAGAATTCTGAGATAGAGCATGTACTGTAGCAATGGACTGTCAAAGAAAGATACTGTTGACTGACTTCTGTAGATAACAGCTAATAACATGTAACATTGTCACAGTGCATTCAAAAGTGTAGCAATGTGCATTTTTTTAGTAATGGAACTGTAAGGATTTCTGTCTGTAAACATCTCATGTCATTCTGTTCTCTGTGGGAGAACATTCATCTATTTTATTTGACCTTTCCCGCCAAATGCAATTAGGCCTCAGTATTAGGCCTTCTGTGATTGTCAGATAAATAGAACACATAAATCCTACAAGTATGTTTGTATTCTCATGTTGAATCAGGCATGAATGTAGGCCTAAATGTATTATTTGTGTGTTTGATTCAACATAAGAGACACA
Source organism: Gnathonemus echidnorhynchus (assembly GCA_026776725.1). Classification (NCBI taxonomy): domain Eukaryota; kingdom Metazoa; phylum Chordata; class Actinopteri; order Osteoglossiformes; family Mormyridae; genus Gnathonemus; species Gnathonemus echidnorhynchus. Next base: position 8,161,726 of record JAODJU010000033.1, read on the forward strand.
AAGTTCTATGGTGTCAAGCTGCCGCAAACAATGTGACTCATCCTTTTACTGACTGAAACAGTTAATAAACAACTACAAACAAACAAAACTCTGTACAAAGGAACAAAACTTTTCTGTGAAGAGACGGTTTCATTATGCATAAAACACTGGTGGGCGCAGATCACTACTTCTTGCATCTTGTTGCCAATCATTGAGTTCTAAAGCAGTACCAAATTTCAGTCATCCTACTGGGACTCGCAGACATACAAATGACAGCAACATTAATATGTATGCTGGTAGCTAAGGAAGACAAGCAGATAATTATGCTTTTCTACAAGTTTTGTTTGGAAGAATTTTTGTGTAAAAGTATGCTGTAACAAAAAGTCTGTTCTGTAAACAGGGAGAGACATACACAATTTGGAAAAGCAGCAATAACTTAGCTGTTTAATAATTAATCATAGTATAAATTGTGGGAACAGACAGGTATAGAAAAGAGAAACCATAAAAAACTACAAACAGTTGTAGTACACTTACGTGTGTAAGATGGCACTTTGTCTGCAAACAGGGAAATTAAGTATTTAAAAGCAGGAGGTGGAGACCACTGTACAAAGCAGGATTTCATACTCAGTCAGATAATTTATCTTACTTTTAGGTCATGGAAAATTTTGGATATAGTGCAAAAGAAGAATAAATAGATTATACATATTTAAACATATAAAAAGGATAAATTATATAAAAGACATGTTCAAACATGGACATTAAAACATAAACATAAACAAACCTAATTTGTGGGGAAAGATTCTGCAAATTGTTCTATAATTACAATGTGTAATAAATGAATAAGTGTGTTTTCAGGCCTAAATGTCACAACAAGGACTCAGAGCACTCAAGTAAAAACACATTAACTTTTACTTCATTTCCAGATGATCCATCCAGTATTTCTAGAATTGTACAAGTTGGTGAGTGTTGGATGAGTACGGCTTAGATAGACTGACCAGGGCTGTCCAGGGAATGCAATGCTGTCCTTTCTGACAGCACCAAATCTAGGTTGATAAAAAAATTAAACAATGCCAGGCTTTGGCTCAACATAGCAAAACACTCTATTGCCTCAATTTCAAAGTGTGCACAATAATCCAGGAAATCTCCTTTAATTACATTATATAAAAGACACTCAATCTACCTATAAAGCATTTTTTCTGCTACTATAGCATTATTCCCATTCTATTCACTCAAATAATTTTATGGCAAAAAATACTGTAATTTATTTTTTTAACCTACATAAAATTGTTACCAAGATGCTCTCTTCTCATTCTTTCTGAGACATTTCAGTTGGCTGTTCATAAATAACTGAAGAGTTTCTCCTTGCAGAACTGCGGTTTGGGTCTGGCACTGTCTGCCGTCCACAAATGATCCCCCTGTGGATTAATAATGATCTGCCTTTTTACTGGGAGCCTCTCTGTCCTCCATAATCACATTCAGAAACACACATCCTGTATCATTAATATAGAGGCAATTTACTGCCCCTATTATTACTGTGTGGCATAGTAATATCAAAGAGAAGATTACTGTTGTGATTTTTGTTTGTTGTACTTACTGACACCTGATTTCTGAAAGGAAATGCGGAACACTAATTAGTATTTAAATAAAAAAGTATTAATGTTAACAAAATTAAATTGTGTTTCCTGAGATAATATGCATAATTTGTTTGGCTCTAAAATATTGGTTAGAAACAGCCAATGACAGACACTCGGAAAGGGATGAGTGTATCACATGCAGGTGTACCTGGAAGATCAGACTCAAGAAAAATTCAGATTGCAAATGTTACAATATTTGAAATCAGAGATAACCTCTAAAGGTCATAATCTAAATAAAACAAAACTTTCTGCAGTGCTGTTTGCTGCAAGAATTACTCATAACAACTTTATTGTGAATACGAATGGCCATAAAACTTGAGGAATGCTGTTAGTTCTGGTTAAAACCGATATGGAACAATAAATACAACAGAGGTTTAGAATTCATTGATCACCACGTTGGAGGTACTAACCTGGAATAAAACAAGCATTAAACTCAATGCTCCATGTAATTAGTCTTATGTAAATGTGTGTGGTATTATTCAACAGTTCATAAACTGCTGAAAACCTAAAATGCAATGGGAACTATAAGTATGTTTTTCCCACTTATATAATTCCACAGTATTCTAGGTAAGTCTAGCACTCTTCATTAATATCTACATTGTTTAGTAATATATTATTCTGTGCTCATTGCAGGGCTTTTGTTCACAATTATACTGCTGCCTCTTCAGATTCAAACTCAATTTTTTTGTCACATCGCAATTTACATAGCAAAAAAAGTGAGTGAAATCCTTAGAATCCTTACTTTGGAACAACTGAGGATTAATTTAAAATACATCAGACAGCCCTGTGACTTTATAGAAAAGGGGACAAGTCTTTGAACCTCCAGGCAACAAAAAAACCTGTCATAAAAAAGCTCCCGATCTTAATATAGTCACAATGTAAAACAATGCAACACACACACACACACACAAATATATATATATATATATATATATATATATATATATTTGTGTGTGTGTATGTCTGTATATATATATATGTTTACTGCATTTAATGTGTATCTGTGCAGACTGTGACCTTAACTAATAAATTGCAACAATCAGAACTTTACTGATCCCCGTAGGGAAAAATTCTCTTTACACCTCCCCCAACTTACTCTCCAGAGGGGAGAACTCGCTGGCTACAACACCCAGGGGCCTAGGGGTTAAGGGCCTTGCTTAAGGATGGGAACTATTTACTTTCTCAGTATGGTTATCAAACAGCACAGCTGCTTGAGGAATCCTTTGAACACCGTATTGGTTACCAGTGAGCTGCTCCTGCAAGCTCAGTGCGACACTAAAGACACAGAATCCTTGCAAAACACCTCAGTGTGGCATAACCTGCAAGGAAAAACTCCAACAGAAATTAAAAGAACTTAGATCATTACTGAACCTCATTACAAGGACACTTTGGGCTTTGATACATACTATATATTAATAGCTAACTGCTGGGACAATGGAACTGAAACACTGGCCAAAACAGTGTTTGAGGTTTCACGCCTATCTACTGTATGTGCAGTCTGGTGGCCAGTCCTCACTGACCACACATTCCATCAGTAAGTGTGAAGGTTGAATTAGCAGAGCAATAGCACAGCTCTGCATAAAATATTACAATCCACACAACATAATTGGACACATATCAGGGTTCAAAAGTGCATAAATTTGTTGGTACACGTCTGACCGGCACATCTGTGACCAGGATAGCAAGGTTTTGAGGTGCATCGAGAGACATGCCGGCATACCGCCATGAAGGACGGACCACGTCCGACAGCATAACTGTGGACACAAGAGGAAGTTGCCTACTTACCTGGATTGCATCCAAAAAAATTAAACCACAGCTGCTGCAGGGCTGCTACAGCTGAACCTTTGGTCACTTGTACCAATGTTTCAACAGTGCCAGCAGCGCATGTCTTAGACTGTGGACAACGTGAAACATGAACTGCTCTCTGATGAGTCCACCTTCACTGCCTTTCCCATATCCAGGAGCGTTTTGGTGTGGAGAAGTCCCAAAGAGGCTTACCACCCAGACTGCAGCATGGGAGTGGATCAGTGATGGTTTGGGCTGCAATATCATGCCATTCCCCAGCCCACTACGTGTTCTACATGGGCACGTTACTGCCAAGGGCTACAAACCATGTTTACCCATTGGTTCTGACATCGTACAATGAACGTGGTGCTGTGTATCAGGATGATAATGCACCAATACACAAAGCAAGGCTCTTGACAGAGTGCTATGATGAACGTGAACATCTTCCATGACTTGCAGTCTCCAGACCTGAATATTATTGAGCCAAACTGGGGTGTTTTAGAGGAGTGAGTCAGGAAACATTTTCCTGCTTCATGTTGTGACCTGGCCACTGTTCTGCAAGAGGAATGACTCAAAATTCCTCTGGCCATTGTGCATAGCTTGTATCTGTCACTCCAAGATGAACTGATGCTGTATTGGCTGCTAAAGGAGACCCTACAAGCTCAAGAAAAAAGACTATTTCGATTTGTCTAGTGCAGAGATCTCCAACTCCGGTCCTGGAGGGCTACTATCCAGTAGGTTTTCTGTCCCTCTTGGCTTCTGATGAGCCACACCTGCTCCTGGTATTTACCTGAGAACGGGTGTGGCTCATCAGAAGCCAGGTATGATAGAAAACCTACTGGAGGGTAGCTCTCCAGGACCGGAGTTGGAGACCCCTGATCTAGTGTAAAACATGCATAAAAAGATAGCAGTTTTTATGAATATATGAGCATTAATCTGTAGAATTTGTAAATAAATTAAATCCTGATTGCTTAATAGTAGAACATAGCACTAAGTTAATTAGAGTTAGAGTCTAGTAATACAATGCTGAATGAAATATTGTCTGTTAAATTTTTAGATAAAGCATCCCAGCTCAATATCGGCACAATGTTTTAAAATATATGGCTTTTCCTGCAAATGCCTTTATGGTTTCTGGGGGAAAAATACTATTTTATTTTTTTCATTATCAGCAAAGTGTGTGTTATTGCATAAAATCAAATATGGAAACTGACATACTGGACTTTAAACAGCAGTATATATCTTAGTTTTTTTTTCATCGCCAGCCATATTTGATGGTTGACAAATAGTTGAAAAATGAACCCTGAAAATATGAAAGATTACAAGAATTGAAAGATTTTACATAAGAAGCACTGCTAGGACACATATTATCTGTGTATGCATGTAACAATCCCCGTTGCAGGCAGAACGGGTGTCAAAAACTAATTTTATGTATATATCTGTGACAGAAATAGGAAAATGACTGGAAGAATAAGAAAAAAAGTAGTAAAAATCACACTCCAGGCATTCTGAGAAATGACACTTTCGCAACACATTGCAAATACTTTGAACTTTGCAAAGTGAATAGACATAAACCAGAGTATTTGCATATGCTGGAGGAGAAATAGAACTTTTCTATTAAAGTCAGCATCAGGACATCAAATATAGGAACTGTTCATATACATACATAAAGATATAACATAAATGAAAATGGAAAAAAAAAATCCATCCATTTTCTACAACCAGTTTTCCAGTGTGGGGTTACTGTAAGCCTGGGCCTGTATTCACAAAGCTTCTTAAGCCTAAAAGTTGCTCCTAGTGATGAAATTCTAAGAAAAATCTTAGAAT
>JAODJU010000033.1:8176139-8188469 GCA_026776725.1 Gnathonemus echidnorhynchus
ATTAAAGCCACGCTTTTGCCTGACTTCTGGACTCTCTCGCCTACTTGCTCGCTTGCCCGTCCGACTCACCGTGACAGTTATATAATTTGTATTTAATTATATAATTATTCACATGCATTTTGGATTGTAACATTTATTTTTTAAATTTATAAGAAATGTAAAAAGTTTCATTTTGTTACATGTTCGACTTTTGCGTTTGGCTATGCAGAGGCTTGTGACAATATAGCACTCAAGAGTGCATAGTGAAAAAGCACTTAAGTCAGTGGCAGAATGCGCTTAAGAGTGATTTACATGTGACATACCCATATTTTATTTGTTTCACTGCACAAAGTGCAAATCTAGCCTAAGTACAGCTAAGTCTATAGGAGAATATGCGTAAGTGAAAGAAGCACACAGCTACTTGCTGGGCTTCTACTTTTCATTTTAACCTTAGACAACAGACATTATTGAAATTAATCAAATGGCATAATTTTATAGCATATAGTAGCAAATATTAATTCAATTTAGCTTCCCAATTAAAAAATTAGATATAACAGTATAATCACATATAACAAAATTATGTCCCCTATGATACTGTATTGGATAAACAGTGGAAAGATGGATAGGTGGCTGGATGGATGGATGGATGGATGGATAAACTTGAGTAAAGTTCAAGTACATTAAATGATTTTTATTGACATTTTTTATTTCCAAGGAAAAGTTAAGTAACACTAACCTACATTTCAATGTATCAATATCATCTTTTTATATACTGCCTGACCAATTGGCATTTCATTAAAACACCTTAAACACACCCAGTCAAATGCCTATCAAAACTGCATTTATTGCTTGATGTAAGGTATAGAATCTCATGTACCAAATAAAATAACTACTACATATACACTAATTGCAGGAGCGTATTTGAATTTTAAACTGACTCCATTATGTGCACTTAGGCTGACGCTGTGCAGGACAGAAGGTGACATTAACAAATCACAAAGCACAGCAATCATAATATAACCAACACGCAGTTAGAAGGACAGGAGCTTAATATACTGCAGCACTGCTCGCATTGTACAGTTTTAAACATTTTTAACATATTGACAGTGAACTGAATTGTCGGATTTATATACTACAATGCACAATGTACAAAAAAAGCTCCAGTTGCAATGTGTTAGCAAAATGTATACCTGTATGTGACATCTCTATCATCTCAAATCATAACTGAAATATCACACATCCAGACAAAAAGTAGATTGACCCTGCATGCAAAAATATGATGCTCACCATCTGAGCATCTCATGGAATAATGAAAATACTAAACACAAACAAAAATTATACTGTTGTAAAAAGGAATATGAAATAATATTTACACATATTAAGGGCACTACAGTCATTTTGTTTGATCACAAATGCATAAGGAAAGCACTTTGATATGACGTTAAGCGAAACACAGCAAATCGTCTCACCATAATTTTAAGTTTGCCCAGAGATGAATTTTCTCAAATAAGTGCATTGTAGCGTTCCACTGAAGTTCCTTTAGAATACAGACACAGTTAACAGTAAAATCGGTACAAAATGTTTGGCCCCGACAATAACTGCAGGGAACATAAATGTCATTATTTTACTTAAATAGCTGCTGGTGTTCAGAATGTTTAATAATACATATATTAACAATCATTTATTTGATCATATACTATATATTACACAAATTCATACTAAACATTTCCACAAATCAAATATCCAAGACTAGACCCACACATTTGGACATCATTTAATTACATTCAATTGGAAACAATGACTTTACAATTTGTAAATGTGATTTTTAAATATTTTTTTTGCTCAGGTTTGGATTCTTTAGGTTTTTCTTTTTTGTTCTTCATAAACCAATCACTGTAAAAATCATATATTTAAAAAAACAAACAAAATATCAAAAAGTGATTATTTACCAAATTCTATGCAACATAACTTATAAATACTTTACAATATAAATAAATTATTTACACTACCGTGTTCAAATAACAATAAATCAGCCTCATTGTGTGATCCAGTTAAAGAAAAATGACATGTCAAATGATTTGCAAAATTAAGACAATTCACAGTTAAATTTAATTAATTTAAAAATTTAATTAGACTAATGTATTTTATATTATGGATTTCAGCACTGCATTGTGATTGCATAAATATGCAATAATCTAGTGTTTTTTTTTAAAATGAACACAGAAACTGACCATGATGCATTAGAAGTTTTAACCATTAAATGTGTATCAAATCCAAGGTCATTTATGTGCCTTACTGAAAATGTTGTTGTTTAAAATACTGATTATATTTGCACAACTGGAAATTTAGAAATCTGTTCATAAAGTAACCCAAAAATCCAAAAAACTCTGCTTTTTGGTAATATCAATAAAATGCACTGACTACATATGATCAAATAACTGATAACAATCCAAGATTTTTAAAGCAGTTTTGTTTTAATTGAAGGCACGTTTATAATTTAAAGCTTAGTATGGTTTCCCTGAACATAGTCTTTTAGTGGCCTCTTATAGTACTTTTGAAAAGCTCAAGTCAAGTAAAACCTTTTTCTTTCTTGTTACTTTCAGTATCACTTGTAAAATTCCAACAAGTCTTCACACCAGAACAACCTAAGCAACTGAATTATACATGTTTTCTGACACAAATGTTAAAAATAAAAATGTAAAACAGATGTGCAACACAAGTGTCACGATTCATTTCAGAACTTCTACCTTAATCCGAACCTTTGCAGACTCCAGTTCTCCGTCACATAATTCCTTTCCAGCTATGTGCAATTTAACATATGGAAACTTAACATGCCTTTTAACAGGTACATATGCAAGTATTGCTTTATGAAAGGCATACTATAGGTAATATCTATAACATGATAGGACAGTAGGCAAAGCAAAATACCGACAAGCTCAAGAAATGCTATGTCTGTTATATATTAAACAGCATGCAAGAGGGAGGAGTTATGTACAGCACAGGTGGAGCCATCCTAGGGCCTGTGCCTCTTTTCTTTCTTTCCATAGGTCAGTTTTTAGTCCAGTGGGTGAGCCGTAAATCAGCGTGCACACATATCGTTTCAAACATTCCGTTAACCTGTGACGTTACCTGTATTTACGTCACCGACATATGTCAAGCTGCTTGTTGTAAAACGTCACAACATCACAGACGTGATAGTAAGGCACACTAAGACCTGGCGTATGAGCTTTCAGAAAATGCCGGGATTTAAAAGACTATTGTACGTTGTGTTTATTTTGTTATTAGTAGTTAGAAATCCAAACCAGAGTTGGCCTACCAGTGCATATTCATTCACGTTGAACTTTGTTTTTTAATTTTCATATATATACTGAATGTGTTTAAACACATCCGAAAAAAAACACAGCATTCAATACGTAACACGCATGTTAGAGGAATTTTTTTTTCCAAATTTGAAACTGTCACAAGTTTTGTATGAGCTCTGGAAAATGCTCTGAAAACTGATATGTTGTAATGCTCTATAGATTGCATTCAGAGGTGGTAAATGCCAATCTGTTACATCCACCAAGGCTTCTGTCAAGTAGATTTACTCAGCTGATGTAATCCATATGTTTCTGTGGGTCCTCTGATCCCCTTCCTGTAGGATGATTTTTTTTTTTGTTTGTTTGTTTTTTTTTTTGTTGCTGCAGCCTTCGGGCTATCAAGTGCAATTGTTTTGGCATTGCTACTACTACTCTAGTAAGGAAAATGCATTTGCAAACGCAGAGCAGTCAGTGATTTCGGTGAAAACAATAGGAAGAATGAGATAAAGATCTATCAATTAACAATTTGTCATAAGCCCTGAATGTTTCAGATACAGATACATTCACTCATAACAGGAAATATACTACTTTCTTCAAGCTTCATTGTCCACACTGACCTGCTCTACACTATATAAATCTACGTCGAAAGGGCTGCGGTTTAGAACGAGTCTGCAGAATGTGAGCTTGGACTTGGGATGTGTCAGCTTGTCCGATTGGGGTCATTCTCAAAGAGGTCAAGCCCACTTCTGATCAGCGTCTCAGCAGAGTTGATGGCATTTAAAATCAGGGACAAGGACTGATTATACTTGCTGGGACTTTGCATGTCATCGGCGTTCTTCAGGATGGAGAAACGCACAGCTCGTGCATCCAGTCCATACAGTATGTTCCTAGATGACGGCAGAACAATGGAAAAATTAAAAGCCTATCATCGTATTATACTTGGGCACATATAACCATAATAAAAGTTTTTATTAAAAAGAACAAATTGTGCTTCTATTACAAAGTACAATGTAACACCTGGCCAATAATGTAACAAGTTATTACATTATTGTCAAAAAGTTATTATATTATTGGATCAGAAAACATCAAATTATTGGCCAGTTATTACATTATTGACTTTTTTACATTAAGAATGTATTACGTTATTGGAAGATATTACTTATTGATAGTTATTACATTATTGGCTGCTACACCATTCTATGTAAAAATTATTTTATTAGCATTTATATATTTACCATTATATATAATGACAATTGGGAGGTGTAGCCCGTTACCTGCTCTACATATACTCACACATATACCTAGACAGACACACACAAAAAGAGGGAGTACTGAGAGATTAAATTCAGATTAAGTGATCCATGGGTTGGACTATTTGACTAAACAAATTTTGAATATTTGATTCCTGATGCAATCACCTTGTAAAAATAAGAGGATTTTTGGGAATTTTTTTCAGTGCAAACATGCATCGTTTATTGATATTTTTGAAAAGCAGCTCCAAGGGGGAGAAGTGGAGAGAAAATAAGGCAATTACTCATTCGTAATCAGCATTGCTTAGGGTTAGCAAGCAGCTATATCCTTCAGAGTGCAGACTGACATTAAGATCCCATATTTAATTTATGGCCTGTATTTTGTTCACATTAAATGCCTCTAGCTTTCTGGCCTTTATAAGCAGCAACTAAAAAATCGGTTAGGAAGGTACCTAATTAGTTAAAGCAACTCTGGGTGAATATTACATTAAACATAAATCAAAAACACAATTCAGCTGTTGCTCTTTTTTCACTGAGAGGAGGATTTCGGTCTCTATTTTGATATGTTTGAACTTGTAACCATTTGACTAGGCTGAATGAATTCAGTGTACAGGGGATCAACCAAGCCATTTAGCCTCTCTGCAGTCTGCATGTGTTAAATAATGTCACAGATTATTCTGCTGCAGACCTGTGGAACTGACGCTCCTGGTGAAATGCACGTTTGTGCTTTGACAACATCCTTAACAGCAACAGATATGAATATGGTTGAGTCCATCACATTCAGAAGAATTGGCAGTTGTTTAGTCTTATATAAAGGTGATTTAGTAACTGTAACTCTCCAGTGCTTCAGTGATATATTTAATTTTTACATGTGGGAAAGAATTGACTATAAAGCTGAGACACATCAGAGTCATAGACAATGAAATAGCTTAATACGTAGGACACGGTTGAGTGGTAAGGATTTCACAAATATAGTTTTAAACACCATGATTTTAGCATTACAGGTACAATTTAGCATGCTTGATGTCCTTTAGTGAAATAAAAATACAGAACTCTGAAAAATTGCTCCCAAGTTGCGTTACAGTATCTGCAGTAAGGATTGGCAGTCGTGTTTCTGAAGTGCTACGGTCCTGCAGATCTTCAAGGTCTCTCTGCTTCAGGGCTGAGCAATCTGTCAAGGGTCGCAAGGTGTGCTACTTTCATTTAATCTCAGACTCAATGATGTGACTGAAATCATTACCTGGACTATAAGTCACCTCACCCAGCGTAAATCAATCACTAATTGAAAAGTAACCTGAACAGAAGCTAAAGTTTATTTCTAATTCAATTTTTAATGACGTATATAAATGCTTGATGTATTGGACCTCAATTATTGGGCAAAACCTGATTCTACACACACACACACACACACACACAATATTACATATTCTTAATGCATCAAGCTTAATGCATCTTAATGCAAAGCTGTTATATCAAAATCCATCAAATACTTAGAAAAAATGGTTGCATTTATGTGTGACAAAATTCATTTATATTTAAATACCATTTACCATAAGTAATGTACCAGTTAACTCGTCGATACTGTGAGATGTTTTACTGAAATAAGCCTGCTCAAGTGTACTTGCTTAAAGGTTACTCAAACTCAGCACCACCTTATAACTTTCAGGTTACCAGTACATTTCCACAACCACTTGGCTACCTGCTACTCCATTTTCTTCAGAGTCCCAATCAAATCAAAATTCAACACATTTTATGTCTGTGAAAGCCATGTGCAAATTAAATTTTTACACACATCCAGCAGGTTCTAAATAAGCACTTCCATATCTTAACATGAAAAGGTCAGCACTGCCAGCTGTAAATTCTCACATACAGCTCCTCATTCAAAGAGACATAGCAAGAGCTTATGTTTCATATAAGAACTGGCCTGCATGAAGAACCAGGATGCAGCCAAATGTAGACGTTTATATTTTTTAGGGCTTTGTATTATTTTTGACTATTTGTACTTATTTTCATACTGGTTTGCTTAATTTATATGTTGCCTTTTTTTGAATGTTGAAGCAAATGAAGGCTGTCTCAGTGCATGTTGCTTATAATCGCTTGCTTGTCATTCACAAAGCTTTATTATTTGCATCAGAAGCATTGAAACATAAAGAGTTTTACATCCCCTAAGAGGAAAGCCCCCATGTTTCCAAGCACAACCTGTGTCAACATGACATTTCTGATAAAGATAAAATGCCACAGATGCAAATTACTCTGGTCAAAAGTTTGCATGTGAATGTCACGATAATCAGCATGCCCTTTCAGCGGGAGTCATTCACACTGACAGTTGTAATAAAATCACAACATGATCGCTCATGCGGTCAGAGAGGGATTGTGCTTAAATCTTTAAAAAAGTTTACGGTCTCCAAAGTGAAGCCAAGATTTGTCTGTCCATGCGGACCGCTTTAAATTAATAGAAGACTAAATTAAAATATATATCTTGAAACATGTAGGTGTGACACAGCAGAGTTAGTTCCTGGCAGCAATATTTTGTGCCTGCCATATATTTTATTAATTATTCATGAAATATTAAAATAGTAAATAAGAAATGGTATAAAAGGAAAGGATTGTAACCACTGAATTAGTACTTCTGTGATTACTATCGGAGTTTAAAATTTGTAGTTGAAAAAGCTTAGTAAGTTGCAAAAAATGTCAGATTCCTGTGAAACTTGATTTTCAGTCAGATCATTTTTGTTATAACAAAAAGGAAATAATGATATTCTTTAGCACTTATTGCTGTCATTCATATTATTTCAGTCATTTTAATGTTTTTTTTTTATTATTTTGACATTTGATATCATCATATAGTAAATCATCATTGCGTTTCCTTTATCTCATATTTATTGGAATATTTACTACATAGGCAAATATGCTAATACTGACTCACAAAAATAATTGCATTTGTGCGTGATGTGTGTGTGGGATTTAACTGCATCGACAACCCATAACCCAGTCTCAAGCAAGCTGGAAAAATGACAGTTTTCAGCTGCCTTCAGGGACAGCTCCAGGACCACGGACAGCTCCCCAATTAGCACTTAGTGCCAAGACATGTCAGAAACTGCTCAAGGCGCAATTCCCTTCCTATAGGTTATGTCAGACTGGATTACCTGAAAATGGTATTGATGTGTAAAATCCTTATGTGAGCACTCTTAATGTTATATAGCCTTATCTGATATATAACAATCATCAGCTTAATCCATCAAACCCGGGTTGATCCTGATGAGCTGTCTGGCAGGTCATTAATGTCAGGTTAGCTGAAATGTAACATCTTTTTGATATTTTTGATTGAATACTGAAAACCAAGAGTTAAAAAAAAACAATGCTATTTATTCTTGAATGTTTCCATGTGATATCCTCCTTAAAAGGTAAGTTATATAGAAAATAAAACCCAATTTTTCCAGGTGGAGAAGAATGACTATAGATTCATATATTTTTATAGCAGCATGTGCTATAATTAACTGATGAATATAGTTTTAAAATGTACAGAGCCATTTATATAGATATATTTTTATTTCATATATATATCAAGCATTGTCTGAAGACACACCTCTTCAAGGAGTACCTTGGAGGCTCATACCACCCTTACTGTCCACTCTCTCCATTTAAAAAAGCGGTAATTTGACTTTGATGACAGTTGTTGATTTTAGGTCTAGCTTATAGATCAAAGAACAGTCATGGACTACAAAGCACTGGTTGTAAGTCGCTCTGGAAAAGAGTGTCTGCTAAATGCTGTAAATGTATATGTAAATATATATGGAATATATATATATAGTAGGGCTGTCACAATCATGAAATTTTAGTTGACGATTAATTGTCATACAAATAATTGCGATTGACAATTTAAATGTATTTTTTTTGTTCCATCAGCCTGGAGTTAGCCTAATCATAGGCTAATTAGACAAAAATTGTAGAGGCCTGAAATGACATTAACAAATAAGAAGTTAAAAGCCTTGAGATAAATAGTTGTTGTTGACTTTTCCCGATCTATACCATCTGCCGGATTTTACCGTGCCCGTCTGCACCCCTCAATCCGCTCATCCTGCCATTTTACTGCAAATGATATTGCCTAAATTTACAGCAAACTAAGCCGGATAACTTATTGGAATTAAGGTAGCCTGGGTAAATATAAGAGAACGAAGATAAAATCCATTGAAACTGGGGTACCTTACATCTGATAAGTTATAGGGCTAAGTAAGTAATCTGGCTTTGTGAAATATGATACAGATCCCTGGTGTTAATGATTCCGTTGACTCAAAAAATAATCCAGTTTCTTTGCTTCTCATTTTAAGTGTTCACTCCGTGCGCCTATTTACACCTTTTGTATCAGCACTATTACCTAAATATCCCACATCTGAAATGTCAGTTTCATATTTCCTTCAGTAGAGATTGCTGCTACCCAACGACATGGTACTTTGGTATACTTATAGCTTTGGTTCACTCTAAACTGAAATATGAAGTCTGGCATATTTTGTGTTTGGTTCAGCCATATTTATACACAGGGATGCGCATAACTGGCATGCAAGTACGTATTAGCCATACATGCAAATGAGTATTTATTTCATGTGCATTCATGCTATTATGACAAGAAATCACTGTGAATTTTGGCCTTTATACTACAAAATAAGTACAAATTAGCCACACAAAGGTTACAATGTACGGTAATTTCTTGTCACAGCAGCATTTGCGCTGCTCCAACAATTTTCCAAAAAGCGCTTTTATCGCTTTACGGCAATTGCGTACTTACGTGCCAGTTATGTGCAAAACAGTGGAATCAGAAATAAATGGACAAAATAACGTACATTTCTCTAGTTCTTTGTCCTACTGTCATAATATACTGACTTTGCTGCAGCAAGATAGTGACAGCTGTCAGGGACATATGCAGTCATCTCACCATAACAAGACGCATAAACACGCACTCAGACACAAGTGCATGTGCCATGCAGAACTTTCATTAAGCAGAGAACACAAAGTGTCCAAAATCAAAATATCTGATATCTATTTGTAGGGCTACAAGAATGATTCCTGGTCTTAGAGGAATGTCTTATGAGGAGAGGTTAGCTGAGCTGAATTTGTTTAGCCTCGAGCAAAGGAGACTAAGGGGGGACATGATCCAGGTCTATAAGATTCTAATGGGTCTGGATGTTGTTCAGCCAAATGGCTATTTCAATATTAGTTTAAATACTAGAACTCGTGCCCATAAGTGTTAATAAGCGGGAGAACATTTTAAAATGAATTTGAGAAAACACTTCTTTACACAGTGTGTAGAGTATGGAATAGTCTTCTTGCTAGTGTAGCGCAAGTTAAAACCCTGGGTTCCTTTAAATCAAAGCTAGATAAGATTTTAACAACTCTGAGCTGTTAGTTAAGTTCTCCCCAAATGAGCTTGATGGGCCGAATGGCCTCCTCTCGTTTGCAAATTTCTTATGTTCTTATGTTCTAACTGATATTCTGGGCTAGTGGAGATCGGGCTGGGCTGGTGGGAATCGTTCACAAGCGGCCTGTAAAATGAACCTGAAATAGTGAAAAGAAATATTAACGGACTTAGGCTGGGTCATGAATGTGTTATGAAATAAAGTGGTACAAATCGGGCACCGTCGTAAAATTTGTCCTGAAGTGTAATTGCTGCGCATGCGCAGACGTGTGAGGTACAAATTGAGCTGGTGGTATGTATCAGTTCAGAAGCGCAGGTCAAACAAGTGCAGGTCAAACATTACATGGTAGTAAACTATGTGGAAATAGTGATAGAAATATGGTGGTTCTGTCCCATCCATTTTTATACAGATGCATGGAGACGATTCTAAACCCAATTATATTACATCAGTTTTTAGAATTTTCCAAGATTCCATTAATCAATGGTGCAGTAGAAGCTAGTGGTATAGTGGAGTTACAGTATTCCGATTCATTCAATACATCACATGTTTAATTAAACTTATAAAATTACAGGCGAGAGAGGCTTAAAAGTCACCACTTGTAATTATACAAATTACGGATGGGTGCATATGATAGAACATTACCTCAACATTAATTAGCATGTGTATTTTCAACTATGAAATGATTATCACCTGGCAGAAAAGAAAATGTGGCCAGCACATAGAAAATTAACAGCTGTGTCACGGTAGCTAGACTGTGTTTTTAATATAACACTATACAAGAGGAATACAATCAGTTTAGAAGCATCTGCATGTCCCGTGCATTTGCTACTCTTACCTATAAAATCCAGGAGGAGGATAAGCGATGATGAAGCTCCTTTCGAGGTTCTGCAGTACATCATTCAGCATACGCACATGGGAGGGATCTCGCTCCTTTGGATCATTTGCTGGACGCATCATTTCCGACTGGAAGAACGCGGAGCTTTCCCTCAGAGAAGCAGCTTTCGCCAGCAGCTCATCTGCGCTCATCTTGCCATCTGCACGTCCACAAACAGAGAGGGGTCTGGCATTGTAACGGGCACTGCTTATGATGCTGGCATCTTCTAAAAAGAGGACCACACCACATTGTTTTGTCTTTCTTACATGGCAAATGTTTAACAGCTAACACAGTAAAATTCCATTACCACGTCTCTTCATAAACCACATGCCTACTGACTCCTGTTTAAGTTAAATACCAGAAGCAAATGTGAGTTAAGATCCTGAAGTACCTCAATCACTAGGTATAACACCTACGTCAAATAAACTAGACCCCAAGCTTTAAACTAGGGAATTCTAATGACTAAAACAAAAAAAAAAGTGAAAGTGACTAATTGTCATTGTTGACACACCACGGCGAAATGTGTCCTCTGTATTTAACCCTTATGTGACATAACAGTGGGTTCCTATATAATTTAGCACCTGAGGAGCAGTGCATGGTGGTCGGGAATTCGAACCATCAACCTTCCAATCACAGTTCCCTAATCATTAGGCAACCACTGCCCTGCAGATACAGGCATTACAGTCTGGGCCTCTTTAGTTAAAATATTTAGAACGAGCAAAGTGATTTAATGTTACATTTGACTTTGTCTATTGTGTTTCAGTACCTGAGCAGAATCAAAAGTTTATTTATTTGCTTGCTTTTACACACACACACACACACACAGAGAGAGAGAGAGAGAGAGAGAGAGAGAGAGAGAGAGAGAGGTTTGTAATCATATATTTGTTGGGACTCTCCATTCATTTCTATGGATAAAATACTAATACCAACATGACAACATTAACCTTAACCCTAACCTTAACCATAAGTAACCAAACTATGCATGAGACTTCTGGCATTTTTAGTTTGTTGATTGCAGTGACAGATCTTTGTGGGGACCTGTAAAATGGTTCCCACAATGTCAAAATAACAGGTTTTTAATCACCCTGTGGGGGATATTTGGTCCCCACAATGTAATATAAACCTAATCCACACACACACAGTGTTGGGGAAGCTACAAGCTACTTATGATTAAATGATAATGTGAATTTCAATCATTGTGCCTGTATCACATTGATTAGAATTTATCATGCCTCAAACATGAGTTTTTTTGAGATTGCATTATTAAAGAATTAAGATGAATTACAGGAAATGAATGGATATCTCATGTTATGCTAATTTACTCCCATCCAAAAATTAATACTTAATAAGAGTTTAAGTTAATTTTATAAATCCCAGCTGTATATCCTGTGGTACCCAGGTAGCTTTATAATATGACTTTCAAGAAGGTGTGAATTAAATGTAGAGATGTTCCGATACCATTTTTCCCCTCCCGATACCGATTCCGATACTTGGGCTCAGGGTATCGGCCGATACCG
>JAODJU010000033.1:8188569-8203167 GCA_026776725.1 Gnathonemus echidnorhynchus
GCCGATACAGATGCCAGATTTTTTGGTGGTATCGGCAGCATTTCCGATACTAGTATCGGAATCGGAACAACATTAATTAAATGCATTCTGATTGTAACTTGATTCAATTATTTAAGATAAATTACCACTACCTATCAAAATGTGATAGTTTCTTCAGCTGTTCTGTATGTTTGAGATGGTTGGACCTCCACATTTTGTGTGTATCATGCCAAATATTATCAATTTTAAGACATAACCATGGAATTCCAAATTTCCATTGGAAGCTGAGAATTAGAAACCAGACTAATTATGGTAGTTCACACCCACATTGACTTAAACTTATTCCTCCATAAGCATTTACATAGCATAAATAGATTAGTATGATTTAAAATTTCATTCACTTTTAATTTGAAGTAGTCCCACAGAACTGATGCTTTCGCCTTTATTTGAACCACTAGGCACGGACTTCATCAAACTGCTGAACAATCGAGAAGGAAATTTTTAATCAATGCTTTTTAGTAATCGAGTTTAACTGAGTAATTGTGACAGCTCTAGCTTGCTGCATTAATCTGTTCACAACCCTCTCTAATTAAAATCACTGAGCAGATAGCCTACTACAGCAATTCTTAACCCATGAGTTGTGACCCAAATTTGGGCCACCGCAAGTTCTGAAAGGGTCACAAGGCAGAGTTGTAAACATCTTACAACCAGCAAGTTCCTTTGATGATCCATGATCAGATTTACCAACCCCAGTCCTAGAATTACCCTATATAAATGAGTCTTGGGATTGCAAATGCTTAGCACAAAACTAGTGAACACTCAACCAATCCAAGAAGCCAAACCGTAGATGCTTCATTTACAATTCACTGGCACATCCAATCAGATTTGTGTGATAGGCATTGATTGACATAAACAGCAAAGTGCAATGCCTGCTTGATCATAGCGTTAATTTAAACCTATACTTGATATAAGGTTGCGACTGAGCTGGAATAGTAAAAAAAAAGGATTGTGGTGCAAAAAAAAGGTGGAGAACTACATAGTATATTGTGTTACTCTTATGTGAATCCATGCATTTTCTGTAATGGTGAACTTATCAAAAATACATACATATTTGCAACATGGCAACAACCCACATAAGACATGAATCTGCAAGTAAACTAATAATATTATCTGACCTTTCAATACGTTTTGCAATACCGTAGCCAATATCATAATCATTACTGCAGGTTACTTCAGGTACGATGAGACATAGCAGTCTTAACATCACATTGTTACATATTCTCTATATTCTACCTATTGGTGTATGACCACTTGAGTCTGCAGAAATGGACTGGTTTTCAGTCTAGGGTTCATTCTAAGCTGTATAGGGCAAACTTTATATTATCACAACTCTAAATTGGAAAAGCGGTGCTCGGAAACAAGTGGACGGCTGAATATTTGAGCACTGAAGCTCAGTGCATGAAAAGGATAACAATAAAACAGATAAGATGAGGGAATTGCAAACCACACAGTTTGTATTAAACTTCCTTCACTTTTTTTCTACTTCTACATTTAATTCTTAGCTGCCTACAACATTGGCTGGATAAGCAGTAACTGAAAATGGAGAAATGGTTTGACACGACTCTTAGTAACACCTAAGACTTAATTATTAAGTTCTGCAATGGTAAAACTCAGAACTCATTATACAGGCCAACATGAAAAAAGCAATGTTCCCATATGCTAAAGAACTAAAAGAAATGTTACAGAGGAATATGAAGACTCCTTAGCATGAAAAATAAATGATTTGTTTTTCTTGTGATTATTCTTCTTCAACAAATTAAAAAAAAAAAGTTTTTCCATCCTAAGGACAATGTGTGTGCACTGTATCGATCATAATTACCAAAACTTTAAATGTGTGGGAGAATAATAAAAAACAGTGAATTGTTTTCATGAGTTGTAAGACAGAACTACATGTAAATACAGAAAAAATGTAACTCATATATTCACTAGTGTTATTGACCGTCACTGCATTTCAAAGAAGTGCAATGTTATGATCTGTCTGTAAAAATCATATTTCTATTCCAATTCAAAAATATCACAATAATACAACTAAATCTAGGCCTTAGTAGTCAACCATTTACCTCCCTCATTTCTTCCTCAATACATTTAACTATGATGATAAAATCATGCTGTATATAATTGAGTCTCCACACAGCTATGCAGTCTTTCATTTCTAGGGAGAGAAAACCATAGACAGGTAATTATCCAAAGAATTATGATGAAAAGCAGATTGTACGTATTAATTATGTTGGAGAAACCATGACAATTGTGCCTGCCAGAATAGATTAATAATTCCAATAAAACACATACATCTTAGTAGTGTTTTCTCTTTATGGGCAATAGTTACAAGTAATGCAGTAAAATGCATTTCTTTAATGAAGAGTGTCTTTTGCCATCTAGAATGAAAAGCCACATCATGGTATTTATACATTCATGACAGTAACGTTCACAAGCTAATGAATTATACCTAAAAGAGTGTGTGCAATTTGTTTACAGGACAGACTTTAGTTAGCTATAGCATACTTGAAATGGCTATTAATAATACCTGCACCACAAACAAATGTGACCTGGATGCAGATTTCTACAATTTACTTATTACACATGAGTATCATTAATAAAGACAAAAGATGATGCTTTCGAATGAATATCCAACAATGAATCGTAAGTCTTCATTAGGAAATAGCACTGAAGTTAGTCGTTCAGATCACATGAGAACCGTACTGTTATGATACCTAAGCAAACAGCACACTTTGTTTTTATGAAGAAGGGCAACCTCACTGTGGGATTAGCTTTTGATCAATCATGTCAGATACACTTCTAGTTCTACCACTGATCTACAAGATCAATTCCTGCAGATCTCACTGAGAAACCTGAAAGTACATTTGTCAGATTCTGTCAAGGTCATTTGCACCATACAGATTTGAGAAACTTGTGAAGACCTGTCTTGCATCACAAGGTGCAAGACAGACACCAGAATGAACACTAAGATAGGTAGAATATTATTAATTGGACATTATCACCACTTGTACAAAATACTGGCATCACTGACTACATTATTGTCCTCTGTTCCATATCTAATTATTCAATACCAAGTTGCTGTGAACCTGGAGCTTACATATTCATTTATTGCAACTGAATTTTTAAAAAATGTAGTTAACAAATAGCTACTGTCAGAGTTATATACAGAAATCATTTAAATATGTCACAGCTGTGCCCATTATTAGCCTTTTGAAATGAAATTAATGTTTAAAGCCAGTCAATATGTCAGTAGAGAAGCTCAAGGGATGACCTGCACACAGACACCCTCTAAATGGGATGAAGGCCGAGTCTCTAGTGAACTCATTTTAAATCCCCAAAGGGAAGAAGCGGAGAGACAAAGACCCAGTCTGATATTTTAAATAACACCATGATGGGCCAATCAATATTTCCACTCGAAAGCATGATCTTTTGTGATCTCCTTAATTAATCTTGGATGGTGTACCTGTTAGTAAGCCTTTAGAACTACTTCTGTTTGGCTATATCGTAACGCCATAGTAGTTGAGAAACACACTGGATGGGCCTGTTGTTTCCAATCTATGCAAATGCAACTTGTGAGTTCTGAAATTGTATTAACCTCACTGCATCTGTTTGTTTCTTGAAATTGAGGGCATAGTGTATTTTACATTTCTCATTTATTGGTAGCTTAGTCAAGTGGCAAAATAAGGATAAGCGGTTACAGAAGATGGATGGATGGATGGAAGGAATTATTTGGGGAAAGAAGAAAATACTTATAATGTAATGCTATTAAAATCTATTATAAAAATGGGATATACTGACTTTCAAAGCCAACCCTTAGTCTAGCAGTATTTTTCATGTAAACATCTTTTGCTCATCAAACAATAAATACACAGTACTTACCCTTTGTTGTGAATAATGATAAAGAATTCAACACATAATTTACTTCACCATTAAATGCATATATTAGTTATAATTTCACCTTGCTTGCTACTTATAATGATTTTCCC
The DNA here is from genome assembly GCA_026776725.1 of Gnathonemus echidnorhynchus. Lineage (NCBI taxonomy): Eukaryota > Metazoa > Chordata > Actinopteri > Osteoglossiformes > Mormyridae > Gnathonemus > Gnathonemus echidnorhynchus. Next base: position 8,192,592 of record JAODJU010000033.1, read on the forward strand.
ACCATCTATTTAAATCTAGACGAGCAGGGGTTCAAGAAAGAAATAAAAAAAACCCTCTTACCATTAAGCTTATTTTGTACATCCAAGGCAACATCCAAGGGATAAAATGGAAGCACAGGATCAGACACTAAGTGCAGAATGGTTTCCCCAGTAGCCTGTATGGATCAAAAAAAGATCAGTCAGTTTCAACACATTAACCGACACGACCTTAACTCATGCACCTCAAATTTTTATGGAATAGTATATATTTCAGCAAAATAATGACTGAAAAATCCCAATCTAATCATGTCCAGAGTCATCAACAGTTTTGCTGTACGTTGTCTGACCCCATCAGAACCACCTCTCCTCTGATCCTTACATGAGTTTAAGGGTTTATCCTTGTACAGGGTATTCCTGCCTGAGAATCATTTCATAGCAGCTGTACATACTTCAGATGCAGTAGATGAGATGAGATGGCATTTTAAAGTACAAGGCGTTATTGACTTTGTTTTAGATTCCACCGACTTCTTCATAGATATTGGGACTGTAAATTGATGACACCATGGCAGTGGGTCAGTGCTGTACAGTACATGTTAAAGGTCAGAGTGCATATTCTGACCACACATTACTGTTTAGATCAAGATGAGGTCCACTGAAGTACCAATCAGAAGGCTATCAACTGAAGTACCAAGTAAACTGCCCTATGTTTTTCAGAGGTTTCATGACAGAATCACATTTTCACACAATATTATTTTTATACACTTACATAGAACTACAGTAGTCCCTCTATATATGTGGTTTCAGTAACTGCGATTATCCGCAGTTTACCAGTCTAAAAAAAAAATTGAATGTGTAACAATGTGTTTTCATTGTTCCTTCATCCTTTGAGGGATATAAAAGGCATAATTTTCATTGTTCCATCATCACTTGATACATGATACACTATAATGGACAAAAGTATTAGGACACACCTCTTAATTGTTCAGGTGTTTCATCCAGACCCATTGCCACAGGTGTATAAAATCAAGCACCTAACTTTGCATTAGAATGTTACTTGTCTGACTGCTTTGTACCAACTGTAAAGATTGGTGATGGAGAGATAATGGTGTAGGTTATTTTTCAGGGGTTAGGCCAGGATTCTTCCAGTAAAATACCAGTTCCAGTGAAGGGAACTCAATGCTTCTGCATACCAAGATATTTTCGACAACTGCTTCCAAATTCGTGGGAACAGTTTGGGGAAGGCCCTTTGCTGTTCCAGCATGACTGTGCCCCAGTGCTTGACTGGCACTGACCTCAACCCAATCCAACACCTTTGGTATGAACTAGTATGGAGATTGCGAGGCAGGCCTTCATGGCCTCAGAAATGCTCTTCTGGGTGACTGGGCAAAAATTCCCACAGACACACTCCAAAATCAGGCGCAAGGCCTTCCCAGAAGAGTGGCAGCTGTTATATCTGCAAAGGGAGGACCATCTCCACATTGATGCCTATGGATTTAGAATGTGATGTCATAAAGTTACTGTAGGTGTAATGGCCAGGTGTCCCAATACCTTTGTCCATATAGTGTATTTTCTTCTCTTGAGAATTTGGTTAAAATGTCAGAATCCATTTCAGAGTACAGTACTGCATAATAATGTACAATATACTTTATTTTTACTGAATTTTATGTTGATAATGTCTTAATGTGTGTAATTTTTCATCGTAATTGCCATATGTAAGGACACAAAAATCACGTTATATACTAGTTCCGCAGATCGTTCGCTATTATCTGTGATTTCGTCTATGCGTGGTAGGTCTTTTAACAAATCACCCGCGGATATGGGAACCACTGTATGTAGCTATCTACCGAAGTCTATTTAAATAGAAATTAAAATGACTAAGTATTACATTTTGCAAATCTGGTGTTTCCTATTACATTGTTTCTCTACCCATTACTCTCTACTTCTCTCTTTAGCACACACACCCACGTAACAGACCATCATCTGCGAAGGTCACCCCCGCACAAGCAGCTTATGCTGTACTACAAAAGTCGGCAACAAAAACAAAAACTTACACCATTGTCTCACACAGCATAGGCATCTAACTTCGCCCCACAGGATTTGTAATGATATAATACTGCAGTATTCTTAAGTCAAGTTCAGCAATTGTGAAATCAGTCACAGGGGGAAAAGATTAGATCATTGATTTGGGCAGAGTGAGTAAGTGTGCTGCAGAAATATACATCACGTCTGTATAATTCACCAAGACAGAAAAGGCCACAGATTCCTTATTTATAAGCCTATTTTAGGGTTTACTCTTCACTGGAAAGATGGCAAGAATGTACTGTGAAGCAGATATAAACATAAAATACAAGCTCAAGTCATTATTCTATTTATTTTTATATATAAGAAGAAGTAGACATACTTGAAAAGGAATCTGAATTTGTTTAAACTGTATTAGTAAAGATAAATAAGGAAATAAAACCTGGAATATTACTTTATATTTTAATTGTTTTCATGCTAATGAACAATCTTAATAATGTGAAAACAAGTTTGTCTAAAACAAAATTAACATTCAGAGTGTATCTAAAAATGTTTATATCATCAATAAATCATATGCACATAAATAATTAATGGTGCAGATATCTTAAAATGTTTTCAAGGCTACTTGAAGCGTCATTAAATGAAATGTCCTTAAGTTCCTCTGAGATATAAAAAAGTAACTGGTAAAATCCATTAGTGCATGCAGCTTCTAACCACTTATCTGGGAAAGGGTTTCACGGGGCCAGAATCCGATGCCCAGCAGGACAGGGCACAAGTACGTACTGGATGGAATGCCAACCTATTGCGGGGCACAAATACACTAGGGCCAGTTAGTGGTACCAATTAGTTTAACTGTATGTCATTAAACTGCAAGAGAAAACTGGATTAGCCAGAGGAAAACCATGTAACAGGGAGAACATGCAGACACCACAGTCACACATAGCAAGGAGCAGAATCCAAGCCCCCAACCCTGCAGATGTAAGACTGTCACGTATTTTGTCCCCAATATTTTGACAAAGAGCTTACACAAGCATTTTATTTCTCCATTCACAAATATTCACTGTTTGTTGTTCAGATATTAACGATATTCAAACTAAAGTGTGGTGACCACCTAATCCCTGTCAGAAGGGGCGTTGCAAGCTACTTCAGGTTTTACAAACTACTTTAAAACTGAAAGGCTCCTGTGTTCGGCTAAATTGTTTGGTTCGCTTGTACTTTTTACTGGTTAGTTTCCTTGATTGAAAAACTCATCCAGCTGTTTCACATTAACATTAGTGACACATGCATGGTTATAGGAGACTGACCAATCAGCACACAGCACAAACTCAGTGTTAAAGTGAAATCTGGGTCCTTTTAATTGAAATAGTTAAAATGGTAGTTTATAAACCCTGTCATAGCTCATAATGTCCCTCCGGACATGGATTAAGTGGTCACCCTAGATTTAAGTATTGAGATAATCTGGTTTTTAAAAATAAATAAATAAATAAATAAAAAGTGCTAATTTTCTACACTACAAACCAGCTTTTCCCCTTTGCTATGCATTATATTTTATTTATTATTAGTTTGTGTTTAAAACCATACTTGCTCTGTCCTCTAGAACTGCTTTAATTTCTCTGCCCACGCTGAACGTCTTAGCCTGTATTTGCGTGAGAGGCTGACACAGCCCCTGTACACTCTGGGCTTTTAAATCTTGGTCGCCTTCTTTTCCAGGACATCCTGGAGCATCGTGGCAGTGTGCTGAGAATACATTTGTTAGAGGCCTGTAGAAGCAGCAGAGTAGAGGCATCTAGTATTTATTGACAGTAGAGGGCTCTCTTGGAGAAGCCCAACATGGTGACAGAAGGGGCATACTAATTCACAGCTGGTGGCCCCCTCCCAGCTACAGGAAGAAAAATCTTGCTCGACCATGGCACATTTTGTACAAATGAGATATTTCTTTTTCTGAATTGTTCCACTTAGATCTTTCATGGGGTTAGAATCAAAAGTATGGTCAGTAACAGAAAAACCATTTGTAGCCATGCTTGTAAGAATTATTTAAAAGGGATTTCGGACATCCTGTCGAATATATCTATACAAAAAAAACTCTTTGAAGCTGTCTTACATGTAGTCTAGCTGGCATTGGGTAGGTTGGGATCTGCTTGATATTCATTGGCTTCTCTAAGATATGTAGTTGACAACTGATCTGCAGATTATTGTAGCATGTCCACTTTCCTGAGAAAAATATCACTAGGGCAGGCAAGAAAGATTGACTCAAGTTCATCCCTTCAAGTGTTATGGGTAAGATGAAAGAACAGTATACTCCACAGCTGACTGTATTTCTTATTGAGTTAAATCAAAAGATAAGCCTAACCAGTAAATGGAAGTCAAAAGGCAGGGGATTCCATATGTCTCTCAAATACAAAGAACATAAAATATATAGGAGTTTTCAAGAGATATGACAACTGTAAGATTTCTTAATATGAGAAGGAAATTATTCCAATTATTGTAATTGAAGGAGAAAATTGAGTTTTGAAAATATTAGGGCTCATATTATTATTATTATTATTATTATTATTATTATTAATATTAATAACATCCAGCAGTGCCATCTTGTTAGCTCGTCAAAAATGTGTGGACGTTTGAATCAAAAAATGTGAAAATCTGCAAAATTCATTGCCCACTCTAAGGACAGTTTGGAAGGACTATTTTAATGTCTTCATAACAGAATGTGAAACTGATGTAAAAGGTACAGTAACCCTGAAATTTCTTAAATATAGCAAATTCTCATTGACCATGCAAAATTACTTCTGGAAACCCTTATGCTGTACTGTGAAATACCTCACATTGATTTGCTGCTAACCAGCTTCCCTGTCAACTTTGTACAGAAACATTGTGTCTCCTCAATCACAAACACTCCAATCTTCTATGCTTACTGTATGGTATCTTTATGAGAGCCTCCTCTTCTAAATTTCTTGTTCATTCTCCTTATACATTATCCTCTCCATTACTACCATTACTGGTGGAATGAGTTGGTACCTATCATTAGATCTGCATTAAGTCCTGGCAGAAACTCAATACCCATTTTTCTCATTATACACTATTTTTCAAGTAAACTCGCGAATTTTCTAAAGGTCTGAGGTCCTTGCTCAGACTAAGCTATTGCAGGACACTTATCATCCCTGTTTCAGTTTTGGTTTTGTCCCTGTCTTGCCCTGTTCAGTCTGTCATCTCCTTGTTTGGCCAACAGGTGTCACTGGCCATCCTGTTTCCCCAATATTTCCCTGGTTTGTTCTGTTACAAGTGTGTTCCCCTGCTCCCTGGGCCATGGTGTGGATAAATGGGCTAAGCCAGTGGTTCCGACCTAACCAAGTCATACATCGTGGGTGTCAGGTTGGCTACAAACTATTTGATTGTGTTTGCACAATATTTCATTATAACCCCCATCTGGTTCCTCATTGCCTCTAGTTTCTTGTATTGGTGGTTGATTTAGTACTAGCCCGCACCTGTTCCTTGTTTAAGCCCTCGTTAGCTGTGTATTTTAGTTCCTGTCCTTCCCCTGTACTTCAGTCAATCATCATGTTTGCTACGGTTTAGAGCTATATGTTGTTTTGTATTTTGCTTGCTGCTTTGCTGTTTGTTCCTGTGCTATTCTATAATTGTTCATGCTTCAAAAATGCCAGAAGCTCCATTAAGGTTGCTGTTGATGGTTTAGCAACTACCCTGATGAACTCCTTTACTGTATATTCATTTATGCTGCATTGATGACCTAATCTAGGTCTTAGAGGTGCAATCTTTCTTCTTATTGATACAGAACTTCACTATGTCACATATAATACCTAAGGCTTCTGAAATCCAGGTTTGATATGTGCCATTAAAGAAGATGATCCCATAGATCTTTTGTTAGATCCTTGTTGCCTGTGGTTGTCTTTGCACACTGGCATATACTATTTTGATCTTATAGAATCACCTCACTTGATCTCAAATAAGGCGAAATAGCTTTATGCATGGTTTGAAATACAGTAAAATCCCATTATAACGGACTTCAAGGGACCTGGCAAAACAGTCAATTATATCCAAAGTCCGTTATATCCAGAGTTGCTGTTTGCCCAGAACACAACTACAGGACACCATTTACTCATGCCACACCCCAGCAGACACACTTGTGGTATAGATTATTATATTGTACATGTTGTAATTCAACTTCACCTGACCAGATGCGTGACTATTAATAATCCCGACTATGTATCTGCGCTGGATATCACCGGCACGCCACGCACCTTGTAGGCGGAGCCTGCATGTCCACTATAGCCGAACAAAACTACAGCTAAAAGTGGCCCTGGGGACCAAATTGTTTGTCCATTATGAGCGAAATTCCGTTATATGCGAGTCCACTATATCCGGTGCTTTTTCTGCATGTTCGTAAAGGCGCACGGCCGGGACCAGCGGACCTCATCGATTATAGATGATATTCCGTTATAAGCCAGTCCACTATAACGGGATTTTATTGTATAATTGCCTGAAGGTGATTAAACAGCCCACCCCCATTATAGGCAGGCATCTATTCTCATTTAAGTAAGGTGTTCATCAGTCTAATTTATTGAAATATGTAACTTTATGTTTTCTTGTAAATTTCTACGGGACCATGTGCAGATAAAAATAAATAATTGGTTTTAATGGTGTTTCAGTGGATATTTTATTCAGGCTTCGTGTTTAATTTCATTTAATTGAACTCCTGTTTTAAATCTCTAATATTTAAAAGCATCACATAAAATACACAACAGTGCAATGTGTATATTTGGTATCTGTTAAAATGACTGATTCTAATATTATGATTTGATTGCTTTAAATACCCTCACATACCTAAAATGACTTAGTAACAAGTCTCAAAGCAGATACTTTCTTAAGTGTGGGTTATTAAACTGAGAAATGGCCAAACCATTATTGTAAAATGTACCCATAATTATTTTTATTGGACCAGCAACACAGATATAGAAAGAAATAATAAATTCTTAGTAAAAAAAAAAAAAGTAGGGAAAGGGGAGATTTAGCTTTTAACATTAATTAGTTCAGATTCTTCATTAATTTGTACTATATTACAACATCCATTTATCAAATATAACTTTTTTTGAGAGCTAAACATGACATACATTTTCACAAAATTGGCATCAGGGAAGCAATGTATAAATCTGTACTAATGTTTATGGCAATACTGGGTTACATTGTAAAGTCCCAGATAAGAGGTTCCTTGCATCTTCGTACACAATGTTTCTTAGTGCGATATACATATATAGCTTTTGCAGAAAATATATATTATATCCAGCAAGGGCATTGGTTGGTAAATCATGTACCTGCAAAATTGGTTTGGATATTTTAAGATTAGCTTTATGATATTCAATATAAAATAAAATATTTCCATTCAGAAATAAAAATTGTAATAGGACAAATGTAGATAAGAATACTAAAGAAATACTGAATACCCACACAAAAAGCCACATAATATCCACAATAAAAACCATTGAATTTGTCTGGATTAACTTCCATTGACTCGTGATGTTTACATTACTCACAAGAAGTCAGACCTGATGAGCAATGAGACCAATGAGAGCCAATCTGAATGGTCAGATATCAAGTCTAAAACCAACAGAAATTCACATGGCTTTATAAGAAAAGGAGAATATGGTAAAAAAAAAATCTGAATTTTATCTGTATTTGTTAACCTATTATATATAACTGACAGAAATACCGACAATTACTCATAAAGTAATTAAAGGAAACCAGGATTACAAAAACAGAATGTATGACCTTGTTAATTACTAAACTTACTGTGCAGCGGATCATTGGTGTATTTGTCCTAAATTGACCCAAAGATTTATTCCACATAAGACCACCTTACAACATGGACTATATATAATACTAATGAATATTGAAAAACAATTTCTGTTCAGGTCAGAGAATAAACTGAACAAAAATATCCATCAATTTTCTATGGCCGCTCGTCCTATGCAAGATCACAGGGGTCCGAAGCCTATCCTAGGAGGTACAGATGCAAAGCAGGGAATATCCCAGGATGGGGTACACCCCATCACATGTAAGCCCACACTATTCACACATGCGGGCAATTTGGTAACTCCAATTCATCTTAGCATGTTTTTGGACTGTGGGGGAAATAGAACCCTGAGGAAACCCCACGACGACACGGGGAGAACATGTAAACCCCACACACGTAGATCCAGGCCGGGGACTCAAACCCTGGTCCCACAGGCGAGCTAACAGTGCTAACCGCTGCACCGTCCTGCTGCCATAAACAAAAATTCAAAATTTGACAAAGGAAAGTAATATTTCTTCAAAAATAGTTTTTAAGATTGTCGAAAAACAACACCCCAGAAAACATTCCATTAATTAATGCCTTAATGACCATTGTTGCACATTTTTATGGATGTAGCACGTCTAAGAAGATTGACTCCTTGTCTTGAAGCCTGCTGCTCCACTCATTAAAATGCCAGATGGTGGTATATGTCAGAAGTAAAAAAAAAACAAACAAAATAAAAAAGACAGATTGCTAGTGACACAAGCATGTTTTTTGAATGCTTACATGACACACTGAGCACTCAGACAAAGAGCTCCTTCTGTCCAGGCTGCAAAACGCAGACATGAAGCATTTCTAATGAGTTGTCAGTGACTCAAACTAAGCAGAAGTTGTCTTGGATTATTGAACAGATAGTAATTATTCATGGGACTGTATTGATGCTGGTTGATTTTTACGGCTGGATTTTCCCCTCAGTGTTTGACACGTTCACTAACAGTAGCTTCATTGGACATTGAACTGAACTGCAAACAATGTGCACACATTTCATTATTAGTTTTCAGCAGCTTAAATTCAGAACAGCCTGTCGAAAGCCAGCAGGGGAATAAAATTACCTGAAAAAAATGTGGGATTGTGGTATAAAAATATGCATAGAAAAATAGCAGAGTGATTCATCAAGGTGACTTGAAAGTGCAGTCAATATAATTGCATGGGGTATGTAGGAAGGGCAGATGGCAACCTTAGCACACATAGAGAGCTGGTGACTGGTGTAGGAGCTGAAGTTGCTGTCGAACTTTAATGTATGGGAAATATATGAGTCCCTCAGAACTTCAAAGAGCAGATCCTTTAGGGCCATATGAAGAAGCTGGATCACATAAACCACACACTGCTCGCATGGAAAATGAGTCCTTAGGAGGGGACATTCATGTCAGCAAATACTACAAACAGGTGGCAGGTTTTCTTTATGAATAAAACACACACACAGACACACACACACACACACACACACACACAAGCGGAGCTGTAACAAAGCATTACATAATAACACCTAATTATATAATAACTGGACAAATTGTATCTCATTTTTGCTTCCATTTCAGTTATTATATAATCCGGCATATTATTACATTTTCATAATAAAAAAGTGCATCTCCCGCATTTTGTAATAACCAATGCAATATGTAATAGCTTATTACAAAATGCAGGAAAATGTATTACTTTTGCATTCACAATGTCTGTTACAAAATGCGCCACATTATTACAAAATGCGGGTGCCATTACATAATGAAGTGAATATTTGTTGCATTTTTTAGAGTTATTATATTTTCCATTTTGATTGTGTTTTACATAATGCACCATATTTTTACATTTACATAATAAAAAAGTGCAACTCCCACATTTTATAATAACCACCACGGAATGTAACAATTTATAATAAATGCAGGGAAATTTATTATGTATTACGTTCAAGGTGTCTATTATAAAATGCAGCAGATTATTACAATATGTGTGTGCTATTACATAACAAAGTGAAAATTTGATACATTTTGTCAAGTTTTTACGTAATGAGGTGTTATTGCATAATTCCTTGTTATAAGGGCTGGTTCAAAAATGAAAAGAAAGCAGACCTCCATGGTTATAAGTCTTAATAGATTATGAAAATAATCTAGTACGGAAAAAGAGGTGGAATCTTTAGTGCACAATTGAGCACTAAAATTGAGCATAGCACTCAATTTTACACTCATTTTTTAAAGAGTTCTTAATAACCCGTATGTTAATTCAACTGCTGGCAGCCGGATTCGTTTACATAATTATCTATAGTAAATCACCCCACTGCGCTGGCCAGTGCATTTCAGTTTAGTTTCATGGCACAAGTGCTTTTTCTGCCCTTTTTCTTCCTCCTTTAGAAATCAGATCCTGCCCATGACCTTGTGTAGAACATTGTGGAATTCAGGAAAACAATATAAGGAATATAATGGAAAAAGATTATCTATCTATCCATCCATCCATCCATCCATCCATCCATCCATCTATTTTGTAAAGGAAGGTACATAAAATGTATTTGACAGCCGATATATGTCATTGGAATGCATGTTTTAATTAAATTATCATCAGGAAGTATACTGATGATGGTGCATGAGATTTAAATAAATGGGGATATGAATTGTGTAATAAATTCATAGAGTACAGTGGTACCTCGGTTCTCGAACTTAATCCATTCCGGACTCCGGATCGAATCCTAAAAAGTTCAAGTTCTGATCGAATTTTTCCCATAAGAAATAATGGAAAACCAAT
>JAODJU010000033.1:8203267-8213776 GCA_026776725.1 Gnathonemus echidnorhynchus
GAAGGCATTCAAGTAAGAATTGCATTGTAGTATGACTCATTTCCTGGCGCATACAATTTATATTAGGTCAGCGTTCATGGTTCGACTTCTGATATTTAGATCTGGTTTGTTTGACTTTCAAGAAATTCGAGTTCTAGTGAGTTAAAGAACCAAGGTACCACTGTAATTTCTTTGTTGTTAATGTATGACGAAGGTACTGAGACCAAGATCCATGCAGAAGAGTGAAAAACCAAGAAAGAAAGATCAAGATATTGGACTGACAATCTTTCAGAACTAATATCTAACATCAGAAAAATTAAAACCACCATCAGCTATAGCATCTGATTGTAGTATTTATATTTACTGAGAAGCACTGAAAAGGGTAAGAAATGAAAGTCCAGGTATTGATTTGTATTTGTAGCTTTCTATTGTGGGCCTGATTCCATTGTGCTTATTCAGTGTGCTATGAGGACACATCAGCAAAATGAGGCAAAATGAGAGTGTTGCTTAATAAACATTATTAAGAGCAAGGATCTGTGACTTTGGCCTCATATGGCGTTCCCTAAAACAAAAACAAATACATCCGCACTCATTTAGTAGCTGCCAATCCTCTATGCATGACTGGGTCACCATTTTTTTTTTGTAATATCAAGCATGTCCCAAAATGTCAGAACAGCCTTGTCTGCAATCATGATGGATGAGCTGATCAAGTTCTGCCAGAGCTCCTTTTTGACTAACTGATCTGCCAAGTCAACTGTATAAATACCATCAATAAACAGACAAGGGTCTCCTAGCCAAATACGGGAAACAAGAATGTTTATAGACATGGTGAAAACACTAATTTCTGTATGTTGTATGAGTATGAATGACTGTGTTACATAAGTCACAAAAATAGACTCGTCATTATGATTTAGTAACATAGTAAAGCATCTCTGTCTCTATCTATCTATCTCTGTCTCTATCTCTATCTATCGATCTATCTATCTATCTATCTATCTATCTATCTATCTATCTATCTATCTATCTATCTATCTATCTATCTAATCTCTTTGTCTGCTAACTACAAGTTTAATCCTTGAGGTATTTATATGAGTGATTACTGAATGAAATGGAAAAATATACTGATATTCTGCAACATCATTTCTTAATTTTTCATAGATTTTTTTCACAAATCTGAGAATTCCAAGTTCTTCAAGGACTGGATCATATTCATTGACAGGTAAGCTGTGAGTTTAAGCTCTGCTGCAAGCCTGAGAGATATATAGCTGGACAGGCCCAAATTTTCTGACAAATTAGGCTCCTCCATTACAATGCACTTCAATGGGCCAGTGTCAGCTTTCATACACTGAGACGCCAGTTGTGTTGCCCAGGTGACAGAGGACCAAGTCTGAAGACTGTCATCAGAATTGAGAGTAAACCCTAGAGTGTCAGACAAAATTACTTCTTGACATCTCTTCATGTTATGTATTATAGTGCAATAAACTCCAACATTATGGCTGTGGTGTGAATCGGAAAACAATTCTCAAAGGATAAAGTTACTCATTTTGGCCTTTATAGGACAAGCAGCTGTTTGGTGGATTTTACTTATATCTGCAGGACTGAAAGCTATCTGCATGGGTGGCCTTGATTAAGGTTCTGTGCCTCTTCATTTTGTAAACTCCAGACTAAGCACTTTCTCCATTGCATGCTGCCAGAATCGCCATATTTTCAAATTCTGAAGAAATTGTTTGAATTAAATTAATGGTTGAGCACAGAGATGGTGTACATTTTTAACATGTGATTCACAGTTTCAGATAACATTTGAAAATATTAAAATGTGTAGAAATAATATATGCATAATATATATTTTAAATAATAAAGATAATTATAGAGATAATTATTATAGAGATAATTATATTATAAAGATAATAATAAAGATTTTAAAACGATGTGCTTATAATAATACTGTTACGAAACATAATAAACTTCATAATGAGAGGTAAATGAAAACAGTAACTAAGAAAACAATTGGTGAAAATAATAGTAGAACCACTTTCACTGTATTTTTACCTTTCATGTGAGGTTGGTTACATCCCTTTCTGAATCCGCCTAGCAACAGGTTTTAAAGAGCCCCTACTATGCTTATTTTCACTGCTCATATTATTTTTTATAAAGTAATATGAGCTGCAGGTATGAGCCAATAAGGATCGTGTTATGAAGTGACTTCACCATGTCACGGAAGTAAGGACTGGAATTCCAATGAGGAGTTACAGGCAGATTAGAAAAGAGTGGTTTCTGTGGTGACAGTTATTCCATTTCATGTATACTTTGGGTCTTAAAACTTTGCTGATGGTTTACATGCACATAAAGCTATATAAAACAGTAAAGGAAAGGCAAAAACCAGAAGAGCATAAAAGGGCTACTTTAAAATTGATGGATTATTAACGGTTACAGGTGCACAATGGTTGCACAATTGCATTTTTTTCTATCCAAAATAACATGATCAGAAGGACAATTGCTGTTATTCAGTTATTTTCCAGTTAAAGAAAATAATATTATTTCAGTGCAAACTGTTAATCTGATGGGAAATGTATTGTATGCAATATATTTTGTGGTTTCATTATCACCACCAACATTCTGATTTTAATTTAATATCTTTATTACTCTGCAAACAATTGAACTACAGGATGTCTGTCTGGATCCTCAGTTGTCTCTAATTTTGCTTAACATAGTCAGTTTTACGTACCAGACTTACTAATGCAGCTATTCATGATTAATTATGATACTGAATAGTCTACATATGTAACTGGATGCTGGTTCTAATTAATCATTATTGCCATATTGGCCTTCCCCGCCTCTCTCCGCCTACTGTTCCTCAGAACTACATATTCGTGTCATACTGTATGCAGAAAAGCATTAGTTGCTGTCAGTTTCAGTGCATTAATTTGCATGTGACAATGTGAAGGTCATAAAACAAGTTGGCAGCATGTCTAATCTAGTTACTCCACCTTTACTGTACTCATTATTCCCTCTGCTTGCGTGAGCACTTGTACCATAAGGATACACCACATATTCAGGTGAAGAACAAGGTTAATACCTTACAAAGTTAATACATTACAAAGCAAATTTTTCAATTGTACTGCATTAGTTTAAAAGGTTTAAGAACACCATTCAGCCCAATATGAACACCACTACTTTTAGCTGTGGAGATAAAATAGATACTAAGAAGAAGCTATATTAAACCACATAATGAATTAAACTAATAGTGAATCAATTATAATCCTCAAAATAAACATAAATTCTAACACTGCAGAGGCATCATGAGAAAAATGTATCTTGTTTATACACTGAAACTTGAAAACCACAATAAATCTTTTTTACTACTGCTGCTGTTTCTAAGGAATTTCCCCATTGTGGGATTAATAAAGTCAATCTAATCTAATCTAATCTAATCTAATCTAATTTAGTCTAATTAGTTGAATATAACCTGATAAGAGCCATTATATTCCATCTCTATCTAGGCACACTGGTCCTAAAGACCATTAAAAGTCTGCTTGACTAGAATAGGAAGGTGATGATTGAAATGACTCCAGCGTAAACCTTCACACCAGATTAGTCCCCACGTCGCCCTGGATCATTATGTCAGCACTGTCACTCCTGGCCCGCAGCCTTTCCCCATGCCAACCATTTAGCCTGTCCAAACACAATATAGCAGCTTTGCTTTCAGCTGGCTATTTTTATTTCCTTCCGACACGTTACAAAGGTTGCCTTGAGTTCCCCTGACAGCCCTTCTCCTCGGTGACATCCATCCTGATTCACCTCAGCAAGAACTTCCCGAAAATGAGGCTCTTCATCCAATGCAGCTTCATTTAAAAACATCACCCTGCTCGACAACTGGCCCTCTGTCCTCCATCCCTAATGCGGCCTCCTCTGTCTTTCGTCTTTCCTCCTCACTTCGTCACACAAAGGTTAATGCGTTTTTCACACGCAGTGGCTCAATTGATCAATGTATCTGTCCTGTTCTATCCCAGAGATGTAACTTCTAAAACTTACAGTAATGTGAACAACCAAGTCATCTTTATTTATTTATTTTTCTTTTTCTGGACTGTTCTAAATGCGTATTCCAAATGATTTTCTAAAGATTTCCTATGAATGTTTTGCAATTCAGATGAATGTAAGATCACAAATAACATAATAAAAGGCTTGTCAGACACAAAGATATAGAGAACTGTTATGACAATCTGACCCAAGGGGTTATACCTCCTGTGACATATGGGTGTGAAAAATGTCACATGGTATTCAAATTTTGTTTATATCACACTGTCACTTGGTTGTCTCGCAACAACAGTGAGATAAAGACATACATCACATAAAATAAATGACTATTGCGTTAGATACTGTAACACTGTAACTTTTTTACAATCTTCACACCTATCCTGTTGAATAATTATCTTTAGTCAACCTTCCCACTTGTTTTTTGAAAAAATTGTGTATCAGTTTTACCTGGAGGATGTGTTAATTGATATGGTGACTGTTAGGCACAGTGGTAAATTACACCAAGCTGTCTGCTAGCCAAACCTTTCAATCAAAACGCAAACAAAGCAGAAGAAAAATTAACTGTTGCATTCTGGGTGATCAGAGGTCATTGTTGACACACCACAGCAAAATGCGTCTGCTGCATTTAACTCGTATATGACATCGGGACATAGCAGGGGGCAGCTACTTCAGCGCCCAGGGAGCAGTGCCTGGGGGCTGTACCTTGCTCAGAGTACCTCAGTGGTGCCTGGATGGGAGGAGATTCAAACCTACAATCTTTCAATTACAAGTGTGCTTCCCTAACCATTACGCCACCATTGGCCACAAACACCACTGCCCACCCATACATATTATTAATATGCATGAGCACTGGCCATTGATTGGTAGATGAGCTGTGTCATGGATGAAGAACAGCTTGGTGCCTATAAAATCAAACCCATCATGCACAGGGAATGGCTCATGAATGCGCAGTGAGGGCTGTCTCGTTCATCCAGCTGTGGGCAGTGCTGCACTTGAGAAACGAGCACGTAAAAGCGGGACAGAAACAGACACCCCTCAGCTCTCTCTTAAAAAGTGCCCGCTTCCTGAGAGACTTACACAATAGGCATCCCTGGGGGGGTGTCACTGTGCAGTGGGCCCAGATAATGAGAGGGGCTTGCATGAGTTTGCTGGGGACCATTATTTAGCTAGTGTGATGGCTTTCGCAACCAATGAAATTCATTTGCCACCGCACTTTGGAGCAGGAGGAAAAAATAGAAAGGAAATTGAATAAACTTAAGCTGCAAAATAATTGCAAAAAAATAATAACCGCTGTGCATTTAAAACATTCTGCTTTTTTTCTCGCCATGAATAATGAGCTCTCTGTGGTTTCTCCTGAAATGGCAGCAATAATAAAATAGTCCTGCTGAAATGTGCCCGGTTTCATTTTAGCAAACATGTTCACGCTGTGGCCTTGTTAAGCCTGCATAGCTGTCCAGCTGCTCATACAGAGCCCTGTTTAACAAGAAGATGCACAGTTGAGCAATATCTCTAGTAATTACTCCTGAAGCTAGGACTATGCATATTCTTTTCCAATTAAATATTGAGCATTTCACTGAAAGTTTCAGCAATACACAAATCAATTCTAAATAACATACATAAGAAATTATTAGAACAACTCAAGGCTGTGTCATGTGTTACAACATGACTAAACAGAACTAATTACATAACCTATGCTGTGTATTAAATAAGTGATAAATAGTTATCTCAATTTTAAACCGAAATAAGAAGGGTTAGATAGGCAGAAATAAAAATGATTTTTCAGTCAATCAATAGGGAGAATGTTTTTCCTACGATATGTCCACAATTGCCAACTTTCATATTCCGATTCATATAATTCTTATTCAAAGGCAACTATAAATGATTAGAACAGATTTAGTTTAGGATCAAGCTGTACTTTTTTTTAATGAAATACATTTCTAACATGGGATTGTACTGATACAGTACATTAATAGACTGTGTGGGGAGTAAACTGAAATTACGCTGAATTTTAGGAGATCGACCTAATCTGTTGTTAATGTGGCTCTGCGGGCTGCACTGTTGCCTCACACGTGAAGGGTTCAAATCCCACCTCCAGTTTATATTAATGGGATATGCACGCTTCCCTTGTGTCATGTTGGTCTCCTCCCACAGTCTCACAAAGGCATGTAATTAGGCTAATTGGCATTGGTAAATGGCCCAGAATGTGCATGTCCTGTGAAGGACTGGCATCCCGTCTAGGACATAACCCAGTCTAGTGCTCCGTGTCCCTGACCAAGACAAGACATAAAACGATGGATGGATGGATGGTGCTATTTTAAGATCTCATGCTTATAAAACCTGCAGGGGTCCATATTCTGCCCACATCTGTCAGAAAAAAACAGCAGGATACTCATACATCACGATATTTAGTCCACAGCTAAATCGCTGCAACTTGTAAGGTTTACATTTTCATCCATTATCTGTACCTGCTCGCCCTATTGAGGGGGGTGGGGGGGGGGGGTCTCTCTCAGGGCACACTCATACACCATTCACTCACACATGCAAACATGGGCAGAACATGCAAACGCCACATAGAGATTTGAAGCCTGGTCTCCAGAGGTGTGAAGCAGCTGTGTTAGCCACTGCACCACCACGGTGACTCGAGTTTACATCACCACAGAGAAAAATATGAATACAATACATGTTAAATGAAAACTGTATTTCTCAGTTCTCAATTCATAAATAGCTCAATATAAGAGTTTGGAAATAGGTTGAATAAATCTATAAATATAACAAATACAATGTGGTGCATAATAACCTATGTATTTTAAATAACTGGTTATGCTGTGTAATCAGTGGAGGCAAGGTCTCTTCGAAGAAACATATTCCGTTAGGCAGATTATTCCCTGCACTGGACACCAGCTGATGAAGGAGAGACATGCAGCTAAATGATAAGGTCAGTTTAGAGCTAATTCATCTGACCATTATACATTTGCACTATGGTGGGAAAGAAATATACAGTAAATACAGAAAGTGCCTCCTAACTGTATCCACCCTGACCTGCTACATCATAGAAGGTTTTGTGGAAGCAAAGCTCACAATTTATTACAGTGATACATCCCTGTACCTTATTTAAATAAATTATATTTTAAAACTCAGGTTTTATATGGAAATAGGGGTATCACTTTACTTGAACCTGTCATCTACAGTGCATTATAGATAGACCTTCATAATTCATTTATAATGGTTGGTATAAGAATTAATAAAGCATTACATCTTCTATTGACAGGTTATTAACATTATAGTGTTGATTATAATGATTCATGGACCCCAGTGAAGCTCTCATCTGCATTGTACTATAGATACAATCGTAATGCATTATAACGGTCGGGATAAGAATTAAGGATGCTTTGCACTGCATTACTGCAAGTATTTATAGTGCATTATAGAAGAGAGCTTTATAAAACATTCATAATGTATAATACACATGACTATAATGTTTTATGCCTTTTTAAATAAATATTTATAGCCATGTTTATAATGCTTTATGAATGCTTTATAATGTTTTATGAATGTGGTCATAGATTCTTATGGACATGGCATTCATAGAAAGTGTTACCAAATAGGGTTTTACTAATGAATGTACTAAATGATGTGACTGACATTCTATTAAGATCCATTCCAATGTACTGGATAAATGTATAGTTCCTAAAGGAGTTAAAGCAAAAAAAAAAAATGACCACGTGTTTTGTTTTTTAGGGCAGGATCTGGCAGGTCTGGCAGAGTTTGGTATCATTTCTCATTCCTTCTGAATCCTTTTGGACCGAGAAACTGTCCATCCTGTTTTGAGAAATCCCAGGGGATCTAGGTAGCTCGAAAAGACTCACCTCTTCAAAGTCTCTCAGACAGTATTGTGACTGCTACAGCTGTGTGTGCGTGTCTATGGGTGTGTAAGGTGTGTGTATGTATGTTTGTGTTTGTCTTTGACGGAAGGGCACAGAATTATTTGAAAGAGAACTTTCTATTTTTTCCTTGTTTTTGAGTATAGTGATTTTGTTGTTGCTGTGACACCATTTGAAATTTAATAAAATATATTTCGAAAAAAGTAATTGTGACCACTGAGCTGATCCAGCAAGTCATTTTATCTTTAAAAACATAACACAAAAACTGCCAAACGTGTCGAATCTATGTACTTATAAACATGTGATAATTCTTAATGATGGGGCAGATTGACTGATTCTGTTTTTGTACAAGTCCACTTAATATAGTCATTAAAAGATAATATTTGAAAAGAAATTAATAATTATAATTAAGTATAATAAAGCTCTATTAAGTCCATGTGCATCATTTTACTTTTTGATTCATTTACTAATTTAGTCACTCTTATAAGGTGACTTTAGCAATATTAAAAATACCATTGCACACAGTTATAAAGATGATTTTTTAATTAGTTATTAATAATTAATATGAAAAAAAAAATTCTTAATTTTCGGTGTCCTATTTATGATTTATGTCTTTTAACTCAAATAATTAAGGCCTCTTAAATTCAACCCACAAACATCCAAAATGCTTAAATATAATTTTTTACTGAAAATTCTATTTCTTCTACTTGCATGACTATAGGTTCCTTGACAGAAAATCCTTCCTTCTCAGCTTTGCAAGCCGCCGTTCTAAAGACAAAGAGCGGGTAGCATGAAAAATTAGCTGCCGGGCATCAGCCCAGCAATCAGTGCGGGGGAGAGACGGAGGGAGGGGCCGCTGGCCCTTAATTAAGTGGCACATGAGCGGTACCCCCTGGCTCACGCTCGTACGGCCGGGTCTCCTGATGGGGGACTCTGACCTAGAGGGATGGCGGTGTTTGGGAGGGAGGACTGAGGTCGTTGCTGACCAACAGGATTTTCCCTAGAGCCTGACACTAGCAACCAGCTGGCAAATTAAGATTCAGAGAGAATCCGCAGGAGAAGGCTGTCAGTGCCCTCCCAGCTGTGTCGGAGGGAAAATCACTTTCCTCTGTAAGGGAGGAGGTGGAGGTAGATGCTCTGGATGGTCTGCTTTAGCATTAAAGTAATGCAGCAACAGCGTGAATGATGCCAGGAAGCTCAAGCATGGTCTGGATTTTATCACAGGCAAAGTCTCTTCTTTTAAATTAAATATGTACTGACTATCTTCAGTCCTTGAGGAAAAACATGATGACTGATTCTGAAATCGTTTTATATTTTGCAGTGTTTCAATTCTTCTCAGATGAAAAGATCGTACAGAGTCGAACTAGGTACACTGTACTCCCCCTCTGTCTTGGTGCCAATATCACACATCTGGAACTCATCTGCCTAATGAGAACTACAAGGACGACAGGGATAGCACTGTTGCCTGCGGGGCAGAGACAGAAGCAGAGCTCTCAGAAGGTTTAAAACGCAGTCTGATGATTTAAGTCACCAACTTTCAAATTCTGCCGCACAACCTATAGCAGCATTTGTGTTAATCTGCTTTTGTTTTGCTCTCATGCTTTCATCAGTTACACTCTTTCAACCATTTACTTATAATACAGTAATATCCTGTGTCAGTCAAACAGATATATTTGTTTGGAGATCTCTATGCATATTAAAAACTGTTTATTGTTCACCCTGTATTTCACATTCCGGTAGCAGTTCAGGGAAAAATCTAGACAAAGACACCATCTATGTCATTTAGGGATCTTTTTGAAGCAGTAAAGAAAGGAACGGGCAGAGAGAAAATATCAAAAATGGGTTACGATGAAGTCAGAGTGATCATATTTGGAAAAAACTGACTGGGACTTTGAGACTGGTGGGACGTGTCTCGGAAGGGCCACAGTCAGGTGACTGCTACATCGGATTCTACTTATTCCTCGTTTCTTTGACCAATATAAATGCTTTACACTCTAGGTTTTTCATCTCTGTCACCCCAGTAAACTTGCGTTGACCCCAACACCTTCCTGTTTCCAACTCTTTCTCCCCAGCACACATTCCTGGATTCTTTTTTTCCTCTTTTCTGTTATTTCTTACCCTGTTTCCCCACCATATTGATGTCTTAACTGTCCTGTCCCAGTGCCAATAAAAGAGATAACTGACGTGTCTATTCCACGGTCATGGGAGTTTGTTTGCCATTCTGATAGGAGGCTTTTTCACAAAGGTGAACATACCTGTTAAACATACCTGTTAAAATCAGATTCCAGAAATCTTAGGCATCTATCTAGCAAGAACAAGAAAACTTTCTACAAGAGACTAAGAAAACCTTCTTGGGAAATGTCTGAAGGGCAGCGGGACAAAAACAACTGATTCCAAGATAAACAGCAGCCTTCCATCAGCTTCGCTGCTTGGACCCCTAAAATGCCTCAAAGCTCAAACTTCTTGCTTTCTCCATAACATATCTGCCTAATATGGTCATCTACTTAACCCTCAATGGGTCCTTGTCAGAAAGTTACGTTCCAGGTCCTTGGGGTTCAAGTTGCACCCCTATCCATTGGCATATATAATTCAATGGTACCAAGCTCAAATTCAA
>JAODJU010000033.1:8213876-8228949 GCA_026776725.1 Gnathonemus echidnorhynchus
TGATTGTTGGTAATATTAATATTCTGCATCCGAATAATGCAATGATGCAAATATGTTTAATCCAACTATTTACACTTCAAATGTCTTAGACCACTGCTACATTAGAAATTAGTAGGTAAAACAATGATAAATGTGACTAAATATGCAAGAGTGAATTATATATTACATTAAATTTAAGAATTTTATAGAATTTACTTTAATAATACACTGTAGAATGGAAGTTATAGACTGTGTGACAAACTAATCATAATACTATTAAATGAGTTTACTGATGCAGGACCATAACAGATCATTTCACTTTTCGGAAATAAACACTGACAAATTAACAAGCATCTGTCGAGGTCTTGACACATTTCTTGCCAGATCCTCTTGTAATTAGTAAAAACAAACAGTTAATGGGTGGATTATGGCTGAGCCCATGTAAATATACTGAGTGATCTGGGCTGTGAGAAAGCAATTACTTTACCTTAGCAACCGTCTCATATAAGCTGGAGGAGGGATCCAAGAGTTCTGCTGATGAATCATCAGGAAAAAGGGCCTCGTGGAGGAAGCTTGTTTTCTGTGACAAACAGAAGAAGAACAGAATAGATCCTTGAGACGCAGAGATTGATTTCCTTCCTAGAGCATTATTGGATTGGCTTTAAAGATTCACAAGAGCTTTAGCCTGTTTAAAAGATACTTGTTGACAATCCTTATGTATTCACTCTTCTTTGTAAATGATAAAGGATGCTTAGAATGAAAGAGGTCCCTTTCATTACAAAAAAATATAGTTTTTTCTGTTATCTAGATTGTGCAATAATCTATTTATTTTGATGCTCATGGGTCTGATGTCCCTCTAACCCTGTATAGTATAAGCAGGTAGAAGTTGGAATAATTGATGAATGAGTCTGAACATGTTTGGCATTCCATTTTGGGTGTACCCCTGCCTTGTATCTTACGCTGTCTAGGAAAGGATCGAGGCCCCCCGGCAATCCTGTCTGGGACAAGCAGTTGGAAAATGGCGAGATGGATGAATTGATATTAATTAATAATTGGGTGGCTTCAAAACTGACATGCACAGGAAGTTCCCAGGTTACGAACGAGATCTGTACCCTAAGCCTGTCTTTTAGTTGAATTTCTACGAAAGCTGGTACATCAACAATACAGTACATAATAATAATAATACTAATAATATTAAAGTGCTATCATTCAATCTTCAACACAAAACCTCCAAACTTGCTGAAGACATCCAGTACTCAACCAAGTCATCTGTTCAAACCTTCTTCATCCCTTCATTCCACCACTCTATTTTCTATTTTTTTATTGGGAAAAATTTTCATGGAAAGAGGGATGAAAAACAGGGATACTGGTGCAATATCAAAAAGAGAAATATAAGCATATAATAATAAATATGTGAGAGAACACTGTGATTACCACACATGTTACTGTACTGTTCCTGGAGCCAATTAACTACTGCAGCTATGCAATGTTTTCATGAGCGTCACAAAGTAGTGAGTGTATACGTTATTACAAACTATTGTACTTAACCCAAATTTTTTATATAAAAGGTGTTATGACAGTCCTTTTGTAAGTAAGAGTTGTCTGTAAGTCAGATGTTTTTAACCCAGCAACTGCCTGTAATACAAAATCCATTGCAATTACCTTGGTCAAGATATGATTTCACCCCTTATATTTTATTTTCTTTCAAAACACTATCTGGCGCATACATTGAATTATTTACAAAGTATCTTTTCAGTGGGGCAATTGCGCATAACATTTTTAGAAGCACGATGGTGCCTATCCAGATTAAATTTCCCTCTGAAGTTAATTTGCTGGTGAACACCTTTGTGTTATTAACTGTACAGTAGCACTTCACCGGCTACCAAGCCCATCGATGTGTGAAGTGAACACTGGGTCACACTACCTGCATTTCCAGGAACCTTGAAGAGCTTAGCTAGTGCAATTCCTGAAGTCACAATACTTTCAGCATTGTATAAATACTTCCAGATCACATTCTTAACCTCTGAGATCCCTTCATACGTTCCCATCGCTGTAATTTAAAAGTAAGAATGAATTAACAGTGATGGGAAAGAGGGGTCAGGGGAATTTCACAAACCTTTCAATATTACTCCCAGAGGTACAAGAGAAAACAGAGTGAGTCACTGCAACCCTGTATCATCATGTAGACAGAGGGGAAGCAGCGTATTATTTATAAAGGACGAAACTGTTCGCTGAAAGATAAGAGCTCACAGGTCCCTCACTGTGCAACAAAACAAAACAAAACACAAGACCGCCTTCCCTAGGAAACCTACAATTTATCAGTGTGCAGGAAGGGGCAATTTAATTAAAGTTGAACAGGGCACAAGGCTAATAATTAAAAATACAGCTCTTACGAAGAGTTATAGTAGAAATGACACATATTATAGGATAGCAGCACATGGTGCATTTGATTCGATAAATTTACCTGGAAGTTTTTGTTCTACTGCAAAGTAAAACATGGGTGATTAAAAAAAATTAGACACTTATTGACATTTAGCTCATAATTCCAGGCACTAACATCAATAAGACAGAAGTTTCAGGTACAGTACCCAGTGAAGAAGTTTATCTCCAACCTGTAGTTTGGCTGCTCCTCACAAAGACAGAGGAGAGCAGAAAAGAGAAGCAGAACATTATACGTGTGGAAAAACTTTAACTGCTATCAGTTTCTACTACAAGGTTCCATGATTTTATGGGTAGAAGCTACCAGAATGTTGACAAGAAACATCAAAATATGTTGACAAGTACAGAAGATATAGAATCTTCTCCAGGTAATGGATCGTGGACTCTTACTGTTATACTGGGGAGCAACACTGAATGGTAGAAATATACAGGGAGAATCTGTGTGTAGTTCTTAATGGTTGTTGTTTTATTTATATTACTACTGCACAACAAGTATACATACTGGAGACAGGCCACCACACACACATTTGCATTTCAAGCAGCTTCCTAGCAATTTTAGCGACCAGTGAGAATATACCCTGAAGTCCATCTGGGAAGTTTCTGTCACAGTGTCAACTTGATGTCAGGCCAAGCATTATCCCAGAAGCAGCACAGCAATAAATATAAATGCAGAGGAAGTGATTACAACTGACTTCAAATCTCCAAACCAGAGCTGGAAAGACCACAATCAAAATGAATACTTGCTTGCAGTGTGTAAGAGAGTAATCACTGTCTTTCAGCCATTGAGGCAGGAACATACACTGTTTATGTAAGCATGAAAATTATACTTTGAATGAAGTAATCAACATTAAGCTGTAGATCAGGCCCTCTTGAAAACTGGTTTTGAAACATAACACACTCTGAAGTGAGTGCTTTGAGCAGCTTAATGCAATATCATTGTGCAGCACCACAGCTAATGGGCTACTGTTGGCAACAGGCACATAAATATTCACTCACAATGAGAAGCGATAATCACTAAAGCACTAGAGTACCGCAGTGAAAAAGGAAAGTGGATCAGCTGTTGTTCAATGCACCTAACGCTAATTTTATCAACTGGGGATTCTGAAGAAAGAGTTGATGGGATGCGTTCAAGTGACATTAGAATTTCATAATAGAGAGAAAATGAGGCACATCAAAGATTATAGACATATAGCAATGAATACGCCATTTTTTGACTCATACTTTTGTCCGCTATCAGGATAACGGCGATATCATATATCACATATTAAAACACTAGGTGCATGAGGCTGTTATGATTAAGAAAATAAATTATGACACTATCAGCGATGTTGTGCCGTATGAACTGAAATCAACTCAACCAAAGAAGGGTAAAAATTTATAAAAGCAATATGCATTGTAAATAAAGAATTGATACATAATTAAACACAGCTGTTGTGGCACATAGTTTCATAAGAACTAAAGCAAGGTCACCCCAAGATAATAAAATTCCTTACAATGTAATGTTGTGTATTCATTTGAAATTACATCTTTATTAATAGACCATTATACAACAATTAGTTCCGGCCAAGAAATCTGACTGGGCAAGAGGCTCTGAGTGTATATCAGAGTATAACTGCACATGGACATTTCACATCAGCTGTATCACTCCGCATTACATCTGCCTCATTTCCATCAACACGGAGCTGGTGCTGGTCTGGTTCTCACTTGGTGCCTTTGAGAACCTCCCCAAGTTTCCACCAGTTTCAAAAATGAATGTAGCCAGAAGTGAAAGTAAAGTAAAGGTTCATATGTGCTCCTTCATTTTGTTGGATTTATCTTGATCTGTTTTTAATTATAAGTTTTTATAAGCTGCCAACCCGAAAAAAAGTTTTCAGCGAATGACTCGTTGCCTATGTTGCCTGTATCCACTTTTGTGTCTTTAAAGGCTCCCCATCTATGTGTCAGTTCATTGTTTATTCTTGCTCATTGTTTTACTGCTGGCCTTTTAAGGATCGTGCAATAAAACAGTCTGTTAATAGCTGAAATGTGCTGTCTGCCTCACAATCTCTTCGCCACTCTAGCACCACAATATTTTATTATTATTTTATTAGACCTGCGTCACGGTCTTTATTTACCAGGCCAAGTTATCCCGCTAATAAACTGGCTAGTTGTTTCCCTGATGGCACCGGTGATATTAGACAAAGCTATATCAGTTATAGACTGAATTTTCTGGGTATTTGGAAGGTTTGGATGCGATAGCCCATCCCACTTTCGCTGACGTTATGGGAACTTTTTATTTTTTGCGGAGGCCCGTAAGTGTCTAAATAAATAAACAAAATATGCTGTATCTTATTACTGTTACTTTATAAATACTACTTGTTGATACTCAAAGTCGTGCAGCTGTACTTGGCCTGTGACCTTGTGCCTATAACCAAATCACAGCCGTTATATCTTGGAGTACAACCACACTCCTTCTCGTATGTTATTGCTTCATTGAATCGTCAAAAGAAATGATATCATTGCACATCAGGCATGTAGACAGGTAATAAAATTATAGTTTAGAACCCCCTGCTTGGCAACATCTACCAAAGGGGACCTCCCACTAAATTTATTTCTAGCTATGGGCCTTTTGCAGACAAAAACAAAAGACAATGTACATAAATTCAAAAAAAGTGGTTGAGGATCTGCCATAGCCTGCTGCAAATATTGCTAATGCAGGTTCATAAGGATAAACATGATGTCACTCGGTATGTCGGAGAGGTCATCAAAAAAACTACTAATGGCTACTGACAGGATGACATTCTCGCTAATGACACACCTGAATTGTCCTACACATAGAAACAAAAAAGGATATATCTTTCATAATGTACAATCAATCCCATAAATCATTAGAATAGCTTTTAGCTAGCTTGTACATATGATAAAAATATCAGAAGGTAAGAAAGCTTTACTATATCATGCTTCCATATCACAAAAAAATTCGTCAACGTCTCTTCCTTTCGCAGCACTCTCAACATAAATTGTAAAAAATTAAATATATGTTATCAAAATGGAGATATCAGAATGTATATATAGGAAGCAGTAAACAATTTGAGCAGGGGATTCTACAAATACTCAATGAAGTTACAATATTCTGTCGTGCAATTTGCAACTGTATTTACAGTTTACAATATTTACAATATTTCCAGAGAAGCGGCATGTTGGTCAGTTTGCAGAGTGGGGAAGGGAGATGGACAACACAGCTTTGTGAAATAAAGAGTTTCTCATTCTGTTTTTCTGGGATCTTACTGCCCTGGTGATGGTTCTAGCCGTCTTCTTCAGTCGGTTGGAGTAGACACTGTAGAAGTTTGGGAGATCAGCTCCAATGATCTGCTGGGCAGCCTTCACCACCTAGTGTAGCTTGTTCTGATCTTTAGTTGTGCAGCTTGCACACCACACAGGTGATCCAAAGACCAGAATGCTTTCTAAGGTGCTGCAGTAGATGTTTGTCAGGAGATGTTGAGGAACATCATCTCAATTTCCTGAGGAAATGCAGATATTGTAGGACTTTCCCCATCAGCTGGGTGGTGTTAAGAGATCATGTGAGATCATTCATTATATAGACTCCCAAGGAGCCTCGCACATGTTCAACTTCTTCACCATGGATTTGGAATGGACGACAGTCTTTCTCTTTTGTTTTCCTGTAGTCTATGATGATCTCCTTAGTCTTGTTTGTGTGTAGGATTAGATTTTTCAGTAAAGCTCTGGCTCATATTAGGTAACACGGAAAATTATTTTATGTAACTTATTACTTATGTGCCCTGTCTAACAGTAGGCACAGACTTTTGATTCTAATACATTTGAAGAGGACATTGTGTCAGTTAATCTGAAAAGTTAAAACATTTTGCAATTATGGTTTGTCTGGGGGTCAGAACCTTTGATCCCTGCTGACACAATCTTTTTGCTCAGATAACTGGTACTGCCCATAATGGGTGTGGCTTAATGGAAAAGGAAGGTGCTAGAAGTTTGTATATGACTGATGCTACAATTCCTACTACAATTCACCAACCATCAGCATTGATCAGGCTGCATTTTATGTGATTATAAATAAAAGTTAACTAATTAATAAGCTTATAGAAGCTGGGTCAACATCTGTCATCAAGTCAAACAATTTGATTAGTCACCTACATTTATTAATGAAACCTATAGCCCATGTAATAATAAGAGAAATATTAAAACACCCCATACAGTCTGAGTTTGATTTCTATATGGTTCATAAAGGAAGTTTTTGATAGAAAAATATTACAGTATCTTTTCTTCAATGTCTTCAGGAGGACCACATATGAAAGATTATATTATATTCACTGGAAGTTGTGTATCTTGGTTCCATTTCAAAGAATGTATTTTTGAACAACAGATAATAGTGTGTCCAAATGGGATGACAGGATCGGTGCTGCCTGCTCTTCATGTCCTTGCTAGGTTTTTCATTAGGAATACTCACCCCATTTCCGTCAATATGCTATTACTGAACACTGATGCTACGAATCCATTCTGAGCTCTAGCTATCTGAAGAGCTGAATGCAACACGCTGTGAAACGTCAGCTGCTAATGCACATATCTGTCTGGCACAGTTTTCTTAAGTTTAAAAAAACATCTGTGCTCCTTTTAAACATACTAAAGTGGTTTACTTATTCTGCACTTCACAAAAGGGTTTTTTTGCCTGTCCAAATACAAACAGACAAATACCTGGGAAAACTGCGCAAACATGATTACATGACAAAAAGCACTAAGTACCTTTACGGCATATCCCAAGGCACTGGGAGCTACTTTTAGGATAACACTTAACTGAAGTGATCTGCATCAAGCCCATAACATTCTCACTGAAGCAAATGTTCAGATGGAAAGTAGACTGGAGAAAAAAAACAGTTCTGACACATATCTGATCTAGACTATCTGGCATTTGTGTTGAAATTGGTTTATGTTTGATGAGGTCTCAAACGCGTAGAGAATTTTTTAAACCCACTCTCAAACTATCATCTGATTAAATCCACCAAGTTAATAAACATGCGAAATCCATCAATCGATCTGGAGCAAAGGGATTTTATAAGTAAACTTTACATGGTATATAGAAAAATTGTAAGAAAAGCAAAAATTCCCATAGAATTACAAGTGTAGGACAGGATGCAGGGCAGCATGGTAGTACAGTGGTTAGTGGTGCTGCCTCACAGCAAGAAGGTCCTGGGTTCAGTCCCTGGATCGGGTATAGGACCTTTCTGCGTGGAGTTTGCACGCTCTCCCTGTGTTCGTGTGGGTTTCCACCACGGGCTCTGGTTTCTTCCCACAGTCCAAAAGTGTGCACACTAGGTTAATTGCCGATAACAAGTTGGCCCTGTTAGTGTATGCACCCTGTGGTTTGTTGGCGACTGTCCAGGGTTGGCTCCTGTCTACTGTATGCCCATTGTTCCTAGGATAGGCTCTGGTGACCCCAGCTGAGATTCAGTGGTTATGGTGATAGATAGGATGTAAATCCACTGTATTGTTGACAATCAAACCTGAATAACAATGTAGAAACTACACAATATACCTGGTCCCAACTGAAGACAAGTTTCAGTAGTTCTTTAATATCTGAGACTGTCTCCTGCTGGTACAGTCTTGCTCCGGCACATTCTGCTAAAGGCAAAGATGACTAAAGCAGTAAAACCATGATACGCATTCTGCTTGGTATTTGAAAGAGCACGAGGTGAAATTACCTGCCATAGCTCTTCTAGAAACAAGACTTTGTACTAGTGCGACTGGAAGGGACAAAATTACTTTACAATCTGTATTAGTGCTGTACCCTACACAGGAGGTCCCTGTGGGAAATAAAATGGCAGAATACAGGTTGGCAGTCTACAGGAGGGCACCCATAGACACACTCACACTAGGGGCAATTTAGAGATGGCAGTTTAAATAACTGCCTGTCTTCGGACTCTGGAAAGAAACTCCCGCTACATGAAGACAGGGCAGTATACTAAGTCCCTCGCCGTATTCCCTTCGCAGATGATTGTGTGCCTGCACATGGCCCCAATTATCATTATCCATTATCAATTCTAGGCCTGATCACCAACAATGATGAGAACCAGCTAAGAAGAGATTATGTTCTTGGCAGAGTGGTGAGGCCCACCCAGGAGATGTGAAGCAACCGTGCTAACCAGTGGGCCAGCATATCTCCAAAGAATAAAATACAATCTTTGCATTTTTATTGTGTATTTATACGAAACATGGCTGAACCATAAATCTTTGTAATGTAGCATTAGTAGTCATTGACTATATAATTCCCAGACAATAGGCTCTGATTGATTGCTCGTCGATTACACATTAGAACTTCAATCTTGGAATGAATTGCCTTAGATATTTCAATTCAATCCTTATTTGGCTGTGGTCACAGGTTTCTTTCAGTTAATTAACTGACCTCACCTATGAGAGAAAGGTTTTCAAACAGAATACTATGTCTAATTATCAGTTATTTATTTTCATTCTTAGTTTGGTATAATATACAGGTAAATCTAATTTTAAAACTAGTGTCAAAGCACAATAGAGATGCCAATTAGCCTGAATGAATATCTTTGTACAATCATTTGTATTGTGTTGACGGTATAAAAATGCATGCCTACAATGTGAAAAGTTGAACTTCATTGTGAAACATAGTTCGAATCGTTGAAGAAATCACATATGCATTATGCAAAATGTTTTGTAATAATGACTGTCGAATGAAAATCGCGGCGTTATTGCAAAATACAATTTCAAGAATATACGCAGAAGATAAATGTTAAGAAATATAATACCCTTTCTGGAATCATTTTTTAAAAAGGACAAACTAATCATTGAAATATTTATTTATTCATTTATTTACTTATAGATATATTTATTTATTTCATTTTGAGTATTATGGCATACATTACAAACATCTTATGCATGTTTCTTCTCCTTCTTTTAATGTTTGGCAGATTCTGCATATAGAAATGATTTATGTGCTTATTTAAATAAGTGGCTGGAGAGTGAGATCTGATTACAAACGATCAATTGAGACACACAAAGAGATGCATGTTAATACCACATGTGAACAGGACCATAGAGCAAAAAACAAAGCTTCTGGTACAGCCAAAGCCCAGGCTTCATATGTGTATGTGTCCCCCAGGATAGCGGTACTCATACTTGGTGAAGGTACTCATACTTGGTGAAGGTACTCATACTTGTGCAAATGGCAAATAAAAGATCACTTCATATTTTTTATCGGAGAAAAAAAGGAAAAAAAAGACCCACATGATTCAAAGCTTTCAAATCAGGTCACTTACATTCGGTAAACCAGATGGTGGGCTGCATTAATCTTGGAAAAAAAACACTAACCTCTCTGCAAGTGAGAACATCAGCAGACAGATCCATCTAAATGACAGACTTCAGAGACACCTGTAAGTACCTCCCACAGCTGTGACAGCTTATTGTTGTTAAATATGATTAATTTAGCATGTTCCAATACACCAGCAAAAACATTAAGAGAATCAGCAGCCTGCAGGGATGGAATGCATTTGACTGAGCAGACTAGAAATGGGCAGTAAATCAAACAAGAAGGGTTACAAATCAAAGGTTTGGGCAATACGATAATACGCGTGAATCAAGTTTATGAAGGTCATCATGCGTGTCACACTACTTTGGTTACTAGAACCATCAAGTTCAAAAATGCATCCAACCATGAAAATTATAGGTACAAGCTTCTTTATATATACTTGCTTATGCTAATTTTATATAGTGAAATTCTCATTGTTAGGTGTTAGTATTAATTTGTTTCTGCGAGAAGAAAAGCAAAATAGCTCATTTCCAAGACAAACCGATGTTGACAGGAATCTCAGAGGCTGCTTCAGGACACAAAGCAAGGCTCGAGTTTATGGACATAAAATACAAAGGCTTTGAGAGGGACAAATCCTCAAGTTGTTCTCAACAAGGCAAACGTAGCTTCAATACCAAGCAGATTACTGGTGGGATTCTGCCCCAAAAACCTGACAGTCTGGTGATGTCATTCAGGATGTTATGTCCAATGACTGGAAATGGTAGAATTCATAATTTAGGGTACAATGCTATAACACAGGAAATACATACCCAAGCATAACCATAGATTAAGACACATGTACAACTTAGAATGATTTTAATTGACACTGCACTGGTGCATTGCTACTTACAAGTGAAGAGCAAATGGTCAAGGTGAATTACCGGGCCTCTGAAAATTAACACTGTAAACAGCTTGAACACTTCATGGTAGAATATCTAGCAACACTTTATTTGGGTAGTCCACCTACAGAGGGCATACAGAGCTTTTGTTTTATTTTTGTAATATTTCAACGAATAGAAGATTCAACAATTCATATAACATTGGTTGAGCCAAATTCAATTAAATTATTCCACCAATATGTAGGTGCTTTCATGAATTGTTACGTATACTCTGTATACTTTATATTCTGTTAAACATCTAGAGACTGTTTCTGCAATGTTAAAAATACTCTGTTAACCGTCTGTAGGTGGACAATCCAAGTGTTACTGAATAGTTTTCTTTCGACAGATAATGCAGAATAAAAAAAAATAAAAAAAACAAGGAGTGAAATGACTGAAAAAAGAAAACATAAGTATTACAGAACAGTTTCTGTAATACTTATTATTTTAATTTTGAAACAGTGAAGACTAAACGTTTAAGATACCTGAGGCTTTCCAGCCTAGTGCTTTGCATACAACAGCTAAGGTGTAAGAAACAAAATGACACGTTTGTACTTTTGGTTTTGAGTACTTTACTAAGTAACAGCTGTTATGGAACATCATTTGAACGTATGGTTTGTAGGAGAAGCAGAGTACATTTCAATATAACAAAACTTTTCATAACAGGCTTCTTTGTATCTAATGGTATTATGTGGCAGTTAAAGGCTCTTTATACCGACTGAAAGAACAACAGCGTATTGAAATATTCCATGTATATGCAGAACACCTGAATAGTGATTTCCAATGATATAACCATAAATATCTAATCATACTCTACAACCAGCAACAACATAATTCCCTAGAATGTGACCCTACTGCAGGGATTATTAGACCCTGTATTGGCTCATAATATGGAATGTATAAATGGATTCGTCATATCTGTTTGCGTAAATGGCCATACTGCAAAGTAATTCAAAGCTGCTTCAAGAGCTGCACTCAGAGGAGATGCTGGTAGAATGAATGAGTCCATTTGTATTTTTTTTTCTTTTTCTGCAAAATACTTATTTGTACCTCTTGAAGAGAGTGTTGCTGCACCTTATTGGCGAGCATCTACCCAGTCCCACTGGTCAATAACTGATTCAGAGGAAGGGCAAAGCTGCCAGTATCTGCTCTTATATTTAATCACCATGGTTCCCCTAGAGCTTACACAGCTTCAGCCCCTACGTCCTACACCATAACTCACGAAACCACTACAGCGCTACAGAAACATCATGTAAACGATGTCTGTCAGTTGGGTGGCTGGCAAGGGAGAAGAAAACCTGTAGGTACCAGCTTTCCACCATCTGGCTCCCTTCTTTCAGATGGATAACTAAGGCCTTGTCCGCTGTTACCTACAATTACTGACCTACCTCTGGCTTGGTTACTGTTCTAATGTCCATGAAATCCCTGGAGTTTTCAACAACAATGTTTATGGGTTTTTTTTGTTTTTTTTTTTAAATCATAAAAACATAATTAAGCTTTGACCTAGTGCCATGCTGCTACTGTGCTGTTCTGGCTGCGAAGGCGATAACTCTTGCATTCCAAGTTTTTGGGTACCACAGACAGAAGGGCATTTAGAGACGACTCTGCTGGATTCCGTGCATAGGTGTGATTACGAAGAGAAATGACTGAATCTAACAATATCTCTGAGGAATGTTATAACAAAGTAATGCCTATCTGAGTAGGATTCCAAGTGAATATCCAGCTTTATCATTTAAATGCTCTGTGTTTTATTTAAAGGTGTTCTTTCTTAGTTGCACTAAATGAGGTGAGTACTTTAACAGCTTGATTAGATCATCAATTTCCTCCGGGATCAATACATTGTCTGTCTGTCTGTATGTTCTGATTTTTCTTTCTTTCTTTCCTTCTTTCTTTCTTTCTTTCTTTCTTTCTTTCTACCACTTAAAATTTGTTTTGTGATTCATATTATTACCATTATTTTCATTGTAATAATAATAATAGTAATAATAATAATTATTATTATTATTATAGTTTGGATGTTGAAATTATGTTACAGTAAATGCATTTTCATGTAGCACACAGTTATACATACATTTTTCAAATAAAACAAGATCAAACACGGTTACCTCTGCTGTCCCGGTATCTTGAAATGCAAATTCCGCAGTTGGGACAGCCAGCTGGTTGGCAAAGAAGGTCCCATCCCCCGGAGTCTGCATGGAGGTGATATGCGGCCCGGGACAGCTCGCTCCTCGCGAGCAATTCAGGAATTTCTGAGAGGAAAAGCAAATAGAGAGAAATAGCATGAGACTCAGACTGAAGCAAAATGTCGCCGAGGAACAAACACTGTCATCTGCCATGAGAAGTCATACAGTCATACGCATATAAAAGACCATCTGTGCATCTTCAAACTGCTTATCCTGGTCAAAGTCATGGATGGAGCTGGAGCCTTATAAAAGGCTGTCCGTAGCTTAAACTAAAATCAGTGCTGAAAAAAACAAAACAAAAGAAGATTCACTGAAAACCTGCATACTACTATTAACACGTATCTCAATGAATGGCAATTTGATTTGGGTTCTTTGCATCATTTGTTTTTATGTTACTCCATCCTTCAATCTTCCAAACTGCTTGAGCTGGTCAGGATTGCACAGGGGGCTGGAGAGTACAGGGCAAGCCTATTGCAGGGCGCATACAGAAACACATTCACACACAATCACACACCACAGGCTATTTAAGCTGCAGAAGGAATCCCAGGGGGAAACGATTTTGACGAGTGCAGAACTTGCTAATTCCACCCACACAGGCCAGGGGTGGCATTCCTGTCCCCAGCCACAAAGACCTCAGTCCATCTTGCTGCCCCCTGCTACCTCAATCGAAGGACAGACATCACTTTTCAAATAAAAAGGACGTAATGCAATTTTTGAGTTGACTGCTATAACGTGTTTTTTTAGGAAGACTAGAAAAAGCAAAACATTGAACATCACAGTTTTCTGATTCAGTTCTTTAAATCAACAATAATGTGCATATTGACTTAAAATCAAATCATTAATGTTGATATGAATCCCTGCTCCTATGATTTATTCTAAGAAATATTAAATAAGAGTGGAATGCTCTGTGGCTGGCTTAATGGAGCAATAGCACATTAGGCACCAAAAAAATTTTGGTAACACTTTCTATAAGAATCATACATTACACATTATAATGCATTCTTAAAGCGTTATGCATTATGAATGCTTTATGATGTTCTGATCTATAATGCACTATAGATCCCTTTATAGTGCAGTACAAGGCATCCATAATTCTTTTACTGACTATTATAATGCATGCATGCTGAGAGTATCTATAGTGCATAAGTGCTTCATTGGAGCTCAAGAAGTATTAAAATCAACACTATAATGCCTTTTGCTTACAGAAGATGCTGTAATGCTTGACTGATTTTTATATTGCCATTATAATGCATTTTGAAGGTTTCTGTAAAGCATTATAGATGACAGCTTTAACAACGATTTAAGTTTTTTCTTTGATTAATTGACTTTACAGATCTTTCATTGGGCTTTTGACACTGCAAATCAACTCATATGCAGCTGAAGAGCACTGTAAATGTCAGAAAGCAAAATGATCTTGGATTGAGAGTAGATCAGTACTTTTATGAGAAGAGCACTAGTTAGTGAATCCACCAGCAGGACCCACGCAGGCCTCTTAATGAAAGTCAGCCATACATCCTTTGTAATTAATGTAAACTGTTAATTATATGTACATTATTCTATATTTTCATTACCCTGTGACCCGGATGAACAGCTAGAAAATTGATGGATGGATATACACTATATTGCCAAAAGTATTGGGACACCTGCCTTTACACACACATGAACTTTAATTACATCCCATTCTTAATACATAGGATTTATTATAGAGTTCGCCCACCCTTTGCAGCTATAACAGCTTCAGCTCTTCTGGGAAGGCTGTCCACTAGGTTTAGGAGTGTGTTTATGGGAATTTTTGACCATTCTTCCAGGAGAGCATTTGTGAGGTCAGGCACTGATGTTGGACGAGAAGGCCTGGCTTGCAATCTCCGTTCTAATTCATCTCAAAGGTGTTCTGTCGGGTTGAGGTCAGGGTTCTGTGCAGACCAGTCAAGTTCCTCCACACCAGACTCACTCATCCATGACCTTAAGGACCTTGCTTTGTGCACCGGTGAGCAGTCATATTGGAACAGGAAGGGGCCATCCCCAAACTGTTCCCACAAAGCTGGGAGCATGAAATTGTCCAAAATGGCTCTCAATGCTCCAGCATTACAAGTTCCTTTCACTGGAACTAAGGTGCCAAACCCAACCCCTGAAAAACAAGCCCACATCATAATCCCCCCCCCACCAAACTTTACACTTGGCACAATGCAGTCAGGCAAGTACCGTTCTCCTGGCAACCGCCAAACCCAGACTCGTCCTTTGGATTGCCAGACAGAGAAGCGTGATTCGTCACT
>JAODJU010000033.1:8232175-8262108 GCA_026776725.1 Gnathonemus echidnorhynchus
TATATATAAAGTTCCTGCTATATATTGTTGGATGTTTGCATGATACATCCTTGAGTGTGGTATAAGGCTGTATGTTATAATACTATTTCCAGTAGGCAGTGAACCACAGCTTGTGAAAATCTGCCTGCCTTGATTATTGCAAGCAGCATTGCAGTAATTATACAGGCCAATACACATATTATGGCAGATATCGTATTCAAATAAAACAAGACAAAGGCTATCTGAGCACAAGATAGCTGTTGAAATAGACTTTTAAAACTAACAAACTCAACATTTGCGAGTACTTAAGAAATACAATGAACAAATACACCTATTAGGTACAAATGAAAAACACTCGAAGTAATACATTGCTACCAGTGGA
Source organism: Gnathonemus echidnorhynchus (assembly GCA_026776725.1). NCBI lineage: Eukaryota > Metazoa > Chordata > Actinopteri > Osteoglossiformes > Mormyridae > Gnathonemus > Gnathonemus echidnorhynchus. The sequence goes on from JAODJU010000033.1 coordinate 8,232,537, forward strand.
ATTTCAGAGTAGGGGTAAAGTTCTGTCCATCAGAAACTTGGAGAAGAAGAAATTTAGTCTGTTGATTTCAGAATGAAATATGGAAAATCTTCCTGAAGACAAAACATCTTGGCAAAAAATATGGATCTTAATGTGCGGGTGACACAACGTTTCATTTATTTGTTTAATTTAGGACATAATATAATAAAACCTCCGTAAGTACAAACGGAACCTTTCACATTTCTTTTTTTGTAGCTAATTGGCTATATTATTCATTTGCAGTAAGCAACAAGCAGAGTCAAACAACTGTGACAACCCCATCAGCGCAGTTGCCTCTATTGTTCGGAATCATTCAAAGGCAGGTGCACTGCTGGGTAGCAATGTGAGTCACTGGACAATTCTGCCTTTTCAATTAGCTATAAAGTGACTTTTCAACCATAAAAAATGTGTGTGTTGGGGGAGACACACTCCACAACTCTAGGGTAAGTATGCATTATAACTAAATTAGATATCCTCTAGAAATTTCCCAGCCTGACACTTGTTCTCAGACAGCACAGAATTCTAAGACAGTAAAATCAAAGCTTATATTCTCAGACTGTGCTTGATACATCACAGCCGCAAGTAAAATCCTGCTGTGACAGATTGGCATTATGCTGTCATATGAAGGGCTTCAAAAAAATACAATGACTCGATAGATGCATTCCGAGTGTTTTTTTTTTTTACGGTACACAAGCTGTGCAAACAAAAAATAAAAGCAATTTATAAAACTATCTTACATCCATGGGGTGAATGAATGGCAAAAGAAAATAAAAACACATTTGTATAAAACATACACAGAGCAAGGGAAGCATAATGGTATTATAATTACAATATTAAATGGTGGGATTTTATAAACAAAAAATTATCAGTTATTATTAGATTGTACATATGTAAAGATCTGTATCATAAATCCAGTAACTTAACTACCTGTTAGCTCATATAACCTAGGTTTATTTTATGAAATATCCTGAATTTAATTTAAAGCCAAGTATAAAACAATGGATGAACTAAAGAAGGAATGGGTTTTTGGGTCATTGAAAACGATTAAAAAAAACATTTGTACAGAAACTGTAAGGAATCTATTTGATTGCATTTTAAAGTAATTTCACAAAATAGCATTAATAAAAGTACGAAAAAGTAGCACTAAAATATAAATGTTTCCTTCTTTGTGACTTATAGTCTTATGTATGATGTGCTACACGTGTGGATTCTTATGTGAAAGCTGAATGACCATACCAAAATAGCTGATACTGTTGACACATTATCAATTACTGCATAAACAAATGAAACATTCCTCACAGGACACTGCCATCAAAAATAAAAACAGAAAACCTCTATACAAAGGGAATTCAAGCTTGCAAAAGTGAAGAAAAATGAACCTTTTTGTTTCATTGTAAAGAGATCTCTATTTATTTTGTATGCTAGGCCCTGTAATCCCTATAGAACTATTGTTTTAACATAATTGGTTCCCAAGCACCCATTCCAAATACATCAATTCAGTGTTGTCTCAGTTTTGAAGACAGCCGGGAAGAATGATAAGTGGAACGTATTACCAGTGTCTAACAAATGTGATTTATAATGTGGCTGAAGTACCTCGAAATATTGAGACTATTGAGTCTCTTAAAAGCAACACTTCCCAAACATAAATGTCATAATAGGAACAAATGACCAAATGTTCAGGAACAAAACGTACAAATCCGTAAGTGAAGGGCAATGGGACCCAGCAGGATGATGCTACACACTGCCACTGGGTGAGATCCGATTCATGGCGATACCTAAAGCTATCAGCTTAAAACGCTGTGGCACGAAGGACGGAAGAAAATCGAATCTCTGTCCATCATATCTACTAAAGTCAAAAAACGTTACTCAATTCTGAAGTCTATTTAATAAGGTGACAGACATATTAAGGGATATTAATTTCCAAATTAATATAAAACTGTAAGTAAATTTGGTATCAATTAGTTTTAATGTTACATATATTTAGGCAATAATGACAAGATTAGGTTGGCATGGTGGCGTAATGGTTAGTGCTGTTGCCTCACACCCCCGGGACCAGGGTTTGAGTTTTCCCCATAGCTCTATGTGTGTGCAGTTTGCATGTTCTCCCCGTGTCATCACATCTATCTACTAATCAATCATGATAGTTCATTTATTTCAGGAGAAACCTATATAGTTCATGATATTTACTTGAGTAGTAAATGAGTTAAGTATTTTTTGGCCCCCTCAAGTGAAGTCTTACCATTATTAACTAATTAGTTAACTGTTAACTAATATAGTGCCTGAATGGAATATAGGAACTGCCGTGATTGATTAATGGTGGAGAAGCAAGGGATCAATACTTAACAAACACTTAGTTACTGCTTAATTAGTGCATTAAGTAAGCATGTACTATTATATTATTCATGTCCCCTCCAGTGATGTGTGACCATCAAAAAACATGCATAGGTGAGCTGGAGTCATGAAACTGCCCATAGGTGTGAAAGGTGCGTGAGTGTGATGGGTTGGTGCCCCATCCTGGGTAGTTCCCTGGCTTGCGCTAGTAGGCTCCAGACCCCCTGTGACCATGAAGAGGATGAGCTTTTACCGAAAATGGATGGAGTTTTAAATTCAAGAATTTGTGGATCGTCCAAAAAAAACCTGTCTTAGAGTTTTTCGGGAATTCCTCGCATACTTGCAGACGAGTAACAAGCCATTTAGCGATCGTTAAATTTAAATTAAATTGCCTTGTTTTAATTGGTTTTAATTAAATTATAGATACATGTATTTTATTAATTATACTTCATATAATTAATAAACTATGAACTATGAACTATGAGCCAACTGGTTTCATAATTCATATTTGTGCTTTAGGTTTCATGAAATAACTATCCTTTAAAATAAATACAAATTTTACTGCTCTGTCATTAATTTCCATTGCTTATTGCCACCTTACAGTGAAGATAAGAAATCACTCAGGTCATGCCTAATGTAATATAACGCTGTTTATCAATACATCTTGTTTTCAGCTGTTTCAGACTCTCCATCTAAATTCCAGCTCCTGATAATTCAAGAGCAATTACCCAATATCAGCTTCACAAGGGCCTGCCATCTTTGATTTGATCTGAGTTCATTTAATTACAATGCTAATAAGGGCAGCTATTGTACTATAACCTTGCAGGGTTCTGATAGGCCAAGTGCAATTACCACAAGTCATTACAAATTGTCAAGAGAGCAGACGAGAGAGGGATAAATTATGAAGTGTAAAGGTAGGGGATTGTACATTTTCTTGTTAGCGTGCATGCATTTCAACACCTTGGAATTCAACAGATAACTCAAAGCAAAACACAAATAACTGAAACCCTGAAAGTATTTATCAAAACTCTGGTTGTATTATCAGTAGTCGCATGCAAATGCATTTTTCTGAAGAATGTGTTATCCCAGTAGTGTTCATGTTACACATACTGTATTTTCTCTTTAAAACGGAATATAACAAAGCATTTCTATTAAATGTATAAGCTAAACTGGCATTATACAATTATTATAAGTTATATTTAAGTTAAAGTTATATAAGTTAAACTGTTCACTCAGGGAAGATACTGACACATGACTGTTGAAGTTATAATATCAAAAGGCTGAAAAAGGAACAGATAAATAATTTGCTTTGTGGTAACAGGAAGCTCATTTTAACTACAGGAAGCAGATAAAAGTTTAAATTATTTGATTAGTGGACAGCTGAAAACTGAAATAAATTTTAATTACAAATCTCCAGCTTTATTCTGTGAAGTTATTTGTTATTGTTACATAGAAAAGCAGCTGAAGAACTAATTGGTGGTGCTGGAGTCAAGCTTAGAAAAAGGGCCAACTGTGAACGGACAGGATACATCTGTGTCCAATCACACTGCAGCTCTCTATCAGGCAGAATCCTGCCGTTTCGATTACCTGCTTATTAACGGCAGATAGCTGTCTCTCCATTACACTGTTACATTCCTTCTGGTTAATACCTACTGGTGACTAAGACTAGGGAGTAGCAAGTGGAAAAGTCAGTCCCCTGGGTGCCTAATTTGTGCATTGCCATTACTTATTAAAAACAGGAGAATATTAAATATGGATTATAATTTTTTGTATGCTTGTTTATGACAGTGGTGATCAAAAAACATTTAATTATATTAAAACCAATAAAAACTTTAATACAATGTCAAATCCATCAGAAAAATACTCTTGTCTACTGTATGGTGCTCTTTGATGCATAATAATAACTGATTAACTTTTTAACTACCAAGAATTCTGCTAAACCAGCCCATACCTGCAATTAGACTATGTAATTACATATGCATTCTTCCTTTTACTGGTCTCTGCTTTAATGATTGATAAACAAACAACAAACAAATGTCAATTGTCAACAAACTATTATTATTATTATTACTATGACAACTACTACTCCCACTACTACTACTACGAATACTAATAATAATAATAATAATAATAATAATAATAATAAATAAAAAAGAGAATGCTGTTATGTAATCTGTTTAGGTGTGGCTTAAAATTTTCCTGGGAATTTTGCTCATACAAACAGTATAGGTTGAAAATCATTTTATTACTACGAAATGTCACAGGTAAACTGCCATTTAGGTTAATTAATTAGGTTATTGCTTTGGAGGAAATAATGACAGAGTTCGTCATTTGCTAAAATCTTTTTACCCTTTATTCCAAAGGGAATGCCCGTGCTTTCATGAGTTCTGAACACTGGACACACTGACAACACTGAAATAAGTTAACCTTTTCAAACACTTCCCTGACAAGCCTTATTATGCAAACTATCCACAAGATTTTGAGGAGGAAAATCTGAGTAAATTTCATCTTTATAGAGCTAGACATCTTTCTGATGAACATAGGCAATTACTGCAGCGTTTCTAGTATAATACTTCGCTTTAAAAGTCCACTTCATTAAACGAGGTTGAACTTATTTTTCATAGCCTCTAAAAGGTTACAATATTTTTATCTTTATTGAAATAATAACGGTAAGCAAATGAATGTGTCAGACTAAGTATTTCAGAACTCATAGTAAAAAGTATAAAACAAGAAACAATGATAGAAAAAAAACTTCTGTCCAATGCAGTGTCTGAGTTAACAAAGTTCACCAATGATGTCTCAATTCTGTGTCTAACTCAAAATTAGGCTAGAAAACTTAAAAGTCAAACTCTGAAACTAAGATAAAATTATCTGTATGGGTAAGAAATGTGTGGAACGCAAGAGATCAGCATTACCTTGTGAATGTCTGAGATAAGTTGCAGCAGGGAGGGAGATGTCACCGACTGTAAAACTCCCTTTCCTCTTACTGGATGGTGCAGGCTTATGTAGGCGACAGCACTGCTCTGCAACACCACCCGATTCTCCTGCCAGAATACAGCAGCACACTCAGTTCTCTGTCCTTTAAAGGATGTAAATATGCATGGCTGCTTTCAGTCAAATGAGAAAACAGCACCCTCATTGGGTATTACTTTTAATTTACAAGCTCCCAATAAAAAAAATACTGTGAGTCTGACACAGAAATACATCTTTACAAACTGCTATCATAAATTGCACAAGAATATATACAGTCAATACCGACATAATGTTGTATTACGTTATTAACTAACTTTGAATTGGTCAAATGGAAACAAAACACGAACAACTCAAACCAGTAACAAATCATCTTATTCACAATAAAATCCCTGAGTAATTAATAGGTACAGAGGAGGAATTGGTTTTCTTAGGGTTGTAATGTTAATCAAATTCATGACCAAGATTCCTGTAGGTTCGTGGTAAATATGATGCATCTCTCCACTGCAATGCAGCTGAGTTGTAATCTATGCCCAAAATCCAAGCTCTAAATTAAATAAAGGTTTATCCATTAATTGCACAATATTGTACCTCCTTTAGTTTCATTAGTAATCATAGTCTATTTCAAAGGCCAGTGCACTCAGACGAAGAAGTTAATGCCGCTCAGTTTCCATTTATAAGCTTTGAAAGCACAGAAAGCTTTGAGTTTCCGTGCGAGCTGCCTTTTGTGTAGTAGGGATACTGTACCTCAGTATACATTTGAAACAACATTTAATAGCTTAAATGACACATTTATTTAAATGGACTAAGCATTTTCTTTTCTAAGGATGGGTATTTTATAAGATCAATTCAGGTTACGTACCTTGTAAATAGGTACTAAAACAGAAACAGTTTTCTTGAATGCAAGTCCATGTCGTTAACTATAAGGCTAAATGCATACTTTATAAACGTATCTTCGATAACACTTTACTTGAGGGAGCACAAGTAACTTAGTAACTCAGTTACTAATCAAGTACAAATTGAACAAATATAGTAAAAATAAAATATAAACTGTTTGGTAATTAATAGGTAACAAACATGTGATCAGTACATAACTAATACTTAGTTTCTGGTTAATTAATACATTAAGTAAGTGTGTACTACTACATTATTTGTGCTCCCTCAAGTAAAGTGATATCAAACAGACTTCACAGAAGCACTTTAATCTATAAAGTCTACAACACAGGCAGGTGAAAATTATTTAGTATTTAAACAGAAATGAAAGACACAGAGGGAGGCGGGAAAAAAAACTGAACACTCTAAATTTACCTCTCCCCACTCAAAGGAGCCAATATTGCCGAATTCAGATCCTCCCCACGAACAGAAAAGAGTGGTACGGTCAGGCTGCCAACCTTGCTTGGCTTGCATGGTCAGGGAGGCAATGATCTGGGTCATGACAGCTGCGCCCCCAATCCACTCGGCCCCACTGCCCTGGTACCATCTACCATGGCGACCGCCCACCAACACATATCGATCTGCACATGGACATTACATTAGCACAAGTCACATTTCAGGGAAGACTGGCAAATGACAAACAAGATGACAAATCAGAATTTCTCAATGCATTTCTGTCAATTTGTGTGACACATGCACTATATAGGCACAAGTCAGATATTTGACATACTACAAGCCCTAGTCTCTAAGAAGTTAAAAAAATCCTTACCTCAAGAAAACTCTTTGCGGACCAACACAGTAGATAAAGGTGGAACTTTTTGTATAACTAGTATCATTTATTATTGATCAGAGTAAAACACACTAAAGCGAAGCAAACCTGGCCTGACCAAGATAATCAAGGCCCAGACAGAATGCTCATAGGGATGTGTGGCTAAACCTGAGATGAGCAAATAATTTTCAGGAAAAAAAAAATCTCCGCATGGAATAAGCCAAATGTCAAAAAATCATATATGCAACGTTTTAATCTTGCCCAATATTCTTATGCAGGTGAGTCAGCTGCTATGTCGGGAATAAACACTGTAAACAGATGACTCAGTTTAAACAGATGGCAGTTGAAAATATAACATGTTACTCTATATGTAAACATAATGTAAAATTAATTTCAATTATTTTGTTCATGATTGCCCATCATTTGTTTGTAAACTGATGTATGGACAATGTACATATTATTATTATTATTATTAGTTTATTTGTTTGTTGGTTGTAGCCATCTCTTGTCACATATCCCAACAATAAACCTTGTATAAAAAAGAAGATTAAAGGGAACTACAGTGTGCAAGGACTCAGTTTTGCAAATCAAAGGAGCTATGGCTGTTCAGTAATTAAAATGGTAATTAATTTTTTAATTCAATAAAAACGACACAGTTATTTATCCCGGGTCAAAGTAACCGCTTACCAGGATTGGTTGCCCCTTTCAAGTATCCAATTACATTGTAGATCGTCTTGTATTCAGCCTTTGTTACAATTTTTAATGTAATATTTCTTCTGCCTGTAAAGTAGAAAAAAAAGCAAACAAAATATATTAAGTGTGACATGATGGTTCAGCGGTCAGTGCTGTTGCTTCACACCTCCAGTGTTGAAGATGGTCTGAATAGCACCTCTATTCTGTGGGTACGGTTTGCTTGTTCTCGCCATGTCATGCCATAAGTGGCATCTCTGAAATTGCCCATAGTGTGCGCCTGCATGTGCCCTGTGCCCTGTGCTGGACTGACATCCTGTTTAGGGGGCGTCACAGTCATGAGCCTTGTGCTGCCTGAGACAGGCTCCGGCCCCCTGATGGCCCTGACCATGATGAGGGGCAGAAGAGTAATGAAAACAAATTCATGTATAAGAAGAAATAACTGAACAGTATGTTTATTTTTCATGTTGAGGTTTTAAGGGCGGCAGCTGAGACTGCAATCCAAAACTGAGTCAATAACAGGGGTCATAAACATGTTCACTTCAAATTTGGAGAATGGGTTTCCAAATATGGTTCATAAAAAAGACTTCAGAAATGTAATCGTTCATTTCTAAAAGGATGATTCTGGTACATGAACAGCACTAAGGATATTTTTATAGTCACACCCAGGAGACATATTACAGACACTCCTCTACTTAGGAACTTTCAACTTACGAACCTTCAGACATACGAATAAAGAGGACTGTAAGTCCTCTTCTGCGCCCCAATTCCGGGTAGTATGACTTCTGGCCACTACTCCTGCTGTGCAGCAGAGTAGCGTGCGTACTCCCAGCACCCTAGTTCTTTGTACTTGCGTATACCCATAAAATTATGGTAAATAACGACTTACGAACATTTCAAGTTACGAACGGTCGTTCAGAACGTATCTCATTCGTAAGTAGAGGAGTGTCTGTAGTTACAAAAAATGACTGTTCTGTATTTCATATTCCTCTCATCTTAATTTAGCTTAAATATTTTAAAATTTCATATTCATGTATTTTTTAATATTAAGTAACTGGAACATCTCTAGGTATGGGGTTCATATCTGGTCCCTGATGTGAGTGTGTGGAGGTTGAATGTTCTCACCGTATTGCATGGGCATGAATGGAGATTCAATTGCTTATTGTACCAAACATCTAATTTTCTAGCATAAGCATTACATGTCAATGGCCGACATTAAAGATGTCATTGCTGCAAACCGTAGGGTACATAGACACAGTCCAGATATAGCAACTGCTTCAATATAATATTGAAAGTTGCTGCTGAAACGACAGATGTTAATCGACATTGTATGTGAATGTTCATTTGCTATTATGTTGAAAAAAATCTTTGCAAATTCAGCTCCCTCTGATCTCTATAATTATTGTGGTTACTGGTCTGCATTTTGCAAGGTTTACGTATCTTTGATGATAAAAACGACGCTTATAGTAAATCATCAATGCTCTCTAATATGTGCTTTACCTCTTGGACACTTACTTAAACATCCATACATGTTAAAGTTAATTTCGTACGCTGCCTAAACTAATATGAAAGTGTGTTAAAATAGCTGAATTACCACTTCAAAAACATGTAACAAATTCTCAGTAAATAGCCACCCACTAATTAAAAGTGAAAAGACAGAAGCAGCATCCAAAATTAGATGAAATGCAGGTAGTGATGAAGAATACAGAGACTGTCATACATCTGTCCTTTTCTGCTCTCCCACACATGTCTCTTATGACTGAGAAGCTCAGAAGAATGCAGGTGGATGATACCTTGATTGCCTGCAGGCCTTAGCAACTGCGCATCTAATGTGGTACTGAGCAATACAGGAGCACCCCAAGGTACACTGTTGTCACTCTTTCCGTTCACGCTGAACACCACAGACTTGTAATACGATGCCACCTGCAGAGGTTCTCTGATGACATGGCAATTTTGGGATGTGTCAGTGATGGGAGGGAAGAGGATTACAGGCAGAGAGCTTCATGGGACAGTGCGAGAAGAATCACCTGCAGCTTAATGTCAGAAAGAGTAAGGAGCTGGTGATGTACTTCAAGTGAACCACTGGGACAGCTGTTAACATCCTGGCAGAGACCGTGGAGATGGTTTGGTGCCATAAGTACCAAGGAGCCCACTTCAATAACAGACTGCAGTGGAACAACAGATGGACTCTAGAGAAGAGGAGCAGACTGAGCTCCCTTAAGAGACTCAAGTCCTTTGATGTGTGCAGCAAACTGCTGCATCTGATGGACCAGTCCCTAGGTGCCACTGTTCTGTTCTTTGCTACTATTTTCTGGGGAAGTAACACCGAGAGAAAGAAGATTTCCAGGCTGGATAAGCTGATTAAGAAAGCCAGCTCTTTCATTGGCTGAGCATGGACACACTAGGAGGAGGGAAACGTGGTGCCCAAATACTCTATATTCCCAACATGGAAGGCCGCCCCCTCAACGAGGAAGCACGATCAGCATATCTCTCCCATAGGCAAAACCAACTGCTTCACACATTCCTTTTTACCCAACTAAATTTTGCTATTAAATGCATCCTCTTCCATGATCTAACTTTATCTGTACCCCACCATGGATATATCAGGACACCTGACTTCATTAGATCATTTATATTATTTATACTGATGTGGCCTATCCATCCATCCACCTACTTTCAGAAGCTGTTTAACCACAACCGGGGTCACCGGAGCCTATCCCGGGAACAATGGGCACAGGCCAGAACCAACCCTGGGCAGTCGCCAACACACCACAGGGCACACACACTCATACAGGGCCAATTTAGACTCACCAATCAACCTATCCTGCATGCTGTAGGAACGTGGGATCCACATGAACACTGTAGAGCGTGTGAACTCCACACAGAAAGGACCCGGGACCAAACCCAGGACCTCCTTGCCGTGAGGCAGCAGTGCCAACCACTGCGCCACCATGCTGCCCTGAAGCGGCCTATTGGCATCATATTACCTGTGAACTTTGTACATTTACATTCATTTCCAACTTTTTACACCTCATTGCACATTTATTTATTCTGTTGCTCCAGGTTGCATTTATTGTATTTATCTTTATTGTATTTTCTGTAAATTCAAATACAAAGTGTGGATTATTTATATTCTAATCTTATTTCATGTCTTATCAATCAATCACAAAATCAATACAGCTTCAGACACCAGCTCGAATCCCTTTGAGTGATTTCTTTAAAGAGATGCACATCGGGGAAATATCTCGCAGTTAAACTGCAAACCTCAAACAGAACCGCAGGAAATACAATGCAGGAGTGGCACAGGGTTACGGCAATAGCAGCTTCTAAATTCCATCCTAAGACTGCAGCATCCATTGGCAGATGTTCTGGCCTTAGGGTGAATAGACCTTCCTTTTTATTACCTTCTCAGATGGGAACATCACAAGGAAATCAATATGAGTTATCACCAAAGGGGTACGTCACAGACGCAAAATTACAAGATACTACTGCACCCCACAAGGTCGGGAAAAAAAATAATTAAAAAAAAGAGGGATAGGTTTAAATCCATGTATTTGTTGTCCTACTTATATAACAAACCTACAGTAGCAGTGGTAAAGCAGCAGCAAAAAACACTGAATGTGATCCATATCCACCAAAATGAACTGGAAATATCTATAACTGAAGCCAAGATTTGTCAACCTCAAAGGACTGAAGGGTGCTGTCTGTATCCATTAAAGCAGTGGTCGCCAGACAGTGCATCACGATCGACATGTTGATACAAATTCCACCCCCAATCCATCTACTGGGAATATCTTGCACATATCAAAGGGGACCCTCCGTCTGATCAGCAAATTAAACTGCCCCCCGGTCAGCAAAATGTATCAATTCTGTAAATCGCCAGAGTATTTTATTTGTAACAGGAGCTCGCATTGTAAAGAAGGCAGAATACCACCATGAAGCGTTAGTATATAACACGAACATGGACAGAAATCATTTTGCCACAGCTGACTTCAGTTTGATGAATCTTTCTTAAGCTATTGGACAACTGTGTCTCCTACTTCTGCTTACGGTTTTACTGTGGATCATGAGCTGTAACCGAACAGCGCTTTTACTTTGCATTAAATGGGAAAGAGTTTCAGATCTGTGGACTGTTTTCTCCAGATGGTCTTTTCTTGAGGAGGTGATGCTAACTCTCTAAGGTCCCTCGTGGAGCTGCCAGTTTCCCACTTACATGCCTGCTTTACATGAGCTCACTCATTAATCAGTGATAGCATTTCTCCTGCTGTCATTCTATTCCTGGCTCTAAACTGCCACAAAGGGGCAGAAGAGTACATGAAAAATGATTTTAAAAGTATATTTATATGCTTCTGACCAAGGCAAATCTGCTATATTAACAATGCAAGTATGACTGCGTTCTTAGGTAATCTGTAATTTCATCTACCAAATGAAATATTCATGATACTTATGATAAACTATTAATGAAAAAAACAATGTCAACTGACACATTTATTATTTTAGGGCATAAAGCATCCCATACAGTTTTTTTTCCCCATGTGATTAACAGATTGTCATTATTTCTTTAATGCTACAGTACAGACTATGAATAAGATTGGCTTAACAACTTAATTGAGGACATTAAATTTAAAGCTCATTTACTGAATTAACTGGATCATTGGAGAGGGCATGTTATATACAAAAGCTAGCTGGTGGTATAAAAATTTTGGTGATTAATTAATGTAGGTAATGTCAGCTGACAACTTTAACCTTTTTAACACTTTTAAAAAAATTATTATGTAAAACACGTTCATGTAAAACATGCTATGTTCATTGTCATTCATTTGTTTAACTTCATTCATATATTCATCTTCCAAACAACTTATCAGTGATTGAGGTATTGTGAGCCCAAAGCCTTTCCCAGGCAGCATGGGAAACACGGCAGGGGACAGGGGACAGGGGACAAGGGACAGCCTGGATGTGACGGCAGTCCATCAAAGGATACATATTTACTTTATTTATTACTGACTTTCATTCATCGCGTCATCGGACTTTGCTTTTGGTCACTGATCACAGTTGTAAATCTGCCAGACGCTGACCAAACTGCAATTTTCATTCATCCCATTTTAAAACCACTTAACATGCCATTGACTTCAAATAAGACTAAATGACTCAATCAAAGTAATGTAGATTCCTACCCTGGTGATAGTTCTAGCAGAGTTATTTGCCAGGCAAAAAATGTTAGAGTTTTCATAAGAAAAATTACTTGAGAATTATTGGAGATTTGGGATTAGCTTTTTTTGCTTATTTTACTAAGCACTGAATATATATTTTGCTCATGCACAAGGTACTTACCCATATTCAATTACCATAGATATTTTTTGTAACAAAGCACCACCAGTCAAAGTTGTTTTATCTTTTATTCTTTTCTTTCATTGTTTCTCTTCACTTGTATGTCACATTTTAATTCTGTAAGGTAATTCATTATAATTCCCGGTAACACTTTAATTGAGGGGGCACAATTAACACAGTAACTGCCTAAAAACTCAAGTACAAATCAAGAACAAATACAGTAACTGCATAGAATACATGCACCATTATGACTGAATACATCATGAACCAACATGGGATCAATGAGTAACTAACACTTAGTTTCTGGTTAATTAACACATTAAGTAACAGTGTACTACTACACCAGCCCCTCAAGTTGTATCCTGGCAGTATCATTACCATGTATTTGAACTGCAGCCATTTCACTAATGATTTTAAACTCTCCTGCTGTCTTAGTGCACCACATTGCAGACCTAACTTATGTACTTTCTCTGCCTTTGCTGAAGCTGGAAGCTCTGTGCTCCCTTCCTCCCCCAGTACAGATGAATGAATGAACGTTACATTTATATGGCACTTTTCAAGACACCCAAAGCACTTTACAGAACAAATGGGGAGCCACTTGAACCACCACCACTGTGTAGCATCCACTTGGATGATGCAACGGCAGCCATTCTGTGCCACTACACTCATCAGACAGTAACTGAGGACGCATTTGTGATTAGATGTTATTTTTTGACACACCACAGCAAAATGTGTCCTCTGCATTTCATCCATATGTCACATCGCGACATAACAGGGGACAGCACCTTGTTCAGGGCACCTCAGTGGTACTTTGCCAGTCAGGGATTCAAACCAGCAATCTTTCAATTATACTTCCCTAACCATTAGGCCACCTAACATGGTGAAGGGGCATGAGAGAACTCACCAGGAAGTGACCAGATTTGAAAGGGCCATAGTGGGCAATTTAACCAGAGCATTGGGGTACCACCCCTACACTTTCGAAAGATGCCCAGGGATCTTTAAAGACATTAGGGAGTCGGGACCTCGGTTTTACGTTTCATCGAAAGGATAGAACCATATTTACAGCACAGTGTCCCCGTCAGTGCACTGGGATCCCAACAGACCACTGGATGGGCTAACCTGTCACTGCACTGGGGCACTGGGATCCCAACAGACCACAGGATGGACTAACCTGTTGGCCACACCAACACCTGGTCAGGACTAAACCTGTACTGGCCAGGACTAAACCTGCTTAGCTTCAGATGCATTACCTACTCTGAACTGCAGGTGGCATGGCTGCATCCACCCATCCATTCATGTGGATCTGTCATATCAAGTTATTGTGTTTGTTATGCAACATTGAAATGTCCAAGAACTACTGCCTTAAATATTCTTCAAAAAGCATAGTCAGTGTCTTAGCAAACTATGGCAAATGTCTGGCAATGTGTTGAGAGGCACAGATACTCCTTCAGTTTCTTTCAAATTCAACAAAAATTCCCAAAATTTCCTACTTGGGATCCATAACATCTGCCAGTCTATCTTCTTGTAGTTCCATTTATACGTATTAACCTGATATCAGTGTTTTCAGTGTATACACACTTTTAAATTTAAAAGATAGTTCTTATATCATGCATATTCAATTTCGTTGACTTCTTACCCAAGGAGTCACAAAATACAAATTATTTATTCGCATGCAAGCAACCCCAAAGGACTGTCTTGTACTACGAACTCAGAAAGGTAGCCTGAGGTGTTAAAAAAAAATCATTGCTGTAGCTTCAAAGACCAGGAAACTCTTTCCCTCTTTGAGGCTGGTATTGAAACGAACCACCCCCCCTTCAGTGTTAATCAGGCTCATGCGTGTCCAATCCCAATCTCTTATGGAGTTTCCAGTGAGCGGGAGAGGAAGACGTATTTCTCTTTTGACTTTGCTTGCACTGACCTGACTTTTTCCTTCCACACCTGGCCGTTCTTAGAACCAACATGAATCAGAATGCAAAATTTTTTCTGTTCAGACGTCAGTGATCTTGATACTAAAGTCGTTTGAAAGATAAGCCTATGTGTTTTATTCAGCATTTCAGGAGACTCAAAATCAGTTCCAGAAACCATTTAATTTTACATTACACATACTAATATTTTAATAATGTTAATGAAATTATGAAGACTATAAAATTCCTCTTTTCTGACATTCCACAAAGGGGGTTGGCATCAGATTGATGTGAACTGGTATGATTTCACAGACACCAAAGCTAAAGAGAGCAGCATCATGACATACCAAGAGAAAGTTAACTTCTAAGGATCAGTAGACAATAGAGTAGTCTAAAACTGCTTTAACCAAGATATATTTTTACTGAAAATATCATCATGAAAAAGATCACTAAGCTGCATCAGTCATGTAGAGGTTTTAGCATCACTAAACTAAACAAGGACAAGAAGACATTATATATGGGGGGCGATAATGACCTTTTAAAATTGAGATACAAAGCTAAGAATGGAGTTATGCAATTAAGCAGGTGAGGCACTTTTTAAATACTTCGCTTTGCAGTTTACAAACCCAGGTAAACTGGACGTCGCGTGGGAAAGGACGACCAAGCGCTACATATCGATTGTTGCCAAGGGTCAAAGCTTTTAAAATAATCTTTCTGCATGGTGGCAGGCATCTGCAGAATGCTTATAATGCCAAGGGAAAAGCAGAATGCCACTGCTGTGAGTGCAGGTTTGTTTACATTTCGAGTTTGGTTAGCTGTATAAGTTTATAGAAACCTGTTTGTGTGTGGTTAGCATCTTGTGACTGTCAGGATGTAAACCAGATAATGTGTGTGCATGTTGTTTTAAGCATTTTTTTTCGGGAAGATCTTGTTTTATAGCACAGATGCATCCTGGGTTACAGTGCTCCATGTTACACTATTTCGACTATACAGTGGGTATTCTGTTTTTCTCTTTCAGTACATTATAAATTACATACGCACACACATACACATTTAACCTCAGGATAGGCTGTATTTTTCTAAAATGGGTGCATGTTAAGAGGAAAATCATTAATTAAACAGACTAAAAAGTAAATCATTTTTTGAATTAAAATTCAGGAGAAATTTCTAATTACATATCTTAACTAGCTAAATTAATCATCGGGGAAATTATTTTATTTTTTATTATTTTATTAGAAGAGTCACATGATTAACATGCACAATGAAGTCCAATCATTGATACCTGTAAGTGGTCAAACATGAGGGGCAGTGTAACTAAAAAGGAAATTCTATACCATAACTATTCACTTTGCAGCACATTTGCCATTGTGAACATAAATCAAGATAATAATTTGCTTGTGAAATGTCTAAACCTTAATTTGAAACTAGTCTGTCTATTGTTGCCTAATAACATGGCTGCCTTTCCTTTTACATTATGCATGAATATATCATATTTAGATGATTTATGTAGAGCCAAAGGTCGCCCAGCATTCACCACCTTATCTTCTCCATCTTGAAAGTTTAGTTTCACCTTCAGACTGTGCAAAACCACTGGGTGTAATTTCAGTATTACTATGCAGTTAATTCTTGCCTACCTACAATTCAGTGCATTCAAGGCTATCACCAGTGACCTGAATGCAAATCACCCCTGAGAGTGGTAGTATTCTTTTTGGGACTGCAGGAAAAACTGCACGGGCATCTACTGAATGGAGCAGTGTAATGATACAGGAATATAAATGGACAGAAGTATATCCCACTAAACACCTACCTGATGTGGCTGACATGGAGAGCTGAGTGCAGGGGCTTCCACGTTCAAAGGGCAAACCAGACAGCAGCTCCCTGGCCAGAGAAGCTGAGATTGGCTGGACAAGCAATGAGGTCAGATTTTTTCGCAGTTCCCGGTAACTTCCAGCTTCCGTGGAGGAAGAAAAGAACAGAAGAATGGAATTAGATGCAACTGGGAATTTCCATATCACAAGAAGCAGTCAAGCAAAATGCTGCCCTCATAATCAAACAATATCACGTTCACACACAGACACACACACACACACACACTCACTCACTCACTCTATAAACGTCTAAAACCTGTCATATTTATATCCCAATTATAATATTATTATGCATGTGTATAATTTTTTGATCAGTCATAATTTGAATTGTACTCAATGTTGTCATTATAATTTATTATAATATAAACATATCCCAAAAAATATGATGTAGAACAGTATTCTACGTGGTGTGAACATGTAGTGAATTGTATTTGTATACATTTTACATTGAGAAGATTAAAAATGTATAGTTAAAACCTAACAGCAGAATGCGTTCTGTATTTGTAGGCGTGTCCACGATTCCGACTTGAAAGGAAGACTCTTCATGCCTGTACACAGAAGCTAACAACACAGTTGCCCTGTCATCATAATCCGCCACAGATCTGGGTGAAGTGATGCAGCTCATATTCTCTGTACATATCAAACTCTTCCAAGAGCA
Source organism: Gnathonemus echidnorhynchus (assembly GCA_026776725.1). Classification (NCBI taxonomy): domain Eukaryota; kingdom Metazoa; phylum Chordata; class Actinopteri; order Osteoglossiformes; family Mormyridae; genus Gnathonemus; species Gnathonemus echidnorhynchus. The sequence goes on from JAODJU010000033.1 coordinate 8,250,006, forward strand.
GACTGAGGCTGCAGAATTCTTACTAATGCGCTCACAGATTTTAAGTTTGAAGTATTAGTTCCCATATACCTTTGGGGATTTAAACAGCTGAAACGCTCTATTGATTCTTCTTCATTAAAACCAAGAACTTTGAACCGATACCTGCTCTAGCAGCATTATTCGTAGACTGTTCTTTTCATTTGCCAGTGGTCTGCTACAGTAACAGACACAATGTCAATTACAATCAACAAGCCAGTATCCAGTTTTCGCTTTACTGGATGATCTTTTACATTTTGGATATTGAATGGACAAAACAAATCCTCCAAAGATTTTTAAGTCAATAAACCAAGGACTTCCTGTTTTAACAAGGGATAGAAATTTGTAATGAATTTAAAAACCCGTCAGCTACACTTGCCACAATAAAACAAACCAAAGGCCATATTAATCCTTTTTTTTTTAATTTATACATAAGGGACCATGTGATTTTACCCCCTCATTACAAGTTATAAAAAAACGATATTTTTATTCTAGGTCTATGTTTTTATTCTACATCTATGTTTTAAATACTGTAATTACTTTTGCATCATTTGTTCAATCACAATACAGCTGAACTACACAGCAGAAAACATTATGCTACAACCTTAAGAACAGGGTATATACGAATTCAACATTATAAATAAATAAAACAACATTAAAACACAATGGAAAAAGGTACCAAATAATAAGAGTACAGGAAGCTCTTATGAAAGGGCGAACAAGAAACTATGCATTCGAGACAAATTGCCGGCACATTCTTCTTGATTTCCTTTGTGCATAAACACGATACTTACAGAATGCACATTAAGGTGGAGAGCAGCTGTGAAGAATGCAATTTGGTGGTTTATTAAGTCCGTCTTCATCACGAAAGAAAGGATACAGAAGTTAGCATACTAGGTTTACTTCCCCCCCCCCCCCTTCACTAATTTATTAGCTACCCCACAGGAGGTCGATTTCATATCTTAGGAGATCAATAGGGATAATTCATTTTCTTCATGCCTTATAAATAAAACTCATTTTAATTTCCACTCCCCAAGCCATATGCCCAGTGCAGGCCTCATTTATACCTTCAGACACAACACAATGCATCTGATTATTTAAAGGGTGATTCTCGGCAAAGGAAAACTGGATTTTCTCAAGTCAGAAGAGGAAAGTTGTGACTCTGTATTGGCATTATCAGGAAATGGCACGTGAGGATTACGTGACCATAATACATCAGTTCTACACAAATATATAAACTCACAGGGAAATAACCATTTCCTAATTTCATAAATACTCATAACATTGAATCATTCATATACTAGATGTTTTAAAGGTTACTTATTTCATCTACAAAACACTTAAAAACACAATTAATTAAAATATGAATGAACCAGCGCGATTGGGTCAAATAGAAAACTCTTTTAAACTCTAGTTTTAAAGAAAATGTGGCCCATTAATTAAGAAGTGCACATTTGCACTTAATTAGTAGAAAGATCAATAGCAACCCTGATCCATCCAGTGACAGCACAGCTATGAACATCCCTATCAATACTGCAGTGGCCAGAGGCTCAGCAGGAAAGCTTAACCTTCTGGCCTGTGCAGAAACACCACGCACTGAGATAGCAGTTCAACAAAATCATGATAGTACCAGACAGGACCCACTTCTGCCTCCAGAATTGTTTTGTGCTCAGTGAAGCCTTTCTGCACACCACTGAGGCACTGAGATGTTGTGTTGCACTTGTGGCCTTCCTGTTAGTTTTAATGAGTCAGGCCATTCTCCTCTGACCTTTCTCATTAACAGTATTTTTGCGCTTAAAAGTATTTTTGCTCTCAGACTCTTTTTAAAAAATTTTTTTTTTTACTTTTTCTGTCTATTGCACCATGCTATGTAAATTCTAGTTGCTGTAATGTGTGACGGTCCCAGGATGGTGGCTGTTTCTGAGATGCTACAGCCACCACACCTGGCACCGACAATGCAGCATGGAAAACTGCTTTGCTCATACCGCTACGCCATTATAACGCTTAGTTACACCGTAGCAGAACCGCTTGACCTTTCCTGCAAGAGCTGATTTACTCCTTGGAGGAGCAGGATGTTCGTGTTAACAAGCAGGCGTACTTATTAAAGTACAGAGTGATTGTAAATTAATTTTTACCTCAACAGTGTAAACAACACAAATTACAACACTTAAAACAATGCCCAAGACCCAAGTTAATTTGACATTTGCTAAAATTAAACCTGTTGTCCCATTACAAAACATCTCACTGGCACGTAAACGTTTTCTTTTAGTTTTCTGTCCCTTGGGCAGTTTGAGTGTCAGGGTTAGAGCCACATAAGTCTAGCCTGTGGCTTTAAATCTGGCTCCTATCTGTATAGGACTGGTAAGTACTTTCTGTGTTAAGGTGCCGATTCCACATAAAAGAATATATACAGATTGATCAGGGGAATTGTTGGGAAAGAAAAATGATCTGAACGAACTGAAGATGAGTAACTGACTGGGAATATAACAATGACAGCACACAAAAAGTCAGACAAGATGTCAACTTAAAGAATCTGTGTGTAGGTTGAGACTCTACTAAACCTGTTCCTCAAGGTTGTCCACTAAAGCAAAGAGGGTACGTAACAGTTTCTAAGATAAGCCTTCTCTTTCCCAGTAATAAAAGATACCTGAACACTGTTAAAGAATATGTCTCCTCCTTAAGGGATTTTGTGGCCCAATTCACATATTTATATGTCAGCCATACCTGAATCAAAGAGTGATTAAAATGGTAATAATAATAATAAAAAAACATCTCAGTCATAGTCAAAGATAACATTCCTTAGAGGTACAGTAATTAGAACTGCATGTTGATAGATAAAAGATATATATTAGTTGGATGAGGGGACAAAACTGTGTGTATATGACCCAATAATACATTATGATACTGTTATTTTAAAATACATTACAATACATAGATACATTACTCTAAGAAATTAATAGGTCAATCCAGAAAAATGCCAACTACAGAATTTCAACAATGATGGTGTTCTGCATGGTCAAAAGGCTATCAAATAAACACCACAGGTCAGTAAAATTGTGCTGAAATGCATGCATACTTCTGGATTCTCAAAATGGGTTGCAAATAGAGCATGCTCTGAGGGATTATAAATACAAAACAGAATTGTTTGTTCAGAATCATTCATTCATTCATCCATCCATTCATTCGTTCGTCCGTCAGTTGGGTTTGTTTATTCGTTTTGTTTGTGTATGTTTCCTGAGTGGCATCCCTTTCTCATGCCCTGTGCTTCCTGGGATAGATTTTACGTTTATTGCTGTGCAAAAACAGGTATGAAAATGCATGGATGAACAGATAAATGTATTATCAGTTTTTTCCCCCTATATAACATCCAGATTTTGCATTTCTTAATAGTTTTTCGTATGACTGTTTAGTTCTATGCAGAGCTAAAATATTAACTGAAAAGCTGCTGCTATGCTGTGCTGGGTCAGTGGTCAGTGCCACACACTCAGGGAGACTGAACCATCCCAGTTCATCTTGATTTGATTGACACCACATTTCCTCCTTTCTGTGTCAATTTATAAGGCTTCATCATTTATTTTGGCAGAACCGGAAGAGCAACACAGGAGAGACGACTTTGGGATTCTGCTATAAAACTCGCCAAAAATCCCATGTCATGTGACTAAGCCCCTAATTGCTCTCATAAGCAAAAAATGAAATGCTGATTTTAACATTTAAAAATGACCCAAATGACATGCAGTTTGTTTAATGTTTAGATTCTCTTGATCAAGTATGACAAATACATTATTAATATGTGGTGGTAATCTTACAATATAATGAACATTTTATTCATACTTAAGTAGAAATTAATAAAAAAAGAAGTTCTACTTGCTTGTTGCCTTGTATTTTTAATTACAAGTTCCGCTTTGAATTGCACATATACGTGTCATTACAGTCAGTGTGAGTTTTAGCAGAGCTGTAAGATGTCACAGATCTACAGTACATGATAAAAAGGGCTGAACAGCTGCCTGTGTTATGGAATAGTAGTAATAATTTTTCTAACAATATTCCCATAATTCTTTTTATTATGTAAGTCTTAAACAAGTCATAAAAAGTTAGGTAAAGTACAATAAATCAAGGATGTAAAATGCGTCTCCAGATGTAATTAAAATAGCAGATAAAATATAATGTGGAATAAACAAGTCAAAGCCACTAAAAATCTAAATTAGGAAGGACAGTAAAACGCATTTTATGAATCCAAATTAAAGCCCTCGCTAAGGTTTTCATAGCACATAGACCAAAAAAATAAAATACTCACAGGCATCTGGGTGCACAAAACAAATAGGAAATTCACAGCAGATATGTGTAATCACACGTCTGATTTATCGCTGCTTTATAACACATGTACTAGTTTTGGACACTCATTTGTGCGCAACAAATATGTACAGTGGACAAAGGTTCATCTTCAGAAGAATAACTAGGAGTTCATCAGCAAATATATAAGTGGATAATAGTGTTACGTCCTGAGATGCACACTAATAACAACATTAATCTTACAGCAGTCTCACCATCAGTGACAGCTGATGCTTGAAGTGCTTACAGAAGTCATTATCTCTGTCCCAAACAAGATATACAAGACATTAGATTAAACATGTAGGCATTTATGTTAATCAGTTCTGAAACACATTCCTAGGGTTTATAGACAAACATATCAAAGAAGGTAATACGCAAAGAAAGGATATACAGATGCTCCTTTACTTGCGAACGAGATACGTTCCGAACGGCCGTTCATAAGTTGAAATGTTCGTAAGTCGTTATTCAACATCATATTACGGGTATACGCAAGTACAAAGACCTAGGATGCTGGGAGTACGCACGCTGTGGGAGTAGTGGCCAAAAGTCGTATTAGGTGGAATTGGCGCCCAGAAAAAAAAATGATTAGATAGATAGATAGATAGCTACTAGGTTCACCACACCAAACTGGTACATCACGACTCAAACATGGGTTACAGAACTTTTTCCATGGGTCACAGATCCACATAGTGGTGAAAAAAAATTAACAAAACTTGCAATGTCGGACTTTTATGGTCGCGAATGATGTGCAATGTTGCCCTGGCACTTATTTTTTGTTTTACTGCCAACAACCACCCCGTTTTTGGTGAAACAAATACGTAAATAAATAAATACAAACAAAAAACCTAAGGTTGTGACTTAATGGCTGAGGAATAATGCGAGTCCTGGGGGAAAAGCAGCTGAGAACCACTGCAATACACTGTCTGTTCCTGGTGCGAAATCGCCATGTACCTTCAGATTGACGTCAGACCTCACATGAGGAAACCCAACACGGGACTCTGAAGTTCTCCACAAGTAGCTTCTCTGCCAGATTCTGACAGTAATGCAGCAGCCGCAGGCAGGACTCAGACTCTCATCCCCCACACTGAGAGCAAAGACCCTGACCAAGTCGCCAATGTGCCAAAGCACAGCAGTAAGGCTACTAGGATAGCGAATATATTTTTCTTTTATTAAGCATTTGGGGCAGTGGCTCAGTGTACAGGGTTATGGGGTCCCACCTTACCTTACAAAAAACAAACAAAAAAAAAAAAACTGTCAGTCCACAACTTCTCACAGTCCACGGTGTTGAGATAACATGCATTGATTTCACAAGCTCTGCCGGCAAGAGATTATTCAAGGATTCTTAGAGACTGTGAAGACTGTGTGTAATTTGGCAGACAGGTATGGGTTTACACAGCTGCTCCTTACCATGTAATAGAGTTGAGACTATTAGATATCGGATTTGATACCTGAGGATGCTGAGCTGTAGTAGTTCTCAGTGTTAGAATAACGATGTCACTCCTATCGGAATACATGGGAGAAACGGCAGATCTATATGTCCCGTTCAAACAGATTCCAAAGCAAACTTTATTTTGGTTACTCGTTACTATTTGCACATTTTAATACTGTATCTGACATTGCTGAGAGCTGATAAGAAGCGGCTAATGTTTATCTTACAAGCAATTATTTTTCAGCTAAAATATTGGCGTCATGTGCATTTGACAAATCTCACCTCTGTCACCCTGGTGCAAGAGATAAGAAATCAATAATCACCACCGAAAAATAGAAAGAGGAAAACAGCAAAACAGATCGGCGTGACTACACTGGGCCCACTGCTGGAAATCTATTGTGACTTATCAGTTTAGAGTGGACCCATGTCGGCTGAGTACTCTAAAGTGCAGCACTGCAGACAGAACATCATCAGAAGCTGAGTGAAAAGGCCATGACACAGTGCCATAATATTTGCTCTGGGAGTTGACTCTGGGCTGGGAAAACTACCTCCTGTTAGGCTGCTCATCTCAATATATTGGCTTGTGTAGCATCTGCATTGCGTGGAAGTTCTTGTATAGCTTGTCACAATCAACAATACAGCTCCAACACATGCATTGGCATTGATTTTATGTTTATGTTTTTTGATATCTCAGTGTAACAAAAAAAGATTTAGCTATCTAGTCTTTGTTTTTCTCCAGAGACATTACATTCCATATCCATTGATCTGTCGTGACAACTTGCTATAGTACTCTATATTAATTGCATTATTGAATTTGGGGTTGGGGTGATTCCATTTTCCTTTTCATTCTTTCAGTTGTTCCAATGCATCTGGTCAACAGTGAAGATAATAGTATGCAGAAGCAAGTGAACAAAGTGATACATTTCAAACAGTGACAGTGGGAATTAAAATCAGTTTAATGAGTTGTAGTGTGACCAGCCTCCATATCTCCCTTCTCTTCGCTGGACCATGCATAACATGTAAATCAGACTACAATCATATATAAAACTTCCAAGTGTAGGATTGTGCTGACAGACAACATTGTGCTGCTTGCAGAAGAAGCAGTTCATGAACTGCAGAATATGCAGAAAGCAAAATCTTTGAAGGGCTGTTAACTGTAGAATCTGAGAACACCAGGCTGTAAACAGGCATAAACAGCACTGGAAATAAGAAGCTGACAATAACAGCCTTTTTTGTGCTACTTATCATTTATTCCCTCTTATCTCCAGCAGATTTTGTTACATATGATTGAGAGTTCACAACAGATGTCTGGGAATAAAACACACTGTAATAAGCATATTTTATGGGGACACATAGTGAAATAATGGATGTGAGCTTGCAAAGGCTTAGAGAGGCAGATGCTGACAGACAGGTCTAATGTGGCAAGGTCTATGAGGTCATGAAGAAGTCTAAAGAGAAGGATGCAGCTAAATGAATGAACCTCATCATCATGTGGGCACAAGGGGTCAGTGAGAAACATTTCAGGGAGGAAATGATTGATGGACAGATTGGTCCAAAGTGCTTAAAAGTACGATTGTTTTTGCTGGCAGTCAGGGAGTAGGAATCAACGCTTTGATACTATATGATTACCATGCATGCAGGCAGGTTGGTGTATGTTCAGCTAGCAGAGAAGAGACCAGACAAGAACTACTTTGACACTTAAATATACCTGGAACCTTTAATTTCCTAGATGTCAATGCTAGTGAAAGGTTAAGAGGTTGCGTGTCCAGGCAACCAATTTACCAGTCCTCTTGACAGCCTGCTCCACATAAAAGTGTGACCTTTTGTCAGAACCTCTCACTTCCTGCTCTGTTCCCCAGCCACTCATCAGCATTCATAATTACTAATATACTGTCCTATACTGTCCTATACTACTCTCTGGCCCATATGAATCACTACTTTGCCTGAGGATGCTGTATGCCCGAGGCTGGGTTGTTACGGTGCTTACCAGTGGCTGAGCATCGTCATGACCTTCTGAAAGGAAAGCTGAGATTGGGTGCCTTCAGGCCTGCCCAAAGGCCTCCGTAATACCTTTGAAGTATGGTCATTAAGGCACCAGCCCAGAGACAGAGATGCACTCCCCAGTAGGTATAGTGTATACTCCCCATCCACTGCATGTTTTGATTCCCCCAGGATGTCGTCTGTAATGAAGCGCAAAGTGCATCATGCTCTGTTTATCCCTCGTCAGTCTCCCTTTCTCTACTACATTTTAATAAGAAGGTGGATTTTTATATTTTATGAGGTTGATTACATGTTTTATGTGGTTTATGTTGCTTAACGTAATCAGGTATCCACACGAACAGCACAAATGACCTGAATGTAAGTACGTAACTAAGAAAGTATTTTAAGTACAGTGCCATAGACAATGAGGGCCAAGTTACTGTTTAGACTCCAGTTTATGACACAGAAAAGTGTTGCTTTCATTTTAACACATTTAATTTCCTAAAATTAATATAATACAAGTCCTTTGGATCTCAGTGCCTATATAGAAATGGACGTTACATTAATTATTATCCTGTGCAGCACTTTCACCAATATGGGATGTGCATTCATTGACGCTCCCATCAGTGTGAAGCACTGACAATCAGCTGAAATTATGAAAGATTTGAAGCTTTAACTGATTAACAAAGGGAACTTAAAAGCCTTTCCTTCGGACGTTTAAAACTATTAACAGTCAAACCACTCTGGATTTATTGTACTGGCTTTGGAAAAATAGTGTCTACTAAGGATTATAAGCAATTTATCTATCAAATTATTTTTCATTTTTAGAGCTCTCCTTAGAATAGAATAGTATAACAGGTGAATGGTTAATTGAGCTCAAAAAAGGCTTGATATAATTTGTTTTCATTTCTTTGTTTACATTTTTAAATGAAAAGCCCCTAATTACTGCCAATTCATAAAACCTGTCCATTTTCAGATAATTAAAATGTTCTATTGCAACCATCTCCTCTGTGGTTTACTCTCTAGCCCACTGTAATACAATATCTCTGCAACCAGCAGAGGGCAGAATTTTTGTTGTATGGCCCTATCCTCCAATTACCATGTGACTAACAAGTGCATGCTAATTTCATTTTTAAAAGGCAATACTAAACTCAAAAAGAAAGGTCTGGATTAACTTTCTGCATATCAAGATTAACTTGGGTTCAATTTGTCTGTCATGATGCCTAGATAAAGGACAGTTTCTGATAAACATGTAAGTGTGTCTGGCAAATATATTGCTACACTGTTTTAACCATTGCTGTACAAGTAAACAATATAAGCAGAATAAACTCACCCCCCCCCCCAAACAAAAAACTAAGTTCAAGCCCATGAAGAACATGCATCTCTCACAAATCTCTTATTAGCTGTCTGCAGCTTCCTTCCTCATTACTTCCTATTTCAACTTTAAATCTTCTATAATGGAGTAACAGCCCCGGTCCAATAGCAAACAGTATGATCCCTCCACAATAGAGGAAGTAACTGGAAGTTGAACCAGTACTGGAAACAAACAAACAAACAGATAGATAAATGGCTTTTGGAAATGGAGTTCTGGTTAGTGATCAAGTTTAAAATATGTTCAAAGGAACACAATGCAGCATATTTTCACCAATGCAGAGGATTGCTGAATTCTTATCTCTCTTTATTTTGATATTTTCAATAAAACCAGCCAAGGCATAGAATGAGAAAATGCTGTTTAGGAGAATAATCCAAATTGATTGAACACAATATTGCCCTATGTCAGCGGTTTTAACGTGCCTGAATGAAGGAACTTTTGATAGAAATGCATCAAAAGGTTTATCCGTAAATGCATGGAACTAATTTTGACATCTAATCCACTCACACCAGCAGCATGCATTAATAAATCAAAAAGAAAATTTAAAAAAGCTGCAACCGCAATGCATTGTGGGGCTTAAACAAATGCAAATGCAGTCTTCAAACATTTCATGTTTCATTAAAAGGATAATTAAGCACAATGAAGCTTTCTAACCTACTTTATAGATTCTAACATGTGACCCACTGAATTTACAAGATCCTGTTGCTAATGTTGGCAGCAGTACGATATCCCCCCAACAGAGAATATGGTTGATAAGTAAAAAAAACAGAGAGACACATACAAATAGGAATTTCTCCATCAATACATGAATGTATGTATGCATGTGCACAGATAAACAGCTTGGTATATTGCAGTACAGCTGTGGCTTCCCAATTCCCTTTTTCTTATGCAGGATGAAGCTAATTTCTTTGCACAATTGTAAAGGGGTGACATCAGGGGAAGCGTTGATGCACTTGATTGTCAGGAGCGACGCTGCTTCTTGGTATTCCAGCCCATAGATGGAGATGGCAGGCATTTGTTCATTAAAGGTTTGAGCACCAGTCCCATGACTGTTGAATATTTAAATAAATATGCAAATGACTACATTTCTATTCAAAGGCTTCTTTCGGCTTCAACAAGGTTTCTAAATAACTCAGGGGATACGATCCTTTCTTTGTGAATAGATCTACCTGTCAGTAGCTAGAAATTAACATGTAAAAACCACTTGAAGTTGAAAGGCAGTTGGTGTCTCCCATGGACACAGTAGAAATGGAAAAGGACATTTTTGAAAGGTTGATTCTGTTACACAGTCAGACATATTGAATTCTCCAGTTGTCCTTCACATACTGCGCGGTATTTCATGGTTACAATATTGGTATATTAAAATAAATGATAAAAAAATACAAAACTTCAGCTCTCCCATGGAAATTCCAGCTGAGAGTGATTAATATTCTGTTGTTCATCCTGGACATCTTTGTCACACTCCCTCGGCCATTAGACATCCCAGCAAAATATGCTCTAAATTCATTCCCATAATGAACATGTAACACAAATGTAGCCTAAGAGTTACCTGTAAAAAACCGCATCCAACTGTGAGTCCAAGAAGCTAAGTAGTGATACAGTTTGTAGGTCTATTCTTTTCAACAACTAAAGAATCTGTCACAGTCCTCCTGACAAATTATAGTCCCCTTAGACAGGGGCGTTGAAGGGGCATGGATACCCAGGCAGATTCTGTGGGGGAGGGGGGGCAGTAGGGCCTGGTCAGCAAAATCTTAGGGAGACACACCTCCCCACCATGCTTTGAGGGCCCCGGTGACATTTTGCCAGGGGATGCAGAATTTTCTAGCTCTGAGATAGCTCAGTGCCCAGCTCCTGGACAGAACCTGCTTGAACTACGTCCCTTCAGGCTGGTCTCCCTACTTATGCAACTGCAAATCACAGCTACCCTCAGGCACATCCAGGAAGTAGCTGATTAGCTGGCTCTCAGCCACCGTTAATGCGCGGAAAATTGGCCCCTGATATTCCCTTCATTAGGTGGGAAAATGTAAAAAATATGTCATATAGTGAAAATATTTTCATAATTAATTTAGCATATTCCAAATTTTCATGAATAATTAAGAGACTTTCGTAATGTTCGGCTTGGCACATGGCACAGCTAGGTAACCAAAAATTAAATACTTAAAAAAAACTGTCTTAACGAAACAGCACATCTATTTAATCTGTTCTGTATATTATTAGCTACAGAGATACTTATTTCTATCCGGCTTAATGAAATAATTTCAATAAAAGGCTAAATTTAAACAAATAACGACACACTTTCAATTTTTAAAAGGACTGTGGAAATCAAAATTTATATACGGATGAATTTCAGCTTTCCATAGTCTCTCATCCAGCACATGCTCTTTGGTAACACAGGGTACAAGGAAGGGAATTTGATTCATTGTAGGGTACATATTCATCACAGACTGTAATTCTGGTATACCCATTCACTTAACTGCATGTCTTTAGACATGCGGGGAACTAATACTTAGAGGAAACAGTAGCAAACACAGGGAGAACCTGCAAACTCCAAAAAGGGGGAAGGTGTGAGGGAATAATTAACCAGATGTGCTTAATTTAAATTAAAGAAAATTAAAAATAAGATTGTTAATTTCAAAAATTACATTCTAGACTCTCAGCCACACCTGTGTGGCAGATATACATGTTTAAATGAAGATAGTTATGCATGTTTAAGGTGAAACAACAGGGTGTTGGAAAAAAGGAAATATGCTACTAAAGCATGCTATGCTGTGGTTTCCTATCCGTAGGGAGAGCAGGACTGTCATGGAAACACAAGTTTATGCCTGGAAATGCCATACTTTTTCCAACCCTAATCCTAGCCTCAGTATGCTAACCCTAACCCTAATTTGGGGCCTTAGGGTAAAACAACAGGTTGTTGGAAAGTAGGAAATATGCTACTAAAGCATGCTATGCTGTGGTTTCCTATCCGTAGGGAGAGC
>JAODJU010000033.1:8268462-8289625 GCA_026776725.1 Gnathonemus echidnorhynchus
TCATGAAAATAAAGAAAACACATTGAATGAGAAGGTGTGTCCAAACTTTTGGCCTGTACTGTATATATATATATATACATACACACACACACACACACACCTATATATATAAAGGGAGAAGTTGATGATTTCCACTGGAACTTAAGGGGTTAAGATACGGGGTAAAACAAACAAACAAACAAACAGTCAGGAATTTCCTAACTAAAATGTATAACTTTGACATTCAGATTTGTTCTGCAGAAAGGGCTGAGAGGAAGAAGCAACATTTGAAATGATTTCATCTTTTCACAGTGCACAATGTAATGAGACCAGCAGGTGAAGGTAAAATTTTATTAATTTGTCCACCAGAGCATAACGGCAACCAGATGCTGATTATTCAATGACTCTGTGTGTCACAAAAATTATTTAGTCATGCTCAATAGCAAACGCTAAGCATGGATGCCCAAATCCCTGTTTCACCTGCCAAATAAACTTCCCATTATATCCAAATATTTGTGCTCAGTCAATCACAAACACTTCACCATAATGTCTGTGTACTTTGCATTACCACAGTTTAACCATTCATGCGTTCTGCTTATGAACTGTGTGATGTTAGAGATGTCAGAGATTCTAATGGCATTCGTCACTGGGTGTCCAATCTATTTACGTTGCAGATTAACACGTCAGCCATGAATATACATGACAATGCAGTATGTGGTGTGAGGCCCAGTGGATTAACCTGCTGTGCCTGTGATCGGAAGATCATCAGTTCAAATCTGAGAATCAGCGGAGAGTGAGTTTGCCGTTAAGCCCCCTAACCCCCAACTGGTCCAAATACTGTCTGACCCTGCATTTTCAAAAAAAAAAAAGGTGTTTGCTAAATAAATAAAACGTAAAACGTGATGTTAAAACATGCATTGTTTTGAGTGCTCGACAGCTACAAAGGTATTGCCTCAGAAATAAGTGGTAGGATTAGACGAAAGTCTCAGAAAAACCAAAACATAGAAAAATGCCGGCAACACGAAACTACAAAATTTATCACTGAAACACGTCAACGAATAGCTTTTTTTTCACCCGTGCCTTCCCCTTCTAACTGTGGATTCTGGTTCAGGTTTCACTTAGACCAGGGCCCAATGCTGCTGTACACCAGAGACAAGACGCCACTTTGCTTATTTACAGGTCTTTAAATAAAAATATTAATTATCAAATTCAAGTAATATTAATCAATTTCATTTACTGATACTTGCATGGTTTGCATGGTTATTCAATCCACCACTGGTTTAAGGATATCATGTATCTATCATATAAAAGATCTGTGCCGAGTGCATTTTATAAACATGTGCCTTTGCCTTAATTGCACCTAAATGTAGGCGAGCTGCCAAATTATATTTCTAATTATGACAAGGAATGACTTACCGACAAGGTCATGCTTGTGCCGCAGTTTCAACCAACTATTCTGCTCACCTTTGAGCTATATGAAAACTCTCCAAGTCACTTCAAATATATCTTTCAGAAGTGCTTATTGATTAAATTATGCATGATTATACAACTTAATATGGAGCTGACATAAACAGCATGGTGTAGTTGCTTAAAGGTATCCTGTCATTAAAAATGATAAAGGTGTAATGTTTATTTGATAAACATAGAAGAACAGATATGGGAAACCTTTAGCTCCCCAGGATATGCAAAAAATAAAACTGTATAAGTGCTCAAATAATGATTTTTGATAACTATTTTAAATATAATAATGCCGTTGAATTTCATTTAATTAGCCTTACTTGTTACTCATATGACAAGATACCATCTGTAAATGCTATCAGCAGAGTACAGCTATTGATCTGTCTGACACAAAGAAACAGTACAGAATCAGCCTTACCATCTTTGCTGCAATAGGAGAACTAATGTCTGCTATTTTTAAGTTCTATAAAGTCTTATAAAGTCTGTGGGATGCATTAGACTTAAAATCTACATCGTTTTTCTCATTGAGTTTCTAGTGCATCCATTATTGGTTATATAACATTATTGTCATCAGTACCCAAGAGGACCATCGACAGACATTTCTGCAATGGCAGAATGGACTTATTTAAATTGTACAGATGCTTACCTTATAAATTAGGGGTGCTTGTCCCAGTTTCAAAAGTGCAATTCTGTTGGTACCTTGGTTAGAAGCATTGATTTGACTTAAATCTCTTGTGCTTCCGTACTGAACGTCGATCATCTCACCCTGGTGAAAAACGAGAACTGCTCACAACTTTTGAAATTTAAACAAAGCAATGATTCAGTAAATCAGTACAATGAAGAGATTCAACCCTTTGTTTAGTACAATTGCTGGAAATTATTACAATCAGTCTGGAAAAATAGAATAATAAGCCAGCTATTTAAAAATATAAATTAATCATTTTTGAGGGAATTTTAAGTCTGGGAATAAGTATATATTATTTATATTGATTATGTTATGTAAAGCTTTACATTAACTGCACCTTCATGATGCCTTTATAATGCATTTATTGGACATTCACAAGCAGCAAAGAAGTAGACCTTAACATTAAATATACCTTAGCTTTAATAAACATTAATAACAAACATTATATAGTTATCACTACATTTTATTAATGTTTAGTAAAGCTGTTACTTTACTTACTTATATGCTGCTTATGAATGTTCTATACACATGAATGGCTATTTTTCCCAGGCGTAAGAAAAAAAAAACTGTCTAGTGAGTCCACAGGTATTAGAGGAATCCCAAGCCAGCCAACTTCAGTATATCATCAGATGGATTAATAATCAGCCACTGGATAAGAACTGGATTGACATCTGGCAGACACTATGCAATCAAATTTATATCTCTAATTTACCTTTTCTCAGCCAGTCCATTAGGCGTCACCCATGTTTTAAGTGTCCGTCAATCGCAATGACAGTTTGTTGGAGACTCCACCAAATCACTCTGACCCCCTTTCTACCTTCTAAGAACACACCGATTTGGAATACCCCAGATTTAGTTGTGAATGGTAAACCACTTCACTTCAAGTCTTGGTCTGACAAAGGGATTATCCATCTCAGAGATATATTTCAGAACAATACTTTTGTTTCATTCCCTTCTTGGTTCAGAAATTTGTAATGGACAGTCAACGGTTTTTAAAATATCTTCAGCTGAAATCCTCTGTTAGATCTAAAATTCTTATAGATACTGATTTAGATCTCCCCCCACTGATCTCAGACTTTCTCAAAATCACCATCAAAAGTAAACTGCAATCTAAAATTTATAAAATTCTTTCAAGTTATGCTCTGACATGCTCCTTCCCAACCTCTAAGTGAGAACATGATTTGTCATTCACTGGGACTCAGACTTCTGGACTAACATTTGTAAAAACACATTTACAATGTGAGTAATAACACAAACATTCAGCTTATATAATACAAGGTTATCTACAAAGTCCATTTCACTGGTCACAGGATGCTTAGAATGGCATTAGAAGAGTCTGATATCTGTTCACAATGCACACTTAACGTCTCAGACACATTTTTTTCACGCCTTCTGGCTATGCAGACCTGCCTACCATTTTTGGGAGGAAATCATAAATTCACTATCACTCTCTCTGGGCTGCCGCGTCCCTCTGTCACCCGTACTCTGCCTGCTAGGGGATGCAACATCTGTTAGCTTAAACAAGGAATCTACAGACTTCTCCTCGTGGCTCTAGCTGTCGCCAAAAACATATTTGTCTTGAACTGGAAAACGAGAAAAAAGCAAAGCATTATGCATTGGAAAAATCATTTAAATGATTTTTTTCACTGGAAAGTCTCTCCACCTCCATTATCACCAAATCACCCAGCAGAATCCACTCTTGGTCCCCTCTACTGTCATATCCAATGCTCCCCCCAGTTTCAGTCTGCCTGGTTCATAACGGCAAAAGATACCACTTTGTTCCGCTGCCTGCCGACCCTTTTGGGTTGGGTCCTCTGGCATACCGGGATGGGTCTCTGAGCTGGTCTGGTGTGGTGGCCCCCCAGTGCACTGGGGATGGGTCTCTGAGCTGGTCTGGTGTGGTGGCCCCCCAGTGCACTGGGGATGGGTCTCTGAGCTGGTCTGGTGTGGTGGCCCCCCAGCCTGCCTTGGTTGGCCTTACGACAACCCTCCTCCCACTCAGTCTCCATTTTTGTTCCTACCTCTCCTCTCTTCCAGCTGTACCTCCTAATGTATCACTTTTATCTTCCCCAACACAGACACTCACATGGTCATGCGCAACACATGCTCACCATCAAGGGGACGTATTGGACACAACATAAACAGTTCACACATTCACTGGATGATATCACTTAAAGGTTATGTCACTGTATTATTACTATTTATATAACTTTTTTTTTTTTGCTTTTTTTTTAATTGATCATTGTTATTTTTTTCCTTCTATTCTAACTTTGTTTTCTACAATTTGATGACACCTTGTTGTATGTCTTTGACCCTTTATTGGAAAAAAATGCCTAGTGTTTGCCCTGTGCATAGCTATGCTGTTCTGAAATGACAAAGCTATGTGCATACGTGACATTTAACCAATATTTATATTATAATTACAGAACAGAGAACAATATTTTGTTTATTCTTTTTTTTTTTTTTAATAATGAACACTAAAAATAAAAGCTTTAATGTTATCTCTAATGCCACAAGTAAAACTGCAACACAGCATTACTGGTGATGAAGGGAACGTATTGTGAATATGTCTGAGAGCATGCAATGGCAACTTAGAGCATAATTACCATATTATAACCTGACAAATGTGCGAGTCAAATGTGTGACAAATGAATTGGCCGTACTTCAGGGGCAAGTCAAGAACCAAGAGCTAATGTGAGTACTTCAAGCTGACAATGTGTCACGTTAGAAAGTGGAAATGACACCACTTAGACAGTCCCAACAGTATTTATTAATATAATTTAAAAGGTCTTTGCTAAGGATGCAGTAATGAAGACTTGACACATTGTAATAACTAACCCTTTCTGGGAGTAACCAAGCATTCTGCAAGATCACATATGGTTTTTTTTCTTCCTGGTCATGCACTCTAATGTAATGACAACATATTGGTAGTGCAGAAACTATTATTAAAAATGCATGCTCCAGGGATTCTGCTGAAGCCGTCACCAATACGGATCTCAATGTACTGTGCTGGGACTGAAAATTTGCCAAGCCCGAGTGCTAATTGTTCAGGTAAACAGGCTGCAGTGCCCTCTGTTTGCAAGGGGTCAACACTGCAATGCAGAAACCCTAAGGATCAGGAGCATTCAGAGGTGATTAGGAAATGAGAGGGTAACTGAACACATATGCATACTTACCACAGCGACAAAACTAGCTGGATAGTAATAACTACACTAATCTTTCTCAGTGGTATAGGGATAATCATTGCTCATTTATACCGTATACCTTACATCTTTTAAGTTATGTTATAACTATCCTATAACCAAGCATTATTCAGCTTTCATGGTTACGTGATTCTGAGGCACAGTTAAATAAAATCACACTGCATTGCTGTGCAGTATTGAACATAAATATATGACGTCTCAAACACAAACGAACCTAAACTACAGAAGATGCTGCATTACTTGAATACATTTCATTTATCATAAGAACAAGAGACACAATATGTCCGTGCAGAAATCTCTTTCATATGGAGGAACAAGGGAAATATGAGCTTTATTACTGCTGTCAACATTTGCTTCATGGCACTTTTCTTTTAAAAATCACAGAACGAAATACAATTGAAGAATTGGATTTTGTGAAATGAAAGAATGAAAGAGATTAATGGTCATTGTTGACACATCACAGCACATGACAGTAAAATGCGTCCTCTGCATTTATCCAATATGTGACATAGAAGTGGACAGCTATTCCTCAGCACCCAGGGACCCTTGCTCAGGGTACGTGTACCTTAGTGTCACCTTGCTGGTCAGAGAATCGAACGATCTTTCAATCACAAACATACCTCCCTAACCATTAGGCCATCACCAAATACAACTAAGTAGGTTCTAACAAATGTATTAAATTGAGCTGTTTACTTTTCCAGGTCAGGGTATAAACTTGTGCAACAAACTCCTGCTATTCTCCACTCAGAATGATCAGCAGATCAGAAAAAAAGTAAAAAATATTTTTCCATCAACACTAATGAATATCTGACCACACTGCTATGCTGTAATGATTAATACGGCAGTGTCAGCCATGCATGTGATCCTGATATGAGGTGGAATGGGGCTATTATCCTCATTCAAAAACAAAACACCACACAGAGAACTCTTCTCAAATACACTTGTACAACTGTCTGTTCTTCTAATATGTCTAGTGAATTTGTGTTATGATTTATAAAGACATTTTGATCGGAACCAAAATATCAAATAGTCTGTTATACACCGTATGATAGCTTATCAATACTCAAGTCTTTGGGGTGGCTTTCCATCCTGTTAACTACAAAAAAAAAAAAACTGAACAATCATAGCTCTGTGTTTTATACAGTCCAGGAATCAGTTTGACCAGATCTGCAGAGTCTTGCCAGCAAACACAGAAGTAACAGCTATTATTTATATACCTCAAATTCCATTACATGCACCCAAATTCCATCAGTGACCCAAAGCCAAGGCCCAGTGCCCCCAATGGTCCCCCATGGTAGATTTTGACGACTTTGGGGAGGGGGGGGTGAGGCTGGTACACATGCTTGTACTAAATTGTGTTCCAGTCTGGGGTCCCCCAATTGAGCACCACGGATACAGGCAATAGATATTTACAAAAAAATTGCCCCTATTTCTTCAGTATGCTGTAAAGCATGGATGCACATTTTGCCCTCATTGGTATTTCCACTCACTCAGCAGGGTTTCTAGTCCAAGCTATCACATTTGTGCCAAGAGAACACACTCTTATTTCACACACTGTTGCCTGTTCATAAGTTGTTTGTGTGGGGGGATAAAGTGAATAGACAAATGAAGCTTTTATATAAACGTCAAGTCTATTAACTTTCAGGCAATATACACAATCTGCACACACTTCAACTTGCATGGGAAATATTGTGCAAGAATTTTAAGACATCTTGTACAGACTCTTACACTGAGCAAGAACCAGAAGCTGCATATAGAGACTTCTAAAATGCTGTCTTTTAATCACTTGGGGTGTTGTAATAAAACAAAGAACTGTTGTAAGTGTGTGAACATTTGTGGCCGAAAAGGGGGGGGGGCTTGTGTTAATTTAATGCCTAAAATACATAATCTCAAAGCATATTAAGATTTGCAGACTTAACCTGTAGGAATCAATAAAACACAGCAATGATTTACGTGCTTTTTTTTTTACCTACATGACATTTTTTTTCTACCGAATTTCAAATGTTTCTGAATTTCGTCATCATATAAGTAATGTCACTTTGACAAATTATGTACCCCTTATATTATGCTTATGGAGGCTGTCAGCCAATAAATTACAATGCTTTGGGTTGTACATTGCTGGGTGCATCATGGTATAAAAGCTGAGCTTGCACTAGGTAAGGCTTTAGCTTCTTTTTAGGAAATTTTGTAGTTTCTTCCATAGCTATATTTACCACCGCGATAAAGAAAAGCATTTTTTATCAATTTGCCATCTGTGTATATTATGAAGGGGATTCCAACAAAAATATTTAATATTCATCCTAAGATTTAATATTAATTTAATGTTAATCCTAAGATTAAGCCCATTTATATTACAAAGAGAGCTGAAAAGAGATAAGTGGTTCTTTGTTTTTAGGAAAACTTGCATATAAAACCTGGTGTATGCAGGTTTTTGATGCAACTCCATAATTAGGTCTCTAATTAGAGGACTGATTGACTGAAGAGTCCTCACACCTGGGTTTGAACAGCTGACCTAAAGGTTACCCCAAAAACCTACATACACACTACATAAACCTTCAGGAGAAAGTGTACATGTAGAAGTGCAGTTGTGTAAATGTTCTACTTCACTAATGTGTTAGACGTTTTTCTTTAAGCGTAAGAATACTGATCAATACCTCCACGTTTCCGGTGGCAGAATAGGCAGCGAAGGAGAAAAACTGGTCACTGGAGATGGTCTCATGATTCAGAGGGTTGCAAGCATTCCCGTCAGGAAGGTAACATTTTTTGCTGGCCTTATCAGTGATTGTGCCTGGAGAAGAGCCGGGTAGACTGAGCAGAACGCTGTAATTGGCCAAGTAGACATTTGTTAAGCCCAAGTCTGTCCACTGGCGGAAAAGATAAAGTGCTCTGGATAACTCCCCATCTTCAGTAGATACTGCATTCAAAGCCCTGAAAGGGAGACATGAAATGAGCACCATTAAGATTATGCCACATGAAACCTGACATTTATTTCTAAACAAAGGAGCACTTACTTCAATGCTGAAATTACTAAACAGCACGGTGGATTAACCTTTTAACCGGATAAATGTTGTTGCCAAAACTGATGTCAGGAAAAATGTATATGATAAACCAGTTTTATGTGCTCAATGTGTCAAAAATGTGATTAATGGTATACCAGCATTTAGGGCTATACATAGTAATGGTAACTCTTGTGGGGCCACAAAAAATGTACTGTTACTTAATGTATTATTGAATCAGTGATAACTATCACTAATTATATACTGATCCCATGTTTATTCATCATTAATCCGTCATAATGGTTCATGAGTTACTATATTTATTTGTTCATGATTTGTACTTCATGCCCTCAGGAGTAAGGTGTTACTGTACCTGTTGATTACTGGAAAAATAAAATATTAATATAGAAATGAAAATTCTTGCACAGTTTAGCTCAGAATGTTGCCTTTTCACTCTAAGAAGCCAAAGTTGTAGAATTCTATGTTACTTAGTTTATATACTGTACCTGAACGCTTACCGATTCCTAAGGTAACATAATAATTACTGTCCTTGGGGTTAAGATATCATGTATCTCACAACCATGTACTGGATTACTGGTTGGTAGAGGGGCAGATGTACTAAGGCAAAGCATTACAATATTAATTACTTGAATTAAGAATGAAAATAAGACATTTTAGCATGAGATTATATACAAACACCAAGTTATATATACATATACAAATACAAGGGTTAGCAAAATGCCTTTTGAACAGTGACACAGCCTGATGTGAGAAGTCAAAAATCTAACCATGCAATGCTAAAAAGCTGCTCTTCTATCTGCATTGTTCTCTGTCATAATAACTGTCAATTCTTTATTTACCTGACAGGTCAAATCTTTAGAGGAAGCTCAGGAATGGCTCACTTTCCTCTTGCCTCTCAGCAAGAATGGCATGGTTGTAATTTACACTGGCATGCAGACAATATTACCTCACTACTGCCAATATGAATAACCCTGAACTTCCAGCCAAGTACTGTACTGCAATACATCAGCAAATCAGGAATACAACTACACAAAAGCAGACAAATATATGTACAGGTATGTACACTAGAGGTGAGTTGAATATCCAGTCGAAATGAGGATCTGGTACAAGTATGTGTTCTTTCCGAAAACGACTGTCATCTCATCATTACTGATGAATATTGGTCTTACGTTTGCAAACAATCCAGTACTTTTTAACGGCTACTTGGTACAAACTAAGCAAACCGATTCATACTTGAGAGCTGTCCTTTTTATCATTGTGCCAAAATTATGCTGTCTGCCTTATACTGTATCCTTTCAACTCCCCTTTACGTAAACAGTGAGAACAAAAGTTAGACGTCGTCGGGTTGCATTTCTTAAAGGCAAGAATGAGCAGAAATTTTTTTTCTAATACTAAGCGTTGCCTGAATAGTCCGCCAAGGGAAGGCAATTTTATTTACAAAACACATTTCGTACAGAGGGTTAATTAAAAGTAGTGAATTCACTGACAAAGCAGAAGTTGCGTAATGTTTACAATGCAGATCATTGACATTAGGTTTGGCAATATGAGTAATATATTGCGGCTAAACCTACTCTACACATGCAAACTGAAATTATATTGGTGGGATATTTAAGTCTGAATCTGATCCAAATCTTATCTTTATCTTAGTGATTACTTTACAGATAAACCTAGTTACCATCACCCCCTAAGAAATAAAGGAAGGATGAGCCATTCTTTTGAAAAGCTCTCGGAGAGGAATGGAGCCATAATATCCGGCTTCCTTCAAAGGGCTGTTATTCCCATCACTAATAACAGTGTCTGTCTTCAACATTTCTTTACGGAGCCATCTAAGTCCCAAAAAAATTATATATATGGTCAATCCTGCAATAAAACAACAAATATGTTCCTGAAAAACCTCACATTTACCAAAATTGAGTACTAAAAAAGACATATCCAATTGGAAAAATAGGGTTAGGGAAATGCAACACCAAAGGGTTAGTCACTTGACTGACTGACTGACTGACTGACTGACTGACAGACAGACAGACGTCTTAAGAGTCTTAGGAGAATTGCCTTGTAACTGATTTAACTGAATGTGTTGAACTCTCTAATTTGTCGACTGCTGAGAATCAGGAGTAATATCACAGTCCACAGATTATCATGGTCCACTGCTCGAAGGAGACTTGGAGAACAAAATATAGAGGCCATATTGCAAGATGCAAACCACTTTTCAGCAGTAAACATCGGAAAGTCAGACTGGGATTTGCAAAAGAGTACAGAGATGAGCCACAACAGTTCTGGAACAAAGATTTATGGACTGATAAGATATACCTTTACCAAAGTGAGGAAAAGGCCAAAGTATGATAAAAGAAGGGACCTGCTTATAATCCTAAACATACAAGCTAATCTGTGTGACGTGGGCTTGCATGGCTGCTTCTGGAACAGGCTCAATCATTTTTATTGATGATGTAACTCATAATGGTAGCAGCAGAATGAACTTAGTAGTCTACAGAAACATATTGTCTGCCAATTTATGGAGAAATGCATCCAAGCTAATAAGGAGGAACTTTATTATACAGCAACACAGTGATCCAAAACACCACAGCCTCAACATAGGACTTCATTGGGGGGAAATTTTAAAATTTTGGGCAGGCCAAGTCAATCACCAGATCTTTGGAACATTCATTGTACCAACTTGAAGTAAAAAATCCCGCAAAACACAACTAAAAGATGTTTTGGTAAAATCCTGGAATGGGATAATCAATAAGAAACAAGAAATCTGCCAGAGTCTATGGGTTGTAGGCTTGATGCCGTTATTGCAAGCAAGAGATATGCAACCAAATATTAAGCATTTTTGACTACAATTTAGTTTAAAACATTCTCTTTAAATACTTTTGCTCACTTGAAAACCTGGGTGGTTTGATACAACACGTGCTATGTTATATGCTGTTCAACATATCTAGATGTTAATACCAGGGAACAAAAGCTGTAACTCTGATCTGTCTTCATCTTCTTATATTCATCTTTTTATCTCACACACAAATGTCTTCAGTACATAGCAAAAACAAATTAATTGCCCTTGCTGTTCCAACACTTTTGGAAGGCACTGTATATGTTGTCAGGTCCGCGTGTCGGGCGAGCGAGCAGGAGACGCGGAAACAAAGTCAGGCAGATCAAAGTCCAATGAACAGGGGATTTATTACAGCAAACAGGCAGACACGCGGTAAACACGTCAATGACAGAACTGGGGAAATGGACTTGAACGCGGAATTAAATACACAGGACTACTCAAATAACACGAAACAGCTGAATACAATCAGGAATGCACATGAGGTAACGAGAGGGGCGTGGCACATGGAAGGATCGTACAAGCAAGTCATGACATATGTAGCCACATATGGATTGTACTGTATAAGTGCACTTGTTGCAGCACATTCAACTTATAATCAATATGAGTTATATGTATTCTTACAAGACTTTTTCATGTGGAAATATTCACAACATTGCACACTTCTGGGTTAAAACATATCCATTGCAGATATACATACTGATGCAATTTTGTTGGTTGAACAGATTCCCACCACACATGATCATCTGAATAAAATTATATTTTTATAATAGTATAAATGCAACCCAAAGACATCTCTACTTATTTTCCCTATATGTCGGTTTATTTGATAAAAGTACTATACATGGAAATGAGACTTTGCTTTGTGTCAAATTCCACTTTATTATTGAAAAGCTGAAATTCAGTGCACAGCTCTAAAAGTCTTGCAAACTTTCTCAAAAAGTGTCATTTTAGATGTTAAGGAGTCTGACTTTACATTAAACAGCCAAGCATTATCACCACTTTCCCTGTCTTGGCCTGGTATTTGAGAGCAAGAATCTTATCTCCTATCCAAGAGGTTATTTATCAGAGTTTCCATTCATCTGACGCGTGGTTGTGAGCAAAGGCAACAAAGGACTATGAGACTTCTGAAAAGATAAAAGCACACCTTCCACAGCCAGAGATAAACCAGAGCAAAAGAAAAAAAAGTGACATATAGAGAAGCACACACTGAAAAGTGCACACGTGCACACACACACAGATGTCGGGTAAACATATCTTTATGGGGAACGCTCATTCATTTCTATGGGAAAAATGCTAATGCTAACTATGACAACCATAACCGCTGCCCAGCCCTAACCATAACCATAAGTAACCAAACAAAATACAAGACTTTTTGCATTTTTACCTTTTTCATTGCAGTCAAAGATTTTTATTAAATTGGAGAAAAAAATGGATATTCATCACATTGTGGGGACATTGCATAAGAGAAGGTACACACACACACACACACACAGAGGTGTATAATTATACCTTTGTGGGGACTCTCCATTCATTTCTATGGGGAAAACTCTAATCACAACACGACCTTTTTGCATTACATTCACAGATCTTTGCGGGGACCTGAAAAATAGTCCCCACAACATCAAAATAACAGGTTTTTATCACATTGTGGAAGTCATTTGGTGTCAAACCTGTGTCTGTGTGTGTGTGTGTGTAAGTAACAATACTCCAACCCAGTCCTTAGTTATGCGTGCTGGAATGCCTTAGGGGTTCCTAGATCTAGTCTGCTGTCATTTGGGGATACCAGGTTTAAGAGAAGTTGAAAACCCCATCTCTTACACATGCCACCTTATGAACCTCAAAACCATAAATGGGGAGGCCATTTTGTTCCAGAATGAAAGCAACTGAAATTTTATAAGGTTCAATGGGTTGGGATCCAGTCCTACACAAACCCTATTTCTGGAATAATAAAAAGAACTCTGTTATAAAAAGAGGAAGAAGAAGGAAAAAAAAAAAACACATAAAGCGATGGCACAGGTCAGGGTGGTAGTTTTTCTTCTTGCACTTCAGCTGCATTATTCTTGGACACTGGATAGTTTACATGAGATACTTACAAGCATTGGGATATAAACCTTTCCATGAACTGTAGAAGAGTACTGGGGAAAATTCTTTCGAAATGCACCTAAAGACACCAAGCAGCAAGGACATGTAACTTGTGGTTTAAGGTGAAAAAACATATACCAAATTACAGTAGCATACCTATCCACCCATCCATCCATCCATCCATCCATTTTTGATAACCCGTTGTCCTTTGCGGGGTTGGGGGTCCAGACCCATCTCGGAAGCTACGGGCGCAAGGTAGACTACTACATAATATTATTATTATTATTATTATGTATGAAGCACTCTTCCAATGCATTTTTTAGATGCTTGCAGGTAGCTATGTGACGTCTTCGTATATTTTGGGGGAAAGCTAGCAATGATTGATAGTAATGGAGGAAGAACATTGTGGGATTCACCCTAGGGACCCCACAGTAAACACACAGACCTGGACAGGCAATGCATCTGGACCACTGACAGCAATTCCTCTTCCAAACAACATATAGCCGCAGTAAAAGGTCAGCAGATCTACCTACATTTCAGATACAGAATTAAATCCTTTGTACCGCTATAGTATGAAACGCACTTGAGGATGCAGCATTCAATGTATTTCTATATCTATAACATGTATTTTTAAAAATGAGCCTGGTCGGATGATGGAATGTTGTACTTCGTCAATGTCATGACTGGATAAGATGATTCTTCTTGTATGGCCAGGTTACCACATATCTGCCTCCCTACACCCTGAAGAAAACTCCCATCCTGGAAGGTTTTATGACTTCTACCATACGAAGAAAAAAAAAAAGAGTCTGTATGATTTGTCAAAATGTGCCAACATTTACATTATTATTTGTAGCATTATCATCCAATCCCAGGCAGCAAAATCGTATCATAAGTAACACTGCTTCTAGTATATAAAGCTAGAACATAAAGCAATATGATGCTTTACAAATAAGTTGCCAAGTTCTCTCAAGTCTGTTGTCTATTAATCTGAGACTGAAAGTTTGGAGTCTGACCTGGAGGTGCACAGATTTCATTTAAGCTCAATGACCTTCTACAAATAGGGCCCTTCCTGAATAGCTGCCAGATACTCAAATGGATGCATGTTCCACTGACCATAATGACAATCTGTTCCATAACAGGGAAATTTACCTGTTTGTCAGCAAGAAATGTCATACTTGTAACCATTTCTATACAGCCTTAGAGTACATTCTGAAGAAATTCTTACATTTTATGTTGGAGGTGGATATATGCTTTGTATGCTTAAGAATACAAAATGTCAGATCCTCAAAACAAACTATTACACTGCTAATGGTGACAATCTATGTAGATCATAGCTAGGGCCTTTAACCAAATCATTTATCAGTTGGTTATGTAGCTGAAGGTTTTTCGCTATAGGTGACACAGGCTTATTTAAAGCCAAAGAAACAGCTTGATCTAAGAACCCGAGTTTGAGCCCCTGTTTGACCAAAAGGCTTATTTTCTTTGTAATATTGACTTTTTCCATTATCTTGCATAGCACGTATAGTTGAAATACTTCCAAAAAGAGTAAAGACATTAATAAGAAATAAACCATTTTTGACTTCATTTAATAATTTACAGCTCAAATATTTTCCTAAAAATGTAATGCTGCTTGCATGAAATATATCTAATTATTTTCAGTAACCATATTATCTGCTTAATTCATAAAATGTGAGGCAGAAAATAAAAGAATATTTGCATGGATGTGTTTAATACATATTTTGAGTTAAATAATAGTTATACAGTGTGTGTGTGTGTGTTTGTGTGTGTGCGTGTGGCAGTCATTAACCTTGCTGACCCTAGAGGCATATTTATTTCTAGAAGCTTATGTGAAGTTTTCTTTTTATGGACCTTGGAGTCACTGCACAAGAAGTCGTCTCCATAGCTGGTGAGCAGCCTCTCCTGATCTGACAGAAAGTGATCCACAGTATGATCGAGTCTCAGTTAAAAGCATCAGTGTAACAAACATCCTGTTATCTACCTCCAGATTGCAACAAGCAAGAAAGATCACTGTACTGTGGAAATGCAGCCCTCATAAGGACAAAGCTCAGTTTGGAAACCCCTCAATTGCAAATTTAAGCTAATATTGTTGTTTGCACATTTATTTATTTACTATTTATTGCTGTCCTGCTGCTAGAATACAGTATTCATCATATTACTGTATCTGCAGTAAAACTATTTATTCAAATATCTGTTCAAACCAGCACAGTTACTGCTTTGTCAACTGCACTGTGTGTTGTGTTTTCCTGTAAATTGCACTTGTGTAGTCTTGTGTTGTGTCTGTCCTTTTGTTTTTTTTTTGTGCACCTTGGTCCTGGAGGAACAATGCTTCGTTTGACTATATGCTGCGTTTGATGACGGATAAACCTGCTTGACTTGACATAAAACGCACTTATTATTGCTTATACTGAACTTCATAAAACACATGGATGCCTGGTGAGCAGCTTCCCTCCTGCCAGTGAACCCCAGCCCTGTGCCTCTCACCTATGTACTGTAGTTTCAGCGTAATGTAGTATTGAACAGTAAAATAATGCAACACAATGTAGACCTACACAGGACACTGAAAGGCAGCTCAAATACAAAATAAGGACCTCCTGTCGCCCATAAGACTCTCCACAATAAGGTACTGTGTATAGGTGTTGTCGGTGAATTTGCATATAAATTATGTTCTCCTGGAATGTGAGTGGCCTGACAGGTATGACAGAGCGCCGGATGGTGACTTTCCAGACTGATGTATATGAAATCAACTGACCGGTTTCCAAACAAATGCTAATTAAACCACTTCCTTATCACCTGGTAGCCCCCATTACCTCACTGACATCCTGTACAACGCACTCAAAGCATTTACATTCAAATTCTCATCCAACAAGAGGCGTTTCTTTAGTACTTTTCCTATAAGCACTATGACCAGGTCCAGCTTTCAAGATATTGGTTTAACCCTATCCAGGTTTAAACAGGTTCAAAAATGTGGTATAGAAAGGCCTCCAGTCATTCAACATTAAATCCCAGTGCAACATCATAGTTGTACATGCAATAACTCACTCCTGGTTTGCTGCTGAGATACTGGATTTCCTTACCAATCATAAGGGGAATCTTTTAATAACAGGAGAGATCTCAACTTGGGTTTCAAAAGAGATCTATGTGTCAGTCGATCAGTATCAGTAGAAATGTCTGCTCACATTTCAGAGATCGCTGCTTCGCTAACATGCTTACCACTAATTTCAATCGTATATCTCATTTCAATAATATACATTTCTAAATGCTTGCAGTTAATTTTGCTCTCTTTATAACCTAATCTTACCCTATGTTTTTGTCATTCAGGAACTAAATTACTCCAGTCAGTTGGCTCTCCCAACATCCCAGTAAATGCTAAAAACATATCTGAAAAAGATCAAGATCATGCGGCTAAGCATCTGTCTGAATTGATAATATCTTCATTTCCTTAAAGCCTGCCAAGGAAGTGGAAAAAAAAAAACCAGCCTGGCAGGAACTATAAATAAAATCAGAAAGCCGCAGCCACTGTGTGTTACAAATAGGAATGGTGTTTTACACTCATCCCATATAATGTAAAGTGATTACTATACTCTCACTGTATGCAAATGTGACTCCCATAATGATCGAGTCGCTACCATTCCGTATGCGGCACAAGCAGCTGTGTATTGGAAGAGGAAACCTACAAAATACAGGGGGGACATTGTAAAACACATGGTGAGACACATGCAGGAGCCACCTATATGTACAACACCCCGGATCTGGCTCAAATAAATGCATGTTTTCTGGACAAGTACAATCAGTATAATCAGTGGGATTTCAGTAAGGAAGCCCTTTACAAGCAGTATCAGTGAATTCAACAATAAAAAAATATTTTTCACACAATGTCCGTCAGAATCCATGTCAGGTCTGAGGGAAAAATGCAGGAAAATCCAGGTTGGCAAATGCAACAGTAATGTAACACCGAACACCTGTCTAAATGCAAAGAACACAGTACTCTGCATTACACAATCTACCCAGACCACAATGCTTTCCTGTACAGTGGCGAATCCACAAAAGGGTGATGTTTTAGAATGAAATACAGCACAGAAATGATTTTGGTTCTTTTCTAGATCATATTACATTGTTTAGAAGACATTGGTCATTTTGTATCTGACATTTTGTTACAATGCAAATTTAATATTACTAAGCATTTTTGTTGCTATTTTGTATGTGATGTTCACCGTACACCATGTCCAGGGTGTTCCTCTGACTTCTGCCCCGTTTTGACTGTGATACCCTACACCCTACCCAGGATGCCAATGCAAAGCAGAACACACAATGTGCAATTCAGAGACACCTGGAGGAAATCCATGCAACTGAAACAAGATGAAAACTCCACGCTCAGAGCCAGGAGGCTCAAACTCAAAAACAAACTCAGAAGTATCAGGAAGCACAAGTGCAGCCCAGTGCTCCAGCCTTTCCAAGTTATATAACTTCATAAATATTTTAGAGGTCAAATTGACAACTCGCAGTAGTTCTGCATGTGGGTGACAATAAACATAGCATGACGCAGCAGCACTACAGCGGTAATACTTTAAGTTACTTTCATGGCACTGTTGTTTTTTTCCCTTTTCTTCCTTTTCTTTTGAAAAAACTTTTCTATAGACCATCCAAGGCACCAACATCTACAGCTTTTAAAAACCTCTGTTGGGAAACCAGGAAAAGAATCACTCCTACGCTACTGGCCATGAGATACCAGTTTAAAACAATCATCACACTGGTATCAGAGTTTCCAAGCTTATGACCATGATATCACTATGTAGAAACTTGTAGGCAACTAAGCTTAATCACTGCACACACAATATCATACATATATTTTACTTAAACATTTTACCAAGCAGCAAAAAAAAGCATTTCCAGACTGGCAAATAATTTTTATGAAACATGGCAAGCATTTGTCTTCTCCTCTCATTAATACTTCAATAGCTAGTAAAGACGCTTCGCAGAATATGAATTAATGCTGGTTACAGTCTGTTAACGCAGGCAGACGCTTGTTTTGCATACATATATCCATCATCAGTAAAATAATCAAATATTGGCCTCATACCATAGCATGCAGCTAACGTACTATATTTTAGCAACTATTTTTGGTACAAGCATTACAAAAAGGACATTAGATGCAGAAATACAGTGCAGTGATTCCGTATTGATGAAGGGTCTATGTACCTTAATATCCAAATTTAGCTTTGAAGGACAGAGGCTGCTGCTTCAACAGAAAATAACTACGGTGTAATTAAGCCGCATTCATTTCTATTGAGCATTGCTATGAATATCCCTCAGTAGACTTTATGGCTGCTAAATGGAGGAGTGAGGACAGCTGGGGAGCGGGTACAGTGAGTGTGAGGATCTGAGCCTTTATTTTGAAGGTGTCTCCCCTGTCCCTCAGAACTACCACGGCATTACAATTCTCGTCAGAATGGAAGCAATCTGATTTCATTGTCACATCAAGCATTCAAAGCACAACTAATTTGTACATATTTACAAATTGTATATACAAATTGAAGTTTTATATAATGGGGGCCAGGTAAATTAAACTATTCAAACCACCCAGCTCCATCCATCAGCCAGGTTATAATTCCCAATGATTTCTAATTGTTTTCTGCTGCTTTACCACTGGTAATGTACTGCTAAAGCATTCATACCAACAGAATACCCACAGTAGGTCATTTTGGGAAACGGACAGTATGCTTAAGCCATTTATATATCGTGGAAGTTGTGGTTCCTAAAATAATACAAAACTGAATCATTTCTGTATGTCTTTCTATTGCTTTGGCTACATCCATATGTATGGGGAAGGGAAAGGATAGATATTGCTGGAGAATTTGTTTCAGCTGTTGATATTTTTTTCCGTATTGTGTCATAATAGTGTGAAGTTTGAAGGCACTACAAGGGCTAACTCAACATACTGAACCCAGGGGAAGTCGCAGCAACCTAGAAAAAATTACAGCGTTAATCCAGAAATCCACGTCTAAAAATGTTATATCCGAGTTACAGTATGTAGTGTTGCAGCCACCATAATCAAACTCTCTCTGATGTAACACAATAATGCTATTCTGTTTTTGTGTAGATCTTTGTAGGGTTCGTGCTATTTTCTTTGAGTGCTTTCCTTCAGCAGCTATAGCAATTCTAGGGATAATGACCAAATTCCGTGGAATGTAAGAATTTTAACTGGAGGAGAAAAGAAAATGAATAATTTTGTTAATAAGGAAATGTTATGGGGAAATTAGGCTTCAAAGGCATCAGTTATAGAGATTAGCATGCAGAGTAAATCACTGTCTAATTTAACTTATCATTAGTTAACTTCCCAACATTCATGACTCCATGTATTCAAGAGATTGATAGCAAAACTGAAAGTGTTGCTGCCTCGGGCATGGTAAACACTGGAAGAGTGACATGAAAACTAACATAACAGCACAACAAGGCATCGTAATGTATATTTCACTGGAAGAGAATGACATGGAAAGTTACGCAGCACGAAATCTTAATGTATATTTCACTGGAAGAGAATGACATGGAAAGTTACGCAGCACGAAATCTTAATGTATATTTCAGTGTAAGACAACAACATGAAAGGTAATGACAAAACATTTTTGTGTACATTTCAGTGGAAAGCAATGACATGAACGGTAGCAAGAAAACATTTTAGTGTAGATTTCACTGGGAGAAAATGACAAGGCTGCTGACGCTAACATTTGTCTAGTACATTCCATACCAAACAGTGTGCATTGTTGAAGGAGAAGAAATGTAGCTGGACACATTTCTGACTGGCAGACTGTGGTTTGTGAGTCTTCAGGCCGGTTTTTCAGACATGATAGTGAGCAGCATGGTGACCCCCCAAGGGACAATCTTGGCCTCCTTTCAATTCACACTGTACTGTATCTCGGACTTCAGGTACAATACTGAGATACAGTGATGGGGTATATCAGAGAATGGCAGGAAGTGGAATAGAGGAACTTTTTGAAAAAAAATATTGTGATGCAGTACATCCAGATTCACTGGGAAAACTAAGGAGATCGGGCTAAATTTCAGGGGGAATAAGGGCCAGCTCATGGGAGTTTTACGTACACAAAAATGCTCTGAGGGCAGAAGGACAAATGATTGGTTCAGAGAGATGACAGAGAGATGATTGCAGAAGAGGTGGGTCCAAACAACCAAAGAGGGTGGGACCAACCAATCAGATGTCTTGGTCCTGCCTCCTCTAAAATCTGATTGGTTATCTCTCTGACCCAATCCTTTTTCTTTCTGCCCTCAGAACATTCCTGTGTAAGTAAAACTCCCACGAGCGTTCATCAATATTAAGAGAGAGAACCTGAGGGTCATGCAGATGTAGCTACCTGGGAGTGTATTTGGATAACAGGAGAAACCCTACGATGACATGGGGAGAACATGCAAACTCCACGCACAAGGGGTCATGGCAGAAGTTTGAGCCCTTGGTCCCTGAGGTGCGAAGAAACAGTGCTAACCACTGCACCACCCCTGTAGCAGTGCCATGTGTCAGTAGATGCTGACTGTCGCTCTTTACTATATCAAACCTTTATTCTTGATCAGAACTAGGTTCTATGTGCCCCTATTTTTGGCAGCTCATCCCCAGCCTTCATTGCCTTTGCCAGTATCCTTATCCTCCTGAGACCCAAGGAAAAAAGTGTCCACTACAATGGACATAAATGACTGGGTGGGGTCTCAGGAGGAGATATATATATATAAAGTGTCCACTAAAATGGACATAAATGACTGGGTGGGGTCTCAGGAGGAGATATATATATATATAAAGTGTCCACTAAAATGGACATAAATGACTGGGTGGGGTCTCAGGAGGAGATATATATATATAAAGTGTCCACTAAAATGGACATAAATG
>JAODJU010000033.1:8292133-8325105 GCA_026776725.1 Gnathonemus echidnorhynchus
CCAGGACTGCAGTTTGACACCTGTGCTCTAGTCTATCTCTGTCCTATGTGTTCAGTCCCCGTTTTGGCCAGCAGGTGTTGCTGGCCATCCCGTTCTCTCCTCTGTCTTAGTCCTAGGTCCCTAATGCGCCTTCCCCACTCCCCAGACCGATGTGTAGCTCAGTGAGTTGAGCATGTAGCTCACAGGCTGTTAACCCTTTAGTTGTAGGTTCAAGGCTGGCCTCAGGCCAGCCTCATCTGTTTACTTATATTAATTAGTTTTGTTCCCCAGTGTTCCTTGTTTTCTATTCTGTTTTCCCAGTTAAAGGTTTGCCCTGCTGTTTTCCTGTTCACTTCTGGTCTTGTTTGTATTATTTGGTTCTGTTAATTATCCTGGTGTATTCCCAGAGTGTTGGTTAGTGTTTTCTAGTTTTAGTGTTTGTAGTATTCCCTGGTTCTGTGCTTGTTAATTGTTCCACCTGTTGCTTGTTGTCCTGCTCCTTTTGTGATTGGTCTATTTGATTATGATTTATATCTATCCCTTGTTTGCCCTGAGTTTCTGTGTATATCTTAGTGCCTGTTCTGGGTCTGTTCTTCGATGCTTTATTATAGTTCTATCTGGTTGTGGTTAGTTCCTGTGCGTTTGTCGCTCTGTTCTGATGCTCGGTCTTGTTCCCTGTGTTGTTCACTTCCCCAGTGGTTTTGCTTTATGATTTATTTGTTACATTCTTATCTCTCGCATTTTGTTTGATCCCTTGTGGTCCTTTTATTTTGTGCCTTCCCTGTTATGTTTGTGTAGTATTATTAACAAACCCCTTCTGTCTCTGAACCACAAGTGGATCATCACCGTTTCCCCTGCCTGCACCATGCCCTGCTGTGACAACTGCCCTATATACACACATGTGCAGTGATCCTGTGCAAACACAATATCCTGCTTAAGGTTTTTATTTCACTTAACATCTTTACCTGATACACTGTAATGACTGAGGCTGGATCATTGAGCTGCCTTACAGCTCCTCTACTGTATTGCCACTTAACAAAGGTTATTACTTGAATAGCAGTAAAAGTGCATCCTAAGGTCAGACCCATTTCCCCAAATGTCATACAGAACCATTGACAGATTACTTCTGATTACAATAACTGCTTTGTGCACTACTTGTTGTTGTGACCGTCTGGGGGTCGCCGAGGACCAGAATGGAAAACACTTCTTTAGTGTGTGTACAAATGAATTAAGCCAGCCTACCTTATATGTGACTGTATCTTTTCTGCAGTTATATCCTGCAGGACTTTTTGGTAGAGATCATTGTCTGGAGGAGGACTGGACGTTTGGTTCGGGGTGACGTGTGTGTAGCGGCCGAGGATCAGCCCAAGGATGAAGAGGCCTGCGCCCAGCAGGGCGTATCTGGCCAGCGGACAGAAGGTCCTCCATTGGCTCTTTGGCAAGGGTCTGCTGAAGTGTGTCATGTAGTCAGGGTCTTCCTCCAAGCGCTCAAAACGGCCGCGTGGGGAAATAGAAGGCTGTATGGGCTCCATGTCTGGGTCAGCACCATCACTGGAGTTGCCCACTGGGTGGCACACTGAGGCCTCCAACTGGAACCTGTCCACGCCTGGCTCCTCCAGCTCTTTTTCCATGTCCCACTCCAGCTCCAGGGCTGTGGCCTGCAGTTCCACGTTCTCCAGTGCCCTTGAGTGCAAAGGGCCCCCATGACCTGCACGTACCTTCCTGTAGGCCATGTTGCTACCTAAAATTAAGAAGACCTTCATTACCGTTATATCTTACGTTGATTTAACTGGATGGTGCATAAAATGGTTAAAATATACCCTGCAGGTAGAACAGAAGGTTTTGAAAGGAAGAACGAAAATCTTGGATAAACGTCACATAAAGCATTGACGTTGCAAAAATCCTGTCCAGGCTGATATCGGAAGCCACTGATCTTATAAAAGATATTTTACTATCCTGCTCATGATATGTGGGATAGTAGTCAGAATAGGAACATGCTTTAGCTGCTGGTAAAGAAGATAATTGAAGGCAATTGGCAGGATAGAATTAATGACTTTTAGCATCGCTTGACTATCATATTAAGTTTAAGCATAAATAATTAATGGTGGGCAGCATGGTGGCTTGGTGAGCAGCACCACTGCCTCGTACCTCCAGGGCTGGGGAATCTGCATGATCTCCCTGTGTTCGTGCAGCTTTTCTCCCACTGTCCAAAGACATACAGTTAGACTAACTGGCATTTCTAAATGATCACCGTATATATTTATGTGTTTGCGCCATGCTTTGAACTGGCTATCTGTCCATGATGTACTCAAGCCTTGTATTGGCCAAAATAGAGCCCTGGCTTCCCCATAACCCTGAGCAAAACAAGCACTTGCAAGAAGAATGATTAGTTAGACAGACAGACAGACAGACAGATAGATGGATAGACGGATAGATGGATAGATGGATGGATGGATGGATGGATGGATGGATGTCCAAATACTTCATTTATGTATATGTAGTCACCAGATTCTATAGTTATCCAGTAGTGGGTCACTGTGAGCTTGGAGCCAATCCCAGGAAGCACAGGGCACACGGCAGGGGATGTTAATCCATCACAGATCCCACACTCACTGACACAATCACACACTGTAGGCGATCCAGAGACTGAGCCACTGCACTGCCGATGCTGGAGTCTCTGGAGTGAAATGTGTCCGTGTAGCTTTTGGAATTCTGCCACGAATTTGGCCACTTGGTATCATATCAAAACGATGGGATTCAATTATATTTAATGCAATACATTTATACATCAACTGTTATCCAAAGCATTGCTAATGAAGTGACAGGGTGAGAATAGCAAGCAGGACAGCACAGGGTCAGTCACAGGAACAGCAGCAAGCAACAGGTCTATTGGCGATATTTCATCCTGCTCGGTTATTCAGGGTTGTGGCAGTACTGGGCAGCACAAAAATAAACAGAAATGCTGCAGCTATATTCATGGACCAAGTAAAAAATTCTGGATGGAACAATATAAACAATCATGTAGAAGGAGATTAAGGGTCTTGGAACTGGTGTCAGACTGGTATCTCAGTTACTGAGGGTGGAATAATTCATTAATTTATTGAGAACAAGCAACAGATGGAACAAATCAGTATGAACAAAAATGATCACCCTGATCATCAGACCATTCCTCCCAGAATTGTAATGACAATCTCATCATTTCTAGCATATTTGTCATTTGTACAGTTTCAAGCACTTAATGCACTAATAAAATGTACTTTGTTTCAATGATCAGCATTACATAGGGCCGCAACAACTAATCAATAACATCATTAGTAATCGGTGATAAAATTAGTTGACAAGAAACTTTGTCGTCGATTGGTTGCATTTTTACGGTTTGCTGCGTAAATGGCATATAATGCCATCGTCACGTCAGATGATTAATCGATTATCAGAATAATCGTATTTATAGCCCTAGTATTAAGTCCTCAGTCCATCAAACTGTAGAGGTGGGTAATTGTAGCATGTCACCCCCACTAAAGATTATGATCATAAACTGTATTATATACCTACAATTCCTAAATAAGCTTAAGATGGCTGTCAAAGGCTTAAATATGACTGAAATGTCTACATACTAATTCAAGATGCATTACAAAGTGGTAATTATATGCATTAGGAAGTAGGGAAGAGAAAACGGCATGTTTCTTTAACCTGTAACCATTTAATGCTCCTTGAATATGGAAGCCATCATTGCTCTGCTACACGACTGTATGTTTAGTATGAAGCGAAGAAACACTGTAGCAAAATGATCCATGAAAATGATACCTGTGATCTGAGGTTCTGGGATGAATTTCACATATTAGAGCGTAAACCATTATACGTCGTAGGAAATTATATAACAGACAATTTTATGTAAAAGTGCACTCATTTTAACAATGAAATAATTTTTAAGTATTCCATATTAACTATAACTTAAGTTACAGTTTGAAACCCAATAGAGAGCGGTTTTGGTAACAGTGCACACCTTTTAAATACTGTTTTTAACAATTTTTCCAGGGTAAAAAATAGTATTTTACACTTAACTACTGAGGAATGGAGAAGCTTAAAAGCAAGTCTGAATTTTAGTTTTTATTTATAAAATTCATATTAGATTTAAATATTGTTTAAAATGTAACATGCTGTTACTGAATTTTTAACTATGATGCTAACTGGAATTTACATAATTGATTTGAACTACAGGAATAGCCTGAGTTGCATATATATTATTGTAAACCAGGCTACTTCAATACTGAGAAAAGACTTTAGAAGCGTGCATGGTTACCGTGTAACAGTGATTATAGTTCAAAGTGAGGCTCGTCGTAATTACTGAGTGTGCACAGTGTATATAAGCCAGGCTACTTCATTTCTCAGTAAAAAAAAAAAAAAGGATGTTTGCATTAAAAGTTGTTGCCAAGTAATAGTGGATACAGTTCAAAGTGAGGCTCATTTTAATTACTATATATATATATATATATATAAACTTGGTCACTTCATTTCACAGAAAGGAGACAGTTTGCATTAGAAGCCAGGGTTGCTCTTATTGTTCCTTTCTTCCTAATATAGTTAAAATGTGTTTGTTCTTTTCTTCTTCACAAGTTTTTAACCTTTATTATAAAACAATATAGTGGTTTAATCCAGCCAATGCTATCATCATCCTCCACAGCTAGATCCATCACAGCTGGTAGGATCTAACCAGCAGGTGGGTGCAGAAAGTTAATGAAGATTATGCCTCCAGAACGCATGAGGAGCAATTTGTCCAAAGAGAAGGAAGATGCACCATCTGCCTCAATAAAGATTGACTTTAGCATGGATTGGCCTGAGGTTTATCCTGGATTGAGATCAAACATGGAGAAGAGTTCAGTTCCAACAACATGCTGGCAAGAACAGGGTAGACTCCATATCACCTGCTACTCCATGACTGGATAGAGCCAGGAATGCAAACTGGAGCCAATGGCCTATGTGGAGAAGCACTTTCTGGGCAGCGTGGAAGAACCAAAGGCAAGTCTGCCTGGGCTGGGTATTTCCCAGAGCTCATCAGCTGTGAAGTCGAGCAAGATCGACTAGTTTTCCACAATGTTTTTACCAAACCTAGGAATATATTTATCCATCATCCATTTTCTGTAACCACTTGTCCTATATAGGGTGACAGGGTGTCCAGATCCTTTGTCAGAAGCTACAGGAACAATGCAGGGAACAACCCAGGATGGGACACCCAACACATTACACATGCACCTCTACGGGCAATTTGGTAACACTAATTCACCTCAGGACTGTTTATCTGGAGGAACCCCCATGATGACATGTGGAGAACATGAAAACTCCACACGCAGCACCCGGGTGGAGACTCGAACCCAAGTCCCAGCGATGTGAGGCACCAGTGCCAACCACTGTACCACCATGTCACCCCAGGAATGTACTTTATGTTTTGATCAATTTCTCAAATTTGTTTTGTAAATTGTAACCAAAGAGGTAATTATAGTCTTTATCAGTCATTATAATTCTGTTCCAAAGATAGAAGCTGATTATCCTAGAAAGAAGACGTGGTACAGGTTCCAATCGCCATTTAAAAGCAGCGTCTGGCTGATCCTTCAGAATATGTTGCCGGCCTGGGGCCACTAGGCAAACCTTTATTTTTACAGAGCTCATGAATAAAATATGCAACCCAGAGGGTTTTAGGAAAGAATGCAGCTTTCTAAATCCCCTGCATTAAATTTCTCTGTACACAGCCATGTCTAGGGATGTTAGACAAGTAAACAATAATGCAAACCATATGTCCATCCTGTCTGAGCTCTCTCACTGGTCTTTGATTAAAAGAACACTTTCCTTCATCGACAGCACACTGTGAGATCTCCATATTCCCATTAAGCTTAAATTTAAGCAGCATTTTGCTAAACTAATCACGTCACACTTTATACATACGATCTAAATATGCGCACAACCTCTGAAAATGGTTAAGAAGTGTAACGGAATGCTGCTTAATATCGCTTGTAGCCAGTGTCGGTCAATCCTATCTGCGAGGTAGGCGGCCGCTCGGGGCGTCAACTTCTAACGGGGTGTCGACTTGCCAGACAATTTCACATTGCCTCAGACAGGGGGCGCGGCGGTGATGCTTGCCTAGGGTGCCACACTGGCGAAGACCGGTACTGCTCACGGCAATCACACCCCACAGCCTTCTTTTAGCCAGTACAAATAAAGATTTCTGCCACAAAATTTATATTTCAAAGGGATGGCGTGAAAATAGCATGTGATTTACCAGTAGCAACAATCTGTGTAACAGTAAAAATTCAGATCCTCCGAAGCAGGGGTATCACTTTGCTTATGAACATAAAGTTTTACCGTATTTCACTAAAGTCAAGGACACTTTCTCCCCCCCCCCCACCCCCCCATACAGAATTACTAACATATTCCATTTACATGCTTAGAAATTGTGGATGTTACTGGTGTGAGGCGTGGAAAAGCTAGGAAAGCATAATGGAAACACTGCTCTCTTTCTTTCCCAAAAATATCAGAATTTGAGAATCAATTTTATAAATCTTTAAAAAAAAAACACCTGCAATCACATTACAGTAGCTTTTGAGAAAGCAAAGATAATTCATGAGATATTAGCAGTTGCCCTCTGCCAGTACAATGCAGTCAAATGAAAAAGCATTGAAAGATTATGCCACTGCATTGCAGTACATATTGCCTGACTTATTTATGGACCCCCTTTGTGCTCCACTCTCTAGAGAAATCATCATATGAAAAGGGAAAGAGAGAGCATGACATATTTCGTGGATGACCAGAGGGTAACAGCCTATGCCAATGACTAAACTATAACTAGGCGTGGTAATGTTCAAATCTGTTCCTTGAATAACAGGTGTTAGAAAGTAAAAATTGGTTTATTGCAGATTCAGGTGTCTTTATCTTTTCTTTATCTTCTTTATCTTCTTTCATTGCTTGTGTAATGGTTAGTTGGTTATAATGACAGACAGACAGACCGATCGATTTAGCCCAGAAGGAAATTCATGCACGTACAGCAGCAAAGGAACATAAAGTAGACAGATACAAACATACAGTGAACACAAGACAAAGCACCAAGACAGTATCCACAGCTCAAACAATAATTTTCCAAGAATGATCAAAGAAATAGAGACGTTTATTGATAAGGGCAGTAGATGTAATTTGCATGGTATATGAATGAGGTCATGTTCAGTGCTGTCTGTTTAAAGAGAAACACCCCGTCATGTCTTATGTCGGGGGTGTGAGCTGGAGGGTATTGGGGAAGCACTCTAGTGTCTAACGGCAGCAGGCAGAAATGATGACAATAGTGCTACTTGATATTCCATGGTGGAATTAGCAGATATCCACAGCAACTAACCACTAAGATGTCTTAGTTGTTAAGAGAAACATTCATCCATTGGCTGGATATGTTCATGTTTTATGCAGGACCTATATTTACACTACCCCCCCCCCCCCCAAACTGTTGCAGGAATGTATTTGATCTTTACCATCCATATATAATCCACCCTAGAAAATTAAATGCTAATACGAAACATAACCTGGGGCATCATTTATCAAAATTAAAGCTTTAAACATGAATCCCCAAAGGGCATCCATATGCTACTCAGTTTACACCATTAAGTTAATCAGCTGGGGTCAAACCATTAATTTGAAATCAGGCAAGTCAGTTGGGATACAATAATTAGCCTTTTTGGGCCTAAAATTAATTCTATTGTTTACACTTTGCAAATATGAAGGAATCATTTAAGTTTTGACTTTATATCATTGTGGTTTTCTTTAAAAATAACAAAAAGAACAAAATATGACATTCCTTTGCAATAATAAGTAAATACTGAATATATGTCAAATTGCAAGATTATAAGACAGACACAGATGACAAAATAAGGTTTTAAACTTTTCACAACTAGCAATATGTTTCAAGATTACGCTTTATTTTAATCTCAGATGTGTTACTGCCTCATGTTTCTGTACAATGTCAAACACGGCTAAGGTGACTGTAATGTTATCTCACTGACGCCAGCCCTGCTACAAGGGCACGGGGAAATATTTCACACAATTTATCTCAAAGCAAAATAAGTAAAGAGACTGACAAATGTAACTTCACAAGGTACATGAAAAGTACATAAAAGTATGGAATGTGTGTCATCTCTCTTTTTTCCTCTCAGTTCATAGTTCAATAGCA
The DNA here is from genome assembly GCA_026776725.1 of Gnathonemus echidnorhynchus. Classification (NCBI taxonomy): domain Eukaryota; kingdom Metazoa; phylum Chordata; class Actinopteri; order Osteoglossiformes; family Mormyridae; genus Gnathonemus; species Gnathonemus echidnorhynchus. The sequence goes on from JAODJU010000033.1 coordinate 8,300,313, forward strand.
ATATCAAGGTAATGTGCATTATTCTCCTGGTTCTGAGGATGCATGCTTTTGAAAGTCAGCTTACTACTTCAAAAATATACTGTTACTCAGATTATTATTCTTCATCTTTTTTCATCGTTTTTTTTTTCCTGCATAATTCTTCTTCTAGGGTGGCTCTCTAAAAGAAAACTGAAAGGAGTAGAAATCTATAAAAAAAAAAGCACCTTCAGCAAAAAATCCAGCAGATATGTCTGATTTATTAATAATATATTACAAATAGCTTTAATATAGACCAAAACAGGTTGAGATTTTTATAAATAATACCATAGCTCATCGCATGCCTTGTAGCTATGTCATATATAAACACAAACATTTTAACTGAATTATTTCAGCAATTACTGAGCCATATAAACGGTTTTGTCAATATTACATTGCAATGAATAGGAGCATCATTTGAGCAAATAAATAATATATTGCTGTAGGGCACATAATTAGTGTGTGTTGGAGATTTGTCATAGCATTTGCCCTCAGAGTGCCGTGGACAATTGGTTCCAAATACAACCTGAACAGCACCTTCTATGAGTGAACACTTAGAGTAATTGTATTAAGCACTGGTACTCTTAAATAAGCCCAGGCCCATTTGGCACTGAGCAGTGCCGGGTGTCCCAGACCATCTGCTATGCTTTTTTTCCTCTCCAGGCACGGCAGGACCTCCTTGTTGTATTAGCGTACCTTTGCTGGCTGGCATACACTTTCCACAGACCTGGCAGACAGATGGCCATGCAGTAGGTAATAATGACCCAAGACAAACTCTTAAATTGATTAAGCTTTTGCGGGGGCACACGTACAAAGCATAATGCTTACTTCAGGAAGAGGTCCAGCATAAAAATATCCTCCGTTTCTATAGCGACTGACACCTTAGAGATATGTAGCCCAAAATGATAATAATGATATAATAATAATAATAATAATAATAATAATAATAATAATAATAATAAGGTTGTCTATTTGAATAAAAGATGGTTATTTTTTTTTACCAGTTTAAGAAAATATTAATTAGGAATGTTACACAACAATATGTATATTAAACTAAGGAACCCTGAAGGAACCCTGAAGGACAGCAAGTTGTAAGGATCCGAAAGTAAGAGCGTTTTATTTTTTTCACAGGTCCCTTCAGGTGCTCCGTATGAAACATATTTTAGTGCTTATCAAAAATCTTTACAAATTTTAGGCTTTAAATACAGCCTGGGTTAGGAATTTGAGCCCACGCCCAGAAGGTCGCCAGTTTAAATCCCGTCCTTGAGCTCTAAAACCCTTAAATATCTACTCCTGAAGTGCTGGTTAAATGGCTGACCTTCCATTCTGACCTTGTGCTTTTCTCACACCTATATATGTGTGTCTCAGGCAGAGAAAGAATAGAGAAGGAATAATGTGAAAATCAACCTGAACTTGTACAAAGGGCAACAAAAAGAGTTTTGTCAATATTCCCCGAGACCCTGACCAGGATTAGCGGTTAGATGATGAATGGAAACAATATTCTCAATACCCTTCGAAAAAGAGCACTTGGAAAGAAGTTAATGCATCCCGGTCCAGGTCCTGGGTATCCACCTTGCATTCTGACTTTTGTTCCATCTAAGCTCTTAATTAGGCTTGTTTGAGGCGCTGAGTGAATGTGATGCAACCTGAATGCAACTCAAATCACATTAAATGCACTGCATTTCAGGGCTTGCCATAATTTTTCAGTCACGTCAATTAGATTTAAAAATTGTACCTTAAAAAAATCCTATCAATAATTAGGCAATGTAAGTTGTATTTTATAAGCTGGGCCAAATGTATTTATTGCTTAAAGAACCAAACAAAGGCCCTCGGTTGTTAATGAAGCCAAATAAAGAGCACAAATCAATGTTAATTTAGCTTTTTTCTTCTTTTTTCCCTTTGTTTTATAAGCTTACATATTGCCCTGCAATCAGAAAGCCAGTCCATCAGTGTTTTGGCTTTTGTTTTGCCCTTGATTTTAATATGTGTTTTTATCGTTGATAAGTGAAATCCACTAATCCAGTATTACAATTAAAGATTTATTGCCTTTGTATTCCCAAAGACCTGGAACAGAGTTCCAGGGCAAACTTAAATGGATATGAGAAAATGCAAAGCCAGAAGCAGGAATTAAACCCATAACCACCGTACTGCCCCTCACACTAGTGTTGTTTGAAGTGTAAATATCATACTGAAAATTTAATGTGACTTTTTACTAAATACAAAATTGATACCAAGTTAAAACTGGGTGATCGTAAAGTGTGACCTGATAGAAATACACTTCTAGCTGCTCTATTTTTAAAGAAAAACCTCTTACTGACTGCATGATGACTAACATTCTTGGAATACAATGTCAAATGGCCTCATTAAAAAGTTTGTCTCAGCTAAAACAGTTCCAGGTATTGAGCAGGGCCAGAAACTTTGCGGTTTGTTCCAGGCCAAGACACATATTGCAATACTGGAAAAACAGCCAGGCTCTGGCTTTGCTTAGGCCTCGCTTAAGCTCAGCTATTTGAAAAATTCTATAATTTTCTACAGAGGTATGAGTGAAGCAGAAATGAGATAAATATCCTTAAACTGAACCAATCAGACTTGTCAAAATCATTTAGGTTTTGCCATTCGTTCAACCGTAGCCTAATTAAGATTACTTCATTAAGCGCAGGATACTGAGAAGCCTCGTGGGATTACATGGATAACATAAGCACTGCAAACCCAACTCAGATGGCCCGAAACAGTAAATTCTGAATGTTATCGATGGTGTTATAAACAGCAGCTAACTGAAAACAATGTTCTGATCCATTCGGAACATCTTCAGCAACTCGACACAACTATGCATGGACCCATACAAAGCATTAACTGAAATTATGTTCAGTTCTGTTGAGGTACCCGACTGTTAGGTGTTGGATTTGATAATGCGCCTTTTCCACCCCATTGAGATGAATAAAGTAATGCAGAGGATTGCTATCCTTCAAACCCACAAACTGCTCTTTAATATTTCATGAAAATAACTTGGCTTTGCAATTATTCGAGCCCTTGTGTCAGCAGTAGTGATGTCTGACAACACCTCTCTGGCTAAGAGATTAGAATCATTCTGAAAAGTCTATATTCTCCCACCAGGACTTTTTCTTATGTTTTCCTGAAATGTTCCCCAAGCTGATCATAAGAGTAGAGAACTGGAGAAGGCCTCTCTGGCAAATAACAGAAGCACTTTGCCGGGTTACTCTATGTAGGTCATCATTACTTACCGATTTTTAGCTAAATCAGCACATAAAATGCTTCCAGATATGGTGTGATAATCAGTGAATCAATGATTTCAGTATAGGACTATAAATTCTTCATCAGCTTCACAGTGTATCCTACAAATTGCCCATAGGTTATCATGCACTCATACTCACATACAAGTTGCTGTTATCTTTTAAATAAATATTTGATAGGAAAGACCACCAGTAAGCAACACCCTTAATGAACATGTCATAGCGTCCATCATCTCTGTGGTATTAAGTCTGGCTGGTCCTGACAGGGAGAAATGCTTTTCAAGTGCTTGTATTGATGTTGTGCGGCTGAGATCACTTGAGGCATAGTTCGGTGTGATTATCTCTAAACTCACCAGCTTGGATAATACCTTACCCGGTCTTCCCACACAGGCTGCACCCATTGCAGTTCTGCTATATTATTTTCCAGCACCAGAGAAAACACAAAGCTCTCGATGCACAACCTCTTATTATTAATGAACTGTGACATACAGTTAATATGTGTTTACACTGTAGTTCCCCAAGGAAGGAACAATCCGTTGGTGACTCCACTTTAGAAAAATCAAATCAGACAGAATAAACAATAGAGCAGGATAAAAAAAAAAAAATCATTAATCATTCTATTTCTACTTGATTAAATAAAAATCAAGAAGGGCCAACCACTGGACCATCTGACAGTAATAAGACATTAGCATAAGGAAAGTCAATCTATTTACAGTCTAGTAAAAGTAAGTAAATACTTGCCAGCCAGTGCTCTTTCAAGAAATGAAATGGTTTCTTTCTAATATACATTAAAATTTTAATTAATGTATGTAGAATATCCACATAACACTTACATTATCTTGTGCTGAATTTTTAGGCCATTATCTACTTTGACCTGTCTGGGCCACCGTAATTATCCATTATATTAATATTTGGATAATCTACTGATTAACTGATGATTAATCGATTGATTGCTTATACAAGGTATGTCATGTATGGCAACAGGCACAAGGCAGGAACCAACCTGCGCCGTGTTTCCCAAAAGTTAGCGACTTACATGAAAGATAAAGGATAAGTTCTTCATTTCCCATTTGTGTATGCATAAGTAACAGGTACATTGTAATTCTTATCGTCACCTACCCCCATACTGTTCTCTATCACTTGGGGGGGGGGGGGGGGGGGGGTCACAGCACAGGGTCAGCTAACATGCAGCACCCCTGAAGCTGGGGGTTAAGGTACATGTGACTGTTCTGCTAAGGCTGGGGATCGATCTGGTAACCTTCTGATCACAGGCATGGAGACTTAGCTGGGCCACTCACCAAACCCTGTACATAGTTGAAACTACGCAGTTGCGGTGCAAGTCCTTCCCGAAACCATACTTTGCACTATGGAGGCAACTACAATAGTGCCTTGCATCTGGACAGGGTGCACAGTGACTCATTCACACCAAGGGTCAATTTAGACACTCCGATTCAATTAAGTTGCATGTTTCTTAACTGTGCGAGGAAAAAATCTGGTGTAAACAGACACGTGGGGAGGACATGCAAAAAAAAAAAAAAACAGTGGCAGTGCGCAGTGGCCGTGCTACTCACTGCAGCACTGTGCTACTCACGGCAGCGACCATGCTGCCCCCCAGGCATGCATAATGTGCAATGGTAATATCGACATCCCATGTTATGCATATGTAACTGCCACATCAGAGGAACTCAGCAAGTCATGCTAAAACATTATAAGTTTACTCTGTTGTAGGAAAAAAATGAGTTCTGATGACAGCTATTTAACCTTGAGATACAGTAATCACACAAAGTATATTAAGTTAAATAATTTAAGTGAAAATGATGACAAAAATATAGACTAGGCTACTATGAAAAGCTATAGGGCTTATAGTTATGCTTATAGTTATCTTTGGCTAAACTCTTATTATTGGGTGTGTCTGTTGGATGTTTTCTTTTACGATGTTGATTTAAGATGTTGCACTGCAGTCCTGATGTAGCAATGCTACAGTTCTGCAAAGATTGCATTTTCATTCACTTTTAACGGGAAACACTCCCACATACCGGAGGCTTTTGAATGAATGCTTTGTATAATCGAGTTACAGTTTAAGGAATAAGCCTTATTGTGACAGCCTTATATTACTGCAGAAAAAGCTTTAAGATGGCTATTTTGTGCATAAAACATTGCATTTTTGCAACCCTTAATAGGCACCCAAGAACACAGAGAAGTGCAACTTACCTGCACACTGTACCGCAGACACCAGGGAATGGTCAAAACTTTTAAAACTAGTATCTCAGACCCTTTACCAAACTGAAACTTCAGTGATGTTAAAAACAGACAAGGCTGTCTCCTGCCTACCATCTATCAACGCAGTTTATTCATAGCAAACAACACAATGGCAATAAATGCCAGCAAAATGCAAAGGAAAGCCAAACCCGTCTATGCTGAAGGTGAAAAAAAAGACAAGGCCTCCAAAACGAACAGTGATGGTTGGGTTCAGTACAAGCCGTAGTGGTTTAAGGTCTCAGAGATGGATAAACAGCCTTGTTGTTTCTAAGATGCATATTTTCAGCATTCACAATTAGATCAGCAAAGAACGCGCTTCCTATGGCACCTCTGGGCTGCTGTGTCAGTTCCAGCAGACTGAGAGGAACCTTAGAGACACGTCATACACATTACTGACATGCGATAAAATGGCTGAGGGAAGACAGCATCATGTTTAAAAAGCTCTTCATGCTTCTGGGCAATTTAAACAGGGAGAATGAAAAGATATAAAAATATAATTAAGGTTATATACAAGTCAGAATTACCACCCCTAATATTTTGTTTCATTTGGATAGGAAACCAAACTATAATTATATAACAATAAAGGGTTATACAATGAATGGTGTTCTTCATGCAGCACTAATTGAAAAAGCATATTTAAATGCAAAATTAAATTTCGATGGAATTTTCGAAACATTTTTTGGAAACTCTTCCAGTTTCACAATAATTATATTGATGACATTAAATCAAAGGTACTGATGTAAAGCACTTGGCGGATTATGACTGCAACCAATCAAGTAGGATGAAGAAAAAATATCAGCTTAGCTATACAGGCAATATTATTGCTGGTTTCAGCTTCCCATCCCTGTAGCGAATCTAAGCTCATCATAAATATAAGAAGTGATAAAGGGAGTAATTATGCAGCATATGAGGACGAAAAAAACACATCTATCAAACTGAGTGCTGAGAGGCACAATCGCTAAAATCGCTAAATGAAAAACTTGTTTTTAAAGGTTCTTGACAGCATCAAACAGAAAAAGAAGGTTCTTATAATAAATCCCTATCACCCTTTCTCCTGAAATAGTTACAGATAACAGTTAACATAATATTAGTTTTTCTAAATATGAAATTGTACATTATTAATGGCACATTTGGACAAATCTTTTACCTAAAACACGACATGAAACAAATTATACATTTGAAGTACCCCACAGACATTAGTCAGTTTGGCACTCAAGCTATGTACTTGTTATTTATTTGGAGGACACTTTACATTTTTGATAAACCTGGGTCAGTCAGTCCTTCGAGCAACTGGGGATTAAGGGCTTTGCAAAGGTCTCTCTAAATCACTCTGCCGGCCATGTGATTTAAACTGGAACCTTCCGATTACAGGCACAGAGTTCTGACCCCCTTAGCCACACAGTGCCCCCCCATGAGCATACGTAAACGAAAGCTATATACCATGGCTAAACCTTAACATTCAGAACATGGTTGGGTAATTATGAAAACCGTAAATGGACAATCTTGCCAGGCACTTAGCCACGTAGCAAAATAATATGTCTGATTACCTGCCCCCCCACAGCCCCACCCCTGAAGTTAGTTTGCTATAGATCAGCCATGTAGCCAGACACAAAAATTACCTCCTCAAAATTGTCCCCAGTGGGCAAAGCCTACCCAAATCTACAAGAGGGACCTATCGGTAGGGGTGCTGGAATCTCACCCCCCCACGGGCCTGGATCTTATTATACTGATCAGGATAAAAGGTGGGAAGATGGATGGAGAAACAAACGGGTGGTGGCACTGCGGCTCTGTGAACAGCACTACAGCCTCACACCTCCAAGGATGTAGCGTCAGATCCCACCTGCTGGAATCACACCCGAGGTACGTGTCCCTGGCCGTTAGTTCCTGGGAGAAGCGAAAGGCTCCTAGAAACCAAACACCTGACTATCAGGTAAGGAAACTGAACGGATGTTTCCACTTAGTGTGAATACCTGGTTTATTTCAGTTTTAAAATTCTGGTTAGTATTCATCTTTCCACAGTTCAAATATACGACTCAAAGGGGAAGTAGCGATATTTCTGAATGTTTTGAAGGCTCAAGGTTGGCATTCATTTGAAAAAGAAATAGATACCATATGAGATAAAAGAAATTTAAAGGCAGGTATTTAAATGAAAAAATAAAATAAAATCACCCAGATGTTAGCCTGTGGGGTAATGACGGGGGATAGCTTGATGCAGAGTACATACTTGTCCCAAAAGCACATACCGAACAATGAACACATTTCAGCAAAGACATTGAAAAGAAAAGTTTATGCAGATTTACGAAGTACATCTGTACTGGTGCCACAATTCCAAAGACAACTTCTGCGAAAACAACAGGAAGCACAGTACAGCATTTCTATTAAATCAGATCTCGGCTGCAAATCCATCTGTCAGGGGCCTCCTGTTGAATTCAATAGGAGCACAGTGGTAAGAATGTCTTATTAAGCCACGTGTGAGCTGAGGCGAAAAGGCAGACGCCCACAGGGCAGCGGTAATTATCTCAGGGTCAGCAGCAAAAAAAAAAAAAACGCAGGACTCAGCCTGTACAGTGGCAGGTAGACAGCAGAGCCCACATCACTGCGTCCCCAAGGCTTTACATGATTTCTACATTTCCTGTAGACTGGTGGCATCTATGGATGTGCTGCACTACTACTATATTTACGTTTTAATACAGGTTTACTGCTGCGAGCATGAATCAAAAAGTACTTTTAACATGCTAAACTTTTTATAAAACACCTTATACAGTGATAAGAAAACCTACATACACCACAGTTAAAGTAAGGAACAGGAATGCACACCAAGGTATGAATGTAGCATTGTTAATAGAAATCACAATTTGAGAAATAGTGAGATTAGTACTTCAATAAAGGAGCAAAACAGCACATTGGATATAACTATCATTATAGTAAAATGCCAGAACATCAGATGTGCAGTCACTCACCAATAAGTTTTGTAGCAAGGTTTCCAGCTGAGATGCTGATAAGCTTTACCGAAGAACAGATACAGCTGAATGTGCAGCTTTTCTGGTAATAGATTTTTTTGTACTACTGCTTGTTCAGTGACTGAATTACACAACAGATGAAGTAAAAAGCAGAGCAAAAGTCATATGAAAACCTTAGGAGTAAGAGAAGGATAAAAACCAGCCAGGACAGCGTTCTCACTAAAAGTGAACTGAAGTGTGCTGCAGTGGTGACCAATTCAAATAGGATACTCCTCTGACATGTGCTGTTCTATTCCAGCTATGCTTTTATTGCACGTGGTATAACATGCAGACATGAATGACAAGCATGTCACGTGATGCGCCATTTTGTCAGGGTTTGCCAAAAGTTGCAGCTTTTTTCCAGTCTAGCTCTCTTGATATGCTAAAATCACATTATAAGCTTTTCGGGGGGGTTAATGGTCTGCTGCTAATGCAGTGAAGACTACTGCTTTAATTACTATGACAATTTTATAGCACCCCCCTGTATATACATTTCACCACAAAAGATGTAGCTTTTCCGACTTAAGCTCTCGGCTGGCTAGTGAGCACATCCTGAACTGTAAATAATTTCCAGTAGGCATCCAGCCCAGGGGGTCTCTTGCTTCCTGTCCTATATTTCTTGAGACAGGATCCTGGCTGTTTGCAACCCTGCACTACATAAGCAGTTATAGATTAACGGAAGATGGATGGATGGATGGATGGATGGATGGATGGACACACTGCAGTCACAAATTGTCATGTAGGGTACAACCAAGGGATACAAAATGACATTTTAGAAATCACACTGACATTGACTGCAGTTGTTCATGTCAAAAGAAGATTATTATATATTCATTGTTTGTATAACACTATCATATTTTGGTATGAAGTGTATAATTTGTAGATAAATTGGGATCATTTATCAAAATAATTTGATCCTGCCTCACTAGGCATGTAGGTCAGGAGCCCGTCAATTTAAATTGGTGGTATAATCTACCCTGCTCAAGTTGTTTACCTAATTATATCATGCTGTTTATTTTCTGTTGTTTACTGATCATTTGTCATCCATTAAAAGGGATAGACACTTAGTAATAAATTAATAATATTATTTCTTCTTACATAAAATTAGTGCTTTTTATGGAATTCTGAGATAAAATTCTGAGAGATCCTTTCAGTTTACTAACTTTGAGTTTTAACCGCTGTGGAATGGATAACTTTCACTATCGGTACACTGAAGTCTGGTTCCTTGTAGTAAAGAAACTTGATTTTGGCGTTAAGAATATTGCGTTCATAAGACAATATTGCATTAATAGTGCCTCCAATAGTGTGAAAGTGGATGAGCAATAAAGATTTAACTGCTACGTTATTTCTCCCAAAGATTAGATTATTAATATATGTGTACTGGCTACTCACAACGGGTTGCACTTTTACAGGGAAAACAAAGTAAAAAAAAAAACAAAAAACAAACATATTCGGTAGATCTTTAAGGATGACTCTGATCTCCGGATTGGCTACCTATACAATCAGTTTCCTGTGGGAAATCACGTTCTGTGGCAGTGTTGGCATGACCTACTACAGGTCGGCAGAGAGTTATGTTAATGCACAGTTGTGTTCATATAAGAAATCATCATCATCATAATAGTGTTTCTAGATTATTGCATTTACCTAACCTGCAGATCTTTATAATACTCAAGCATAAAATTCTCATAATAAAGTCAGATAGAGGGCATGACTGCCCCAGGGCGGGGCTAAATCACGATGTGGACATACATTCCGCTCCCTGTGCAGCTTTGTTCATCGTATCTGACTGGGTTCCTTGTTTCCTTTCAGCCCAACAACACGTGCCAGGCTGCTGGTGCCCAAGGCCACACCTTTTTGCCGTTTCCTTGAGCATTTCCCCTGTGCCCAAGCTAAAACAGTTGTCTTCTGTTTTCACTCCAACCTTCCAGTTCCCACTTCCACCGCCCTTTCTCCAGTTCCGATGCCACGTGCTCGGATGCCCTGCCCAGAGCAAGTCCCACGGCCTGGTCTCATGGCCGTCTCGCACCTTCAGGTTTAGGGGGTTCGAATCCCACCATTGCAGGTTTCCGTGTTCTCCCCGGCTGTTACGTGGCTTTCCTCTAGGCACTCTAGTTTTCTCCCAAAGTCCAAAAAAACGCAGTTAGGGTAACTGGCATGTTTAAATTGCCAGAGTGTGCGAATCTGTGTGTGTAAGCGCTCTAAGGTGAACTCACATCCCATCCTGTCCAAAGTCTGCTGAGATTAAACTGCCCTGTTTTAAAGTCTCTGAGTCACACAGACCTGTACCCTGAGACTCACATGCTTCCACACAAATATATAGAACCTTATTAAGGTTTAAAAGAAATTTGAAGCCCTCAATGCACATTTGTAATATAATGGATTGATAATGAATAGTAATTAGAAAACTCAGGGCAGTATTGCATTCTGTGACTTTTGTCTCCTTAATGAACATAATGAATCCATTATGTGCCGGTGAGGGACAACTGCGTATCTGCCAGATGTTCTGCTTATCACTTAGAAAGCTCCACTCTGCTTGTAACCAAGGGCTTTCATGGTCTGAGCTGTAAATAATTCAACACAAGTTGTTTGAAAAATCCCCTGGTGGAAAAAGAGGATGTGGCATATATCTTTTCAGTTATGACAGTTTCGTGAGAATGCTATGAAAATATGACCTAATATTATATCATAAAGATCAGCATGTATAGAAAAATACCTAGCTTCATCCTGTATATCACTGCTAGAGTTTGTTACCATTTTCCCACAGCCTATAATATATAAACTACCTCTAGTGGCAGGACATAAATGATTTCACAACAACCAATTTCTGCCAAGCAGATGCTGTCCAGTTTCTTTGAAAATTATGAATATCCCAACACTGTAATTACCACAGCTGAATAAGCACGAACAGGACATTTTGTTATCTGAATTGGTAGATGCACATTAGTTACGCGAGTTCAGGTTGGACATACTTCATAATGTGCAGTTTCTGGCGGTCCGTTATCCATTATATGAGAACACTCTTGGAATCAAGAATGTTTTCAGTTAGAATCTGCTATTTAATTTCCTGTTAGACTATGTGATCTTTTTACCACTGGGAAGATTCACGTCATTTCATTATAGGCTTGTTCACTTAAGTTTTTAGTTTTTTATCCATTATTGCCATCCATCCATCCATCCGACCATCCATCCATCGAACTGCTTATCTTGGGCAGGATGGTGGAGTATTAAGCACACATCTCAATATCAGAAATAACTCATGTGTGTTCTTATTCTGTAACTGTTACATAAAGATAGCGGCACTCTGATTTTCACATGCTGGCGATATCGGCGCATGACTGATAGCAGACGTTGCTGCAGAGCAATGCAAGGGAGCATTAAGCATCTGAGAGAACAAGAGCAAATTCTGTAGCCCACAGACCCTGATTGAAACCTAGATCTGTGCTGAAGGACACAGCTTCCTTTTACCAGTGAGACACTGGTGAATGCCCAGTGAGACACTGGTGAATGCCCAGCAGCCTAAGTTAGCTATGTTTTAACATTGATTCTCCATTTTACTGCTTCCCGAGACTGTACTTTCCAGTCAGGCTGCAAGCAACAAGAATGGAGAAGAGTGTTAAACAATTCAAGCCCTAATACTTCACAGGAACCGAAGACACGACTGTGGTTAGCAAATGTTTTATGAGCTGTAGTTCCTGTCCAATTCAACCATAAAAAGGTTTATAATGGTGCCATTAAAAACAACCGAACAGCAACCCAAACAATTTCCTGTGGAGTATACAATGCTGTATAAAGCCATGCACTACAAACGACACAAGGAGTAAAATAAACACATAAACTCAAAAACAGCCAGGGTTAAACTGAAATTGTAAATCGTTTTCTCACTTTTTGTTAAACCATGAGGAAAGATAAACTCTTTGTGCATGTTACTATAGAGTATTAGATTTTGTTGTGGCTTGGCTATCGTGAATGATCAAGCATAGTATTATATTATGCGGTGCTTCCATTCTTTGATTGTGTTCATTTGTTATTGTATTCCCTGGATAGGCATTACATGGTTTACATGGTTTTAGGACCAGTCTGCTGCCACAGACACTTTCTTGCGAGTGCAATAACTCAAAAAGTATTTGCCGAATATTTTCAAACTTTGCAGGCACATTGTATTGGTGGAGTTCTAGACCTTCTCAAATTAGATATACTGCACCAAAATAGAAGCAGTGCCATATAGGATTGCCACCTGATTTAATTTTGAGACAAATCGTCCCAAAATTGAAGTAGAAGTACTCGATGCCAGCAGAAGAAGGAAAGGGTGGTTGCAGAATTCATCTTGTGAATACTGTAAATCTGAAAGAAACTGATGGATCTTTTTGAAACATCAAAGGAATAGGTCAGTGGTTCTTAGACTCTGTTGTGCAATATGAATATTCTAAAATAAAATGTGTATACAATGTAGCATGCATTTGTTAGCTATTACGTTTTTTTGGAATGATCCAATTCAGTCTGCAAATTATTTTCCATCCAACCGCACATCTCAGTCAAGTGCACTTGAAGCCTATCAGAAGTAGCATAGAGCACAAGACAGGGGTACATCATAAATGGGATGCCAGTCCATCCCAAGGTACGCATATGGAGACGCCACATAGCCCAGCGGTGGCCAATCTTATCCGCAAAGGGCCAGTGTGTTTGCGGGTTTTCACTGCAACTCCCTAATTACATTACTAATTAGAAGAGTGATTGGCTGAAGAGTCCTCACACTTGGGTTTGAACAGCTGACCTACAGGTTATCCCAAAAACCTGCACACACACCGGCTCTTTGCGGATAAGACTGCCCACCCCTGGCACAGCCTAACTGCATATCTTTGGACTGTGGGAGGTAACGAGAGTAACGAGAGTACCCAGAGGAAACCCAGGCGACACAGGGAGAACAGCAAACTCAGACAGACCAGTGGTGGATTCTAAAATCCAACCCAAGGTTAATAGTAATAATAATAATAATAATAATAATAATAATGAAGAAGAAGAAGAAGAAAAAAAAGAAGAAAAGATGAAGCATAATTATTGACAAGTGTTTAACCATTACATCATCTGCTCCTGCCCCAAGGAAAAACAATGTGGCAGTACTGTACATAACATACTTAACAACTCGAATCAAACATGACTGAGGGCCAGAGAGATCACATAGCACATAGTTATTTTACTGACACAAATAATAATATATATATACTAATATATAAGAGATGATAATCTAGGAATGATGGAAAGACTGCATTGAATGGCATGGGTATATTATTAGTCAACCGTGAATTCTATTCATGATTAAATCTGTCAGTTTCCTGAAAAAAAATCAATATAGCCAGGTTACATGCAAGTCACAGCTGCCAGATGCTACAACAATTCCGACTGATAGTGGGATGTTTATGTCCTTCAAAGTCACCTCCTTACTCTCCTTACTGTCAGTGGATTACAGTGTAATCAGTTAAATCAGTTCCCTGCAGGTTCCAAAGAACTCCAGTATACATCAATTACCTGTGTCTTTATTTTTTTTTCTTAAATATGTCACAAAGGATAAAGCATGTAGTTAAATTTGTCCTCGAGAATCTCATTTATGATTTACAACCTCATATAAAATTATTAACGTAAACGACAAGCGGGCCATAAATGTTCTTCAAAAACAATTTCAAATACTGCCTATCTAGAAATCCTGATCAGGAACGCCAAGAGTCTGCAAATGCAATCAGTGCTCTACAGCCCTCTGAATACTGAGAGAGACATGCAGCTTGCTGTATTCTGAACCTGCCCTTTGTCACACCCTCCATTCCAGTTCTCTTGTTTTCTCTAGTACAGTGAAACAGCCTGTGACACTAAAAAAAATACTAGTAATACTATTTTCAAATCATTAACAGATTTTGAAATCTGAATGGGTAGAAGCATCCAACAAACAAGCACATCCATCCATTTTTTCTGTACAATGGTCCCAGAGAGATGAGGCAACCGCGTTAATCAATAAGCCACCGTGCCACCACAAACAATCATAGTTAATTTACGGTTAATTTAGCCACCCCAGTTCGCCTAAGCGGCATGTTTGAGGGAGGTGTAAGAAAACCGTAGGATATTGCCAAACAATCAAGAAGGATAATTTTAATCGATGTTTCTTAGTAATCGAGTATAAATCGAATTATTGTGACAGCTCTAGTTTCTATATTCATTTTATCATTTCAAGAAATATATTCACATTCGTTTAAGATTTTCGCTTCAGTAGAGTAATTTGTTGGGAAATTCTAGTTTATCTGAATCATTAATTGAAATCAACCTGAGGCAGTTATCTTTCAAAGCACTGCTGCACTCATTTTCTGATAAACAGAAATAAATGAATTACAACAATCCATGATGCACCTCGGAATATAAATGAAAAATAGTCAGATTCAAAATAAACACACAATTGACTGAACACATATTTTCAACAACTGCATGGCTTGGATTTGGTATGTTATGCTTTAAACATGCTATTTCACACAGGACAACCTCCAGTACCCTCTGTAGTGCATTTTCAGTGCGGGGGACTCCGCTGGGACCACCCCCTGACTGCTGTGGATCTCCTCCACCTCTAGTACACAGATGAAATCCAACATCCCTGACTTCTCTCAAGAGGATATCACCTCGGATTTCTGCACGCCTCACTGACAGTACAGCCTGATAAAGGCAGCACCACCTCCAGCTGGACCTCTCTAAGGCTGATCTTCTTGTCTTCTCAGCCCTACAATTCACCACAACATCAATGTACAGCTTGGATCACTGATGTCTCCAACAAGGTCTATCAGAGACCAAGAAGAAATCACTGATGACCTCCTGATACAGGCACTTGTAATGGGATGTAATGGCAAGACTACTGTGTCTCCGTACTGAGAGGATTACCAGCTTATGGTGGTAAACCACTGCAAATGAGGATTCAAAATGCAACAACACATCACATTCAGTTGACCAAAATACCCTCATGTTCTCATGTCCTCTTCATTGGCTTCCTATAAATTCTTCCATCATGTCTTTAGTGTTGGCTTTCAGAGTTAACAGTACCCTCCTGGATTCAACATGCAGTGACATATGTACAGCAGGTCCTATCCATCCATCTTTCAAGCACTTCTCCTGGTCAGGGTTTTGGGGAGCTTGGAAACCATCCCAGTCATCACAGGCCACACAAACCCACACAATAAGTGGAGAAATTAGCTGCAAAATTCCAAAAAAAGCCCTGCTCTCAGTCAATAATGCAGCAAATGCACAAGAGGATGCAGGAGTTTTCCAACAAACATTTCTGCTACTACATCACCTTAGTCAAGTGTTATACTAAAGCCAGATATTGCAGCTATCACACCAATTGGACATTACACAACTCTGAAATAAGATGCCAGTTTCCTACTTGATGTGCAGAACATAACACGGCAACAGCGGACGCAGTGAATAGACAGTGAATAGACAGTGAATAGACAGTGAATAGAGAGTATCAAGGCATCAAGAAAAAAGTAACTGGAACACTTTCACTTGGAGAAAATGGCTTAAGCAAGATGTTTAACGCTAAAAATACTTCACTTGCACTGTTCTGTCATTAGTGCCATAGATTGATTGGATTAACCAGGTACTCAGAAGATACATATATTCACTTTTAAGAGACATATGAGCTTAAGGGTATAGAGGAATACAATGCAGAAATGTAGAAATGAAGGAGAAGTTGAAGAAAAGGCATTGCAGACTGTAACCCAGCCACAGGGCTTAAATTCAGTTTTTATAAGCACTGTTGGAAAATATTTAATCTGACTAGACACGGCTTTTCTATGATAGATGGTTGGATGGACAGACTGACAGATTAACAGCACTACAGACGGTGGCCGGAATGGAACCTGCGACTAGTTTAATCATTTTTTTCAATTCACCTGGGTTTATCTTTACAGTGTGGTCGTACAATTTCCTTATATTGTTCATATTACTGGCATGATTTTATGGTATTCTACAGTAGGTCTCATGGTTACCTAGAACATGTGCTCTTCTCTCCATATGATTTAAAATATTATTTGTGATCTAATATTCAACAGTATATGTCACTTTTTGCTTAACGATATGAATGATTAATACAACCAACATAGGTTACATTTATTAATTGCTACTCATCTACAAAATATTTAACAATTTTTTTTTTTTAATATCTTACAGTAAAATATCGGGTTCTGAATTTTGGTATTCCTCTGAATGCCAGCAAATTGCTGCCACCAGAACGAAATATAATTTGCCCAGTTTCATGTCAGATATCCTTTCCTGGTTATAATGCAATGTTAATACCTGAAAATTCATATGTCAACTAGATACCTTTCTTGTTATGACGAGATACAAAATAATCTCATTAAAACAAGAAACATTTTGTGTTGTAACGTAATAATAATTTATCTGGGTAAAATGAGAATAACGACAAAGATTTCTTGTAACGTAATGGGTATATTATGTTGTAAGGAGAAAAAGGTAAAAGTAAAAGAGGAGAGTCAAACTATTAATGACTTGCTTACATGATTTCATCAAGTTTTACTTCATGCTGAGGACGACACTCTGGTCAAACCATTCGCACCAGTTTGCAAAGCCTTGAATACTATGGATTTGATGGTAGTACATTTATTTACTCAAATCTTTGTCATAAAACATGTCAGTCTTTCCAATTTGGAAATGTTCTTCTATATCTGACACGTTCCCACACAATGTTTCATCCAATTCTACAGTTGAGTTCATGGGTTACGGTCATCCAAACGTATATACTGAAATAAAAATACATGTATATACCACTGAGCTTCCATGAGAGAAAGTGGGCAAATTTTATTTTGTCATGGCAGCTTTGTAATTCTTCACAGTGCAAAATGACTTTACATGTTTAAGAATAATATTATCAGAATTTCTTATCGACGAATAACACACTTTGCTCACCATTCTGTTTCCTTCGTATGCAATACAGCTGGTTGTCTTGTTGCATTCACTGTCAAAGTCTATCAATCGGATGATCCAGATGTGAGACAAGTAAATTCACACAAGGCTATGTACACAGTAAATACACAGTGCTGGCAGATTAGATTAAATCTTACTTGCCACACAGACAACATGGAAAAAATTACAGAGGTTTAAATGTATTCTCCTGGTAACCTGTGATTGCTGCTTCTGGTATTTGTTTCAAATTCTGATCAAGGTGCTGTAAAACTGTAATAGTGTCTGTATGCAGAAGTTACAATTTAGGATCTTGCATTTCAAACACCTTAAGTGCCAAAGACCAATAAGCATCCTGCATGTCTGTTTGTTTTCCACTACAGCAAATATGTTCAGTGTGAAAACACATAGCATGTACCTGTGTGACATTTGCAAACTCAGTATATCTATTATAATCTGTGGTAGAACAGTCTTCAACAGATACATTTAACCAAGCTAATGTGAATTATATACACAATAAACAGTGTTCCATTTTTAATTACATATGTCTCAGGTAATTTTATGTATAATTGAAATCACTGTTATGCGTGGTTTCACAGAGCAAATGACTGTATATCTAAGTATTCAATGATTCTCCTTTACCAACATATTCAATTTTACTGAGCATAACTTTAAAAGTGCACCTCCAATCATTCATACATCCATATCCATTTGTCCCATACAGGGTTGCAAGGACCCAGAGCCTCTCCCAGAACCTATGGGCAGAAATTCCAACTCAGCAGCCTTGAAAAAAGATATTTATTTTTGTCTTTAAATCCCTGACTTATTTTTACAAATATATATAATCAGCTGGTCTTACTTACCCTCTGACGTTTTATAACCACGACTTATAGTAACATTTACAGAACTCTGCATGCTAACTGGTAAATGCTGTTGACGTGATCTGTAATTTGTGACAAATCTAATTACTACGTGTCAAATAATCAAGGAAGGCAGAGAAACGTCCTTGCCTATCAACCTCCATCAGCTGTATACAGTAGTTCATGTAAATGGCATAGTAAACAGTTCTCATTTTATGTGTGTCCCGATGCATAGCGTATACTGTCACTCCTTTGGGAAATTATGCTTGTTTATGGGAGGTTTATTATTATTATTATTATTATTCCAGCCTGAATTGAAATCATTAGGTTTCAGAGGCAACATTTCTAAGCAGCAAGTCAAAAAATAGCCCACATCTTCCTGAGCATTTACATGCAAAACTGATTATATATGCTCACTGAATCACTACATGACGAATATATAGAGACAAGAGTACAGCATTGCTTTAATCTCATCTTCGTGTCATTTTTACCAGTGACAGGTGCAGTACTTTGCTTTAAATACTTTCTAAATGTATTACTGAACACTATACTTATGCTGTTAAGCGGCTTTTATTTGGAAGCAAATGTGACAGGACCTATTCACGAAAAATACATTTTTAAGAACTGTATTTTCCATCACCTATGCAGGTAATATTCATTCAACTCTGCTGCAGCAGACTAAAGCTATAAAACTGAAATCACAAGCACAGTTTCAAAGACGTTTATTGCATTAAAATATATATATATAGATATGGATATGTTGCACCAAAACCTTGACAGAACTTTCAAAGTTAATTATCACTGTTTCTTGTGATAAAGAGCACTGCAGCCTATGCAACACACACTTATTCGCAGATGTTTTTTTCTTGAAGAGCATGGACTCAGTCTACAGGTTGGACGCCTTTTAATAAGAAATGCAAAGCACATCAGGTGACTCTGGAGGAAGCTCACCGGAGCTCCTATTGACTGGATCCAAGCCCATAAATCAAGAAAGAAGCACAATAACTATGCCTCAGTGCCTCAGCATATTCGCGGCCTGTAATCGGCTTTCGGGTCACTGCTACAGCGAAGTGGAAATGCAGGCAGACAACAGGAAGTCTGTGCTGTGCAGGGACAGCGTCTAACTTCTATAACTAACTGTCCATCATTTACCTGCAAAGAGTAAAAATGCTGCATTAACAAAGGACCTTTGACTTCCTGGAAACAAAAAATACACCCTTTACAAAGTTATCAGCAGAAATATTATACTGTGAGATCTCAGATTTCACTTCACAGAAATAAGATTGTGGTCGGAAATAACTCACAGGGGCTCTGGCAAGAAGCTGGAGGAGCACCTCTCCAGTGCATGTGAAGTGAAACTTATATAAGGTAAACTGCACAGGCTATGGTGAGGAAACTCCTCCTGTGAGCTGCAAATTAATTACTAAACAGCTGGAAACATCTCTTCAGAAGAGAAACTCAACAGCCTGTTGTTAATATAGCATGTGAGTGTAAATTCACCTGCTAGTCATATCTGCTAACGGTTTCACTTATATGGGACATATGCAATATATATAACAGTGTGTGTGTGTGTGTATGTGTGTGTGGATTATGTTTATATTACACTCAGTGACAAAAAAAGTTAAGCACTCAGAAGTAATGGTCTGTTTTGGATGTAATTTGGTCCACGTGCAGACCAGCGATGGGCATGTAAATGGTTCAATTTGCAAGGAGCTGGCACATCTAGTCACCAGACACAGAGGATGCCCTGTAGACGCATTAAACAGCATTACCAGCACTTGACGGACTTTGACAGGGGTCGCATTTTGGATTTGCATGAGGCCGACTGGTCGTATCGTGCAATTGCTTGGCATATGGGGCATGCAGATGTCACAGTCGCCCGATGTTGGGACCAATGGGCACATGAGGACACCCACACACGTTGTGAAGGTTCCAGTCACTCAAGACGGACCACACCAAGGAAGGATCGCTGTATTCTGCTCCAAGCATTACAGAACCCCATGACATCTGTGGCTGCCATCCGGACCCCTGAGCAGCACCCTGGTACAGTCTTTCAACAAGACAACGCCCGTCCACACACGATACGTGTGTCTATGGACTGCCTGCGTCATGTGACCGGCCTCCCAGTCAAACGTGTGGGATCAGCTCAGACATCAACTCCAGTGCCAATCTGCAGGATCTCGAGGGCCAATTACAACAGCTGTGGGCCGACTTGCCGCAGGAGAGGATACAACTCTGTTGTCCGTTTGATCTGATATTATAATCATTGCGATACAGTCACATGAGCTTTCACCATGCGCAGATTCATTTCATTTCAACCACTCTGTCTGGGTGCTTAACTTTTTTGTCACTGAATGTACATTGTGGGGACCAAATGTCCTCCACAATGTGATAAAAACCAGTTATTTTGACATTGTGGGAACCATTTTGCAGATCCCCACAAACATCTGTGAATGCAATCAAAACACTAAAAATGTCTTGAATGTTTGGTTACTTATGGTTAAGGTTAGAGCTGGGTAGGGGATAAGGTTGTCATATTGGGATTAGAGTTTTCCCCATAGAAACGAATGGAGAGTCCCCACAAAGATATAATTACAAATCTTTGTGTGTGTGTGTGTGTTTCAGTATGACTGTGTGCCTTAGATGGGCTGGGATCCCCTGCCAGTGTGACCAGTGTTTCCTGGGATGTATTTCAGCTTTACTGTGACCTTGTACTGGATAGGCAATCATGGTAGGTATGTATGTGATAACAGTAAACTAAGTTCTATCTGCATATACAGGGATGCCATAGAAATACACATAGATAGACAGACAGACAGACAGACAGACAGATAGATGCATTATTACTTTTTAATCTATAAATACATTTTCTAATTTATGTTTTTTTACACACAGAAACAACTGTTCATGTAGCTAAACACTGCCACCATTCATGGCATCTTACCTTCTGCAATGTCCTACAAATAGGCAAATGGCCTTCAAAAATCACAGGATTTAATGTATATTATACATACAGTGACATACACTAATTATGGCCCATTACTGCAGAGACTTTTTACTACCGAGCTCTAAAATGCCCAGGCTCCATCAGAGAGGGAAAGTTCTAGGCTACCCTTTTAACTCTGTGTGATGTCTGGAAAATGGCAAGGCTTACAGACACTTGGAGATGCTTTTCGGCAATAATTTTCATGGAGTGGAGAGGTCTCATACATGGCCAAAGAGGATAATGAATATAAAACCAATCCTTTTGAGGCTCTGATATTTAGAAATTTCTGATATTTCTTGCAGCACACAAATCTGAAATATGGAGATGCATTGAAGCATTGAAGAAGAATGCAAATGAACGACCGTCGTTGAACAGAGTAGGTGGCCTTAGACATAATCTATCACCCACCTACAATGTAGTTCTTTCAACTTTGCCCAGACGCTTCCACAGTCGTTCGGCCTCAGGTGGTATCAGTGAAACACATGAAAGCCAGGGGGAACAACAACAACCCACAGGTGACCATCAAGTGCTAACGACTTGAGGATTCCACAGGGTTCATCAACCTGCTATGCCAACCAGTCAGTCAGAATTGAGAAAGCACTCTGGATGGAGAGCAACACTTCTTCTATGAAAAACAAAGTCCAGTTGCTATTCCATAACCCTTTTTTAGGATAACCATGACCTGGATAACTGAGAATCTCTACAGACATCTGTCATAAATTAAGTTTTTTGGGGGGTGCATATTGCACCCCCGATGAAAATATGCCAGCGATAATTGACGTCAACACTTTTTCTATCATTTAATGCATGACCTTATGTAAAACTGGTGCACTTACAATATCCTAGAGGATAACTGCTGTAATTTTAATAACAACATGGTAGTAGCCATAGAGATGGCCAGGGGGTGCCGAACGCACCCCAAGGAACCATTGAGGGTTAAATCAGGCACAGTATTTGGCATTTTTCTGCCAACAGTTTCAACTAACTTGTATCACCAACATAAACTCACCACCAATGTTGTGTGTGCTTTGAAGGGATTTTTTTATTATTATTTTTTTTAAATACTGCAATACTAATTTCATTTTACTTTGCAGACAGCTGACATGGTCAAACTGCAAATGCTTTGCCTCTCCAAATATGACACCGGTATATTTTAAGTTATAACTTTGAGATATTATATATTTGGTAACAATGGTATAGGTTGGTAAATAGTCCACATCTGTGCACACACATAATTATTCAGAACAGCCCACCCTCCACCTCCAAAAAGGGGAGATTCACCAGCCAACACACGTTCTAGTAAATCTCAAGATAATCATATGCATTTAAAGTCCAATATATTGCACTGTTATGGCATTGAAAATGGCACACAGACATTTCCATTAACGCTGTGAGGCAGCAAGTGTAAATACCGTTTTGTTCATTCATTGTAAAAACAGTTCTCAGTTTCTCATTAATCAAAATTCACATAAAAATGTACATCTTTTTTTTTCTCCACAGTTCACTGTGACTATGACCCTTTAAACTGGTCTTTCTAGTTACATTATAGCTGTTCTGAGGCTGTTTTGATCTTAAGAGACCATAATAATACCCAAATTCAGGGATCAACCCCCCTGGCAACAGAGCCTGAATTAATCTAAAGTCAAACTATGGCACTTTTATGTCCCCTGTGGTAAAGAAGAGAAGGGCAAGGACCAGCAACAAAACAAAATCATTCTCTCTTCCCATCTCCCCATTAGTATTTGCAGATAAAAAAGGAGTCATCCCCCTGCTGAAGGGTGATATATAATTTAAAAGCAAAAATGGGCACATTACAATTGCATTGAATGGAATGAAAGAATCAGAATAAGATTCTAAGTCACGTGACCTTGAGAATTATGAAAAAGACATAATATTGCAAAGATCACAGACCACGTGAACAAAAGATGGTTTTGTTTATCATTTTATGCTTATCATGTTTTCAGTGGAAGTCTACAGAACCAAGGACAGTTACAAATAACATATTGTGGATACATATTAAAGTAACAAGAGATGTCAGGAGTGATTAGTGGCAAGACAGTCGAGGTTCAATGACAGATTACATTACAGACACCTGCACTGAATGCAGAAAAAAATAAGTGCCTGAAAAAAATGTATTTACTATAGTACAGTATAAACACCTACAAATAAAAACTTTACTTAAAAAAATTGCATGTAAAATCATAAAAGCAGGTATGAAACCTTTGTAAATTAGCCTGTTTTCCATTTCGAAGCAAAAAAAGAGGTAAACAATTTCGAGATAAAACGTTTCTCTGTCCTATCATTGTCAAAGTCTGTCAAATGATTTTGTGATTAGCCTCTGCATGCTTTGTTTAATATATATATATATATATTTTTATTACGGCACCTTCCAGATACCTTTCAGGTTTCTCATAAACCCTAGATGTTATGAAACGCTAATCCAAATGATTCTAAATGGTTCATAGGAATTATACCATACTGAAAGGTAAATATGATGCAGATGACAGAAAAGAAAGTACCTTATATAATGCTGTGTACAACACAGTAAAGGATATAATTATCAATGAATTCCTAATGTCATTGAATTTTCTTTATATTTGGGAAGCGCTTTTAAGGAAAACTAAAAACATCATACAAACCTTTTTCTCTCACACTCTCGAAATAAAATAAATAATCATAAATATTGAATAAAACTGCACAGAAGGTAATTGTCATGTCGTAAATCACTTTCTGGGGTGATCCTTCTCAATCACCCTAAGCGCATTGTTCCAATAAAGCATGATAGCATTACAGTTTTGCATTGTCGAGGTAAAATATTTTGTCTGTAAACTTAGCCTTGGAGAGCACTTTACATGTCATATAAAATTTCATACTAAGGAGAAATAAATAAAACTCAAGCAATAAATTCATTCACCCAATCAGAATGGACCCAGTGTTCCCTATGGGTTTTCCCTAGATTTACGCAGCGGCGAATTGTCATTTTAGAAACATGGAGCAATAAGAACCTGTACAAATTTTAAGATTTTCAAAAGTGCGTATTAAATGAGTGGCGTGGCTGAGTATTCGGCTGAGCGTACACGTGTACACTTTCACGCCACTGTCCGTTTCACACCTCAGGCACCTTAGACGCAGTCTTGAAATGTGGCAGCTATTCCCATCACTGGGACGCTGTCACACACCTGTCTTCCACAGCCCCAGCTTGACGGTACTTTGAAAAAAAGCTTCACCGGTCCTTGAGATGCCTAAAAAGGAGTCACCTGAGCCAGGCAGTAGTAATTACTGCCACAGTTCACCAGAGAGGTCTAATTTCCACACTCTCCCGACTATTTCTGGAGCTGAAGCCATGTATGATTGATGGTTTATAAAACCTTCTTTACAGTTCTGACATTTCTGTGAAACAAGCAGGCCTGAACTTTCCATCTGGTGTACCTGCCTCATAACCCCCCCCCCCCCCCCCCCCCCCCCCCCCCCCCCCCC
>JAODJU010000033.1:8338659-8351668 GCA_026776725.1 Gnathonemus echidnorhynchus
CCCTTGACTTAAACTCCACACACCTGGAGATATACCCCAACATCCTATTGGCCTTTTTTATTGCTTCCCCACACTGGTGAGAATGGGACAACAGAGTGCTAATTGTGCGCACTAGTATTAAGGTATTGTACATTTTGAATACAGGGCAAATATCAACTCCAAACAAAGTAAAGTGTAGTATATACTGTCCTTAACCCACCACATTATAATGTATAATAAAGTGGTGGGTAATCCATCCATCCATTTTCTATACCCGCTTGTCTAACTCAGGGTCACTGGAGTCCTATACCAGTAGCTATGGGCGCAAAGCAGGGAACGATCCAGGAGGAAGCGCCAACCCATCGCAGGGCAACAGTCATGCACCATCCATTCACACATGCACACCTACGGGCAGTTTGGTGACTCCAGTTCACCTTAGCGTGTTTTCAGAATGTGTGGAGAAACCGAAGTACCCAGAGGAAACCTAACGATGACACCGGGAGAACATGCAAACGCCATACGATGACACCGGGAGAACATGCAAACGCCATACAGATGGAGCCACGGTGGAGACCTGACTGCTGGTCCCAGAGGGGTGAGGCAACAGCACTAACTACTGTGTCACCACCTCATGGCTAATTTCATATCACTATATAAAAAAAAATGTTTTTCATAGTCAATTTTGCAAATATAGTAGCTAATTTTATATCACTATATTTGCCAAATGGACTATGCAAAACAAACTTCACAGCATTTTTTCACAATATGCGTACATACATTCGGTGAATTATATGCTTACATGGCATCCATGCAAAAATTTCATCGAATAAGATCTTATAACTTCATTAATCATGCCAAAATCTGATGCTGTAAACTTGGGTTGCCCAACCTTTTTTACAGGAAGAGCTTCTTTTACACAAAAAAAAAAATAATAGTAATAATAATACTCTGATGACCTACTGAATCATGGTGGTATATTTTGCCGCCAACCGACAGGTTGGGTATCCCTGCTGTAAACCATGGGTTACAAGTATACTGTAATACAGAGAATACTGCACCACTCACTGCTGTCTGGATGGGTCACTTTGTATTTACATGATTACACCCCCAGTAATTATATATCGCAAGGTGCTCAACCCTTGTCCTGGGGCACCACTATGTGTGTTGGTATTCATTCCAGCTGAGCTGTCTGCCAAGTCCAGGATTGTGAAACTCTAATATTTATTATATATATAGCACATGTTCCCCAGGGCAAGTGATCTTCTGCTTATCCAAGGACCTCTACGCTCATTGAAATATGCCATATTTCCGCCAGTCACCAACTCTGGTCAGCTGGCTGGCATGAGATTTTCAATTCGAGACAAGTCCACGCACACATTTACATGTATGTAACGGTGTTATTAACTTGCAAATAGTCAGTAGGGTTTGCAAACTACCCCAATGGTTTTGATAAAGCTGATTTTAGTTTAATAATGAAACTACATACATTTGTCATAAGATTTTTTGCGGGAGCGCGAGTCAGAAAGTGCGAGTGTCACGCCTGATGCATGAGAGTTGACGACCCTGAATTTGCAGTGAGATCTGCAGCTTTTACAAACCCCTGGCCTGCTCAGTTCATTACGCAGGTCTTCCTCTCCCCATATGTGTGACTGTCATATGTATAGCAAGATGTCTGTTTACCTTGCCGTGATCATTACTTGGATGAAGTGTTCTGTACGGAACATCACCCAAAGCTGAGCAGTGCAAATCTGACATCGTGTTCCTGCTGTGAGATACAACTTTACCTCCCTGTCTGTTGACTCCTCCATAACTGTTGACACTATCATTACCACCCCTTCCCAATCTGTCAGTCTTGTTGCTGTCTTTACTCCACCCTGTCATTTTTCCAACACTATCAATATCTCCAGTATAACCTGCTTCAGGCACAACTTCCTTCACAACTGTTACAAAATAAAAACGTCCCATTCCAGTAGCTCAATGCAGCCGTACTCGAAACACTCTCCAGAGCCAACATCTGACCTGCAAACACCATGGTGCTTAAAGATAGAAATGTATCTTGGAGATGATCAACTCAAGTCCTCTGATTAACACTGCTACTACATTTTACATTGATGAAGTTTAAAAAAAAAAAAAAATGATGATGATTGAAAATATTTTTTTCATTTAATAGTCTGGTGCTTAATTTGATAAAAGCATAGCCATTCAGTTATGGAGGTTAATAATAATAATAACAATAATAATAATAATGACAACAACAACAATAATTGTTGTTGTTGTCATTATAATAATAATAATTATTATTATTATTATTAGTTCATTGTATACTGTTAGAATGGCTATGACCTTGAATAGGTAAACAATGAAAATAGATACTGTTTCCTTAGAATCTCATTAAAATCTAATAACAGAGTTGTTCAGCACTGATTGCTTTTGATTTCATTTCCTTGTGATACATGAAAAGCTAAGCTGTAACAAAAAAATGCCATGTTCCTGAAAAAGGCACTGATATCTACTGCAAGTGATAGAAAATCATGGAAATGCCATATGATGCCTTGTAAGTCTGTCTCATTAGGAGTATTAAGAAAGCCATTTAAAGTATCATTAGCTCTTACCTGAAAGAGCTGGTTGGATCCAAGGAGGGGTCAGATAAAACAAAGAACAAAAAGGTTTTTACTATGAACTAAAGAAACAACCTACTAAGCAAATTACTATGCAAAAGTGGATGAATTTTCGACATGTGATATCTCCAGTGACAAAAAATTCCAGAAAATTTACAGACAACTATAAATTATATTACATATTCCATATTTCCTGAAATAGTGGCTGGGGACTTTATTTACCTAAGCCACAGAAGCAGCAGGCCTTTATTTGAGGCAGGCCTGTATTTGAGGCAGGCCTGTATTTGAGGCAGGCCTTCACTACTAATTCCTTCTGGTACTGTATTATGCTGTTAATACAAATTCTATGTATAAATGAATAAAACACCACCAGTGTGTCTCAGTTTGAACCCTGTAAAAAATACCAGGTACATTTATCGATAATATTGATAATGTTAGCTGGCTAACAGTACCAGTAATTGCCTTCTAAAAGTAAGTCAACTTTTCATCAATGCCATGTAAATCATGCACATGATCAGTTTGTTTGTAGTTGGCCAGTAATGTAACAGAATTTACCGTAAATCTGCCCAGATGTCACCACATAAAAACAAAACACTTCATGGGTGACTACAAAAATAACATTAATGGACATTATTTTTTTACAGCACAGTCAAATTTCTAATAACAAACAGATTTAGCTGCAAGCAAAATCTGAACTGAAAAATTAGAATACCTGAATATAAACATCACAGCTTACCTAGCTTGATGAATGAAACAAAGTCATTCATTTAAAACAATAAAACAAATGATGAATGCTAGTTTATCAGAACAATAAGAACGTTTCAGTATTTATTAGCACACATTTCACCAAGCGCTAAAACTGACTAAATAATTAATAAACTGACTGTGTAAACTTTGTTTTATTTTTTGTTTTACTTCTGTTATTTCTATATCAATCCCAAAATCTTCGTATTGATGTGCATACAAATGTTTCTCGTCCATTTTGTTCATACAAAGCCTTTATGAGTCAGCCCCTAGTTTATCCATCCTAGTCAATTTTTTCAGTTTTAATACGGTTTTAACATTTTGATTAAAATGAAAAATGTTTTTCACAATTGGCCATAGGTCAACTGAGTGTCCCACCCACCAGAGAGCAGAAAACAGATTTTGTCAATATATTAAAACATTTTAGCGGTACAGGGTATTCCGCTGCTAACTACTGTAGCTAGCTCGCATTTAACAAGAAAAGTACTGAAATATTTAAACTAATGTATAATAAATAAACTAATTATGTATAAATATTAAGGGGTGGCATGGTGGTGCAGTGGTTAGCACTGTCTCCTCACACCTCTGGGACCTGGGTTCGAGTTGCTCCCAGAGTTCCACGTGTGTAGGGTTTGCATGTTCTCCCAGTGTCATCTTTGGGTTTCCCTTCAGGTACTCCAGTTAACCCCCCACAGTGCAAAAAAAACCTTCATAATGCCTTATACTGACCATTATAATGCATTATGAAGGTATTTATAGTGTATTATAGATAAGAACTTCATAGAGTATTCATAATGCATAATAAACATGGCTATAATGTTAATATTATGCCTTTTTATAAATAGTCATAACTGTTTATATTACTTTATGAATGCATTACAATGCATTATGAAGGTATATATAATGAAAAAGTGAAGTGTAATCATTCATTGTTTCATGCGAAGCATTCTGTTAGCATGCCTAACCCTAAGATTAACCCTTGTAGCAACCATTTGCAAACATTACTGCTATGATATTACCACTAGTCTAGGTGATTTAAGAGAAAAATGACACTTTAATATTAATGGCCAACAACTTTTGCATGTATTTACACACCAATAACAGTTATGCTATTTATTTTCACCAGAAAATGACAACTTCATATCAGCTTTCTACTGAGTGCAATGCTAATATGCAGTGATTCATATGCAGGTATTTGTTTTTGTGGAAAAGGAAGACTGATTTAAAATGCACTTTTACTATACTTGAAAAGTATAGTGGATTCATCATTTTCTATAAATAATAATCATAGTGACAGTGAATGAAACCGCTACTTAAAAGATGATGTCATGAAGTAGTAGGTATAGCATGATGAGATGCAAATATGCACTTCGTGGTAACAACCTTGGTAAAATTTCAACACATAGCAGGGAAAGGAAACCAAGAAGCTTCAGCAATTGTGGGAAAGGTTTTGTTCACATCCCCAGTGGAAATCCTGAAGGGACGTTGAAAGAAGATGATAGGGGGTCTCCTGTTACTGCCAACAGCCTCCAAGTGACAAGGTCCTGGCGCTGATACACTGGCTGCTTCTCAGAACCAAGATCTGACGGATAAGGATGTCATCTGCCCTCCTCCTACAAATACCCCAACACAATATGCATTCACTGAAACAGAGCAGTGGTACCTAAGAGCCTGTCGCTGAACTCCATTTACAACACTTTTACCGAAGTGAAAGGAGGCACAGAAGTGAACATATTCAGCGTGATTCATTATTAAGGTCCTGCAAGGATAAACAGAATTATTATGGTTATATTTAATGTTTACCAAATAGGTCCTATGTTTAAACCATTCACTCAAAATTTCATTGTACCACAATATGACAACACACTTCAGCCTTGTAGTCTCAAGAGTTGGGGGTTGAAATCTACCTCTGCTCTGTGGTTGTGGAGATTGCAGGCTCATCCTTATGTCATGGAGGTATCTTCCCAGAGTCCAAGTACATGCAGTTAGACTAATTACAATACATAAATATCACAAATCATGGAGTGTTGATGGACTGACACCCCATGCAGGTCTCTCCTTTGCTTCGCGGCCTATATGCCCTAGCATCTGCTACAGGCAATACAACTGACCAAAATAAGCAGTTGGCTAATAAAAGAGATTCACATGAAGTGCATATGACTCAGAATAAACATAAACCAGACAAAATAAAGACGTACAAACACTTTGACTTTAGGTGGGTGTATCTTTTAGCAGGGAGTTCATGGGATACAGCCACTATGTGGCCGGACACGTGCATAACAAACATAACAGATTACGGTATGCGAGGGTCACCAAAGGCAACATGGCTAAAGACAGTCTACAAAAAGCAAGTGTAAGCGAATTGAAAAAAGTAGCTGTGTGTTTTTTTACGTTCATTTGTCAAATATTTTTAGAATTCAACACTTTGCACAATGTGTGGATCCATAAAAAAAGTTTGATTTCTTTTAGATTTGATAACTGCTGTACCAAAATTGCACTGAACCGTGAGCCCAAAACCGAGGTTTATACCAAAGTGTGAATTTTGTTTACCATTACACCCCTACCGTAAAGACTAGGGTGATGGCATAAAATCAAAAAATAGACAGCTTAGATAACTATACCGGTAGTACATCTCCTACTTGAAGCAAGCAATTAACAACATAAGCTAAAGATTTCCAGTAGATCTATTTGTCAATGACATAAACCTGACAGAATCTACCCTGTATTAGTAAAGGAGTATCAATCATTGAATATATTTATTACTAGGACGCAACTTTCTGTTATATGTCATCATTCTCTGTATGGCAGAAAGAAAAAAAATAATTTTGATATCATAAATCAGCATTCAGTATTTCTGACAGAGACTACATGTTTTCGATCAACAGAGAATGCATATCAACAAAAAAGGTCATTGAAATGGGCATAAAGGTTGTACAAGGTTATGAAAAATAAGCCGCATCATTCTGAAGTCCCACCTATGAACGAGACACCTGGAATCCTATGGAATTTCCACAAAAGCTGACCAATCTACAGACACTCACTAGCAAAAAAGAAGGTTGACTGTGATGTGTGACTGCTGGTGCATGATGCAATCACTGGGCATTCATGAGACGTGGAAGATGATGAGAAACACTCATCAGTTCCAAACGCACATTCATACATCAAACTCCACAGCTTCTGTCAATCTTAGTCTTTCTAGCCTGAAAATGTATGTATTTTTCAAATACCGCCAATATGTTACTGTACCGTGCCCTGCCCTATGGGTAAGTACGCAGGCAGCATGGTCCAGCATATTCATTTCTGGTACTTAATAGCTTTTACAGAAGATATTACTCTATTGCACATCTCCTCCTGAAACAGAGTATACAAATTAGATTATACAATAAATAAAATCAGTAAAATCAGCCATGAAAAATTCTGACAAATACCCAGGTACACCCTTAATATGCCTCTCTAATGTTGGGCAAAAAAATGTAATGGATTTTGTATGACTGTAATAGCAAAGGGTATCCCCTCTCTTTGGAGATCAGAGTAAATAGGGGCAACCCACATGCTCAGCCGGGAGGGCAACCACCATTGTGGGCCTGCCGAAGCATCCCAATGGCAACAAATGGTACCAAAAGGCTGACGACTTGGTTAACACGAAACAGACCAATAACACAAAGCTGCAGCCATCCCTCTGTGTGCTGTGCGGACATTAAAAGTTTAATTCACTAACCAAAGAAGAAAAAATCACATTGTAAAATCAGTGTTTAAAGGGTATGACTTGTATATATACTTACCATAACCTACCTCTTCAGGGTAGTGACTGTCGAAGATAACATGGTGCCCTAAGCAAGCTTTCTTTATGTCACCTAATGGGTTGACCAGGACTGCTAGAGGCCAACAAGTAGCCTTGATATACCAGAGTTATTTCTCCATAAATATTTTCTTTTATTTTCCTCCACTGCAATTTAGCTTTTCATTAATTAACTACCTTTTTGTCTGTGCTTGTTTGTTTATTTACTACTACTGTATAATACTAAGCACTGTTACGTCAAGCTACACTGTGCGTCTTGTTAACTGCCTGTTATGCACTTTGAGATGACTGCGTAGGGAAGAGCACTTAATGAAAATAACTGGAACTGCATTACAGCCGTATTACATCATAAAGTTATTTGCAAGCGAGAACGACTGTCTAGCTGCTAAACAATGAATAAACAAAGGCACATAAAACCCAAGTCATGCATAATCATTCAAAACTTATGAAAAATTCAATAATCAAGAGAACATTCTTATAGAGTAAACAGGTCATGTTGAACTGAGGCTCAGACGTTATGAAGACAGGTCCAACTCTCCATCAATAAGGAAACAAATAAGATCATATATACTGTATTAATGATACATTTCTGACACCTTAGTAAATCAATAAAATCGCTCAGTAAAACATTAAAATTGGTGAATCGATTACATATTAGCATTGATAAAATGGAATCATGCATCAGAAACAATAAACATTAACCCTGATAAACATAAACGAAAGAAGCAGAAAAACATGTCAACTTTGGATGAATGTTTTGATAAATATACTTTAAAAATGAATCACTTTTTTAGACAATTTACAAAAAAATGTTGTGTGGAAGAATCAAAATAGGTGAAAGGGCACAGGCACAAAATTTAGAAACAAACAAAAAAGGTTCAGAATTTGTGCAGGGCTGTGTCAGACGGTCTCTTATGAATGGAAACAGGTGCTAAAAACTTTGGAACACTTGTCTCTGCATGAACAAGCAACAGACCTTTGGTGACAAACTGTGATGCTTGTCTTCTGTTCTATTCCAGACTAACAAAAAGCCATTATGGCACATTTCTGATCATAACTGATGGCAGGAACAAAAAAAATGCCAGTTTCTAAGGCTAACAAAGTAAAAAAAAAAAATTCAAGTAGAAACCCAGACACAGATACACAGTCACACATGTTATGTCCTATAAATCAAACATTAAATTACATCTAAGAATTAGAATAATACCCTCCCCAAAACAATTAGCTAAAATCCACCACTTGTGACACATTGGTGCTTGGCTGTCAGAATAAATCAGGTTTAAGAAAAAGCCCTGAAGCTGATCCCACCTCATGTAAAGCTTGATCATGGGGAGTGGAACTTCCATTGTCATAGGAGAAAATGTAATATAGTCCCCCCCCTCCCCCCTTTGCGCAGACAATACGTTCCAAGACCCAGCACATAAAATGATTTTCGCTTGTAATAATGGACCCCTTATATAGTATGTGAATATTTCCTATCTATAAACATCAGTTACCTATTTCTTGTCTATAAATAGGTTAAATTAGCACTCTAATAACAATAAAGTCAAATAAAAATCATCAAAATGTAACTACTCTTTTAGTTTAGTTACAAACTAAAATGTACTATTTCTCTGTTTTTCAGTTTTCTTAAACTGCAAATCGCTGAGTGTGTAAACTTGAAGTCATTTAATTTGATTTTGCATGAAAGGGGTGACTACTGTATATTGAACCCCCTGTTTTTAATCAAAACAAAACCCACATGTAGCTTATTTTTGGGAATAAATAGATACTTGCATCATAAGGTATTCTTTAATACACCCCCAGAATTTCCTTTCTCCCATTGGTATTCTGAACAATAGAGAACTCTCTGAAGACAAAAGGGTCAACAGAAGCTATGGGGGAAAACAATGGATTATAAAGGATAAATATCAACTCTAGTGTTGATTCCAAAAGTAAGGATGTAAATTTGTCCCCTATGTTATTAAGACAGACAGTTTGAGAAACAGAAAGAAGTGCAAGGGCAACAAAACAAGCATCAGGGATTCACTAAACATCCAAAAAAATCTTTTAAAAGCACTTATGACAATTTGAAAAAGATCTGTTCTGGGGCCAGTCCACAAAAATGAGACATGAGTTTGTAGAACCACAATGGTTTTACAACTGAAACCACATTTTATCATCTGATCTGGTGTAACTAGCATTTTTGGTTGTTGTCCATCTGCTCTGGTGTAAACTGGAATTTTTGTTTGTTCACAGTGTAAATAACAATCACTTGGTTCATTTAGCATAAAACATTTTTTGTGAATCTTTTATGAACTAAGATTAAAGAGTTTTGCCTTACCGAATTCAGCACTTTTTTTTCTCCTGTTAAGCATTGGAAAGTTGAGTGAACAACTACAAATGAGAAATTAAAATAAGTTCCCTTTTTTAACATGGGAATAGTATAGTAACAGTGCATGTCTGACATCCTATTAACTGGTTGTGTGGTGATGGCATAGTCAAATTCTTGGCTGTACTGTAATCTTAAATGCATTAGTTACCTGTTTCATCCCATGAACCAAAGCAGTATTTAATGTCCCTTGTAGAAAGAATGCCTCAAATTGTTCTGCTGTTATAACTGCTAGAGGAGGTTACTTTGATGAATCAAAGACATGGCATTTCCTTGCTAATAACAGTAATCAAATGGTGAACAAACTGTACATCTTTGTTTGCAAAGAATATTGAGTGTATTTTTAGTAAATGCTAAGTGAGTAACTGAAAATACAGAAAAATCTCAATGTGTGCACAAACATTTGACTGGTATTGTACACACATACACACACTAGAAAGATTGTCTGATAGTTGTCTGAGTGTTACTCTTCAGGTAACATCCATTCACAAGAATTTCAATTTTAACTAGAAATTCAGTCCCTTTCTAAATGTATTTCCTTATTCCTTACATCACAATAGAGTTTTACATCAGACAACAATGACATTGGTAACAATGTGTCTGTGTATATTCGCATTTTACACACATTTTATCTTGCAGTGGGCTAGCCATGATTTTAGCTTCCTACCAACTTACCGCAAAACATTTAATGACTGAAAAAGTTCAAAATATTATTAGTGTACAATTTCTATTTGCATTTGGATTTACAGTTTTAAAAATAAATGCTGTTTGATTAGCTATTCTCTCAGAATCTGATATAAAAGAGGACACTGTTAGCTGTCTTGGGACTTGACTAGGATCCTGGAAAGAGGCACATTCATAAAGACCCCCCCCACCACCACCCCACGAGGATTGCCCACCCCCAAATTAAAATCACTGATTCAATTTTTTTCTGCTCTCTGGATATTTTATTGTGCCTTTGCATAAATAATTTAGTTACCTGAAACTTTCTTGCTTATATTTTAATAAGGCTGCAAATAAAAGACTTTTGTTGGAGTTTTGCCCAATGACAAAAGACACTAAATATGGTATAAGCTGTTGTACTTCATAAAATTCCTGTTGTTTTATATCATATAATCCCTACCATTTGGAAAACTCTGTTGTATTTAGAAAGTAATGTTACAATGTAGTTTGTAAAGCTTTCACCATAAAGACTGCTTTGTATAAAATGTCTAGAGGTTACACAGATGACTTACATATTTCAATCCAGTGGTTTCCTGAGGTTTGGTTTTTATAATTATATTATAAGTCAGGCGTTGCAGTGGGTAGAACAAACATTCTGGGAGTGAGTTGGGCTTCTGCAAAAGAAGTTTTTTTCTTAACTATAAACTGACCTTAGTGCATAAAACTGTCTCAAATAACCCTAAATCAGCTTCTCATAAATGCATTATACCAATGCCATGATACACATGAACTCTTTTGGTGTGTTCATAAGTAAAAAATATAAACAATTTCATTTGCGATTGAGTAAACATATACTTGTTTTGCTTTTGGTCACTTCTGTGGTTATCTGGGTAGAGAAGCTTTATTTAGTAACCCAAATGCATATTTTAAATGTGCTTTTTGGGGGAAAAACACAGCTTACATTATTTTTACTTTCCTTTCATGAGAATCTGTATGAAAGTCTGAGCAATGCCTGTGTTGTAATTCTAACCTGATTGGAACATTAGTACCATATTCTTTTCATTTCAGATGTCTTTTCATTCTCTTTTGCCGTTTTGTTTCCCTGGATAAAGTCTTGCCCAAATTACTGCTTCAGATGAGTGACTTAGCCAAATGACTTCATATGTGAATGGGTCATTTCCTTCTGGACATCTTTGGTTTCAGTCTGGGGGACAGCTTGTATCTTCATCACAAAAAAAGGCACTTTAATGACTGGGTCAATGGTAATTTCCCAACTACAGTACTAAAGTGTAGTAAAGGGAAACAAGATCTATAGACAGCTTACATTTATTATTGTATAAGCAATAGTGAGAGAAATAAGCCTTTGATATACGCAATAGATGTGATTAACAATAGAAACCACCTTTCTTACTGTGGGTTCCAAAGCCGTTACGTCTTCTGCTATCAGACAGAAAAATACACATAAAAACTATACTGTAAATATTTGAGTGTTTAGTATCAGTACTTTTAGTATCATGGTATAAGTAGTTTTAACATCATAGTATCAGTGCATGAATGCATGCAAGCAAGAAGTGAACACCTCACAGTGATATTTCCACAGCAGTTTATCGTATTCCAGTGTATTCTTCAGTGTAATTAAGAAGGACACTGATGATTTTTTTTTTTCTACAAATGGACTAACTTTACTGAAAGTTAACGTAGAGGGCTACTTACAAAGGCACAACAATAAATCAGTTCCTCGCTATCCATTCCTCATAATGACAAGTTTCATATCATGCTTCCAAAAAGACCACAGCACAAACCTAATTTAGCAACAGATCATACATCAGTAGAAGAAAGGTATGAATGAATATCATAGCTTTAAAAATGAGTATGTACAAGTACTCCACTTTACTTTAAAACGAATCTTCTTCGGGGGATAGGTTAATTCTTTCATTCTATTTTACCTGAATAGGGATGAATAGTGAGCATGTTAACAAATTGGTTTGCCTATGTTGTCTTGCCTGACAGTTTCCCACGTCAAAGTTATGATGAAGAGGCGAAGGTGTCGCTCTCTGAATGCACAAATAAATCCACTGGGACCCTGAAATATTTTATCTAATTGCCACAGGGAATGTACTGTCAAGTGATGTTTTCCAGTGATGGTGACAATATTACAATAGGGGATAATTTGATGTTTCAAATGCAAGATATAACACAGAAATTAGTGCTTAATGATGCTGTAAACTCATCTAAATCATAAAGAGGTGTAATATATGTGAGTATTGGGTCATTATTTACTCAGTAATAATCTATGTGTAAAAAAACAAGATAAATATGAAGAAATAAAAAAATAAACATAAAAAAAAATTTAATTTCAAAATTCTTGTATGAATAAGTGCTAGAATCAGCAGGTGATTCCCCCTTTCCAGCCTTCACATATGACTCACCAGGTTTTTACCTGCACAGTGTGAATCAGTGTAATTACAATTTGAACTTCAGTAATTGAAATAACGATGGTTAAGACACTTTTGACCTGATAACAGACTGCTCTGTCCCCCTCTTTAGTAGTTGCTGGGTAAATACAAGTTCAATCGTATGAATGACACGTGTGTGCTCCCAAAGAAGCAATTTTTTCTTGACAGTTCAAATAGACCTGTGACCAATTTCAACAATTCTTTTCTTACTTATAACTTAAGAGTCAAAATACCTTTAAATCAGCAGAGCTTTTTGTTTTTCTTAAAAATTCCTGTAGAAAAAAATGTAGTACAAAGTAACGTAACCAGGGGCGGATTAAGGTGTACAGAGGCCCCTAGGCTACAGTAGTCTGTGGGCCCCCCAACCCCGCCCCCCTAT
>JAODJU010000033.1:8351768-8376565 GCA_026776725.1 Gnathonemus echidnorhynchus
TGGGGGCCCCCTTGCAGGCTGGCACACGTGGGGACCCTAGGCTTAAGCCATATCTAGCCTGTGCGTTAATCCGCCCCTGAACGTAACACAGTGTTTTCAGGGATGGAGAGTATGAATTACAAATCCTAGCAGTAACATTTTTAAGGTAGAATTGTTCTCTTTGGTTTTAAATTAGTTTCACATGGCAGTAGGCTGACCTTTGTCACCAAGTGTCACCAAATTTCATACAGGTACGTCTTCCAACAATTAAGTACAAATTTGAATAATATCAGCAACTTATCCACAGTCTTTATCTATATGGTTCGCTGTCATAATGCTGTCAATTTCTACCCTTAACTGCATGTTAAAGCTTTACCACTCTTAATTTTCAAAGTAAGAATTTATGGAGATTAATTAATTGCAGATCTCAAAAAACCAAAATCCACTCATACCTCATCACTGCGCAAATATCTGAATCGTTTAACAATTTTATTCAACCAAACCCCATACAAATATGTCACATTATTTAAGTAAATGTACAAGGCAGCTTTGGCATGCTAGTATCAATCAAGGAAAATTAGTGATTTTTTTCTGTTTGTTTGTTTATTGGATTCATTTTATCATGGTACATTTTGCAGTATCGTATTAAAGGTGGAGCAGCTCAGGGTATCCCTTGCCTTTTGCTCTCTACTCAAGGCCGGTCAGTCCTATAAGAACATAAGAAATTTACAAACGAGAGGAGGCCATTCGGCCCATCAAGCTCATTTGGGGAGAACTTAACTAACAGCTCAGAGTTGTTAAAGCCTTATCTAGGTGACACAGGCAGCCACCTGGGGTGCCAACTGGCCAGCCAATGTCACTTTTCCTTGGACAGGAGGCCCCAACGGTGATGTTTGCCTAGGGCACCACATGAGCTCAGACCGGTACAGGATAGGCTTTAAGCTCACAACAACCCTAAAAGGATCATGTTTATATGCAGGCATTCCCTATACTTTCCTTAATAAAGGAAAATTAAACTTGTGCTAAATCTCAGGGGAAATTCTGCCTGATTTTGGTAAGTGGCTACAGTGGGCTTGTTCCTTTTAAATGAACTTTCTCATTTAAAAGTAGACGTTAAAAAGAGCATCCCCAAGTGGGGCAGATGGGAGAAGTACAAATATTACAAAAGATTAGGGAGCAAGATTCCAGGGCCGGAAATTGTGCTGTGACAGGGAGCAATGAACTAGTGAGAACTATTAATGGTGATGACATCATTGGCATTTACTGACTGCGAACAATAGGCGGCTTGTCAGGAGAGGCAGTCGCAGTAAGACACTTTATTTCCCCCTCATCATTTCAAATGCTTATAAATACTAACTTCTACAACAACAGGGTTAATAACCAGATTGTAATTGTAATGGAGAAAACGGCGCACAAGTACAGCTCCAGCGATGTGGCAATAATGAATTATTCTCTTTTTCCTAATAGTGATCTGTTAGCGAATTACACCAGCAGTTTTAATCCTGAAAGTGTACTTTGTAAGTTTCAGTCACCCCATTCTGACTGGATTTAATTTTCCATTTTTGCTGAATACACTAATTTATATCGATCACAACAATTCTCCAAATTTTTGGAATTCTCTACTTCTCAGATTTATTATCTGGCTATTTAAAGTAACAAGCACCAGTAAAATATTACCTGTTGAAACCTTCCTGGATAATCAGAAGCTAGATCAGTTTCTCTTTCATTAGAATGGTATAAAATCTCTGTCGGTGTTAATGTATAAACAATGACATTTTCACCCACACTTTTAGCAAAGTCTTTAAAATGACCACAGCTTCTATCATAACCTTGGGAATTTGAATATTGCTACAACAAACCCCTTTTATATCGTTTAAAACCTTTCTGGCAAGCAGCAGCTCACTGACATTCTGCAAGATGAGCCAAGGAAGGGCACACAGCTCCCAGAAGGAAACATCTTTAACCCACAGATTGACAGACACCTTGAAGTCACATATATTTTTGGGTGCCATCCATAACTGAACTTTTTGCATTATGAATTTGGAATGATTCTATGTCAATCCTCATACAGGAAGCAGCTACTCGAATGGATAAACTTTATTGGTTCTAGAGTGAAATTCATTAAATTTTAATGGAGCATTTATGCAGATTAAATTCACGCCCCAGCATTTTCATTGGAGGCTAAATCCAATACGGCTGATATAACGACAACTGTAACATGAACATTATAAAATATTAAAATTAATTAGTAAACCAGGCTAAGTTACATGTTTGGATCTTTATTAATGTCAAGCAATTGTGTTTTGATCAAAATGAATTACATTAAATTAAATTAAAATAATTAAATTATTTTAAACCTACTTTAAAACCATATTTCAGACCCTGACCACCTTTTGTATAAAAAATGGTCTTCACTCTAAACCAACTCCCTAACTAAATGTGTTGGCATGTATTTTCAAATGAATATAATTAATGGGTATAACGATTCACCTGAAATATTGATTCATACATTTCATATACACACCCACCCACCGAGCTTAGTTTATATAAGCAGCATAAGCAGTTAATTCCATGTTTTGTCCATAACTTGTCATACACACAAGACCCCCAGACTGGTGCATGTTTCTGTTTGTGAGTCATTGTTAGCATCAAGGTGCTACTTAAGATGATACATTTGTATCATATTTTTTTAATCTGAAGACAGAATACAAAGGGCAAATGACCTACCAGTATACACCAGAAAGTTTAACTAAAATGTGTTATTGCTAGATATTCTATATAAAGCACTTTTTCTTAACCATGAGATGATTTTCATATTCTTGACAGCCAGAGTCTATTATGATTCCAAAATATACCAAAATAGCAATCATATGGATTATGATATAATGCACCGTTGATCTGTATTAAATACCCCAAAGCATAGCTGTCATGTTCCTTTTAATGTGCTTTGGAAGAGCCTGTTGCTTTATGTAAATCTCATTTGGATTTATGTTTTATACTATTACTATTTCATAAATTTGAACTAATAAAATCAGATAAAATGAAAAATCATTTGAAAAATCACGTGTTCTTGTCCTGTTTAGATAAAACATTTTGTTTATGTACATGACATTAATGGACAATCATTCCTTAGCGATC
The DNA here is from genome assembly GCA_026776725.1 of Gnathonemus echidnorhynchus. NCBI lineage: Eukaryota > Metazoa > Chordata > Actinopteri > Osteoglossiformes > Mormyridae > Gnathonemus > Gnathonemus echidnorhynchus. The sequence goes on from JAODJU010000033.1 coordinate 8,354,886, forward strand.
ATTTTCATAAATGTCACACTGTGAATCATCAGCATGTTACCAAAAATTTACCAACCCACCCACCATACCCTCATGTCCTATGCACAGTCGCGGGGGCCCAGAGCCATTCTTCCATTGTGTACCACATATTCATCATAAACAGGCAAATTACCATTCATTTGTAAACTTAAGTAACAACTGTGCATATTTAGCCTTTAATGGCGCTACCTGAAAGGGACTTTGAGTGTCTGGAGTATCTTTTTAATGCACATTTTTCTGGTGAATTGGAGTAGGCCAAAGCACACTGGATTCCCTTTGTAGTTTGGCCTTGGTTTCAGAAACAATAACGACATAGCAGAGAACACTTCAGCCGTCACTTCAGAGTCTTTCCGTCTTCAGCCCGCAACCGTCTTTTCACGCACCAGTGGGCTGCCTGCCAGTGCCTTGGTGGATCAAAACCAATATCAAAACCTCCTGAATTAATTACCTTTGAGAGTCCTGCCTTTATAATGAGTCTCGGTGGGAATTAAGGGATTAAAAAATGAAACGGTATCTCGTAAAACCAAAGGCAAGTTTCCAGGGGAATCATCATTTAAGGACGCCATTTTCTACTTCATACTGTTTTTAAAAAAGTATGATTTGCATTTATTATTTATTTTATTGACACTACTATTATTATTTTTTTATTCGTTTTGGTCCGTACTTAGCTATGGAACTGCAATCTTATGTTGCAAACTAAGATTCCATGACAGAAATACAAATTTACATACTTTTCAATTTGTACCAATATTTGAACTTTACAAGTATGTCCATGTTTTTTAATGTTATAAATTTAATAAAGAAATATAAATACTGGTCAGTGAGTATTACTGATATTCATTTTGATCAATTTTGACCAAAGAAATAAGAGCCAAACCGCTCAGTAAGGCTGTCTGAATTGGAAAACTGCTCTTTTATTTATTTCATTTATTTCTGAGAGCAGGTTAATCGCCTTTGTGCTGAGTAAGACGGGGATTAAGAGTCAGCCAGAAACAAAACTTCTATCCTTTATTGTTCAACGGCTGTGGCTTTGGTCAAAAAAAGCTTAAAAGCTCTTAATGTCATCGTAACTGACACTGCAAAGAAACCAAGACCAATTCACTAGGTAAGAACTCACAGCCGAAACACTCATATACATTATCTGTATAGTTAAACATATACATACATGATAGCAATTTTAAAATACTCATCAGGCCCCAATTGAAAGCTAGAAATACAAATGACAAACAGTAACTGATGAATAGGCTAAAATTTAGAAGAAAAAGAATCATGTACCTTAATATCTCACCTATCAAAGGTTTATTCTGACAGCGATGTGTGTGTGTGTGTGTGTGCATGTGTATATACAAATATAAATACAATTTCCTTCACTTTTTATCTGTATTTCTTGTCAATGTGTTGAATATAAAATCCATAAACATTTGTCTTCGTTTTCACTTTGGAACTTGGGTGATCTGCAGTCTTCATCAGTCCTTGGTGTTATATGTGGACAGCGACTTGTAAATTGTAAGCAACACCATCAATCGTGAAGAAACAGCTTGTGATTCTTCGTAATTCATTTCCATTAAGCAGGCTGCTGATAACATCCAAGAATGGGCCTCTTAGCCTCAAATTAATAAATACATTTGTATTGTATGCCTTCATTTGTTTGTCTCTTCATTTTTGTGCAGGCATGTGTGTGCTAGATTAAAACTTCATACAAAAAACTGCAAAAGAAATAAATATATGTAACTGTATAATTTGTTAGTTTCCTGTTTGTTGACCAGTGCGATTAATTTATAAGCTGATATATGTATTCTTGTATCAGTAAGATATTGTTACTATTTATAGAAATAAGCTGGGAGGAAGAAATTTGTCGCTGAGGTACCACAGGATTCTTTGTTTCACAAAAGTCTGTAATCGTCATAAATTACAAACCACCACAGAGGGAAGATGTTTGGCCTTCTAACAAAATATTGCCTGATGCTAGCTTAACGCACATTGTGATAAATTATTTTCAGTTAATGATTTACCAAATGTCAATTCAAAACATGATTCTAGTTATCTGGAAGAGGCTTGAAATACATTATAATTAATTTATTAATGTTGCCCTAATTTTTAACATATTCATCCTGCTGAGCTTAACAGGACAGTCCTGACTGACAGTCATAATGTTTTATTGTCAAAACACACACAGGACCTAATTTTTAAACCCACAGAAGTGGCATAAATAATACCAGTGGATCCAGTTTGCCAGCCTACTGTGGTTTTTGCTGAGTTAACAGAAACGGCATATCGGATTTTAAATAATACTCTGCTTAATGTTTTCAAGAGATCAGAGATCCCAGCTGAGAAAGCACAAGACACACAAAAAAAACTAGCTTAACATGACAACTGCTTCATCACAGAGATTAAAAAGAATCTTGTCAACTTTAGGAAGGAGCAAGCAGTGCAGAAATTGCCAAGTTGTTATATTAATAATCAATTTCTAAAACCTCTTCTCAAAACAAGCAGAATTCCTTGGCATAGTGACCCTTTGAGTCACTATGAATTCAGAATCAGTCCCGGGCTAACAAAATAAGCCCACAGTATCATAAAGATAACCTACTGAGTGCTCTGATTACTATCTCAGCCAGGACAGCCATAGTGTCATAAGATTAAGCAGTTATCTTTTATGTTAGACAATGAAACTGAAAGAGAACGAGGAGAAAAAAAAGTTATTGATATGCAATACAGTTTGCAATAACTGAGGGGAAAAAAAGCAGAAGATGATGATGTTTGTTAGCTACTGTAACAAAAGGGGCATAGGAATTGGGTGGGGGGGAGCTTTGCACCCCCCAGTATTTAATTTGATTTCATTTTCATTTAACCTGGCTTTCAGCTGTCCCTTTCAGTAAGAGCTTCATAAGAAATAAAATGGTATCTGTGCAAAACAACCTGTGTTTCTGATCGGTAATATTAATGTAAAGAGGAGACGTGACATTGTGTAAAAATAAACTAATAACTCTTGACATGTAGTTCTGCCATCAAGGTTAAAAAACAAGAAAAATAGAATTTTGCTGCCTTGCTTACAAGCTTAATTAAACACCTGTAAATCCATACTGACAATATGTACATTGACATGACAATTTGTACGTTAATGTATCATGTCACAGTTAACAAGTGTCTATTACATCACAGTACAAATGAATGGTAATTGAATAATTTGCTGCAGTGAATGAACGTTGAACTAAATATTGCTACTAGAGCTAATACGACTCTCACTGTTGCCGCTGTATGTTGTATTTTTATTTGGATTAGCACACTATTTCATGAGCATTGCCTGTTTAAGTAATAGTGATCGCCATTCTTGGAAGAGTCCAAAAATAATATCACTACTAGCTACGGGATCTAAACCAGCAACCTTCCAATCATGGGCACAGCACTACAACCCACTCAGCCACACACCACTCCCATATAGCTACAGCCAGACTGCAATGACGAGAGTAAACAATTAAAACATATCTGGATGAGAAAGAACCTTATGCATCAATGTTACACTGATGTATCTTATTTACAGTCACGGTTCTGGACTTTGTGCTAGATATTTATTTCTCTTGATGTTATATTTATGCAAGTGTACAGGAGGAAGCTGGATAAGTTGTCCAGAAATATTACCACCTCCTCTACAGTCTATGGGGACACGGGGTGGTGCCTTGTGCAAAACAGGCTGCAGGTTTTTGTAGGAATCTCGCAGGCTCATACTCCAGCATCACTGCAGTATTCCTCAGATTAGCAACCAACCGCTGCAGCCAGCAGTCAAACAGCATGCAGCTGACAGCTCATTTTACACAAAGGTAATGGAGCAGATGGCCTTTGCGGTTTAATACGAGTGCCGTCAAGGAATCTAAGCAAAACTTCTGAGCGGTTAGTGATGGCAGGCGGCGGCGAATTATTTGTCATGCTCTTAGATAAGTGGCAAATGAAGAGGTGTCTGGGTGAGTCCACCTACAGACCTGGCAACCTTTGCTATTTGAAGAATGTGCTACATGAATCACGCACAACTAACCTGGATTACCGAGCTGATATACTGGTTTATCTTCTAGTCCAAGATACTTCACTGACACTGAACTCCCCTTCAAAAAAAATATACATGCTTGGTTTCAGCCCTGCAATGAACTGGGATTGAGCTCTATGTTGCCTGGAATAGGTTCCAGGATCCCCTGCAATAGATGGATTTTTGGTTTGACCTACTGAACTCAATTAACCGCTAAGGGGTTGATTAAATTTTTGACACACTCGGTTGTGGAAAATTTAAGAAAATTTTATTAAGTAACATTTGAGAAGTTTCACCTTAAATGACACCTTCTGACACCTTAAATGCTGTAAAGGCACATAAACTGTAGCTTGTAAAAGTTGTACATCATATTAATAAAAAAAAATATATAAATGATATTCTGAGTGAACATTCCCAAGGAAGGCGTATCATCTGTGCAAGCTAGCTCATTCTAGAGGTCTGTTGCATACATAGCACTGAAAAACCCATCTGAAAGTTCTTAGACAAGAAAAGTCCTTCACGTTTCAGAACAGTCCATTGTTTTAAAACTAGCAATTAAATGAACTTTTTATTTAGGCCTTGTCCACACGTACATGGGCATTTTTAAAAACGTGTTTTTCCTCCTCCATTTAAAAAAAAAAAATCTCTGTCCACATGAAAACGCTAAAACGCACTGTCAAGAGCACGCCAAACCAACCGCAAATTCCTCGTATGGAAACATACTTGGCTAATAAAAATGATTCTGATTCTGAACATTCTGATGAAAAACTTGATTACGGCGGACACTCTGACGTTATAAGCCAAAAACTCAGTTTTCCCTGTCTACACATCTACCCTGAAAACGGAGTTTCTGAAAGTCGTCACCCTGGATGGAGTTTGCGTCTGGACGGAATGCCAAAAGTAATCGAAAAAATTACATTGTTTAAAGTGTGGACAAGGCCTTAGGAACAGTCTTGAGAGAACTTCCATCTTTTTTTATTCTTTTAAACTTTACACATTCACTTGTGTAAAAAGAACATGAGGGGTAGAATAGTATGTGTACTAGTCTGTAATATTTAATATATATACTTTAAAACTCTTAAACTATTATATTATAAAACTATTATAACCTACTACTTCTAATTGTCAGGCTCTGAAGCATTCCTTTGCTGAATCAGCTGAATCAGAGATGATAACTTATCCCAGATCAAAAATATAATTCACAAGTAAGGCTGGTTTTTGTTTTACAAGACACAGAAAACGAATACATGTGTAGTAGGCTCTACTGATTGCCTTAATTTCAGGAAGCAGGGATCTCACACACTCTGCCCTGTAGCAACACTAAAATACTGAAGCATGAAGTTAAAGCAGAAATAAAACATATGACCGCATTGCACTTGTTCACACATCTATTCACTGGCTTCCTCACACACTCAGAAGGGACTTGTGAAGCACTGACCCATGTTTACCCAAGTCCCCTAATTAATGTGTACATTACTTCCCAGGTCACTGAGTACCGGCCATCTTGTAATTGCTCAAACAAAATAAAGGAGCCGCAGGCTGGTGAGACGCCTTTCAAGGCTCTTGGTCTGTAGAACATTCAGCCAATCAATGAAAGGAGATCTATCAGCATTCCCTTACTTAAATCTAAGTTCAAGACCTGCTATTTTATTCTACATTTACTTTACGATATTAGTAAGCTAGCTTGCCACAAAAAATACTGCTGCTGGTCATGTGGTTATATGTTACTATGTATAGTACGTCTGTTTTATCTCGGTACAGTACTGACTCTCCCCGATTTCTCTCTGCTCCCCACATGCCTCAGACAAACATCAGCCGAACTTGAATGGCCTTTCACCTCAACTGACACCACAGAATCATCAACGCCCCGGGATGGATGACCTGCTTACCATCACTGGCTGTCCTTGCAACAATCACCAGAAGATCACCTCTCCATCTTAGCTTTAGGACCAGGGCTCTATTTCTGACTTGTACAATTTTAACATGTTCGGGAAATGGACATCCAAATGATTTGCCAAAAAAAGATCACTCTGTTCCTTTTACAACCAAAACAGGAGCTATGTCTTTTCTTCTGATACCTAACTGTTAATATGGTATATTTGTTGTATCTGTTTTTGTATCTGTTGCCATATGTTTGGTTAAGGATGTTAGTAAAGATATAAAAAATTAATTTAACATTTAAAAACCACAAGCCAACTGTGTCTGACATTTTCAGCTTAAACAAGCAAAGTGTCATTAATCGGATGTTAATTAAAATGAAAGACAAACTTTTTCTTTTTTCAACCAGTGTGTATGCCACCTCATTATAAAATACCAGTACAACTTATTTATATAATCACGTTTCTCTTCCTAGTGATATGTCAATCCCATTACTGTATAGTAGCACTGATCAGACATTCCGGAGATAGCAAATGAATGGTGTTGGAAAAATCAATACTTTTGTTTAAAGCCAAAAAGGGTCACAGCAATAATTCAAGGACAGTTCTGGCAATTGGCTGTTGATGCATTCATTGGTCAGCATCACAAAATTTAAATGGTCCACTTCACCTGAATCGATCCTGCGAAAACACCTCAGCTCTTTGGGAAAACTACTGTACTCTATAACATAAATGGCACAGAGCAGTATACATTCATCTGAGGAAGAAGAGTTTCTTTCTTTCTTTTTCTTTTTCTTTCTTTCTTTCTTTCTTTGTCTCTCTGTCTGTCTATCTAAAAGCTCTTCGTAATTGTAATTTTTCATACTAAAAACAAAAAATATATATATTTTAAAACCGAGCATAAAATTTTCCATCTTCAAAAATATTTTAAAAGGAAGCCAAAATTATTAACATAATGGCTCATAATCAGTTTCAGAATCAGGATAACCGGCCAAGCATGTTCACACAAAGGTAGAGTTGCCACCCATCTCAAATATAACAAGATTGTTTCATATTGAAAAATAAAATACTGTGTTCCTTTTTGAACTAATACAGGACAGGATTTGTACCACATTTTCATGCACATTGTTTCATTCAAACACTACTGTAGTTCTTCACAATGGTGGTAACAGCCTAATATAAAAGTGAATAAAACTGAAAGTTTCACAAATGGAGCAAAGAAGCTCAAAATCACTGGGATGGGACAGACAAGCAAGCACTTCTGTGCTAAGATCGCACTTCAGAATCATCGTTCCCATAGTTACAGAGATGCAGACCCAGTCACGCGGCTTGTTTAAAAGATGTCCAACAGTACAAGTCTGACCATGAAAAGAAAGAGGCTGTCGAAGTAAACCTGAATGGGAGGTGAAAATACCAGTGGGTGAGTGCTGTCCTGGGTGATGAACACAAGCACTGTCCCTACACAGTATAGAAAAGTATGGAATCTGAATTTCAGTGTTTCCAACCTACTGTAACAAATGGGCCTACTTCGTATTCTAAAAAATAGAAGAAAAAAAAAATCAGAATTAAGTTTTTAATGAAATCACCAATGTGAGCTGGTTGTCAGGGGCAGAAAGTACAGATTGCACACTGAAGAGCCTTGATTAGTCTCTGATGTAACTTACAAATTAGAATGGTCACAATGGGGGAAATGCAAGTTTTCACCTGCTTATTGTATTGTAACTGGTTGCCTAAGGATCCCAAATGTGATCTGAAAGCAAAATGTAAAGCATGTGTAAAGCTGTTTGACATTTGGAGCATGAGTAAGGTGGTAGAAGCATTACTGTCTAGCGGCAGCATGCACTGTACGTTTTTTGATCAGCACAAGAGTAGGATTTGTGGAAGCTTATGTAGTAAAGCCAGACATGTAACGTTTTGATTTTAAAATCTATTTAAGTCATAAAATGTCAGATATTGTGTGTAAGTCTGGAAGAGTATGGAACTTAAAACTGCAAAGTGTATCGGAATCCAGACAAGGCAAACTGCAGTCTGTCACTGATTTTTTTCGCCTGCCCATAGTGGACGATAGCCATCCTTGTGCTGTTGAAGGGCAGCAGGCACAAAGTATAATCGCAAAATTATTGCTGCCTTTCATTTCTAGAGGTGGAGATTTCAGGTCCAGAGAGTACATATCCAGACCAAGATTTTGTTTCACCCAACCAGTTGAGCATAAAGAGTCACAGTCACAGAGTACTCAAGTGGATGCTTGAAACAAAATCTTGGTCTAAATTTGTACTCTCTGGACCTGAAATTTCCACCTTTGCTCATTTCCTCTGAGGCAGATATGGTACTTTGGTATTGTTTACTTATGTTTCCTACCATTCTGAATAAATCTGACAGAATAAGTTTTCATGAATATCATTTCCTAATAGAGGAAAAAATTAATAACGTTAGGCTAGGCCATCAATTCAGCGTAAATTAATGAAGCTGATAATATTAAATCCATTCCCCAAGATTCTGGACTGAAGGTTAATACTATTACATTTCTTGATTTAATGATTCATAAAAAAAAAATGAAATGCATAAATAGTTTACATTACGTAAATATGACAATTTACAATGTATTTTTTACTGTTTTAGCCCGCAGCTGACATGCTGGCTCCAACACACATGCGTCACTGAACAATTAGCTATCAACTAACCCTCACTTCAGTCGCACTAATGCTGCACACACCCCCCTTATATCTGATTCAGCATTTTTGGCCGGGATCGCCCTTGTGTATCAGGTATCAGATCTGTGGCATATCTAATAATACTATTACTACTTTAAGCCATAGACACGCTCAATATAATGACACCTATACGCCAGGTAAGAGCTGGAGAGTTAACTGATGTAAGTACAACCTTAGCTATTACGGGGTTGACTCAGAAGATTTTTCAAGACTCAAAAGAAAGTCTTATAGGACAAAAAAATGCAGTTGCAAATGTGAACAGTGTCCTTGCACCAAAGACAGTGGGAGATGCAGTGAAAATATATTGACATTTGAAGGACTTCTTCCATTTTCTATTCAAATGGATGTTTTTGATAAAGAAAAAAGAAAACAATTTCACCTTTCAGGGAATTCCTTCAATTCTGAAAGCGGGTTGATGAACGAAATGGTTGATTTCATAGAGAATCCCAATGAATCTGCAGGAGGAATAGTGGAGAGCATACTGCGCTCTCTTGAAGACCTTGGGTGGTCTTTGGGTCAAGCGACAGGTTTCAGCACCGACAATAAGTCTACATAATTTTGTTGGAAAAAAGCCAAAATAATCTTCTTCAGGATAACTGCCCTGATGTACATAACACACTCAAACATGTACTAGACAACCTCACCACGGATGTTGAGAATGGAGTTAAAAAAATATTACAGTCACTTCAGTACGTTAGCAAAAAGAAAAGTGCCACTGAAAGGTTTTTGTGAATTTTGTGACACTGAGTTCCAAGAAGTCCCGTGGCATGTCACAACAAGATAGTGTAGCTTTCCCTCAATCCAGCCATCTCTCAGCATGAGCAAAACTGATCTGCACTGTCATACTTCATCAGCTTTGGGGATGACTGCTCCAGGAAAATCAGCACTTTGCCAAGGCTCAGTACCAATGTTGCCGGGGTGCAGGATGAAGATGATATTGTGGTGGTTTACCTCCTCTTCTATAATTCTGCCTTAGCACTTGAAACCAGTGCTACCATATACCTAGAGTTAAATTCCATCATGTACTCCTTTAAGGCCAGACTAATGCAGAGGAAATAAGTTCTCAGGATGAAGGGTCAACACCATCGCCAATTCTGATCGACATTTTCATTAAAGTGCAAATTTTACCACAAAAATGGCATTTAGAAATGTAACCTACTCAGCCACCCCCACCGCCCCCCCCGCCAATTGCCGCAGACACATTTGGCCATGTGCACACAAGTTGAAAACGCCTGCTATGGATACTTCACAAAAGAGAAGCTTCTGGGTCTCTCTCTAGTTGATGAAGTCAAGGCAAAAAATTCACTGACACTAACATAAAGTACTTGGGAAAATGGTTTGGAAACAACAGTCTTTACTGTCCACAGCGTCACTCTCTCCATGATGGCAAGTGCAGCTGCAGTGATCTTAAAAAGGTCTGTGAAAACCCCAATTATCACTGGCAGATGAACATGGATGAACATCAGTGAGTGCTCTCAAACCAAAAACCTGAAAAGTAGAGACCTAAAGACACTACAAGTGGATGACCAGTGGAAGCTCTAAGATGTGGCTGTCGGGTGTATGGCTGTATTTCAAGCAGCTGAACATGCTATCGATCATCCACTACATTCTGAGCATACCAGCCTCGATAGGGTCTGCAGAGAGACTACTCTGTAATACGCAAACAAATGGAATGATGTCACAAAGCCAGTGGAGCTCATGAGGAGTGCTCCATTGTTTACAGCAGCAATTAAACAGTACTCATGGAAGAGCAAGTACAGGGAGAAAGAAACTAGGCTTCAGACAGAAAGGCTGTCTATCCCCTGCATTTTCTTTATTTAGACTGAATGGGGAAACCCCATGCACAATGAATTTGTTTCTGGGTGTCTATGGTTCTAAATGCAGTACATACAATGCTCCAGAAAAGCCTTGGGACTCTTGCTTAATTCAGTAAAAATGCTGAAAAACTATTGGTTTCATAAGAGTCCATTGACGAGCAATGTTTAACATATCTGCACTTATCTTTCGTCTGACTTTTTTTTTTTAAGTGTCAATTTTTTTTAACTGATTCATTTATTTCTGTTCTTTCCATTTTATGATAAATTGCAATTGTAGTCATTGGCTCTCAAAGGGATACTAAACACAACTGCTTTCTTGTGTGTTTTATGTTATTGCAAAGGTGTTACTAATTAAAAAGCACCCAGAGACTGCTTGTCAATGAAGTTTTTAACTCAGAACATGTCTTTCAGAACAATAATTTGGGTTTCAGTGTATTACTACTTGATTGAATGTTTGTAATGTGACAAATGTATATATATCATGAAGAATGAAGTAATGAATTTTGTTACAAAACCAGTACACTTCCAATATTTTTACTGAATTATGTGTCCCAAGACTTTCTGTGAGCACTATACATACACAGTTACAATGGTTACACAGTGGGCTAAGTTATGTAATGGCTACATAGTGGGCTAAGTTGTGTAATGGTTACACAGTGGGCTAAGTTATGTAATGGCTACATAGTGGGCTAAGTTATGTAATGGTTACATAGTGGGCTAAGTTGTGTAATGGTTACATAGTGGGCTAAGTTATGTAATGGTTACATAGTGGGCTAAGTTATGTAATGGCTACATAGTGGGCTACATTGGGCTAAGCCTGTGTGCCTATGGTCGGAGGGTCGCCGGTTCGAACCCAGCTTCAGCACGTCTGCGGGTCCTTGAGCAAGGCCCTTGACCCCCAGCTCCTTGGGTACCACAGGTGGCTGCCCTGCACAGCCAGCTTACTCTTGCCCAAAAAGAGCAAGTTGGGGGAGGCGTAAAGAGAATTTCCCTACAAGAAAGTCAATTATACAGTCTGGTTGATATATATACAACATGCATGTGGGATTGTATATGTATGTGGTAAATGTATGTCAGTTCAAGTAGTGTGGGAATAGATATAATATATACAACAAACTTGAAGAGTTGCTTGGCACATAAAACCATTGATTTTTTTTTTCCAACCAACAAAATAAAGCTGAATTTGACTGCCACTTGCAGGTAGTCGTCTCTCCTAGAACTATACTGTCATGCACGCTCAGTATGTTTCTGAAAAACTTCAGCATAAACTCCTCCCAGATGCTGGTCTGAGGTCAGTGGAGGCTACACCATTGGAAGTCTTAATTATAGTTTTAATTATAGGGTTTTAATTATAAGATACAAGTCTGAAATTATTCAAAGTTGAAATTATTATTCCAGATTTCTGCATTCCTACTGCTTCACAGGACAAAATCACCCTTCCTGTGATGATTCAGGAGGACTTGTCAGTCACAAACTTCAATGTTCAGCTAAGCAGGTAGTAGGATTCAGGTAAATTAAATGGTTTCATGTCATGTTGATGAGAATCCCTTCATTTAGAATGGCAAACTAAACCATGCAAAATGGGAATTAGGCTGGGAATATTAGTTTGCTAAAGGCCAGGACAGGGACTGGGTGTACACCACAACACTGCAAACACAAAAATAAACAGAAAATAAATATTCTTATTTGTAAATGATATGATAATTGCCATTAAGATATAAGAACTAAACAGACTTAAGTATCAGGCAGTAGGAGTACGTTTCTTATATACTGTGAGCAATAAGAGAAATATTTACAACTTGAATGAAAGATGATTACTTTGACTACATTTCATTCTGCAAAGGAGTATGGTGCCTGCTTACAAGCAGAATATTTTTAGATAAGGTTCAATATTGGCACAGTGACTTTGAACAGAAAATAATCTATCTTACCGAACAGACATATGGCTTCCCTACTGGTAACCATGATCTGGACCAACAATATTTCTGAATACCAAACAGGGCTTAAACACAGGGCAGGGCAATAAAACAATGTAAGTTTTCAATATAACAGATGTTTGATAAACGCTCGATATAATTCAACCTCCAAATTTTGTAGGGGTTCATTTTTGTTTCTCATCACAATGAAATGGCGTCACTTTCGCTGTGACTGCTTGTCTGGAAAGACAATGGAACCTAAGTACTGATACAGCCTTAGGAACACAAAGGGGGATTTATTGAACAAATAAGACAATAAAATTGGACAGGGAGGCAGATGAAAGACAAAACAGTTAAAATAACCGGGCAACCCACCGGGAGAGCAGGTAAGTCCAAAGCAGCAAGTCCAATAAGGGTAATCCAGCAAAAACCAAAATGAAAGTTCATAGTAAAATTCAGTCCACAAGAAATCCACACAGATTAATAAACCACAGAGAGAAAGGCTAGGAAGAATGCAAGCAGTGGAGTTTTATTGGCACTCACTAAAATAACCTATTCAACTTCTATCTCAGATTTCTGAAATGTGACATGCTGTTTGGCAAGTGTTTGTCACATTCTGACTATAAAGAAGAGTTTAAAAACACGACTAACCATCTGGTTTCTTCAACTTCAACTCAGCAAAAATCAGCCTTTAAACTAGAAAGAAATAATAATTTGGCATTTGTCGTGATAATTATCATATTGACTTATATGAACATTTTAACATGATAACATTTTTGGCCATATCACTCAGCTCTACGTAGATCAGTGTCAAAGATATGTCCTGGTCAGAAGTGTTTACTAAAACGTGTTTACTATAGCACAACCTTCTATAAATGAAGGCTTGTGTACATAGGAACACTTGTATGCATGTTAAAACTTTCAATCAAAAGATATTTTATGCAAATTAATCTACAAATCACTGAAACCAAGGAACATAACAATTACTAAAATATAAGTTAAAGGAATGCCAAAGTACTAATGAATCGAAAATTATACAGATTTTAAACGGAATGCAGAAATTCTACAATACACAGAAATTTTGAAGGAAATATACAATATATAAAATGGTGAAAACTCAGATAAAATTAAGGTATTGGTGGTAAAAGACAAGCATTGCATTTTACTTTATGATGTGCTCTAAAATTCACTGTATGCAATTGGGCCTGTTGAGGTTCCCAACCTCAGTAGTGGTGCCCAACCGGTTGATCACTAAGACATTTTTAATCAATCTCAAGACAACTTCCATTCCTTCCTCGTCAGTAAAATATACCAAGGGGTGCCCCACCAGTTGTCAAAATATACTGTCACAATTCAGTAGCTCACCAGAGTATTTTCTTTGTAAAGGTAGATCTCACTGAAAAAAGGCTGGACAGCACTGCTCTACATGTTTTTCAGCGTAACTAAATGGCTTACATTATGCCACAAAAAACAGCAACTTCTCCAGGTGAATAAGAAGGGCACAGGTTTGAGAGCCAGGCAGAATCGTATTAACAGAGGTTTCATTATGCTGTCTATAAGCTTCCAAATGTTCACCCATGCCCCAAGACACCCAGTGTCTTGTCTTTAGTATAATGTTAGTGGTTACCTTTCAGGTGCGCAAGGTCACTTTAACTATTACGGAAATTTCCAGTCCCAAGCTTATAAAACTAATCTCCACCTGGCGGTTATGTTACTTTTAGATTAATTAATGACATGCCACTCTATAAGAGATACTTTGTCAATAATTTTGATTCTTTACGACCTACAGTTTTAGTCGATGAAAGATAAATGCTGTCTACTAACTGAGGCATTTCCCTTGAATACAAATTCAATAATGTGCCCTTGAAGAGAAAATCATCTTTTTTTTTATCTTTTTATTTCTAATACAATTTCATTTTCACTTTAAAAAAAAAAAAAAACTTTTACTCCACCAGTCCTGGGACACAGATGGATCACCCACCCACACTAATCTGTCAGACAGAACTGAAAAACAACAGTAAATTGAACTTGAGATTTTGGAGTACAATGATTACATACTATTCCTAATATGGCTTTTTGTGGTGGCCTGGCAACTTTGCAGCTAGTTTTAAAATTGCTCAACGTAAAGAAAGTCTTGGTTTAGTAGTTTATAACATGGATTTAAATGATCAGGAAAGTGTCCCCACAGGTATTAACTCTAAACAGAAAACCAAAAGAGATCATGCTCTTCTTTCAAAATGACTGTGGCTTTTCTGAACTTTCTTGATTTTATGACCATAAAATGTTTATTTATATTATTGTGTTTTATCATCTTCAAAGCATGAATAAGTGCCAATAAAATGAATTTTTCTGTTTGTTTTACTTAATGTACTTGTTATTTCAGTCAATAATTTTATCCACAGAAGTTGCTTTTATAGCAAGATTCATACAGTATCAGCTTAAGTACCTTTCTAAACGAAGCCCGGTCTGGTACCTCGACCAGGAACCTTTGTGTCAATAATTTATCGTGACAGACGTTACTGAGAATGAATGTTAAGTACAACCACTGTCCATTTTATTATATTTTCAAAACTGTGACCAAAATGGCCACCGTCAGAGTAAAAACAAAGAAGTATATACCTGAAATATACAACAAAGTATACACAACAAAATACAAAAACACAGGCGGGCAAATTGGTGTACAGACAAGATATCCCAATGATCCCAATGAAACAAACAAATAAATAAGTAACCCCCCCACTCCAAATTCAAGAATCTCAAAAAAACACCTAATCTCAAAAATCCAGCCAGGCAGAAAGAACCAATTCTTGGTTTATAAATATCAAGCCCCAACCACTCAGTCAAACACTCAATCATGTGTAGCTGCCGCCATTAATTCCCCCCGGCGATTAATGAAATCTGTCTGTTAAATGAAATTAATATTTAAAAATCTGTTTTCGTTTAGTAACATTTATATACACCCATCCGGTATGTCAGCTACAGTCTCAGGAACGACACGCTCCTGGTATGTTTTTAAATAGCAGTACCTCAGAGGACACTCAAGAAATAGACAAGGCATGTCATTCTCTTTTGTTCCTAAATTGCATACATGTACCCAAGACAGCATCTAAAAAGGGGAATCTAGAATAACAGTGGATTTTTTTTTTGATCCCATTCAGCTTTCAACACCAGCCTCACAGACAGGAAAGGTCACAACAGGTGTCCTGGCTCCCAGATTTAAGAACAGCTGCCTCCTGCCCGCAGTTTCCTGACTGAATGCCATGCATCATTAGCACACTTTAAATATACCGACCTCAGAGCAGCCGCCACCACACTCTGCCTCTTCTATACAATTCTCTCCTCAGCTCTCTTTGTATTTTCCCACATTTTAGACTCTCAGTGGGTACTGGCACTTTGCTCGTAAGACTGAGCTCAAGCATTGCTTACTGAAAGGAACGCGTCGCCGTAAATCTGTTACGTACCTTCCTTTGGGTCCTCGGGAATATACTAGAGACTCTAAACTTAGGTAGGTCAAAATTTTTATTCATGAAATTTGATTCTGCGTACATAGAATGGGTTTACTTTTAAATAGCACTTTACAGTGTCATTGTTTACTATTCGATGTAACATAATTGTGCTGTGATACTAATGACAGTTTCATAATAACAGCATTATTAGAAAGAGGATAAGGTCTGTTTACAGGTTTATAAATATATTTGCAATTAGTTTTATATGAAGGATTGAAAAATGCCTCCATGGTCAATTGTGTATTAAATAAATCATTGGGTTTTATAAGCTAAATGAAAGAAAGGATCAAAACTGTATGCACTGGAAAACAATTTCTCGAAGGAGAGATAGCAGTTGCATATGTTGAAACAGGTACAATAATACAATTAAGATTAAATGAATGACAGTTTACCTCCCCATGCTGACAAATATGTGGTACAAAGACAGGGAAATATAGGTTATAGAAACCCATCCAGTCTAACTGGTGGCCTTAATGAATTTATGGTATTTTATATGACATTGCTCTTGGTATACTTAAAAAGTAGCACTTCTGAGAATCATGAGTCCATGGGCCATTTTAAAAGTAACGTTATTTCTGTACATTATCCTTCTAACATCTAGACGATCCTGTTATTGAAAAAAAGCTGTGGTTAGCCATTAATACCTCAAAATTGTTCAATTATAATAAAGTATTGACCAGAAATAGATTGGGAGATACATCGTCGCTTAAAAATAAGAACATAACAGCCTAACTGGAAATAAGCTACATTATAAAGTGGTATAAAAGAAGAATTGCTTTAAAAGAGTCTACCAATGTTAATTTGCAAGAACAAGAAAAAAGAAGGAAAAAAAACAGGAAAACCGCATTGAAAAATATATTGTAAAATTGAACCAAATTACGGTGTCGATCACCTAAGAATCCAAATCCGTGTCAATATTCTACTATAAAGCATGGCTAGTTTGGTAATTACTGGCCTGTACAAGCATGCTGCTACATTCCTCAATGCCAATACTCACTTCTGCAATCTGCTATCCTATGCCAAGTAGGTACCAATGTAGCGATTCTGGGGTTGCATCATCGGAACTGTTAGAGCAATGCACTGCTATCCCTTGTTGATTCAAAATTATAGGTGCATTTATTCTCCGAATAAGCAAAGGAAGAGCAGGAGCAATGCTTCTTTAACGCCTGCCCCGTTAGCTAGCAAGTATTCCACACAAAGTGCGGCTCAAGGGTTAAAATCCTTAAAGGTGCTCGCCTTATAGTCAGTCAGCATGGCACGCCATTTTTCCATTTCTTTATTTTTTGCCTCCAGTCCCAATTCAACAACGTAAACTTTCGGTTTGCTAGAAAAACCATCTGCACCATGAGAAAATAAAAAGAGAGAAACATTCCAACAATATTAATGGAAGGTTGTTGTCTGGGGGCTTACCCTGGGTCAAATGAAGACGGCCCGAACCCGTCAAAAACTATCGACCTCGTCCGGCAGCGGGACCTGCGAGAGAGAGAACAACAAAGACAGTTTGTGACAAAGCTGACACGGTGTAGTCCCAGAGGAGTGAAATCAATTGTGACGTTTTTCATTTATTTGTAAATGCCTCTTTGGTGGTACACTCACTCGAGACGACAGTTTAGCTCTTACGGAATAAGAGGGCTGATGGTAAAATAGAAGAATCCTGACAGTTGCCGTAATGAGATTCTGCATTAGGGCCGTTCTCTTACATTTTCACCCTCTACTAGATGCGCGTCCTTCACTTTCAATCTCGCATCCAAGTCATTTGGAAATGTTAACCCTACGAAAAACTAAACTAACCCTTCTTTAGATGGCATCAACCTGATGTTTTCCTAAATCTAGACTCAAATTAGTAAGACACAATGTCAGCAACACTGCATAACTTTAATGAGATAAAAGGTAGATTTATTGCATGCTTTACTGCATGAGCTTTCTATAATAAATTCCAAAAAATTCCAGGCTCAGTGTTTCTCTCACAAGACAGGTTCTACCCTGCCTTCTATACCTGAGTTCATACTCACATAACATTACAGATAGCACTGAACAGACAATATATGATCTATACAATAATAAAGATGCAGAAATTATATCCTGATCGTCACTTTAACTTTTATACGTATCATGTGAGACTCCGCCTTCTCCAAAACCACTTTAAACATATTTTTGTTAAAAAAAAGAATCATTAGTATGTAAAAGCACACCAATAGGTATAAACATTTTCTCTCATGTTGTTTCAAAATGCAATGAAACACAGTGATATGTCTGTATCACACTTGCTAATGAGAAGATCGTTAATGTTCGACAAATTCTGAAACACGCAGTCTTTTTCCGTTCATAATGTCTACATTTTGAGCTCCTTCGTTGTTTTAACAAAACCACAAAGCTGTGAGAGACGATTTGGCTGGAGATACCCAACCTTAGGGACTCGTTGAAAATGGATCAACAACACTGTCTGGACAATGAGGTATCGATCAAGTTAACTGTGTGCAGAACCACAAATGATACTTGTTCTTATTTGCTATGTAAAATAACAGAAGCTCTTCAGGCAATCAAATCCAACAATATGCGGTACATTTGCATGTGTGCATGAGAATGATGTATGCATTTCAAATTTGTTTGTGAGAATTAATACATATGTATCATTGCATGTCTATTCCACCATAATGGAAAAAAATCAGTGGTTTTGTTAAGCGGGAAAAAAAACTAATGCTTAGATTGTACTCTTTTTAACACCATCTATCCATCTACCAGACACTTTTCCTGGACAGGGTCATGGGGCTTTTAAACAGTATGGGTCAGGTTGACAAAGGATGTGACAAATCTTGATTTTCAGATCAAGGCACAAATCAAAACCATTAATTCCATTTCAAAAGCACACACTATCAAATCAAAGCATATACTGCAGTGAAAGTAAACCAGTGGATATATGTTTATTTGAAATAGCTTGGTAATGCATATTCTGTCAATCACAGAATCAGTAGTCGTATCCATGGATGTAATTTAATGCTTTATGACCATCACTGTACTGAGCAGGACTTGCCTCAAAACAAAGAAGCTTTTCAAGTGTATCCCATGATTATCATCATATAAATGCTAACAAAGTTTGCATACCTACTGAATAACTGAAAGAATCTTAGGTAACATTTTACATTAACTGCACCTTCATGATGCCTTTATAATACATTCATAAAACATTCAGTGCACCTTCATAATGCATTCATAAGCAGCATGTAACATCCTAACATACCTTAAAAGCTTTAATATACATTAATATCAAACATTATATTCTAATATGATTATAATGTTTGTTACTAATGTATATTACAGTTGTCTGTCCATTGAACACTTTATGAAGGCAACACTAAGACATGACAAGTTATACTTACATGCTGCTTATGAATGTTCTACCAATGCACTATAAATGTATTATGAAGGTGTAGATGATGCAAAGTGTTAACAAATTTTAGTAACCTTTTAGTAGTAATACTCAACTGGACTGTTATTGACGTTGCATACCATTGAAAAAACTGTCAACACACAGTCAAGGACAGTCTTAAAAGAGAAAAAAAAATACCTGAAATATTTTACTTATTACTGTCACTGCCCAAGGTCTCCTGTTTGTCATTAGGGACACCGTAAAGTTCATGTTCAAATTATGGACATCGGTTTCCAGCCTCTCCTGATCTCTGGGGCTGTAAAACCCCCAAAACATATCATACAAATTGCATTTGAAGATAAGAGATGAACCAAAAATCAAAAGACTTATGAAATGCTGTAAGAGATGGAGATACATATAGAAAGGGTTTGTATGCATGCAGATATACATTATATCCTTAATCCCAGTGGAAAACAAACAGTATTCTGAATGCCAGAGGATGTGGAGCTCTTTAACAACAGAATCAGCAAGCACAGCTGTTTATGTTAGCATTGGCAAAGCGGATTATTAATCTTTTTGACTTGGCAATATGCTGTTGTTTGTATTACTTTGAGGTAGTGAAGCAATAGTTCACGCTTTATAATTAATGCTAGTTTTATTCTCTCTTTGAAAAAGTTTGATCTTAAAAATGCTAACAAATGACAAATACAACTCAAAATCGTGTTGAATCCCACTCAAACATGAAAAACTTGATCTCCTGATCCAATACAGTGACACAACATTGGCAGTTCGTTGTATATTATCCCTTAGCAAACAGAGTGGAACAGATTTTTCAGTTACTGATTTACCTTCAGTATTAGATCTTTCTTAAGATATGCTTTCTACTTCTTAATTATGAAAATGTACTCTGAATTTCTGAAAATGCAAAACAAATCCAAAACAAATCAAACTTAACAAACCATCAAGTGTGCGTGTGTGTGTTGGGAGGGGGGGGGCAATTATAACCGCTCTTTACAATAGTGAAGGTGCCTCCCTTTCTCTTAAGACCTCCTTCTATCAGCCCAGCCATCTTCCTCCATCGCTTTATGTCTTCATCATTGAGTGTACCCAGCTAAGCATCATTAAGTGGGCATCCTTGCATACCACGCTGGCAAACACAAAAATCAGAACATTCTGCACCTCACCAGTCCACTGGCCAAAAAGTAATGCCAATAATCTTTCATGTATCGTTAGGTCCATAAACAATGTTGGACTATCCCAAAAAGCTATCTGGTGCAGCTATTCCCCCAAACATAACTGCAAAAAATATTGGTAACAATCTGTTGGAAACTTTGTGGGTACCTACTATGATTTACCAGGCATGATAAACATTAAATGACACCCAAAGTATATTTGTTCTACTATGTGAAAGCTGACCAGCAACTGACGTAAATAAAATTGTAGCCAAGAAAGTGACATTAACGTCAAACATTGTGTTTTATGCATATATATATTACAGAACTTGCTTACATACACCAAGCACAGTATGTACTCAGGATGTTTCTCAACAATACTTTATCCACCCATGTCTGTTTTCCCACAGGTAAGGAACAACAGCAATGCTACCAATGTCCCCTTCTCTGCTAATGGCAGGCTAATCATGTGCAATAAGTGGAAACCCGTTTCTTCTAGAGAAGACCAATCATTTCAGTCGGCTAAGAAAAACCACGGTGCAAGGAAAGTCGAAGACTCTCAAGAGAGTGGCGAGGTTTACCTTTGCTTTTTGCACCTTTGACTCATCAACTTCCATTCCTTTGGGGTTTCTGCAATGACAACATTCTCTATAGTTCAAACCCTGCTGTGATTGTTCAAGGCTTCATTGAGAAACTTGAAAATTAGATCACCTTGTCTATCATTGTTCACCATCCACACCAAATTATGCCCTTTATCCTATTTAATGAGCCAAATATCTCTCTTCATTACCACTGCAACAGACTACCCTGCATCCAGTGGTAGTGCATAACAACACTTACACCACTTGTTTTTGTGGGGCCACCTGTTGGCCGCAAACAGTCACTACACTATATATTAAACACTGCTAAAAAGCTAGCTAGCTATAATGTTCTGACTGTATTCATTAGCTTATATTATTGTTATATAAAACGAATAATCATTTCCCAGCAGTGCCACAAAAAGGAAGAAAATCAAAGACAGAAATTCTTTCAAAACAGAAAATTTGCCTAAGCTGACCATTGTCTTTGCCACAGAAAATGAAGCACCTGATGAGGATGCAGCAAACTCTACAAACACAGATGCCCTAAAAACAACAAACCAGCCCTGCCTGCATCCACTGATAGATAGATAGAGAAAAAGGGGAAAACGAATGCATATTGAAATACTGTCTCTCCTAAACAAGTGTTTACAAAAAACTAGTGCTGTCAAACGATCAAAATTTTTAATCAGATTAATCACAG
>JAODJU010000033.1:8376665-8397877 GCA_026776725.1 Gnathonemus echidnorhynchus
CACCAAAACTGCCCAAAATGGGTTGACAGAGACATTTCAGGGATTTTGAGTCATTCTGTGCTGCAGATGGGTTAATTACGTTTAATCAGATTAATCATGATGATGGATTAATCCACGTTAACCCGTTAATTTTGACAGCCCTACAAAAGACAAATCCATTTTCCAGATTTCTACTTTTTAGTTTATACACGATTCCCCATATGGCCATTATTGTACTGTTAAAACACATGATTTAATTTTTAAGGCAGTTCAAAAAGATCTAGCTGGTACTATTTTTGGCTTTGGCAGAATCTTTTTTCATACATTATACCGATAAGATATTTCATGGAATATGATGAAAAAATAATCTGAAAAAGAAATCATGTAGGCCATTGTAAACTCCAGAATCAGAGACAGCCTAACCAGGCTTATCGGTGTTGAACGCTAGGAAAACAAGGGGGCAGCTTCTTATTGAAGCGTTAAAAAGATCGCCCTTCTTTTATCAATAGCCCTGTCACTGCCCGGTCTGCATAAAATGCATATGCTCCAACAGCATAAAGCACATCGACAGAGAATTTTGTTTTTTGTGGCATTAACTTGCGCATTATTCTTTGCCTTTTTTTTAACATAAGCTCCAATCACTGCTAACACTGTGAACTACAATATACAAAACAATACCATACATTGCCTCAATAAAGCTTCTGCGTATCTGTTGCATAGAAAGAGGAGCATCAGTGTTTTTTACAGTATTGATAATAGTAATTTTGGGATTTCTAAATACCGAGGTATATCGTAATACCATCATACCGCCCGAGCCTATGCCAATTCCTTTACCCATTCTTTTTTAATAGTAATTTAGCGACCACCTACATGACCGCCCTCACCAAATTCATCACAGGCTTACTAAGGATGTCCTACTGTGAAAATTACATCTAGTCAGTGTGACCTGAAGCAACTTTTCCATTTTCAATCACCACAATGTTCCAATTATTTATAATTTTTCATCACCATGGCAGCCCTGCATACCTGGTCAAACAATAGCATGTAGTTCAGCATTTACACCTGTTCTAAGAGAAAGCAGTATTGATTGAATCCATAGTTCCATTTTCTGTCTATCCAATCCATTACATTAGACATTTTTGAGAAGCTTTATAATTCACATAAAGCAAGAATCTAATGTGTGTTACATCTGAAGGACTTTTCAATTAAATCCAATAGGTAAATTCAAGGATTTAAAAAATATTTTTCCAATTTTTTTTTTTTTTTTTTTGCTATTTGAACAAGAACAAAAACAAGAAAGCCAGGGCTATAAATTCCTCACAAGTTCACAACAGAAAACAGAAATCTATAGACCTACATTACAGGCCCATACTGTAGCCTATCAGGGAAAAAAAAAAACACTTTCCATTTGGAAA
Organism: Gnathonemus echidnorhynchus; assembly: GCA_026776725.1. Taxonomy (NCBI): domain Eukaryota; kingdom Metazoa; phylum Chordata; class Actinopteri; order Osteoglossiformes; family Mormyridae; genus Gnathonemus; species Gnathonemus echidnorhynchus. The sequence continues at coordinate 8,378,060 of JAODJU010000033.1, forward strand.
CTGCATTTACTTCATTTAGCAGGAACTTTTGTCCAAAGACTTAGAGGTAAGGAAAAGCTTGCGGTCAAAGGGGGCGGGTCAACCAGCACTGACACAGATCTCTAACCCCACACCCAGACAGACACAGATCTCTAACCCCACACCCACACAGACACAGATCTCTAACCCCACACCCACACAGACACAGATCTCTAACCCCACACCCAGACAGACACAGATCAATAACCCCACACCCAGACAGACACAGATCTCTAACCCCACACCCACACAGACACAGATCTCTAACCCCACAAAGACACAGATCTCTAACCCTACTCCCACACAGACACAGATCTCTAACCCCACACCCATACAGACACAGATCTCTAACCCCACACCCATACAGACACAGACCTCTAACCTACTACCCATCGCCACAAGAAATATGGAACATTTCATCATTCAACATAATGAAAATTTAACAAAACAAGTATATTCCTCATTACAGCAGCTATTTACAAAAGTTTGCCCTAAATTTCTAATAATTTTCATTATTTGGCATTAAAAGAAAGGTATATAACAGTTTGGCTGGCCAGTATGACGGTATTAAGATTAGATACCGACAATGTCAAGTGCTGGCTGGGGGGTGGGTTGTTGGGGGGCTGGCAGTAAAAGTATGCTTTTAAGGCGGCTTGATTTGTCATGGACTGGGGGGGTGGGGGGTGGAGGAAAAATTTGCCGGTTGGATGGGGTGGGGTTCCGGTGGTAAACCTTCTATCCGGCTAATTTTACAGCCACTGAATAGCAGAGCGGCAGATTTCCGGGGCACTGCACATCACTGGCGGGTGTCAGTGAGCTGCTGTCAATTTGCGGGAGTCTCCTGGAACTTCCAGGAGAGGTGGGATGTCTGAAATATACACTGCTACTACGAAATAATTAAAAGCAAAACAATATTTAACATGTCGACAACACAATATCATATTTCCCATTTCAAATATTCAAAATAATAAATTCTTCTAGGAAAAGATGTTCTCCATTTTACTTTTGATGTACTTATATTCTACAAAGTGTTAAAAATCTGTAACCATAAACTGAACAATCCTCAAATCCAGAGATACAAAAAAGTTAAAGTCAACTTATAAGCCTCAGTATTCTCATCTTTCACACAACTCTCTGCTGCAGCTATTTTGGTTACTATCTGTACAGTTCAATTTTCAAAAATAAAGCCGACAGCCACAGAAGCAGAAGACTGGCCACCTCCAGAGATTATTTCTCCTCCTGGGCATCCTCACTAAAGCCTCAGGAATCCCACTCCAGGGGCACAGTTTATCGGATTATTTTCCTGGTCCCCCCTGAGCGTCTCTCAGGTGTGCAACCCTTGGCCAAAGCAGCCCTCCTTCAGTAGATCAGTAAAACTACCCCTGTAGCTCAGAAACACCCAAACACCACTTTCGAAGTGACAGTAAAAGCAATCAGAGGTCAGCGCTAGGATCAAGGCGGCAGGTATTACTCTGGCATATGGGAAAGAGGGCATATTTGACAAAACGTGACACGGCAAGAACTAACAAATTAATGGCCACATACACAAATCTGGGTGTTACAATAGCTCACCCTACCAATATGATGGTGGAAATGTACCAATTTCAATCCCACATGATTCAGTTATAGGCTACATTGTAGACCAAGAGAAATTTGATTGGACATCCACCCTTGTTTACCTGGTACTCTTGTGCTTGTCCCTTGATTTATACACACTAATGTCCTCTGTACAGTTAAAATGGTAGCATGCAGAGGATATTGAGATGTTTTGTGAGATGTTGACAATATTCTCTCCGGACCTGTCAATCCCTCCATTCACTCCCACACTGCTGATTCAGAAAAGAACTGGGAATGAGCCTGTATCCACTAGAGATCTAGGGCTTGAACGAGGGGAACTTGAGCCAAATAACACCTTGCTAAAGTTACACTTCAGCATCAACCATAGAAATAACTGAGCATGAATTCAATCCAAGCATTTTACCCAGTGCTGGATGGAAATTCTTCGGATAGCTTTTTTTACACATATATTTAATGGTATTTAATTCCTACATTCCTACATATTGCTCAACAATACTCCTTTCCCACTTTAACAAGAATTAATTAACCTCTTTCCTAACTAAAGCTTATGATATGTACACATACACACACACACACGCACACACATTTGAATTCATATCCCTGTAGGCACCATCCATTAATTTCTATGGGCAAAACCCTAATCCCAACAATGGCAGTCTTAATGCCTACCCAGCCCTAACCTTAACCGTAAGTAACCAAACAAAATACAAGACTTTTGGCATTTTTAGTTATTTGATTGCAGTCACAGACTTTTACAAAAATGTGTTTCCCCTTGTGGGGACCGAAAAAATAGTCCCCACAAAGTCAGAATAACATGTTTGAATATGGTCCCTAGAATGTAATATATACATAAAACACACACACACACACAGACACACACACACAAGGTAGTTCACCAAATAACCATACGCAGTTCATCAGCTCGTGCGGATCGCATCATAATGCAAATACTTTTCCCAGTTATTTCTCTGGGGGGGGGGGGGGTTCTCAGGATGTGAATTATGCATTTCAATTCTCTGCATTCGGTATAATCAAAAGGGTGTGTTTTACATATCTTTAGTAAGACACATTTTACAGTACAAAAATAAGTAAGGTCAGCGACTTGCATATTATCTGTGTGGATAAGGAGGCATATTGAATAATAACATGACAACACTTTTTTTATTGATTCGGAATAACAATGGAACAAACACAGTATCCCCACCAGCAAATTGCAAAGAGTAAATCAGTGGTGTGGGTGACCTTGGTTGAAGCAGTGTTAAATCGGCCAACAAATTTCTTTCGCAAGGTATCACTTTTATTAGCCTACCATTTTTCCATTTTACGTTGTCGCTGGTGCCTGGCAAGTTATAATTTTCACACCTGAAGAAAGCTGACTGAGGTCAAATTTATGGAGATGGTATTTGGGACTGCTTAAACAATTTTTTTATTTTTTTATTATTTTAAATCGCGATAATATATAGTTATAAATAAAAAAAACAGATGCCTTTTATAAACAGTGTAGCAGTGATGCAAAAATGACATGCCATTTCACACAGAAAATTTACAACAGTCACTAAAAATGTATCATGGTTGTCAAAGTAATCGGATGAAACACCCTTTTTATGCACTGTTTTAGTGCCGGATCATATATTCCTTATGATGTATGACCTCCAGGTCTTTTCAGATATTACTGATATTTTATATATGTTCATCTATAAATCAAATTAAATAATTTAATTAGTCGGCATTTTCCCCATTGACTTCCACTGTTTTAGCAAAAAATGCTGCTGTGACTTTAACATGTACAAAAGTGCATTTAACACGGACAAAAAACCCTTTAACTTTCTCTTGAACTATATCAAATAAATTTCTAAATTAATTTAGAAATGTCATATGTGCTGAAAAAGGGGGGCAAACAGACAAGGCACCGTTCCAAAATGGTCCAGTTTTTGCATGCATAAGTTGCATTGGCTAAGTAAATATATACATAATTTCTCTCCAATTTCTCTCCATCCAGACTGTGCCTTTAAGTTCTGAATAAGCAGAATGAAAGATGAGAACACACACGCACAGACATTTTCTCTTTATTACATAGCCTTTTAATGATTTTAGCGACAAAAGGAAGCAGAAAGAATGTTGTAAAGCTACTAGCTTAACTGTCTTTTTAACAGTGAGACACACGGACACTCACTTCAGCCCCCTGCTGGTTCCCATTTCACAACTCATTGACGAGGTCGGCACCACCAAGTCCCTCTGGTGTGATTGCCCTTTTACACTCAGGGAAGTTTCCCATAGCCCCTGAATGTCCAGAGTTCCTAACAGCCCCCATGCAGAATATATAGTTTTACTCACAATCAGACTGCTAAAGAAGAATATTTCAGTTATAAATGCACATGTTTCAATACTAACTTCTCAATGGTTAATTCATAAATGGTCAAAATACTTTTTAATGTAAAACATTCTCAGGTATTCATCTGCAGGACTCCTACCCTACAGAACTGTATACCTGCATTTATATATCAGTATTTAAAGTTAGACTGAACACCTAATACTGCACTGAAGCTTACCTTGCTTATTTCAATCTGGTGTTCCTTAAATAAAAACTACAGGTACTGCTGTCCATGCTGCTACTGGTCTACACAACCACCTGGTGGAGAAAACCAGCCGATATTAAGGTGGCACAACTTTATCGACATGGGCAAAAAAAAGCACTGATAAAGCACTGCGGCTGATAAAGCACTGCTAGTGTCTCTTTAAATGCTGAGAAGCTTCACCTCCTGCTTTATAACTTACCATCGTTAGCCTGGGGCTATTTGTAAGCTTAAACAATGTATTGCTAGTATTTAACTGGAAATTGAGATGTTGCATTATACACCCCCCCACACACACAAACACACACAAAAGTTACATTTATAAGGTTGTTCTGTTAAGGAGGACACAACCTACTTTAAACAGTAAACATTGTGAAAGTTTGTCTTATTTACTTAAGTTCTACTTTTATAAGTAACTCATGGAGCTGTTTTCATGACGCATTTAATATTATGACAGCTTCCTCTGTTTGAATGTCACAATTTCACAATGGAGTCATACCAGTAATTAAATCAAATGTTTAAACCTGTAAGTGTCTGACCATATAAACGTTAGATGTTATTGGTTAAAGGAGTTTTTAGCTCATTAAGATGGGCTCTGGATACTGCTTTTGGCCCTTAGTACCAGCCCAGTATGTGTTTGTTGCTCTTCGGTACGCTCTGGTGCCTCCGTGCCTGAGGTGAACATCAGTTCAGGGCGATCTGCACGGCCTGGAATCCCCAGCAGCACCACAGAGGAGGCCATGCCACAGGCAGTACAGACACGGCTGGGAGGCCAGCATCCCACACCTAAATTTGGCTCTAACAACACTTACACGCTTTTTATGATTTGAATAGTGCATCCAGAAACTGGTTACACAGACAAGTCAGTATTTTCCGTTGCCCTGCGGAGTAAATCTGTGGCACAGCAATAAAACAAATTCATTTAACATATATAACTTACTTATTTATTTAACTGCATTCCACAAACATGCTTGCTGTGCATACTAATAGCTGCAAGACCAAAATTAACAATTATGGTCGAGATCTAAAGTTTCATCCATAAGCTCACAAGATGGTTCTGGAAAAAGTATTTAAAAGCCTATGAAATTTTAGAGCCCCCTGTGGACAGTTCACCACAGCCTCACTACCCCCCCCATCTCCACCTCTGAACACACATTCGCTCAAACGCAAAATTTCCAGTCATAAATTATTTCAGCATTATGCATTTCGATATTATCTCCCTGCCCTGTAATTTTATTTCTCAATATATGACTCTAATTTTTTTAAAGCTTAGAGATTGGAGTCAGCAATTACAAACGAACAACAATAAGCAGTAAGTGAACCATATTTAAAAATTGTGTAATAAGTAGATTATTATTTTTAAAGCTTTTTAAAGGGCTCAAAATAATAAATAAAAAAAAACAACACTTTACAAAAATGTAGATAATAATGAAAAATTTAAACTGGCATACAATTTTCCTCCAAAATGCTTGAGTATTCATCAATGTCGTTAAATTATGATAACTGATTTTCCTAATTGCCTGTCATTACAGCTACAGCTAACCTTGTAATTAATACTTACAATTGGCAATATGAGATCTTTAGATCTAATCTCATCTACTACTTCATAAATCCATCTTCTAATAGCTTATCCTGGTCACATTTGTGGGCTCCTTTTACAATTGTATAATTTAGGCAGTGCTTCAAACTAAAAGCGATTGCAAATGCTAAATACAAAAATCACCACAAATGCAAAAAAAAGCAAAAACCGCCTGCTAGATTATTTTTAAGCCAGGAAAGTCTTTCATTTTCAGTATCCCACGCCTCTATCCAAATCTGACCAAACCAAAGCCCTTAAATATTTACCTTGTCCATAAAACATATTGGCTTAACCATGACATCTGTCTCTGGCTAATCTTCTAATTATGTAAAACAGTTCAACACACAGGAGGTTTTTCTTAATTCCTAAGGACAAACTTTATGTTATCAGTACATCCTGAACATACTGGGACACGCAGAGCCTGTGCCTTTTTAAGTGTAGCGTGTTCTAGTCTCCCTGCTACTTCTGCACACTTAAGTCACTGTAGGGTGTGTTTGATCCAACTCTCGACATGTAGCCCGGAAACCCTGTGGTCTGACCCCTTAAACGCCTAACCACACAGTCACACGCACACATGCATGCACACAAACACACATGCACACGCGCACACACACACACACCACTTCCCTACCAGGTAAAGATTCAATAATATGGCATTTTTAAATTTAAGAACAGCCTCTTAGTTTTTACTCGTCCTAGTAGCATGTTGGAAGATTGTAATAAAAGCAAGAACAGATGTGCTGAGGCGATTCTCCGCATGCATTCCCAGCAAAACCCTGCTCGATTTGCATCAAATCCCTCTTTTCTCAAATTATTCAAAACAACAAAAGACATTTAGCTATAATAAATAGCAAACTATAAATCAACCAAACAAAAGTCATTAACAGCACTACTTTTACCCTGACCGGCACTGAACATGATGACTCTGCATTATTCTGAGGAAACACAGTAGCTAAAAAAAATAGGAAATATTACATTTTAAAATTTAAGAGGTGATTTCTCACGTTTCGGCATAATATTTCAAATTTTACAACTTAATGTGACTTTTCAGCATTTTAGATCATCAGCGACCTTTTACACTGCCCTTATCTCAATGTCCCTATATGTATATCAATCCAGTGTTACTTGCACTATTAAACTTCTCAGTTTTGCCTGACCAGAATGTGCATCTATCATGTTAGCGCTATTAAATTTGTTTGATATATTAACTTATCCTTGCACTTGTAACCTGATTAAATTCTGGAAAAAGGCTTACTTTAACTTTGTTTTATGTTCAATTGTCAGCATTACGTTGAATTTTTACAAAAGTATTAATAGAAGTAATATCCAAAGTCAAATGTCAAGATTGAGTTCGCTGGTTCAAATGCCATGGCCATATCATCCTTGGGCCCTTGAAAAGGCCCTTAATTACTCTAACTGCTGTAGGGCCTGTGGATGCTGACTGAGCCCACAGTCAGACCCCAAGCTCTGCTCTGATGGGTATATGTCTATCTGCATGTGTGTCTCATCTGAGAACAAGCTGGATATGCCAAGACTGAAATTTCACTGTATGTACTACCTGTAAGATGACAGTAAAGGCATTCTTCTTCTATCATATACTATTGGCTAGTCACTCTGTTGTTACTTCTTTAATCATTCTGAAGCCATGCATCCATTTTCTAAACCCACTTGTTCTATGCAGGGCTTTGGAAGTTCAGACCCTATTCCAGAAGTGATGGGCGCAAGGAAGAGAATAACCCAGGATGGGGCTCCAGTCCGTTATAGGGCAGAGTCACATTCCTGCAGACATGCTAATATACAGGCGATTTGGCGTCTGTGTGGTGACACAGTGCTCTGCACTGTTGCCTCACATCTGGGACCAAGGTTCCAATCTCCGCCACATCTCCATGTTCTCCCCATGTCGTCGTGGGCTTTTTTCCAGGTTCCCTAGTTTCTCTCCACGGTCCAAAAACATGCTAAAGTGAATTGGAGTTGCCAAATTGTCTTCAATTTATCTCTATTACATAGGGCTAAAATGAAGATTAAAAAAAGACAAAGTAAGAACACAGAAAACTCTTCAGGTTCACAAACTAGTCTAGTTCTCACCACCTTTTATTCATGAAAGTTGGAGTCATGTTTCAGAGCAAACCACTAAACAGAGAAATAAAACAGGAGCTTTAAAAATGATCTATTAAAACTAAAACAACATAGGACTACAGTGAATACATGTCTATCAGTTTAAAATCCTTATTGATGTGGGATTTAACTTGCGTGCATATATTTCTCCCATGTTCATTTGGCTTTATACCCCTGCATAATTATCTGGTTTAATCAGAAATGATACATTTCACATGTTGATGTGGGGTAAACTCTTCCCAAAGCAATTTCTCTGCAATGTGGAGCAGTTTCTCCACTAATTTTGCAAACGTGCCAAGATCTTCTCTACATCTGGGATTTGACGGCTTTCTTAAGGAAAGTCTATCAGATACGCATTTCCTATACAAACACAAACATAAACACATGCAGCAGGCTGTTAGGCTACCACAAGCATCTTAGAGAGTTTGCACCATGAGCGCATACATGCAAGCATTTCCAGGGAGATGCTCACAGATATTCTCTGAGTTTGGGTGCCTGAGGGGGCCACAGGAAATAAGAAATGTCACACTACCCCCTGACAATGTTTGACAACCATATGCTGTGCTTGCCTTGAATACCGGAGTGATGTCACCTAGCAGTACACATCACTTTCTCCCTGCATTCAATGCTCATGCGCATCAGTAAAACAACACGGTGTGGTTGATCTTGTCATGTTCCATTGAGCCGTGCCTGCAAAGCTTGTGAAAGGGGCCACCGGCTTATACAACTTATTTAACAAGAATACTGCAGCGACTTATTTACCAAAACACATACAACTTATTTAACAAGAATACTGCAGCGACTTATTTACCAAAACACATACAACTTATTTAACAGAAATACTGCAGCGAGGACAGCAGCATCATTTCATGTTCCTAAACACAGCAGTCACGCATTTTGCACACACATATGGTGATGCTAATATTTCCCCAGTTTTCAATTAACTATGCAAGCAGAGAACAATATTTGCACGCGTGTTATAATGGCAATTCTCTAATCTCTGCTGATGCGTGATTAGGCCTGAGTTTCTTAGATATTAACAGCAATGTAGGTGAAGTGCCAGAAAATTAAACAGAATTTAATAAAAAAAAATGCATAATAATAATAATAATAATAATGATAGCACACTCAAAAATCTGCACACTCAATAACACTTGCTGAGTACAAGTGTTAAACTAAATTCCAGTAAAAAGCTGTAGTTTAATAGCTGTCAATTTCCAAAAGAGGAGCGATGCATCACTTATTGCATAAAAGGCCACAATGCAGGTCGAAGTGATTTACACTGAATAATGTGGTGGGCGACATTACATAGCACTTTGACTTACGCTTCAGTGGCAGAAAGAAGAGTTTTTATTTATTTATCTCCCATACTCCCACACTTGCCATCTCAACCATTTGTTCCATAAATCACAGATATTAAGTTACCGGCAATCAGATTGCTGTGGTGTCCTATACTATATTTCACATCTTTACAAGCGGGAGAGCGTACGGGAGGTGGATACTGTCATTGATATAAGACAAAAGCGTTGTAATGGCATTCGCTGTGCTTCCAAGGGTTAAGGCAGCTGTAAGCAGGATTTTATACAACTTCGAATCTGTGCCGGTGAAATATGTGAAAATGCTATAAAAGATGGCATTTTAATCCAGGAAGCCACGGGAAAACGGGAATACCCAACAAACTTCAGCGAGAGTTACCAAGGTGCACTAATAAACAATCAATTACAGTAGTACTTATACATGTAGGAGACGTCAGACTGCAATACTAAGGAAATGAAAGACAACAAAGTCAGGCTTTCAGACAACAAAAAACGAACCAGTAAACTATAACAATATGTTTAACAATAAAAAAAAAAAATCCAACAAATTAACTATCACAGGCAGCGTGTAGTGGCTGTCTATAATTACAGACGAAATATAAGTTGTCGGTGCACTTCCTAACTTCCACTGTATTCCCCCTTTCCTTACTTTCCCGAGAGCCATGTGATCCCTAGTTCTTTCCGCAACTGCACATAACTTTTGCTCGTTGTTTTCCTGCTTACTGCCATTAATGATTTGTTGCTGCGGATTTTTAAAACGTATTAAGAAATGTTAAGGGAACGGGGACTTAAAAGGCAGATTTCCACGGTGGTCTAAAGACCCGAGGGATGCCAAGTTATAACCCCGTGAACAAAAGCTGAGGATTTTCCATTAACTGCAGGCAGCCGCCTCAGCTTTTCTAAAACTTAATAGCGTGGCATTAGTTTGAATAGAAAGTCCGCGACTGGCGGAGTTTATTGTGAATCTCCTTAAAAACTGCGAACGGCACGTCAAACAAATGCCAAACGAAGCGTAAAGTACGGGCGACTTTCGTGTATACTGAAAGCGAAAGTCGTAAAACTAATTTTACTCTGACATTTATGCGCAGCAACTAATTCGCGGAAAAGCACTTGTTTTAATCAAGGGGTCCCCGCTTAAGACGTGCGGCATGGTGTTTGCTCTTACCATGTGGTGCCCTGCGTGTCCCATCGTTTGGCTGGAAACTCTCCTTCCTGAAAGTGGCCGAGCTCAGGCTTGTGTGACACACCCCGCTTCCCCAGCCGGGAGTATAAGGCTGAGAGCTCGCTGTCTGGCGGTGTAAGAGGCACGGCTGTATGCAGGCGCCCTCCAAACGGGGCCAAAATGACCATCCTAACGACGGCCCCTCTCACACGCCACTTTATCTTTTGCTGTGCTGGTATGGGTTGTAGTTGTAAACTTTCAGCATTTTTTTCTGCCACAAAATTGTAGGGGAAAGGTCTCATTTTGATAGACAGGCTGTAGTTTAATCTGTTCAAAGGTTTAAATGGGTGAAATCAAGGGCCCCGCCAATATTCAGATGTGCTCATAATGACCCCCCTCTATCCATCCATCCATTTTCCAAGCCGCTTATCCTACTGGGTCGCGGGGGGTCCGGAGCCTATCCCGGAAGCAACGGGCACGAGGCAGGGGACCCCCCTCTAATATATATATATTATAATTACAGCCTTGGTGCTCTCCAGTGTTGACTTCATGGCTGTGGTCATGGGTTAAATGTTTTATTTTAAAAATGCATAGTTAAACTAAAGTTGTTCAATATTTTGGGGGTGGCATGGTGAATGAGTGGGTTCTACTGTAGCCTCAGACCTCCAGTGCTGGGAGAGTTGATTTATGTTCCTGGTTACATATGTGTAGTTTGCATATCCTTTTGCGTAATTGCTTTGCTGTGGGTGCTGTGTTTTGTCATGCAGCCTAGGTCTCTAACTCTCTATAATGTGTGATTATCTGCATGAGTGTCTTATGATGACCTGGACCAACACCCACAGCGTCCCGTGCCTCGTGACATGTCCTTCTGACCTTCAGGCTCACCACAAACTTGTACTGCATGAGGAATAGGGTCAGAGGGATAATATTGTGATTTTTCTTGTAAACAGGTGTGTGTATCTGTGGATGTCACATGACCTCTGATGTAAGGTTTTTAGCTTGTGGGTTGTGAAGAACTATTCAGTGAGAGCTATGGAAGACCCACCAACCCAGAGGTGATAATCTCCCATTCATAAATCCATCCAGTTCAATGTCAACTCTCCTATTCACTTCCAGATGCTTTGAAGTATATTTTGTAAGGCTTCAAATCACCAAATTGAATAGTTAAATATAATACAAATGATAACCAAATGTTTATATCCCAAATAACTATGGTATATAGCAATTTTGTAATTATAACAGAATTAACAGCAAAAGTTGCACTGATAAGATTCTTAAGCACCTACTAAATTAATCTAATTTATTCAGGAAAAGTATGTTTATTCTTCTGTGACTCAACTAGTCTGACAACGTCAGATTAATATTTATTTAGCATGAGGTCTATAGCTACCTGCAGGATGTTTGAGTGACGACAATGGTGGAACAAGGACTATTAACTGAGTGCTCTAGTTAGTTAACATACTCAACGCAAACACAGATTAGTCATTAAAGCAGGTCATTTCTAATTCTTGACACATAGCAACTAAATGAAGTGTTGTTTTACAGAGGCAGGATTTAATGCTCTGCTGTGATCCAGATGGGTATCTTGCGCTACGTCTGTTATATGCCTGAAATTGCCTGGCGTTGCCTGTAGTGAGGGTTAGGCTGCTTCTCCAGTCAGCCTCTCATTCTTAGTTCCATGTGATCTGCAGTGTGAAAAACCTTCTTTTGGCAGGAATGTGAATCAGAAGACCACATGTCATCTGCCCTTTGCTCTCCGGCAATTTTGGAGGCTTTGCAAATCAAGTAGATAGCTGCGTGTTTGAGAGCAACGAGTTTTGACAGCTAGCTTTCCATATAAGATGAAAAGGTACTTAGATAAATATCTTAAATATATTTTAAATCCATTTTTAAAATGGGTTATAAAAGACAAAAGCACAAAAATATATAGCCACAATCAGTTTTTAAACACTTGTAAGTGTATTGAATACTATTATTATTATTTTTTCATTTAATTTTTTTATGGCCCATAGCTTTTCTTATGGCATGTGTTAATTTCAAGTGACTTGACTAAATTAAATCCATTTGTAGATGTCTCTCCATAGTGTTTGTCTACATTTCACTGCATAGATTAACTATTCGGGTTAACTGTATATCTAGTAAAGCCCGAAAAGCAGCAATGACAGAATTGAGGCTCTGGAACCCTTGGGAGGTGGAACTCCTTGGAATTACTTTTCAAAGTGGCGGGTTCAACCCATTTCTTATTGGTTACTTTATAGGATCCATTTGGTTAAACAAGGCAATAATTCACAAAACATATTAATTCCACCCACAGTGGGTTTTAAAGCCTCATTTCGCCAGACGTTTCTAAAAAGTTTCTTATAAAGTAAGTGAAACTTTGGTGGATTCCTATACATTTTTTCTTTCAAAGGTAAGTCATACAGTAGTCCTATACAAAATAAACCTCCATAAGGTCATTTAGAACATAGGTATCTAACAGTGTATGACAAGGTAAGGGCAGGTCTCGATTTAACAAGGCACAGAAATGCCTTCAGATCAGATTTTTACTGCATTGTGTCATTTCATCACTCAGGCCCCACAGATCGCAACACAATAAACTTGTCAACTTTCTACAAATTACAGCACCCAAACTCATTTTCTTCTCCAGAGGGAAGGAATTGGTGACACTGGGTCTTTTATAAGAGTATTAGAGGTCATTGAGAAGGCTTCTGGTGGGTAGGAATTAAAGATATTTTTAACATGATCCATCAGCCTTCACAACTTTTAATTTCAAGATCTTGTTTGTGCTTTTGAAAGACAAATGAAGGTGCTGCATTTCTTAGTTTTAACTGGCGATCTTTTAAATTAATACATTACAAGTGTAATGGTCATCATCATTATGATGTTACCTGTTCATAAGATTTTGTATTATATCATTGGGAAATAAGTGGAATAGCATGGAATATCACTTGGCAGATGGGCTGCCCAAATCTGGCCAGGCTCAACCCCAAATGCCCCCCACGCCCCATCTAAAAGATGGAGGTGAGGCGCAGTGGCATTTTGGTAGGAAGGACCCTAACATATCAAACCTTTGAAATGGACATGAGCGGAAGGAACCAGATGGATCAAGATGTGGCAACGTTACCTCCCTAGTAACAAAGGAGTTATTATGGGATAGAGAATGGTTTCAGCTAGTTATAGGTGGCTTTATATCACCATGCAGTGTAGCAACTGGAACTAACCCTCTTTACCAGGGGTCGCCCCTATTCTGGTGTTCCCCACGATGAAAATCTTCAAGTGGGTGTGATGATCAGGGGCGCTGTAATCGGGGGGAAGTTAGGACAATTCCAGGGGCCCCTTAGTGACAGGGGTCCTACAGAATTTGGAATATAATCAGATGGTGTGGAGTATAATCACACGATGGGGACCAGAATTTCCATCAGCACTCCAGGTGACGATACTCACAAGTCCTGTCCTGCCAGCTTTGTGGTTGAAATGGACAGCCGTTCAGCTAGTGCCTCTGGAGCAATTTTCAGGAAGCTGAGGCCTTCGCTCACTTGCCGACATAGATGTGGATTCTCTGCTAAGCACAAGAGATTCAAACCAGAGATATTCCAAGTTATTAATTAGATGTCCTAATATATTAATAGAATAAGTTCCATTTTCTTCTTCAGTCATTCAATTTTAGTTTACTAGACTTTATTTCATACTTATGTATAATTAATTCAACTATAAACATTTAAATCATTTGGATTCAAGGTTAGAAGTAGTCTCTTCAGCCTGGTATGGTATTTTCTTACATTACTTCTGAATTAAAAATATATAAAATGAAAACAAAAAATGTATTTTTTTCTCATTTATATCCAGGAACATATTTGTAATTAGTCCAGAAATGATTAATTAAACAGTATCCTTCACCGGTGCAGGTCCACTTCACAGCTTCTCTGACCTTCAAAACAAAGTGTAAGATCTTTTGAAAGATTTGATGCTCCTGCCCTACCCCTTGACTTTTTTCAGCTCTCATTAATTTATGTTCATATGGAACTTTAGAAAAAAACTAAAATGAAACAAAACCTTGAGTTATTAGAAATGATAATCTTCCTACACATTATTTGAATGCCATTCTAACAATCAGTTGAATACTTTGACTATTTTTATTTCCTTTTTTTGAACGAGTGATTACATTTCTAAGACAATCACAGGTGAACCATCACTAATCCCAGGTGAGGTCAATGGTATTAACTATGATGAGGAGGCAGGAGAACCTTGGGATGTATTATAAAGTTTGTATGGTCTTTCCCTCAGGGTGATGGTGGATTAATAGATAAGATTTCAATCAGTTCTTCAGACAATAGATTTGTTATCACATTTTAACAGGGCTTATTGTTGATTATCCTTCATTGTTGCTCTAGGTCACTATTAGTTGTAATAGTCTGTGACAGCCCATGTTGGGAGGGTACACAGATGCCAGAAGTAGGGAAGCCCTGAAAACTGTAGATGGCACAGATTTCTCAGGAAATAACCCAGGGACCAGCTTACCAATTCAGCATCCTGCACGGTCAATTGGCAGTGTAGTGATTTCAGTCATATCAAAATGGTATGGCCCAAAAACTGAATATATAATGAAATGAAATCTAAAGGAAAATGACTGTCTTATACTGAAATATGTATATACAACTATACACACCCAGATGCCCCACTATTATAACTTCACAAAGTTATAATAGTTCACTAGCAATCACAAAGGAGATTGCTAGTTTTATACACTGTAGCAATAAATATGTGTTAAAGTATGGGACTAAATTATGACAATTCTTCTATTACTAACATTGTTCTCTGTCACACTTCTGTCACATAAACCAGAACCAAGTGTATGGCTAGATGAAGTATTTTTTCAAGTTTACAAGTAAATCACAATGGCTGTTTTTTTTTTTGTTTTTTTTTAGTGTCCACTCCACACACACACGGCAGTCTCCAGCACTGTAAAAAGCACTCAAGCAGTGCACCTGAAATAAACATGTCCCAGAACTGTGTATTAAACCTTTTGTATCCTTGGCCTGCTCTGTGGTGTTTCTGTTGTACCGGTATCAAATGGCAGCTAGATACACCTTCTTTTCACACAATACCTGGTTTGACTTTTCTTCTGTAAAGTTATAAAGTATGACTCAATAACTGCATTCATTAATTTAGGTTGCTTGGTTGCAGAGGTTAATGGAAACAATGATTTTTTTTTTTCTGTACCTCGTGTTAGTTACATGCCCTGAGTTGGACTGTTTTGTTCCACTAATATATAAAATGTAGCCTTTATCTGCTTATCAATATTCACAGACAGATCCGGTTAGCCTTTTCTGACTTAACAGCACCATATTGCTTAAGGGACATAAAGGGGTATAAATGTGCAATTTGTTGAAATATAAAAGTTGTCCAAAAAAGGACGTATACAGAGGAAGACAAAGAAACCCAGAAGGCAAGTGTAATACGATACAAGACACGTTGCCAAGGGGTTTTCCTTATTAAACACTCTTCTCACCATTGCACAGTAAAGCTTTCTGCCAGATGGGATCGATGTGAATGCCATTTATTTTGATAAAATGAAAATAAAACAGGATTTTTCATTTTTTAATCTCATAAAACCTATATAAAGTTGTTTTGCAATTCATAGATCAGGATTCCCCAGGCAGTAAGTTGTTGATTATGTGGCTAGTAAAGGAATTTGTTTTGGCTTGCAACAATATTTGGAAAATCATATTGCAAGGCTTCTCAGTTTCCCAGTAATCTTATGGTCGAAATTCAGAAAGATGTAGAAGCTAAAACCATCATTTTGAATATCTGTGAAGCTATTAAGTATAATCAAGATAAAAAAAAACATAATTTTCCATCGCTGACATTATGCACTATGACTTGGCATTACTGCAGTTTGGTCGCATCATAATTCAACTACAGTTAGTGAATATCCAGTTTCAGCAAACACCACCACACTCCATAGTGGTTGGGCTACTGCCCTCGTAGAGCAAATTTTATATTTTACTGTATTTTTTTGAGTGTTAATTGTATTACAAAAAGCTATTATTTAAGCCCGCATGTTTATGCATACATTTTGTTTGTTTATAACACATGGTCTTCATTTTATTCTGTAAAAATATTAATACTCTAACAAATGAATGAATTTAATGACATCTGACAATGACATAAATAATAACTCAATAACCAGCGAGGATGAAATATTTACATGCTTAAGTTACTTGTCCATCAGTAACATAATTACTATTTAATTGTATTAAAACTTACCAAAAATGCTCATCTGTAATAACGTACTGTGACGACACGGTATAAAAAACTCAACACAAAGATTAACCATTCCACAGCATTGTGTCAAGGTCAGAAACATACAGAGCTTTGAGTTTCAGCATTTCAGACATGGAGCTGTCAGACAACTTGATGTAAAGGGGTATAATAAAGCACCACTATTCTATTAATGACCTTGCGAGCATGTAGCGTTTGATGAGATCCTGTAGCTATGGTGGTGCTGTTTCCTCAGCAGCCTTGTAGGCAAGTACCAAGGTCTTGAGCTTGGTACAAGCACAAACTGCCACTCATTTGAAGAGGAGAAAATGTGTATGAGTATTTGAGGAGGTCAAAGATAAAAGCAGCTCTCTAGCTCCAGAGAACAGCTTCTGTAGAGCATCTGCTTTTTATGGAAGCATATTATAGCCACAGAAAAGAAAAAATAATCTGCCTTTCATCCTTAATGTTGAAATTTCAAAATTGAAGCTGAAACTTCATCTTTAATCTCGCAACTAATTTCGTGATTAAAGTCAAAATTTCAAAATTATTTCAGAAATTCTTTTGTCATTCCAGTCACATGTTCCACCATTATAGATGTTGCTTTTTCAGTTCTAACGAATACTCAGGATCAATACTGTTTCATATTCTGTTAGTCTGTAATCCACATTTGTGAAATATAAATTTGCATTATATTGTGAAACAACATATTCTAAACATGCTGAACCATGTACAGTCTCTGATAATTTTACTTCCATGTGCTCTTCATAGAATTCAGTATTATTCACTGAATCTTGAAATTTAAGATGTAGTCATAAGAACTGACATTAATGTATTTGCTGTTGTTTTATACTTAATATTCAATGTTCCTGACATGCTGCTATGCATTTCTGACTTCAAACTATTGCTTTTTAGTTTTAGATTAAAAAAAATTATAATTTTTTTTTTGTCATACATAGGAATGAAAGGATTCCATTTAGTGCATGATGTTGTAATCAGAATATTTACTTCATCCCTTTAATGGCTATAAACTTTTTTTCCAGGTGGTATCATCTATATTATGGCAGGATATCTTAGTATCAAAAAGCTAATAATACAGACGTGTTTGTTAGACACTTGGAAAACAGAGCCGTGCCGGAAGGCAAGACGGAATAGTCTGGGTGAAAGAAGCTATTTTTGAGGATCAGTCTGTACTGAGTCACTCAGTAGATTTCATGCAGCTGTTTTTCCTGTTTTTTAAAATGATCACTTCAATTACTTGGCACGGATCTTGAGTCATGCACAAACAACAATCAGTGCCAGTCAACCGATTAGGCGACATAGCTGGTCACCCGGGGGGGCATCTTCTGAGGGGCAGCCTACTTAGCAAGCCAAGTTCACTCTGTTGCAGACAGGGGGTGCCACATGGGCTTCAGCTGTTTATGACAACAATAACTGTTCATTTACAATAATGAAATAAATGGTTTTCTAACAAAGCTAAAACACATAATAATAAATATATGTAAATGAATATGTGTGGGCGAATAGTGTGCTTGCGCCCTGTGATGGGTAGGCAGCCCATCCTGGGTTGTTCCCTGCTTTGTGCCCATAGTTTCCGGGACAGGCTTTGAACCCTCAAAACCCCGAATAAGACAGTGGGTACAGAAAATGGATGGATGGATGGATGGATATAAATGAATAAACAAACAAACATGTAATTAGATACCATGATCAGAAATCCTTTTTTTCTAAGAAAATTGATTTTCATTCAACAAACACAAACCTTGGTTCTACCCAAGCCACTCACTGGTAACCTCAGTCCTGGGTAGTGCGAGAGAATAACAATTGAATGAAGTGTTATTCTTTCAGTTTTATTTTTTATTAAAAAAAGACAAACATCCATCCATTCATCCTTCCAAGTGCTTATTCATTACAGGGATATGGACTGGATTGCTCACGAGTGCAGCTACTGATATAACCCTGCATTTGTACATTATTTACTGTTTCGCAAAATACTAGCTGCTTCATCTAAATCTGGATGATTTGCCCATCTAAATGGATACAGTTCTCAGCACAATCTCCTCAAAGTCCTTATTGATCTCAATATTTCAAAAGCACAAACAAGATCTTAAAAGTCAAGTAGTGTAGGCTGATAGATCATGTTAAAAATTTCACTCAACTCCAAAAATTATTGATTTAGTGACCCCAAATGATGTACATTCATAACATAAGATTTTCATAAAATAACATGTATAGCTATTTTTGTGTATGTATAGCTTCTTTTCTACTCTGGTACTTTTGTTTGGATTATTTTAGTTCAGTATCCTTCATTTTATGTTTTGCGATGTAGTTTTTGCTTGCTTGGCGGGGTGAACTTATTCACGTTTGATCCAATCACATCAGAATTCTATATTATGTTAGAATACAGAATAACTTTCAATAAATCATAACCATTTCAAAATGACAAATTAAACAAAAAACTTTTTGTATGCAGCTAATTAAAGAAACATTATAGATGATTAGAAACACTACTAATTATTATTTTTAAAAATCTTCGATCAAGGGCCACCAATAATCCTATATATAAATATCACATTTTAATTGCCTTGTTGGGGTCAGTATACACAGCACCATCTGCTGCTCATGGATTCAATGAAATTTATTTTGACATACTGTCAAGTGAGAAATTTTCTGTCTGTTGCGAAAAGAAGAGGACTCATCCTCACAAATATGAAGATAAGGGACAAGCAAATGCTACCTTTGATGGTTTTACAAGAAGCCCAAAAGGCTTACTTCAATAACCATTGAAAATACATCGATTTCCTATTTAGCAATAGAAAAGGAAAGGTGCATTGAACAACGTTTTAAATAAACAGATAAATAGTTCTAGTCATAATTGCTACTTGGGAAATCCAGTAAATGACATCAATAAAACTGAAAGAAGTAAGTGTAAATAAGCAGTCTGATGCATTTATATTAATCTTCAAAAGAAGAAAATTACCGGCACACAAATGCCATTCCCTTTTTGGTTAGTTAAATTCACATAGTGTTACATTTGGTGTATCATGGCTGTGGTAAATGGTGTGCGTGCATGTGTGTGCCTGTGTGTGTGTGTGTTTGTGTGTGCGTGCCTGTGTGTGTGTGTGTGTGTGTGTCTGCCTGTGCAAGCGGGTTTACCTATCCTTATGGGGACACAATGTCCCCATAACGTGATAAATATCCGTTTTTTTTCCCTTA